>OY735205.1:17167268-17174768 GCA_963457665.1 Thysanoteuthis rhombus
TAAAGACTTTGAGCTATCTACAGCATCCACATTTTTTGAACTAAAAAAATGTATTGGCTACGATGATTGATCAACAAATATGTGTCTCTGAAGAAAATCGTAAGTTGGGAGAAATTTATAGTATTGAAATGGTTGTCATTACTGAAAATCGAAATATATGCTTTCATCAACGTCTGATCTATTTACAACAAGGTTGATAATTGATAAAATCAAAGGGATAAATATCATGCTTTGCAACAATACAAATTACTAGCTGTTTATGGAACCCGTGATGTCACAGGATTTATTAGACATATCAAAAACTTGATCACACAGAGAGTGGCAGTAGAGGAGAAAAATGATTGAACGAGAACTGCTTTTGAATCCAGTACACGTAAGCAAGGACCAAACTTTACTGCTATTATACCACTTCTCAGATAAACTTAAATTGTTTTCTGTATTAACGAACTAAGTATTCCATTTGGTGGTGGCCTGGGATGTAAATTAATAATGATGCACGGAATTTTGCAATCTTTATTTGAACAACAGTGCAACACTCACATTGCCTATTGAAAATGAGATAAAAAGGATCATTTGTTGTCAAGAATTAAGACAATTCTTAATGACATAATACAGCTTAATTATTACATTAACTTAGTTTCCATACACTTTCACTCCTGAGTCTGTCTCACTATATATATATATATATATATATATATACATATATATAATAAACAATTTGAAGAAAATGAAGCTGCTGCAGAAATCGAACCTGCCACCTATAGGATAGCTGTTTCAACGCAGCGATGCTCTTATCAATGAGCTAAACACTGATAATATATATATATATATATATATATATATATATATATATATATATATATATATATATATATATATATATATATATATATATATGTATGTATATATATATATATATATATATATATATACATATATATGTATGTATATATATATATATATATATATATATATATGTATATATATATATATATATATATATATATATATATATATTCGAATATTACGTTAAATATCAAGCTGTTAATCATAGATCTTTCACTCAGAGTGCTAGACGCAATGCAGTTTTTATTGACTTGAATTGTTTGGGCAACCAAAATCGTTCAATTTTCGATTGCATTATGTATTATGATAGTAATAAAAAATACGGACGCTATTTGATCAGAAAATCAACAACTGAGAAATTAAAAAATCAGCATATAATCCGATTTTGATGAAATTTATGTACTTATTCATTAAAGAACGAAATTCTTCATTTTAAAAGAATGATGTTTTTTTCTGTATGATTCCTACCCCACCTTTTACTAATTTGATGGTTTATTTCATTTATACATTGCTCTTTTCATTGATTTAATACCTTAACAGATAAATCCCTTAAGGTGTTATGTCTACACTTTTTAGGAAAGCGATCTGGAACTGTTCGAACTGAGTGTTAATGATGAATTCTTTCTTCAAATACTGAGTAAAATATTTTTTTCCAGATCAAAAGACTATATTATTATTAATGGAATAAAACTAAATTTAAAAAAATACATTGCCGAGAAGAAAAATATTTTACTTAATTTTCATGTTTTCGAATTCCCAAAGCAATTCGGATCGCTTTTAGACGTCTTGAAATCAATGAAAATAGATAAATCAAACCAATATTATAAATCATACGAAAACATATCCCTTTCCCGACATTTGAAATGGAAAGTCATTTAAAGAAACAAACATTTCCTCTGATAAATTGATATCGAAAATTTTGATTAAAATCAAATGATATGTTGATTTTTGCAAATTCTTTAAACAATCTCTCAGGTGTCTCTCCGGTCAAAATATGTCCTCAGCTTAGACTGAAGCTCTTTTCACCTTCGCTAAGACCATATGTCGTACTTGTGTTGGTGAAATATTTTCGTTCGTAAGCTGAGACTCCCATTATTCTATAATTTTTACCGAACTAAACTAAGCATGACAGTCTACAATTCTTCGTCACCTAAAATTAATTGAATCAACGGGACCCCCGCACAGTCTGAATTTGGATCATCTAAATGAATGGACGAGATATGTAATCTATTTAACATGTTATTATTTACTAACTTAAGTAAATTGGAGAAGAAGGATTGTATTACACCAATCATCCAACTAGAGAGAATCAGCTAGCATTACATGTCTGCATTCAAAATAATTGCTTACACCCTAGGCCATTGGGAAATATGCAACAATGTATCCCCTCATTCAAGCCTGATTTACGTAATTATCTTCCCATTTTGCCTGTTAGCGTTCTAAGAGTATTTACTACAAGTGAGAATCACGTCGTATTTGTTCCGCAATTAAAAACAGTTTGGGGGACGAATTAGGATTCACTCTTTGTGATTTGTGATAATTTCATTCAGCATTAAAAATGTTGTTTTTATCCAATCCCATAAATCATAAGATGACACAAACATTTCCTATACATTTTTCCCCTCTATTCATTGGTGCTAAAAATGGCCGCAAAAAAATCTACGTTGTATATTTGCTGTTAAAGAATCTAACAAAAACAATAAATAAATAAAAAAATACATACATCGACCTCTTTGGATTTGATTCCAGATATTAAGTTGATAGCATATTAGTTGAACTAGAAAGCGCAGAGAGGGCGCATATCTCTGTCAATCCCACTTACTGGGGGGGATTATTGTGCATTGACCTGCCCCCGAATTCCGTTGCTTATTGTCCACTATTCCTCAACATTCCATTGGAACTCACTGTGAGCTTTTGTAGATATCGTGTGGATAGGCATGGCATTCTATGACTTGTACATGGAACTACGACACAGGGGAGGTAATTATGCATGAACCCGCTCCAAAAATTGATCAGTTCTTTCGTATTGTTCCCCTTTTCGCGAAATGTCATTGAAATTCATCGAGCTATTAAATTGGTGCTATTAAATACGTAAATACGACGTGGGGGAGGTAACTGTGCATGAATATGGCCTCAAATTTTCTAATTTCTTTTGTAGCTTATTGTCCACTCCTCCAGTAAATTACATTGAATTTCATTGAGACTTTTAGAGATATCGTGTGGACATGTGCGTATACATAAATGTATTTTTTTTAAACAGAAATCTCTCTCTCTCTCTCTCTCTCTCTCTCTCTCTCTCTCTCTCTCTCTCTCTCTCTCTCAAAAAAAAAAAAGATAATCAGGGGTCTGCTCAAAAATTTAAACATTCCTTATTTATGGCATTGCTCTTCTTTGGCGAAGTTAAAAATTAATAGTACTGGAAAATGGTTCATCTAAAAAAATAAATAAATAATAGTTTTACTACTAACACTGCTAGTGCAGTTGTTCCAAAACTTTGAAAACTCAGGCCCCCTTCTATAAAGGAAGTACTAATCAACTAAAATAAAAAGCCACTTTTGACTTTTAAAAATCATTTCTTTTCTAAATGGATTACTTCAATTCGAATCCTATCAGGTCTGTGTACAGAGTCTTTCAATGTTGTTTCTCTGCTACAAGATTTGCAATGACAAGTTCAGTATTTCATTTGTTAATTCTCAAGTCTTGTTTGTTCGATATTCAGTCAGTTTCGTCATTATCTTTCCATATGCAATATCACAGATGAAGTCCGCCCACAGAGGTTGTACAACAAGGAAATAATTTCAGAAGGGCCTTTCTGATAATTCAGGATATGTATTTCTCTCTGGTCACCATGAATCAGATCGACTCAGTTGTTCAAGAACATTTTTAGGCAACCGTTACACATTAAACCTGTAAATTTATTCTGTTTTCGAAATTGTCAAATTATTGATTTCATGTATGTTTTCACAACTAAATGGGCCCAAATCCAGATTTTTTTTATATTCTGGTTGAGCAAAGCTTTTATCAAAACATTTTGAATATGAGATTAAAATTTCAATCATAATTTCAGAAATTTTCAGAAACCCCTGATAATTTCTATAAATGTTTGATTTTCAATATTTCCTGGAATTTCCGGTCGTTTTCAGCAATATTCGACAATTCTACGCAATTCTTCGTGATTCTCGATCATTTTTGGCATTTTTTTTTTGGGGGGGGGTAATCCTCGGGAATTCCGAACAATTCTCGGTAAGTTCCGGTTATTTTTGTCGATTCCCATTAATTTCTGGCAATTATCAGGGATATCTAGCAATCTTAGGCACCAACCATCGGCAATTTTCGTTAATTTTCTTCAATTTTCGGCATTTCCAGCAATTTGATGGAATTTTCGGTACTTTCCGTTAACCTTCAGGAATTATCGGCAATCTGTGGCCTTTCTCGGTAACTTTTTGAACTTTCTAGATTTTTTGAAATTTTTTTTAGAACTTCCGACATTTTTTCAGAATCTTTGAATTCTTTGTGGAATTTTTTTAGAATTCTGAATCCTTTCAATTTTGAATTTTCAAACTTTTTGAAAAAAATACTTTTTCAAGAGAACCTATCCTTCCATTTCGGTAGTACTTTTGAGTCCTAAACGTTTCTAATGATATCTACAACCGGAAGAGTTTAAAATTTTATAAGATCTTAAATTTTCTTCTCTGAATTTGGAACTCTTTTTTCATAATTATCTTAGTAAGTTTTTAAAATCTGAAGCCCAGTAATTTTTGATAATTCTCAACACAGTTTAGCAATTCTTGGCAATCCTTTGTGATTTTAAGCCATATTCGAACTTCCTCGATAAATTAAAAAATTTCGGGCTTTCCCGGTAATTTTCAGACTTTTTAAGATTAAAAAAACAAACTTTTCAATTTTTTCTCAGATTGTTTAAACCTTTTCAGAATCTTAACTTGAAACTTTTCTAACTATGAGAATTTTCGAACTTTTGAAAAAAATTAACACATTTTTCCAACAATCCAATGATTATTTTCAGAATGCTTCACAGAATTTATATTTTTTCAAAATTTTTGAACATATTTAAGAGAATTTTTCAACTTAAAAAATAAATTCGTAATATTTACTGTCATACTCGAATCAAATGATAGCAAGCAAATTATCTTTGTTGGAAATATCTATTCTCTCTTTAAAATGAAGTAAAAAAATTTCTTTTGTACGCGTTCAATCAGATGATCAAAAATATTGTTAACCATTCCTTTGATTCGATCAATAATTGTAGAGACTGATACTATGATTATCTTTGCGGCAGGTAGAACTAAATTCACAACTATTGTATGAAGTTTGCTATTTTGCAATTAAAAGAGACACTTCACAAGAGGTAGACACGGCTTGTTCATCAATGTTACCAGTCGCTGTTTCCCTTAACAATATCTAATTCGCTTGTAATTCTTTCAGTTTCATTTCGAAAAAATCAATCAATCTACTTACATATTGTTCATGTTCAAGTATAGGTGACCCTCAAGCTTTGCTGGCTTCATAGGTTCGTATGATACATATAGATTTATCTAGATTATCTATACAACTACTTATAAATCCATCTTTATATAATCTGCATAATATTTGCATTTTTCTTTTATATTGGCGTCTTTTTTAATACTAAGATAATACCAATGGAAATCACGTACAAGTAACTAACAACACCGTGGAAGATTTCCAATAGAATTTTCACAATGTTCGGAATACACTAAAACAAAATAATTCCATCAAGTTCACTTCAATTTCAGACTATTACTGCACTCGCAACAACAGTGTCAAGCATAGAAGTGCTGTCGACACGAAATGAGGAGTCAACAAGTCAAATGAGAGTTTTATACTTGTACATTTGAATTTAGCAAATACGATTGCTATCATCTCTACTCATGCACTTTGGGGTCATTATTAAGTAAAACATACGAATTGTTCATTTCTTGGGTTGGCCATGCATAACTCAAACCGTGGAAAGCAAAACCGTGGATAGAAAAGGGACCATTGTATTAATTAAATAGGATTTCAAACGAAGTTGGAGACTATGAAAACTACTCAATATTTTCTAAGCTTAGCTTCGTATGGTATGGGGCCGGATCGGGTGAAATTGGACAAAGTTTGTATTTCGCTAATTTTCAAAGCGTGGAGGGTCTGCATACTTTGAAAATCAACATGCGAAACGCCGGTTCTTACCTGGGCTCAAGTTCTGATTCCGTTCAACGACATGAAACGTCAACATTTTATCCACCTGGCTGGCCATATTTACCAAGCTTCGCTTATTTCAGTCAAAATCCATGATTGTGTGAAGATCGTTTTGACTACACTATTTATGGTTTGCGAGACTAGCTACTGACGGATATTCTCCAGTGAAGCGCTCAGACAATCAAGATATCACCTCCCACCAACCTGACGACTCCACATAACGTACAATCATCACCTTTTAGGGGGCCTATGAACGCTCAAAGTTTTTCAGATATCAAATAATGGAAATTACTTTTTCGTTCGAGGTCATTTTGGCTTACGAAGTATTTTTTTTAGGAACTCTCTACTTCAGCATAGTGTTACCCCGCTGGTCATATCCAGAAGAACAGAAAAAAAAAAAAGAGAACGACTTGGAAATTGGTAGTATCCACTGGGTTATTCCATATGCTATTCAGACTAATGTTTTGATTTTATTGCGATTTAACCAACACACAAGGATGCAAAAATTCTCCGACCTTCCTCAGATGTATCTTGTATCTGGTCTTTATTATCCCCCAGTACATTTACTCCCTCCAATATTCTCTGAATCTGTCTTGTTCGTCTCACCATCTAATATTCTGCTGGTCTCTAGGGATCTATGTTGTGATACATGATGTCCATTGGTTTTCTGTCATTCTTGCAACATGACCAGCCCATTGCCATCTGAGTATCCAAATGGTTTCTATGATGTCTTGGACTCCTGTTAAATAAGTTTAAACATAAATAGAGTACACAATTTTACAAACATAGATGAAATAAAATCGTAATTTCCAGGGTACAGACATTTAGTTCAGAAACGGCTCCACACGGGAAAGAAATCTCTTTCGATTAGGAAGGACTAGTTATTTATTTTCTTGAACAGAACAACGGCTACAAAATAGCTGAATTTGAGAGAATATAGTTGCTAAAGTTGTGCAAATTATACTAAATGTGAACATGTCAGATTAGTACAAAAAGAACCGATTTGACCACGCAAGCTGACACAAAGATCTCTTCATTTTATCGAGAGATTGGTTCATGAAGACCCTAGAAACACGGTTCTAACGAATGTTGCTAATGAGGTGAAAGATGCGTGTGACATGATTGTTTCTTCAATAACAATCAAACGTAATTTGAACAAGACCGGTTTACATGGCCGCCGACCACGTAATTGAAACCATTACTGAAATCAAGATAGAAACAGGTCTGTTTAAAGTTAGTGCAGGAGAATAAGGATACAAATTGAACGTTTTGGGATGGCGTTCCGCGGTCAAATGATACAAAAATCGAACTATTTGGGGTCAGGCGGCATCAGACCAGTTAGATATCCTCATGGCGAGGCGAACAATGAAAAGAGCTTAGAATCTATAATTGAGCATTGTGCTCGAAATGTCATGGTCTGGGGTTGCATAAACTCTAATG
>OY735205.1:17177268-17187268 GCA_963457665.1 Thysanoteuthis rhombus
TGTGTACAATAATGTTTAACAAAAGTGATTACAAAAGGTTTTGAGGAGAGTAGTTTTTTTCGAGATTTACGATTGTACTGTTATTTGCCTTCACGAGCCAGACCCAAAATGTTCTTGTTATATTCCTTGGTAGCGGCATTCAAAGACCTGTATACCCTGGAGGAAAAAACTTGCCTTGGTCCTCTGAATATTCTAGAATGTTATTGAATTTATTTAGATGGGCTTTGAGGATATGGACTTTGAGGGACAGTCTGTAACCCATTTTACTGTAGTTCTTTGCCATAATCTCGTTCAGCTCCACATGGTTTCCGGCTTTGTGACAAGGCTGTACTAAACTACCTTTACCTTCCTTTGCCTCAGAGAGTACGCTACTTAAATGTGCAAGGCTCCCTAGGCATGTTTCGATATGTCTATCGTGGATCAAAACAAAACCAAAACAATTTCACCTGCAATGTGACAATGTAAAGGGCGTACCAGATTCCTTGAAGTACGACTGGGGATCATCGGAAACTTCCTAATGGTGGCATTCCCGATATGTCTCCTTACAATCTTTGTCTTTGAGACAACAGAAACAACGCGGGATTGGCAATAGCTGCCCGGGCTCTATGTGTCGATAAACCATGTCATGTGGGAGTCACTGGTTGACCCCTGAGAGATGTCATTTCCATCACTGTACATAAAATTAGGACTTTTCGAACAATTAGCCACATATCTAGATAAGAGTTTAGCAGTTTTCAATTACCTTGCTGTCTGAAACAATTAGGTGAATTACAAAAATGTCAATGTTCTGATCACAAAAAAGGAATAATAATAATTTTTTGTATATGTTTTAGAAATAAACAATCAGGAAATAACACTTAATAAACAGGAAAAGAAAAAAGTTTTGATTTTTTTAAATTGAATAATGTAAATAATAATTACGGTAATTCGTATTTGTGAACTTATACAGACACTTTTTTGGAGAATGAAGTAACAATTAAAGGGAAATAAGGAGAAAAAAAGATTTAGTCTAAGTTACTGATAATCTTGTAAGTAATAATGTTATAAATGAATATAAAGGGATTTTACAAAACAAGGTTGTTAGTAATCATATGATGTGGGGAATATGATATTTATCACGTTTTATACAATGTTAAAATTCATAAGTAGCTAACAATTATAACAGTCATTTTTAACTTCGAATCTAAGTATTTAACTTCTGCTGCAAAAATAGCTGCAGGGTCCACCCCCAAGCCATCATCAGGTGATGACCCTAAGATCAACCATGGTTTCAGTATCGAAACATTATTTCATACGAAATAATAAATGAATTATAAAATAATGTTTAACTCTAATGCTGAACTGAACATCATTTTGGGGCAGATATCAAACGTCTTTACCTCAAATTTTATTGTTTTCTCACGGAATTTCCTTTTTAATCAAAGCAACTACATAAATACAAATACATTTTTGCCGAATGTATGAAATTGTAATTAAAAAGTGTATTACCATTGCATTCATTAATATACGGGAATCGCAATTCACAAGTAACATAAACAGAAGAAAATGTAAAAACATGCAGTGAATTCTGCATGTTCTGGTACAGGTGAAAGTTCACAGGGGCGACATCATGAGTTATTGCACCGGGTGACTCCACAGTCCTTTACGTAGAAGTTGAATAGCTCTCTCTCCCTCATGGAGGTATCAGATGACCATCTTATCTTGCACTGGAGAAAGGGTTATAGAAATATCCGACGCCGGTTTTATAAGATACGAAAACATGAAACATAGATTTTTATTTAACAGACAAATCATTTCTACTAATTCAAAATGAGTAAATATCAAAGTTTTGTAGAATTGTTTTAATTTTCTGCAAAATATGTGACAAAGGGGTTACTCTATACCCATCCCGATCTCCGTTCTCCCATCCTCACCATGAATGTGTAATTATAAAAAGATGAACATATTTCTAGCAGAGGAATTGTTTTAAAAAAATAAATGTTGAGAAAACAAATCTTTATAAATGAACAATTCTGGAATAATTGCTTTGAACATTTAAATGATAATGCTACCCCAAAATATTTACATTGTAGCACAATTAGTGAAAATTAACGTCTTTGAATGTATTTATGTTCAATTTTAACACAACATTTCAGTACGTTTCCAGATACAAGAAAATGAACTATTCGAATTCACGACAGTCTGTTTCGACGACAGAAATTATAAATTAAATGGATACTTTGATGTGATGTATTGTTTAGTACACTAATGTCACGAGAAATTAAGAGTGTGGAGAGTTCGTGTATTACTGAGTGCTTCTGACATGTGAATGTACCTAATACAAAACTTAGTTTATTTTTTCAAACATATATATATATATATATATATATATATATATATATATATATATATATACATATATAAAGAGAGAAAGAGAGAGAGAGAGAGAGAGAGAGAGAGTGTTTGTTTAAAAAAATGCAATTAATTCTTATCAATCAAATTTATATCTGATATGTTTTACTGTATAAAAAAATATGGATCAATTTATTAGCACCAACAATTCGATAAATTTCCAAATATTCACTGCATATACGATTTAAATAAACATTAGGTTTCGTTATTTTATGCCACTTCAGTAGTTCACAAACTCATTGATTATTTCTGTTTTTAGATGACCTATGCTGTATTATTAAAGAGGATTACTTTTCAGGAGAGCGGGGTGTAAAACTTGAGGATAGACCATCATTGTATTTCACGGAAAAAATCTCCAACATGTTGACGCAGTCACCAGACTAAGGGAGGTCACTCATGTTGGATTAACATGGTTTATTGTAACGTTATAAATTCTCGTTTATATGAAAACAAAAAAGCGACTCTTATTATTATCAAATATAATTTGAAACACTCCTCCAAACGTATACTCTATCATGCACATTTTTTCAAATATAAGTAAAGGTGAAAAATATAAAAAAAGACTATGTAAGAATTACTTGGAAAATCACAACGTTTGAATTTTGTCACATACACTAGATCATTATTATTATTATTATTATTATTATTATTATTATTATTATTATTATTATTATTATTATTGATAATAATAATAATGATAATAATAATAGTAGAAGTAGTAGTAGTTGTAGTAGTTGTAATTACCGAGATACTTCAAAACTGTATTTTCGTACGGCGAACGATAAGGAAGTGTTCCATTCGGCTTAATAATTACCTCACAAATAGAACCTTCCCTACTAACTCCTAATTTCTTTTCGAAAAACTTTTTTTCTAAAGACAACAAATGTCTAATTGATCGAAAGTACAATAAATTTCTCATGAAAAAATGTTAATTGCACTTTTTGGCCTTATCCTTATCAGATTATCAATCAGTTCTTGATTAAAAAGAATTAAAAAATACAAATTATGTAAATTTGTATAGCATTTTAGAAAACAAGAGTTTCCCCAGAATTTTTCAAAAAATTGTAAGAAGAGAATTCCATTTTATGTTCTATACATGTTTTTGTGATTTTTTTTCTATAAAGGTGTAATAGAACCATTCTCGTAATTGATTGGAAGCAACGATTCTGATAGAATCAACATTCCCTGGCCAACTGAAGATGGTCAGCATCTTTTTAAAGCAATTTATACAAAATATAATGAACTCATGTGGTTGTATTCATTTCAGCTAATTAGAAACCTGAAAGATTAATTTCTAAAAAAATCACGGAAGGACCTGATTAACGCGGTTCGATTAATGTGTTTCCAATTAATGTACTAACATTTTTTTATCCAAGAAATGAATAGTAAATCCAAAATGAATTTTTGATTGTACTGTTTTTGTTTTTTTTGCAAAATATCTATTACCGTGCATGCATTGCAATTTTTACAACAGTGACAAGACAACCACATGAAGATTTTAAAATCGTTGCAAAAATCAACTAAATAAAAAAAAATCAATATTTATTCATTAAAAGAATTCGGAGAGATATATTTATTACCCTTTGTTTGTCTTATCGTCTGTTGAAACAATAGCCCTAAAACTTATCAATGAATTTCAATGAAATGTTGTGGAAGGATTGATGATAGGGTGAGAGGAATGGGCATGCGATTTTGGAGTTGATCAAGCAATGCGTTTTTGATTGAAAGATGTTTTCCCATTTTTTATCCATTTATGTATTCACTCATGTCTGTCGATATCTCTAAAAGATCTCTAATTTTCTATAAGTTCAAGCTATGAACAAGGAAGAAGTGACTGAATCTTTATCTATTTTGATTGAGTTTATGTGCGGCAATGGCATAGGATTTACGAAAAGGGGAAAATTGCAAGAAAAAGTTGTGCGAATATTGTTCAATACAATCAAACCTCTCTAAGCAAATCATTAAGAAATATCATTCGATTTGATTATTGTTATGTTTAAAGTTATTTACCTCCGGGTATATATATATATATATATATATATATATATATATATATATATATATATATATATATATATATATATATATATCATTTTATTATATACATCTATCTATCTATCTATCTATCTATCCATCTATCAATCTGTTTATCTATACATACATACATGCATGTATATATATATAAATATGTATACATATATACATATATGCATTTGCAAGCTGATATATATATATATATATATATATATATATATATATATATATATATATATATATATATATATATATATATATAGATATATATATAGATATATATATATATATATGTAGAATGAAAGAAAATTTATGTATTTTTGTCAATATTTACATGCTTACCTCTCCACCATCATTTATTCCTCTGATACGATTCTCTAAGACATCACATAATGTTTTAGCCTGTTCGTCAAATTTTAGTCAAACTTTCTCTAACACCATTTCATTGAATGATATCTAATAAACTTTATATTATTGTCCAATCGTACCATACGGGTTTGCTGATCGCTCTGAATGCAGACATACTCTGTATTATATTTCCTGAATCTATGGCCCATCCCCTTCTTCTCTTTGAACAGAATATATATATATATATATATATATATATATATATATATATATATAGATAGATAGATAGATAGATAGATAGATAGATAGATAGATATGAATACAATTCATACGTTTTCAAACATAGATAAGTCTATCTGTTTCAGGGTCAAACTTTACTTTGACTAACGCTTATGATTTTTGAAAACATTTTTGTAAATACAACTTTCCTTCAACTAAAAAAACTTGAATTTTAGCTATTCGGCTAAATGAAATCGTATTATTCTAGACAAGTGGTATAAAAATCTAAATAATTCTACGTATAGTTTGAGGCAATTCCAGTCATAAAAATGATTGAGGGTTGGGGATAGGTGACTGCAATTTTTCTCTATAAATACTTGAAAAAATGGTTGCATGATAAAGTCCAGTCCCCTCGGTAGCCTATGGGGGCTCTAATTTTAGTGAAGATCCTAGTTGTTGCCATTGTTTTTGCTGTTACCCGGGGAAAATACGGTCAACTCTATAGTTTGAGTGTGGCAAAATCTGCACTTTCGTCAGGACAGAATTCAGGTATCTTTGTAAACTTTCTAAAACAATCTAGAGTTTCAAGATTTATTTTACTAAAAAAACACAACTTCTTTTTTTCTCCTCTCTCTCTCTCACTGTTATTCACTTTTTTTTTACTATCAGTTGATTGAATAGTGATATGCATTTTGTCTAGTATAGAGAGAAGTGAAATGTACGAAGTCGGCATCCACCAGATATATTACGCATCACAGGCAGTGAAATGTCGAGTTTAAAGTTGTTTGGAAATGTTGGTTCTTGAGAAAATAAATTTTGAAACATGGAAGATTATAGATCTTTGTTTATAGTTTGTATAAATATTCTCCCTTAACTTCCGCTCTTTAGAATTATTCAAATTCAAAATTGGCAAGAATGAAGAGAAATAACAGGAATATTTCGAAATGGGAAATTATTTTTCATAACAATTATGGCAGCTTTTTCACACACCATAAATTCCGACAACTCCTAAAAATGCACCTTTGGAACAGTTCTTCCGGAGTAAAAATGGTGAGTGCATGTGTACGTATGTGTATGCGAATAAGTGCGTATGTTCGTGCATGCTTGTATGTGAGTGTGTGCGTGTTCAACAGAATCAGTTTATTTAATTACTTCAGTTAATGTATGCCATTACGTTGATGAGTCTTAATACTTATTGGAGATTGACTCACTCTTTTATATTCGTTCTTTTTCTTATTTTAATTCTCCTTCTAATCGTTCGGAATCATATAATATTCAAAATATCTGGAATTATGAGAAAAGGGAAGCAACTCTTCATCTGTGAACACCTCATGTAAGCTTGAATAATATTTTTTTCATAACGACCCAATCTAAAATGTGTATGCATTGTTAGACCAGACACCTCATTTAATCTAACACAACCACGTGGATACATCATTTTTAGATATATCTCCGTGTGTGCGTATGTGTGTGTATGTATGCACATATACATGTACGCCGGCACATAGACGTACCACACTGTCAGATATGTTATGGGTTATGATTTATGGATATACATGCGCGTGCATCAACATATCTTTAATAAAGAGATTATGTACTTACGTATTGTGGTTTGGTTGGCCCGTTAAATAGTATTTCCAACGAGCACTTGATGTCGTATTTGAGTTTATTTAATAAAGACAGGATTTTGAAAGATAATTTCAAGTGTAGACAGGCTCCCTCTATTATAGAATAGAATAGGAGCAAAACACACCCACACGCACACACACGCATATATATATATATATATATATATATATATATACATACATGCACATGCACACGCACACGCATATATATATATATATATATATATATATATATATATATATATATATATATATATATATATATATACATAAATATATATATATATATATATATATAATTCAACAGAAATGATAAAAAATGACATATTGTGATCTCGAATGACCCCGATGTCAAAATCGCATTTCTAAATACTTCGGTCGAGGGAGAATTTACCTGTATGCCAAATTTTAGTTACATATGTGCAAAATTGTGTCTATCAACTAACAAAATTTGTTAACAAATGATGACACAAGGATACATCAATCGATATCTGAGGTCAATATTGCATTGCCTATGACATTCGTCAAGAAAAGATTTTCCACTTTTTTTTGTTTTTGTTTCATAGCTCCGAGATTATTGTCAAAAACTTTGTTATATATATATATATATATATATATTTATATATATATATATATATATATATATATATATATATATATATATATATATATATATATATATATATATATATATATATAATACAATATCCGATGAGTGATGGGTTTATTTCATAAAGCACTCGATATATTGAACATTAAACATTAATTTGAACCTTAATCCATTATATATATATATATATATGTTGTCTGTGTGTCTGTGTATTGGGAAATGGATATGTGTGAAACGACAAAATGAATTATAATTTGCGTTGTAATAACTGCACTTAATATATCCAAAATAACTGCACTCGCGTTGAAAGAAGCGAAGAGACAAGCAATCTATAATCCATACATATATAAGTATAGAATTATCTTGAATTGCGTTGTATTATATAGAAACTCATTGGAAATGATTTCCTATCGTTAAATGGTTAATTTATAACTTAAAATAGAATATACATTTTAAGAAAAGGGGGCAGCAGCAGGAATAAAAACAGTTATTTGGTGAGAGCATCGCTATATTGAAATGGCTACCCTATCGGTGGCAGGTTTAATTCATCCAGCAGACCCATTTTATTCAATCGTTTGTTCTATTTACATTGTCAATGCTGAGGGATACATTAACCGTGTAATGACGGAGTATCATTTCAAATAAGAGTTTCTATATGATACAACACAATTTATGAATATATATATATGTATAAGTACAAAGATATAATTCAATATGTGATGGGTTTATTTCGTAAAAGTAATCGATACAAACTGCTAGTTTGTGTAGAGCTTTAAATATCGTGTAATAATGGATTAGCTCTCTGCCCATTGGGTTTCGTCTGAAGAACCCCAAAGAACATAAACGTATTTGTTCAGGACACAAATTCCATCCACACAGAACAACAAAAAGAACTATCCTTAACCACATCTCAACAGAATTGCAAAAATCTCCCATCCAACATAGTATAATGACAGATATTCGACCCCTCACCCAAACACTGATGTCGTGGGCTCATTACCCATGGAACATCCGTGAATAAATACCTACACCTAATATGTTTTTTCCTCATTGTCAATAAAAATGTTCAATATATATATATATATATATATATATATATATATATATATATATATATATATATACACACGTGTGTGTGTGTATGTGCACGTGCATGTGTGTGTGTGTGCGTGCGTGTGTGTGAAAATATAAAATCGCCAAATCCTGTTCATAATCTTTGCTTTATACATTCCAAACTGATACATAAAACTAACATTTCCCTACCGTGATTTGAAATCACAATCAAGTGTTTAATACCGACTTATTCAAACTGACTAGTCTTACAAGATCCCTCACACAATCCTGGGCATATCAACGCAGGCGCTTGTAGGTAAGTGTTCACCGTCAGATAGCGCTCATCCCCCTAAATCCATAAAAAATATTTCCTTTCTATTGGCCTCGGTACTTGAGGTCAGAATCCTCTAGAAGATGAGCCGTGGTTCTCTACATTGGACGGAAAGAAACGTTCCAGATTTGCATTAAAGTTACATTGTAAATAGACACCCACCTCTAAAATCATTACGTTTTTTCTCGAAATTCCCAAAGCTGGCCTATTTACTTTCAAATATCTTCTGCCACGAAAATCTCAATAACTGTTTCGTAGACCTGGCTCAAGACAAGGAATTCCTGTTCAGTGTTAAGCTTACACCATCGCAAGGTAGAACTCAGAGGTAGTTTTATGATATCCCAAAAGCAGCTGATAATGGCGAAAACAAAATTCCGGATCGAGTGGTCAACATTTTTTCAAGCCCAAACTCTGCTTTGGAGTAAATTCTAAAGGTGTTAATGTCTTCCATTTGCCTTTTATTCGAGGGAAATCAAGTGCAAACCAAACACACTTTTACTTGCTTAATTGTGTGTGTGTGTGAGTGTGAGTGTGTGTGTGGGATCATTCAATAACTTCTTGAATCATAACACACCAAAACCCCTTATTTTTTGTCGTCAGTTTGAATTTTGGTTGAATTTTTCTTTGGCTTACTACTCTCTGCCCCATTTGAAAAATTAATTTACTCGTTATCATTTTATACATAGTCATAATGTATTATAGTGTAATATAATGCTTATCTAGGTATATACATTGATATTAATACCATCACTTCTAGTATAGTTTCCATTTAGAGGAGTTGTGCTAATTTTCCGCTGGCTTTTGACTTGTGTTCGAACATCAAACACCAGCACCAGAGAGAAGTGCATCCCTCTTGCAAAGCAGACCCCTATCTTCCTTTTTCTTTCTTTCAGAATAATCAGTATCTCTTTTTAACTCTGCCAACGAAGTTGGGGAGGAATATGATTTTGTTGCGTCTTTCATTTTTACCAAAGGGAATCGTTTGAATTTTGGTGTGGATCCAGGAATTATTTTTGCTTGAGGTATATTTTTTTTGTTTTTGTTTTTTTCCCTTACATTTATGTGAACGCTTATGGATATTCCCGTGGTATATCCAAATATTCCCAGTGAATTTCAATCAAATTTTAGAACGGTGAGGGCAATAGATCCTGGAAGACATGATTGAATTTTGGGGCGGATTCATGCACAATTGTATCCCCTTCGTCGTAGATATATGTCTACACCACATGATATCGTCAAAAGTTCATGTCTGTTCATTCGATATCTTCGAGAAGTCTCAATGATCTCAATGAAATTGTGTGCAAAGGTGAATTATAGGGTACAGATGAAAGGATCACATTTTGAGTGTTATCTCGAAATTCGTTTCTAATTGAGATATATCTTTCC
>OY735205.1:17192268-17234768 GCA_963457665.1 Thysanoteuthis rhombus
TCGGTGATATATATATATATATATATATATATATATATATATATATATATATATATACGTAAAATACAATTCAGATTTGCAATATAATATAATGCATATGATATATGTGATGGATTTGTTTTATAGAACGCTCGATACATTCAACTTTAAGTTGCTTTAGAGTAGAGCTGGAAATATAGTAGAAATTAGATTCGCTACACAAACACGTGTATGTTTCTATCCTGTTTTCTGCCATCCAGTTGAATGATTATTTATGTTTTAGATTTGGGGAAATTTTATCTGTATGTATATATAATAATGATTAATAACTGAGTCATCCACAGGCAGCTGTTTCGCTGTATTACAACTCTTCAGTGTGGCTATTCACTATCCCATCCAGTACCACGATGTAGGATTGGAACCTTCACTTCAGACCCACAAGATGTGAAGACATCAGGATAGAACACTCGATGCAATATGCCTTGAAAAATAGATCATACTAGAAGACAAATGAAATACAAACGGGCAGAAACAGAGGTCAGTTGTTGTACCAGAACTATGAGAACTAAATAAAATGGAATTTACATTTAAAAATGCCAAATAAAGAACATCACTCATAATGAAACAAAAGAAAACAAGATCGTAATGAGCTTAAGAGAAGCAATCATTGAGTGTGGGTGATTGGATGAAAGTGATATCCTGCGATGAATCATGACTGTGCATTGGCCAAGGTTATGATGCTGCGACTTGTGTCTAGTGCCATTCAATGAAACATATAAAGAATACTTCCTAATAATAAATAATAATAATAAAACAAGAAGATTACTCGACATATTTTATGTTATGGGGTTGCATGTCAGGTGAAGGAAAATCACTACCTCAATGCAGTGGGGCTTATCAGAATTTTAGACACCTTGCTCATTCCGTCACCAGAAAATAGGTTTGGTGATGATGACGCCATGTTTCAGAGCAAAGAAAGTTAAAGCTTTTCTTCGAGGAAAATATATTAACACAATGATAAAGCTACGAAACAGTACGAATATAAATCCGATTGCTCATTTATGGTGAACATTTTTTCAAAAGTCGGCCAAGGTTCGTTCCATTCTGCAAAACTGTCAACCGCTTTTCGAAAAGGGTGAAACAAGCTTGATGGAGAATATTGTTGTCCGTGCATCAAAGAATTCAGGGTATCATGAAATCCGATGAAGCAAAAAAGTAATTATTGTGATTCATTTTTGTAGATTATTCCATGATTTTTCTGGGGTTTTTATCAGGTAAATATATGCCAATAATTTAGATATCTCTGTCTAATTTGTTTCAATAATATTCTATTTGTGATTCGATTATTAGCAAAAAGTCAAAAAATGTGGCTTTTCCATATTGTTGAGCTATGAGTATTAAGTATTCGGATAGCAAGTTGATCGTGGGTGTTTTGAGACAAGGTAATGCAGTAATCTTTATTTGATAATGATAATTATATAAGCTCGAGCACAATCTGGTAAGTGACTTTACAGACACTTCCGCCAAATTCTAGTTCAGGAAATATATATATATATAAATATATCCCTCTGTGTGAGTGTGTGTATGGGCGTATATATATATATATATATATATATATATATATATATATATATATATATATATATATATATATATATATATATATATATATGAATATTCAGCAAGATTGAAGAAAAAAAAGAACTAATTTTGGTGCCTGCATTCAAAATAAAACTTATTTTTAAAAGAACACGAGGGCAAAGGTAGAAAAGCGTGCGTAGAGTAATGAAATGCATGGTTCTGTAAATAACAGATTAAGTGAAGAGGAAATTTTGATGGCTTCAACCTGGCACACATCGGTACGCAGAGTCAAATGGCAAGAGAGATGAGCAGCGAACAGGTCTTTTTTTCTATTTTTAATGGCTAAACTTTCCATTATATATATATATATATATATATATATATATATATATATATATATATGTATCGTTCATAGAAATGTATCCAAGCCTATGTATCGTTCATAGAAATGTATACAAGCCTATGTAAGTGCGTCAATGTGTTCTAGCGCTCCGTAAGTGTTTCTGTGATATTAGGCCTGGAAAATTTTCGAAATATGAACGAAATTCTAAAAATCATATACCTGCCTTCACAACACACACACACACACACACACACACACACACTTATATATATATATATATATATATATATATATATATATATATATATATATATTAGAATTTATGGATAGATGTGCAGACTCTCAGGAAATACTCACCAATGATCTTGTACATCAAATATACAAACTTGAATAAATGACCTTATATACATTTACATATATATGATCATATTTCTTACCTGAATTGTTTTTTTTATTATTATTCATGTCATTCGTCAATGTCCGAAGTATTTAGAATAATTTTCAAGTTCAACATATCCCATGACCTAAAAGATGATCAGTGTACCATGATGAGTTCTACCGAGCATTTATCGTAGCATTGTAGGTTACTTAGTTTCTCCAATGCTTTTCCCCAAATAAGATTAACCCTTACGTTGTACTGTATTACACAGAGTAATCTTTGGTCTGATCAGGAAGAAAAGCGAGCCATCATCTTTTTAATCCTATTTGATAATGAGCTGAGTTAACAAAGCGGTGTTTACCCGAGCTCAATTGTTAAAAAGTTTATTTTGCAGACCATTGCTTATGTTCCACTATTCTGACTTATAGATATCTTTTGAATTCACCCTATTGATATTATCAGTCAGCTGCCTTAGTAGTAAAATTATCCTACAGCAGTATTCAGTCCTTTCTTTGAGGCCACGGTGTCTCTTCCTTGGCAAGCATCCTTATCCCCTTCAGTCTTTTGGCAGATCTTAACCGGGGAGGTCTGCTCGAAGCGTATTATAACTAGCACATTGCTTTGGTTGAAGAGGAACAGACATTATTGAGAGGTTTCCCTTATATGTGGTTATCAGCTCGTAATCTTCTATTCCCAACTATATTAGTACTGACAGGGACGACCTCGAGAACGTGTAGTCTTAAATCTATAGAGGGTTTAGCAAACTTATTACATGGTAAATATCTGATAGTCTCCTGTAGTAATTTTAATGATCAAATCTCGAGAGAAATAAACCTATGCTATACATATAGGTATTTGCCTATACATCAATTTCTCTGTCAATTTGTCAATGTTCTTACAATTTGTCTATTCTGGTTTATGAATATCCCTTTATCACGTTCAATTTCTAAATCATTGTCCATACATTTCTAACTGTCGATATCTCAATATTGATCACTGTGCCTAGACATATACATTCACGTCTCTCTCCCTTCATATCTAACTATGTATATGCCACAGTTACTTTTTTGAACTGAAGTCGCTAAACCGGTATACAAAATTAACACTACAGAGACCGCGAATCTGTTGCCTGACGTAGACCTAAGTAGACTGATGACATACACGTAGGCTACCGCTAGAGATATGATGTGATTCAGGATTTCAAGCCGAAAGTGTTTCAAGTCAGTAAGATTGGGTTGGGTGAAGCGGATATCAGAGCAGTAAAAGCTGTTAGACAGATGACCTGAAGGAAAATAAAAACCCTCAAACAAAACATAAATTTATCACCGGAAATCATGCATTACCTTCACAAGCACATTACTGATGGGTTGAGAAAGTATACAACGGGTTACAATTACATGATATTCATTGATTTATATATTTTTTCCAGCAAAAATGATATCTAATATTTATCACTGCATTTACTTAAGTACGATGCGACCTCTAATATAATACGACTCCACTTTTTGAAGCCAAAAATCAGCCATACATTTTATTCTCCTACCGTTACCAATTTGAAAACTCATAAAGCACAAAATCTAAAATAAATAAATAAAACACAATCATTAAAACTGACGTGGTTTCTGCTTTTTCCTAGTAACTTTTTGATCGATTTAACCCAAAGATCCAAAATATGTATATTTGGTGGTTTGCTACCATGAGACACCAAAAACGAATGATTCGCCCAGTATAGATGATCTGATACCAACTCAGTCTGTTCATATATTTATTTATTTAGACTTATACCATTAACATATGAACAGTGTGACCTTTTTGTTTTTCTATCTGTAACGCTTGACTCTTCTACTCAGGGGTAAATTATTCTGATAAAAAAGCATACTATCATCATTTTAAACTATAGACTCTCTAACTGAATCAAATTCCCTATTTTTTTTCTTAAGAACCGTTTCATAGTTATTCAAATATATCTGCGAATTCTTTTCACGGGTATTTGCCGTAAAACAGCAAAAACGACACACTTTAATCAGAGTTTCGTTGGTGCTCTATAGTTAAAATGCTCTTATTTACTAAACATAACAATTTCCAATCTAATTTACAAGTTTTGTCATAATTCTGTGGGATCTGCATTTGCACTAACCACAATAACAATGATCCAATTTCAATATTTTATTATAATGATGATCCGATTTCTGTTGATTTGTTGAGGAAACATAGTAAAAACGGTAAATTGTAACCAGCGCTTTGATAGCATTATACCGTTAAAATGCTGTAACCTGAAGAATAACGTTCAATAGCACACTCAGTACGATAATAATTATTGATACTAGTCAAATTTATATATATATATATATATATATATATATATATATATATATATATATATATATATATGTGTGTGTGTGTGTGTGTGTGTGAGTGTGTGTGAGTGTTGCAATGAATCGATTTCAGTTTGTGGTTATAGGTATGATTGTGGGTATGATAGTAAAGATGGCACACCGTAGCCAAAGTCTCTCTCTTTGATTCAAATTCTACGTTGTTTTTGTTTTCATTGATTTTTTTCTTTCATTGCAATAATGTCTGTAATATCACTCTTCAAATAGCTATAACAATTACGTCGTGGTTTTCAATTTGTTTTTTCTCAATTCGACGTTTCGTTTTCAACGGCTTCGTATTTTAAAAGTCTTCTAAAATTTTAGAAGTTTACGATAGTACTGCTCAAAGGTAAGTGTATAATAAGCTGGATGTTTAACGAATTCATATGAATGTTAATTATCACGTAAACTGTCTTAATTTTTTCCCAAAGTCTATATTGCTTTGTTCCTAGTCCAAATCCTTATGACAATATGTGTGTTTTTTTTCTAATTTTTCGTCATTTCTTTCATAGACAATGCTTTATCGAAACCAGAAAAAGAGAAATTCCTGGAGAGGGAATGAGACAAAAAGACGTGACGAGGAAATGACAAGAAGGAGGGAAGAAGAGGCAGACGAGGAAAAGGTTGAACATCTCCAGAATGGTAGGTAAAAACAAATTCTATAAATGGCTTGTGGTTTTACATTAAGCTAATAGTTGATATAAGAATGAGGAAGAGTTATGTTGGTATGCACTTTTTCACCATTAAAGAGACGAAAAATCTCTGCCCCAGTTCATTTCTGAAACATGACACATGTGTGTCTCTCTATCCAACTCACAGAAGTTAACGAACATTTTGATCAAGTACGTGTAACATTTGTCCCTAATTATGACTTCTACCGCTTCAAACATTCTCTGGTCATTCTTAAAAGATGCTTTACAGTAATAAATCTGAAAATTAAGAAAAACTCTGATATCATTTGTCTTCCATTTGGTGTTAACAACGTAAATATATTAACCCTTAGATATATTTAGAACCCCGGTTACCAGGTTGAAAGATGTCGCATTTAATGTATTTGAAACAAATATTAATAGCCTAATGATAATTTTAAGTCTTCTTTACAATAGATATCATATGAAATATTAGAATCATCCCAAATTTCTAAAGAATATTGGTAGGAACATCCTGACCTTTTATGTCATGTTGACTTAGATGGCACGATGGTTTGACGGGTAGTAAGTTAGTTTACCTGAGAGGATTATTGTGATTTTAGGAATGTACGAATTGGATTTTTTTCATTGACATTGGAAATGCAATCTCCTAATTGCCAGGAACATTCATAAATGACCTCGGTTTTTATCAATAAGGGGTCTTCGAGGCCAGTGTTATTATTAACAATAAGGTTGAATGTTTTGGGATTCTCATAGTAGATAATTCATCTTATATGTTCATCACAATAATTAGGCGATGTGTACCCACGTATCATATTCTTAATAGCTATTCTATCTTACTTGTAGTTTAGATGCATTTAGTCACGATGAAAGAGGCATATACATGTCATTATAATACAAATTATTGAAATCAATTTTCTTACGAGACAATTTTATATGATCATTTACAAGGTAATTTGCTGAAACATCATTATTGAGTACTTTTAATGTTACTAGTTCAGTAAAATAGTATATGAGAAGAAGATATCGATTAAACTCTGTTTGTCAAATTTCTTCAATAACAGCCATGTTATATTAACATAGAACTTCTCTATTGTTGATAAAGGCGAAGTTAGATTTTATTTATGAATGCCTTGGTTTTGCAGACAGGGATTTTGGGAGGGTTTTCAATGATCCTTGGACGGCAGGTCCATGTACGCAAAACGACCCTCCGGCCTGCACAATGAAGTAACAAGTTCAAGTGTGACGTGCTCTTTAGACCAACGGTTTCCTTCTCCTGGCAAGACCAGAGCTAACTATAGGGATCAATCCATTAATGTATCAAGGAAGGGAATTCTATTGTTGATAACATTCATATATGATAGGGCATAATTTTTCATGGGAGATTCCTTTTAAGGTTTTTAGCAAATAAGAGAATTTTCTCATTAAATAGGATATACAGTGGGTGCAAAAATACCCGGTACATTATAAAATGATCATTTTACATCGATGTAGATGTAGATTCGTTAAAACCTTTCCACAATATATGTTGTTGACAGAAATCAAAAGCTTAATTAGGATAAGTTTTTAAAGAGAAAAACATTGTATACAATGTACAACTTTCTAAACATATACATACATGTATATGTATATTGAAAGATGTATATTGAAAACGCACACGTACACACACACATACAAGGAGGTCCAATTGGTCCGTGGCTTGACATTTAGTTATTTTGATCTGGAAATGTCATGATATGGCTTTCGATCTGTCATTGATATTCAACCCGAATTAATTAAGTTTATGTTGAAAAATAATTATATGCCGAGTGCAATGCTGTTTCTATCATCAACCAACGAATTTATTGATTTACCTACGGACACACACACACACACACACACACACACATATATATATATATATATATATATATATATATATATATATATATATACACGTGTGTGTGTGTGTGTGTGTGTGTCTTTAGAATACAGAATAGTTTCCTCATATAAAAAACCGCCTCTCAACTTATATGGATCAAAATGTATGTATGTATTTGTGCGTATATATATATATATATATATATATATATATGTGTGAGTGTGTGTGTGTATGTGTGTGTGAGTGTGTGCGTGCGTGCGTGTGTATGTACTCATGTAGATATAAACACTCACATTCACAAAGATATCTATCGATCCATGCACACACACGCGTATATATATATAATGAGAAGACCAGGGTTAGTTGGTATATTTTCAATTAGATTGTTGTAACTTCCTGTGAAATTGATTCATTAAAAAGCATGGCGCCCCCAACAACATGACCAAAAGTTACTGTAGAAAAAGGACTCCCTTTGTATGGGTCGTTTAAATCTGTAATACTTGGCATGTTTGTTTTATCATCATTCAAAAAGAAAGGTGTACAAACCAAGCCCACCGGTAGGTATGATTGGTACAATCTGATCGAGTCAGTTGTCTTGCAAGTAAGTACGGCTGTGATTAATATAGTGTTATTGTCGAGAAATATAAACTGGTATGACAAGTGGAATCATACGTGAATAGACCTCAATGTAGCATGGTAATGAGGTGGAAGACTGAAAAAGAAAAAAATAAGAAAAGAATGACGACACCTATGGCCTGTTTGAGGTTTATTTCGTCATTTTGCAGGCCTTTTGTCTTTTCTCTGCCTCATTGGATACAATTACAGCGTACCAAGTAGCCCCACTTACGATATACCATTCATCCCCAAACACACGGTTTTCTTTACATTCTATTTTAAGAAAAACTCCTGAAAGGAGATGCTTGAAATGTAGCACATATACTGTTAATTGCAACTTCTCATAAACGCAGATAACGCTATCATCAACAACACAATTCATATGAACTTGGCTCTTGTTTGTCAAAGAGAAAAAGTTACTACACAGAGTAAAAAAAAAAAAAGTGTTTCCTATGCAAAACTGCATGTGTTTACAACACACATGAATCAAACCTAGTAGCAAAATAGCTGGGTTTTTTTTTTCTGCTCAAAATGAGGCTACCAGTGGCGCCATCTAGCGGTGGAAACAAAAGTTGAAGTAAGTGATTCAACCTTGTGCCCAAATAACCCAGGTCTCCCTTATGTGTATACATGCGTGTAATAATGTGTGCATTCTCGGAATACACATAAGCATAAATTTATTTATGCACATGAATTTATTCATATTGGTCTTTTATGTTCGGCAAGTGTTGGCGAGGATTAATTGTCTAAATACCATTTGCTTATCGGACATTCTGTCCTTCTGACCCACTGTTACAAATGAAATCAACAGGGAGACCTCCAGTTTGCTGATTCTATTTTCCGTACCAATAACCGTCACGCCACTTCGAACTCTAAGCGAAGCAATTGCTATACAAGGAAGCAAAAGCGCAAAAAAAGGGGAAAAAATGGCTTCATCTACGTCGTTTTTTTTTTTTTTGTTTGCTATAATCTGTTCCAGTCTCTGTGCTTTAGTTTTCTTTCTTGTAGTTCGCTGCCTCAATATCACCATATCTTCTCCCGGCAGTTCATCTAGCTATTTCTCTCACTTACGATAAGTCTTTTGCAATTTCGGACATTTCACTGTGTATGAACTTCAGAACTGAGAGAATTTAGGCTAAAGATCACTGATTCTTCTTCACAACATTTCTATCTTCAATCTCGTTTCAAATCTTTTTTTAGTCCTTAATCTTAGATTCAAACCTTTGTCAGTTTTGAAACCCGATAAGAATAATGAAGTTGATTTTTTAATTGTATCGGGTACTTTTCGCACTCACTCTATGCAGTCGTGAAGAGTTCCACTTCCTGCTTGAGACAAAGCACGACTTGGAAAAGTCTTGGAAAAAAAACAACCCCAAAACAAGAAATTTACCAACAAATACTAGGGTGTTTGTTTTTTTGTTTGTTTGTTTGTTTGTTTGTTTTTGTTTTTTTTTGTTTGTGTGCACACCAAACAAATAACAGCAAACAGTAATGTCCCAGAACAAAGAAAGCCACGTGCAGTGATATGGACAGGAATTTATATGCATTTATGCACATAAAAATATAACAGTGGCATCACCAAAGGAAAGAAGAAAAAAAAACCTTTGAAATTCTTCTTTGAACAGAAGTGTCTCTACTTATCTGCCCGTGAGGATAAGAAAAGCACTTTCTTTTGCCTCGAAAATTGTCATTCTAAAATTAACCTCTCGTGGACGTGAGCGGCTCGTGTTTTTTCGCTTTTGAGTTCAACTAGCGTACTCTATTAACTTCAGTGCCCTACTGGCGGGCGGACAGCAAATCATTTTCTTGCATCTCTAATTCACAGCAGTTATTAGTCCAACTACAAGGTGTCGTCTCTCTGCCAGAGCTGCTCAGCATGTCGATCCCCGATTGGTCTCACTTCCAGTGGGACCACACCCGAATTCTTTGTCAACACATCCCATCGCTCCCAAGCCTCTTAATTGTTTTTCCTATCCCAGTCCTGCCATTAGCATTCGTGGGTTGTTGTGCACCAATGATATATAGATAGGTAGATAGATTCTGATCCTAGTTTGTAAGGCACAAGAACAAACATATCAAGGAAAATTGTATTTCGACAATTTTACAGAGGGGGACAGCCTGCCTGTCTGCTTTTTGATACGCCTATTACCACCAATAGGATATATATATATATATATATATATATATATATATATATATATATATATATATAACATTGAGAGGAGGAGAGATTTGATAAGCATAGCGAGTGATTTATAGAAATGTTCAACTTGGTCAACTGGAGATAATGATATGCTTGAATATGATATCAGTAAGTAAAACATAATGCACACGATTTCACAAAATTATGTAAAAAGCAAGTAAACACCTCAAAAACATTAAGCTTCCTGTTTTCATCCAATCTATACTTCTTTGTTAATGTTATGAGGTTAATAATTTTTTTTTTGCTTTGTTGAATAATAGCCAATTCCATTCGCTCTTTCGTATATTTCGAAAATGATAACATTGTAAAAGATCTTTCATTATCGCTTTGTTATATTGAGATTTTTTTTCTTTTCCGAGAGAGGCGCACTCAGAGACGTTCATAGATTCATTGGCACGCCCATATCCGTCAGATATCCACTTCTCTATCGCGAAGAAATTTTTTTTTTTTGGGGAAAGATTATTTTGTATTGCGGATAGAGAAAATCACGAAAACTGTCAGAACTCACACAAATAAAGAAAAATCGCCTTCCCTCCTTTCAAGATTATTTGTGTGTTTTGGTAAAATTTTCAGCAAATTTAACAACTAGATTGGTCGTCGTTACATCAAACGGATTAAATGGCTCGAGAAAAAAATAAAGCAAAAATAGCTGTATCTGATTCGTTGCCTTATTTTTTTTATCCAAATCTGTTCCTGTTATTCTCGTTTCTGTGATTTTTTATTGCTTTAGCTTACCATTATTTTAAATTTCCCAATCCTATTCATTTATTTACTCTTTATAGTGAATTAATTTTCTTCATTCTTTAATTTTCATTCAATTTTTTCATTGGCTGTTCCTTCTTTTTTTGCTTTCCGCTGTCGAATATTACATAAAATTATTTTCAATAAATTTTTTATATGATTGAATTTTTCATAAAATTTTCTGCTTGTTTTTCTTTTCGCGAATATCCTTGATATTTGTTTTATTATTCAGTAAGTTATTTTTGAATTTTCTCTTAAAAAATCTGATGAATTATATAATATTTATATTCTTGTATCATATTTATTTATTCTCTGGGAAAAAAATAGATTCATTTCAAATTAATTAAGGGACATTCTATGAAATCAAGCAATAAGACTTCTGCGAATGCTAGTCTGAATATAAATTCATTGTCATTGACCTGCCAAGGGTGCTAGCTGTTCATTATGAACTATTTGATGGGAATCTATCTGTAGAATATTTTGTTTATATATATATGTATATACATACATACATACATACACTACTAAAACACGTTTATGTGTCTGCCCCGTTTTATATATACGAACATCATTGAATTGCAGAGAAAAAAAAGAAGTATATATATATATATATATATATATATATATATATATATATATATATATATATATATATATATATATATCACTGTGATGGATGAGGAATTTATCCGTAAATAAATATATATCGCTTAAATTCAGCCTTACGGACCGTCCAGTTCCGTAGCTCAGAGGTTTCAAAACTGCCTCGCGGTACTGGATGGGATAATGAGAAGTCTATAGCCACACTGAAGAGATGTAATACATCGAAACAGCTGTCTGTGGATGACACTATATATATTAAACTCAGGAACGCAGCGGGCTGAAAAAATATTTCTAAACTCCCGTTCAGTCTCAGCAAAAACGCCAATGGAGACAGAAAGAGATGATTAGCGACTGTTTTATTTACCTTCTATTAATAATTAATTTTATCGTTATCATCATAATTGTGCTTTTTTTACTGACCTACTAATATATCTAACAACATTTACTGCATTTTATGAAACTTGAAACTGATTGTTAAAACGATTCATTTAAATACCTAAAAGTGGGTGTCAAAGGTGATATAGTTCAGAGTGGGCTCAGGAAAGGTGATAAGAGGAATTACCAAAGTGCTTGGATTGAATGCAGCAGGGTCGAGAAAAAATATTCCTCTAGTCTTGTCCAATCTTGGTGGGAAAACCAATGGAGGTGGAGAAAGAAGATAAGCGACTGTTTCATTGCTTCGTGAAGAAAAAGCATACCATACAGCTAACACAGGCACACGCACACACACACACACATATATATAAATATATATATATATATATTTATCTTTCTCTCTCTCTCTCTCTCTCTCTCTCTCTATATATATATATATATATATGTGTGTGTTTGTATGTGTGTATATATATATGTGTGTATGTATATATATATATATGTGTATATATATGTGTGTGTATGTGTGTATACATATATATATATATGCGTGTATGTGTGTGTGTGGCAACAATACTGTTTGGTTACTGAAGGGGCAGTAGAGAGTAGACACCTATAGCCGACCCTGACATCTGTTTCAGCGCTGTGTCTTAGTCCTTCACTTCAATGCAACCGAAGTGTCCACGTCCCCGTTGTTTAACTACCAGGTCAGCCAAACTCTCGGTATATTCCATAACGTGTGGCAAACATCGATAAAACTTTGCATTTGCCAGCAGAAGGCAACTCCTGTCAAACATTTGGCACACGGGTCTTGTTGCTATTCGCACAATCTTGGTGGACCATAGCATGCAAACCCTTATACATATATGTATATATGTGTGTATATATGGAAACTTCTCATTTATGCAGTCCTTTTGTTATCTTTCCATATTATCTAGCTAAGACTGAATACCTTTATCTAGGGCTGAATCTTCCTTCTAACTGGAAAAATGCAGAATATCCCATTTGCTTTGAAAGTAAGGAGTTAACAAAGAGAAAAAAAAACTCTGTTGAATTCCCGCCTATCTTACAATAATTTTGTCGCTAAAATGCAAGAAACAAAAAGCGAAAATTAAATCATTTTTGATCGATTGTTTTCAGCTAATTTTATTTTTGTTATTGATGTTATTGCCAATCATCTCTTCTTCCCTTGATGTTTATTTCTTTTTCAAACATTGATAGTAATTGATCATTTTTTGTATATTAAACGCATCATCACTTTCAAAGTCACAGTTTGCAGACAAAGAATTTGTGGCAGTTTTATCTTTGTTATCAATATTAACTTTAATATTTTCATCGATTTTACTTTGTGATGAAATGCTGTCACATATTTTACTGCTTTTAAATAATCACAATCATATACACCTATACGTTTATGTATACGCATACACAAGCTGCGTGCACACACACATAGAAACAGACACGTTGAGAGAGGGAAGTTTAGACAAAATTTTCTGGTCCTAATTTTTACAATATTAGTGTTGTCTTAGAAATGTCTTTCAAGTTTACTTGAATTTTTATTGAGTACAGTCAAATATAGTATACACCTCAGAAAAAATACACACGCAAGAAAATGTGTTCCACGTGAATTTGCAGTCAACAAATCAACAATTAAGCCCTTGTCTTTCTCTTCTTATTCAGCAGAAAAAGACGTTCTCGAGCGAGGTCGTCACTAGTGATGAAAAGTAATTTCATTACAAAAATCATAGCTAGATCCAAGATAGTCTTCAACATTTCGACTGATACAATATCTACTGCTGAGCATGTTTTCTGTATTCTGTGTGAATCAAAAGAATGATTTATTACAGATTACTTCATCCCCGGGGGAAAAAATCACCGATATATCTGTATTTCCATGACGTGATTTTTTTTTTTAGAAAAGAAACAACATTGAGATGAAGACTCCGTTGTTACGGGAAGAGAAATTGAAAAACAAACGCACTCTTCATGATATAAATAGATTGCCAGAAACTAAACGTATTGCCAGTGCACATTGACATAGGAAGCAATACATCGATTTCGATTTCAACACCTTGGCCGTCTAAAATGAAGGTATCTTTAAATTTTTCTTTTAGACCGTCCGTCGTTCAGTATTTATAAAACAATGTTGAGGCATGTGCCTGAGAATATGGTGTGAAAACTATGAGCGGTTTTATTTTGACGCATTGCTCGTTGTAGATTTCAAATAATGGTCAAATGTAACGTCCCAAGAGCGACTATGGGAAGAGTAGGATGAAAATCTGGATTAACTGGAACAAAAATCTATTTACAGCAGTTGATGAAATTAGAGAAAGTGACCCCCCCCCCAAAAAAAAACAACAACAATGTTTAACGATTGATTGGAAACATTTAATTATCGTAATGGAAGAACAAAAGATATTTTTCTTGGCAAGGAAGTCGGTCGGTGATTTTGCTGTCAGATATCATTCGTTCACGTATTTTAAATGCAACGGAGCAGAGAATCATCCAAATGTGACATATTCTCCAGATCAGCTCAGCTTCAGATTACCGCATATTTCGCGCCATTCTTTGCCGATCCTATTGGCTGTTCATTATGAAGTATTTGATGGAAGCTCACCTGTTTTTAAATACACAGAATTATCGCATATAACTTTTCTACGAATTAACTTCACTTATTGGATACTCTTTGTATTTAGAAAGTTTACCTCTTGAAAATTATCATTTGATTACTTTACTAGCAGTGAACATGTGTTGAATTGTTAAATATACATATTGAAAATGTACGGTGAGAAAGAATGAGAAAGTAGAGCACCATATTTTCCTGGAACTGAGAGTCTCTTTGACATCTTCAAAAGAAAAAGAAATTAAACGAAGAATCACTCCAGGTTAACAAGCTTCCCGCAAAGAAAGCTCAATATTCATGAACAAAAAGATCCCATTGATGTTGAAAAAGTGTTCACAACGAATGCATCCTCCCAATAGTCACCTATGGAGCGGAAACATGGAACACAATTAGAATGGCCCTCAAACTAAGAACCATGCAACGTGCACAAAGATGGATCATGCTGAATATCACATGGTAAGACCACATTACAGCACAGTAAATTAGGGAGTAAAAACAGGAATCAAAGACATCATAAAATCCATTAGAAATCTTAAATAGAAACGGACAAACCATATTTCAAGAATGTCAAAAAACCGCAGGTCATCACGACTCACAATGTTGATCACCCGAGTTCATTTGCAAAATTATGGACGGCAAGAATGATGGTATGACTTTTTGGACAAATTCAGGAGATATTGGCACTGAGACACTCACGATGGAGAGGTCTAGCGGATCTCAAAGAAGGTCAATATCCAATGACTGTTGCTGCTACAGATGGTGATTAAATTAATTGTAAATAGGTAACCTCAAATAAAATAAAGGAAGTATATTGGTCCATATAGGTACAACAGAGGCCAAAAATAGGCAGGTTATCTCAAAGGATGATTATCAATATCTAATAATCAAAAAAAAAGTGTAGTTGTTTGATCCAATAAAAGAGAATGCAAAGAAAATCAGTTAGATGCTGAGTTGTCGGAACTACCATTCAATTGAAAGTAGAGACCATAGGTGGCTCAGAATGTTACGTGAATATTTGTGATTGTTGTTACCACTTCTCATATCGGTTTTATTGTTATTTATATAAAGAACTGACAAACCATCCCAACTCTCAAGTCTTGAGAATAATCCTCAAAACCTTTTGGTTTGTCTGTCGAATGTATTCATCCAACGTTGTCTGGAAAGAGACTTAGAAGGTTCTGCAGTTATACCTGTTGGATTTCTACTGTCATGATAGGGTTTCTGTAGATTTCACTTTTTTACTGCTGAAATGCCCGAAATGTTCTTACATGACCTGATATTTTTTAAGTCATCCACGTAAATATAAATCAAAATTACTTAACTACAGTTATCAGTGGGTATTTGCTGTTTAATTCCAAATGAAAGAACTCCTACTTTATAGTTAGACTTGCAGTGTGCCCTTTAAAGATGACTGGGTATTTCACGTATGATATCGGCACTTTTGGTTGGGATCAGAGTATCAATGTACTTTGCTTCGGATCAAAGAGTCTCTCCTTGGCTCTCTGCCTAAGATCAGTTGTCAGCAATATCCTCATACATAAAAAGCAATGTACATCAATATATATATATATATATATATATATATATATATATATATATATATATATATATATATATATATATATATAACATGAATTGTGAAAAAAAATAGACAGACTCTGTCTATTTGATTTTTTGTTAATATTTCTTGTTTCCGTACAAACCTTTTATTATCATCGAATTTTTTTTTAAAACGTCCCAAAGTTGGTAGTTCTAGATTTTCCGACCATCATCGGCCATTATCAAGAAAATGTGATAGTACAATTTAAAGAGTAAAATTTTTATCCTTATAATCTTATATTTATGTATCAAGTGTTGTTTTTTTAACAAGCATAATCATAAATAAACGTGCGTAAATGTGCGGCTGAAACCAACACATCACGCAGACGATACAATCTGCGTGGGTGGACGCTACAAGCATTCAAGTACACTCATACACGCACACGTACACAAAGATACACATACATATAGCCAAGAAAGCTTCACAACTTTCAGCAAAAGACATTAGAAAAAAATTGTTTTTTCTTCTGTCACTTATTTCCCAATATCAGTTTTTTGCAATGCGAGTTTCTTCAGTTTTTTTTAAATGTTTTGCAGATACGTTGTTATTATATATATATATATATATATATATATATATATATATATATATATATGTGTGTGTGTGTGTGTGTGTGTGTGTGTATCATTTTTCAATGAGCACAGATATACTACGCTCTGATTTCATTTTCTACTGATCTCCCGCACCAACCTTAACCCTTTCACTGCTAATGTGGATAACGCAAAGTAGAGTGCATAAAAAAAAGAAAAAAGAAAAAGAAATGCACGCCTTCTGTTCAGTCCCACGGGGCAGAAACTGAGTGTAGCGCTTTTTTTGTATCTATTTATATTGCCGTTATAAATAAGACCGTGGAATAGACATGCACGCCATAAGATATGTGCATCACGTGACAGTGAACGTGTTAATATTACCTCTGCCTATAGTGATATATGAATGAGTAGAGTCGACATGGAACCAAACACGGACTATACATAGCAATACGTAAGAATACGATGAATTCTAGAACTAACAGAAATATAAACAAACTAGGCCACCGTGCCGAACGCGAGAAGAGTTAAGTGCGTTGTTCGTGCGAGTCTTGGTAGCGCAATCGGTAAGAGCAGGTTTACCTCAACAAATTGTGTGTTCGAATTCCGGCTAAACCTTAATCTATTTTTTTTTCTGATCACCGCCGTCTGTTCTCTACTGAAAGTAAATTGGTTCGAGCAAGAAATTAGTCCTCAAATTGTCAATTATTTTAAAAAATCATTCTGCATATATCATAACCGTTTAATAGATGTATGTTTTTATTTTACCCACGGTCTTTATTCATTTCAGTTTTCTAATAAAAGTCAAAATTGCCCTCTCAAGTGATTCATTAATTAAGAAAATTAGTATTGATTAATTTTACACTTTTCAGCAGTGTCTTGAATTCATCACATCTAAGCAATTCTCACATATCTTATAAAACAAATTGCTATTGTAGAGATCAAGTGACAGCAAATCTGAAATTGCCACCAGTTGTACTGATCTCAATAGTGTCTTGTTTTGTGTCTTCTCAATTTTTCCCTGATATAAACTCTTTACGGGGGTGTTCTGAAGAATTCCCAGCTCTCATTGTTTGCATCAGTCAAACAAGTCCGCTCAATATCCCCGAAAGTACTCAAGAATTTCAATGAAATTTTATGGAGGGTGGGTAATGGGATGAGGAATAAATTTTGTGGCGGATCATGTCTGTTCATACCATACCCCCGAGAGTTTCAATGAAATTTTGTTGGAGGACTAAATTGAATTTCTGGCGGATCCATGCACAATTACTTCCCCTGAAATTGCATTGGTAGAGGTATCCGCCCATTCAGCGCTTTCTAGCTATTATTTGTATCTTAAGGCATCTGATGGTTATTGCAAGGAACTAGTATTCTTGTGGAATTCAACAGTACTGTAGATGTATACTAATCATAGTTTAGCAAGGCACAAGTTTCAACGATAAAAACTTGGAATGGGACGATTTCCAAGTGGTCTGCTTACTTGCCTTAAAAATCATGGAATTTACGAGGTCTCGTATAAAGACCTCTGGTGTTGGGAAATTTGGATCCGTCTAACCCACTTCAAGAGCGCTATGATCTCAAAATTCTTCCAGAAATCCTTCCAAACAAGGACGCTTTACCTCGCTCCCAATACTCAAATAAATGTGGGCACAGGCGCAGAATTCATTCCTATTGTGTTGAGGTGGAAGTGGCACAATCAGTTTCCACAGGAATTTGGATGCTGTTCGCCCTTTAAGTTATAGAGTTGATAGCCGTTACGCCATCCAACACTTGGTTCTTTTTAATAACAGCGGTAATGATAGTCGATGTATTTTAAATTGTTCTGGCATAAAAAAGAAAAAGGAAAATCGGGCGATGAGAAGTATTTTCTAAGCTTGACTTGATATAGTAAAGGTTTGGGGTAAACAATGAGGATCAAACTCCGTGCAGGAATAATGGCCAGGCGGTAATTTTTATCCATGACATCTCTTGATACTACTAGTTTTCAAACACAAATAAACTCCCTACTATTTCTTAATACTACCAATTATCCAACATAAACAATATCCCTGCCATTCTCTGCCATTTCTTCATACTACTTGTCCTCTAACGTAACCAAATTCCTTGCCATTACCTGCCACCTATTAATACTACCAGTTCCCAAACATAAACGAGCCCCCTGCCATTCCCTGTGTACTCGATTCATTAACGTTTGAGAACTAGTACTATTAGGAAAGGGGAGGGATGGTTTTTGCATCGAAATATTTCATTACCGCGTGACAGGTAGAGGCAGGGAGTAGCAGGGATAAAAAGTACTGTCGGTAATGGTCTGTCTGAGTAGTTTGCTAATCCAATCATCTGCAATTCAGTTATCAGCATAGTCTGGCAGAAGGCTACACACATGAGGTATCAAATGAGGATCACACTCGCTATAGTGATAATGGTCTGCGAGGCAAATCACCGCTCCACGGCGTGACGAGCAGCAGGCAGAAAACGAAAGAAAGACGAATAAAGGGGCGTGTAAAGATGAACACTAATATAAAAATGATTATCAACACGCAGCGTGAATACAGAACTAAAATTTTGAAAAAAAATGAGAGAGAGAGAGAGAGAGAGAGAGAGAGAGAGAGAGCGCGAGAAAGGGGTGAGAAGGAAAGAGAAACAAAGAGAGAAAGGGATGAATTTGGGGAATACAAATAAAAGGCAGCCAAAGAAACTGGCCCGGTCTCTTCGGAGGACATTAATGTGTTCAAAATTGTTCGGGTCATTGCGTAGGGACATCGAAACGCTGGTGAATCTAGTCGGCAAGGTCGTTAAATTCTCTATGAAAGAATCCCGCCATTGTGGACATCATCGTCTGTTTACTTTGCCGCCTTCTCTTATCTCCTTCACTCCAATTTTTTTTTTTTTGCTTTCGTTATCCCCATACCCCATTTTTTTTTTTTGTAAGTTGAGTTTGGCAACTTTAGTTTCGGAGTTTTCTTTACATTTTTTTTGTTCTTTTTAAAATTTTAGGTCCATTGAAGAAAAGAGAAAGTGCGTCTGTAGCGGTGAATGTAAGGTTTGAATTTCTGATCGAAATTGACTTTTACGGCTTTTCGTGGAGTTTGGGGTGGGATGTTATTATTTACAAATTCATCATCGCTGCTGTTTTTTTTTTGTTTATTTTTACTTGATTTTTTCTTTTTTGACATCGCCGAATGAAAGAGAAATTATATTTCTTGCTCGATGACGCTTTATTTCAAATTAATTCCTATCGGGAAAATATTTCGTCTATATTTTGTCTAAATTCTTCTAAATTTTAAATTTTTGCACAAAAAGCATTTAACACATCTACTTCATTCGACTTATTATTCGTTCCATCCTTCACCTATTTCTTTCATTCCCTTAACCTTTCAATGCCTGTTTTTTTTTCCTTTTCTTTAATATGTCAGTTATCAATTGTTTACAGCTGAATCTTGAATTGTGCTTTTTTTGATTCGTGTGGTTTTTAATGTAGTACGGTTAACGTATTTCTGTACATTAATGTAATTAAGTATATGCTGGAAAATAAACATTAATATATAAGAAGTTGAGCAAAGCGATTTTGAACAGTACAGAACATTTTGGAACGAATTAAATGCACTGATCAAGGTAAATCCTTATATCTCAATTCGTTATTTTTTAAGGTTTTCATTCATTCTTTCTTTCTTTCTTTATTAAGTCCCCTCTTTCTTTTTTATTTTATTTTCGTTCTTTATTTCATATCGTTGATTAATAAATTCAGCTTTACACTGCACAACGCCAGAAATATGCAGCACTTAAAGTGGATCAAATATACTGCACTAGTAATGGACTGCAATACCAGTTTGCTAAACACTGCTACACAGCGAGCGTTAATTTTTTAAAACGTCTATATCTATCTTTATTATCTTATAAAGTCACAGTGTTCTCGATCGATGTTTTATTCGGGCTTCCAACTAACTTGGGGTGATTCGGTTGATACAGATTCGGACTGGCTTAAAATCTCATCTTGAGTCACAGGATCTTGCAAGTTGGAGGCTAATTCAATGTATTCATTTCCTGCAAGTTAGTTTGAAGACCAAAGTATACATCAGCCATGAACATTGTAATAAAAACAATGAAGGGGTGAATATTCGATCTAAAAGATGATGGAAATATTGAACATATTCTGTTTCAAGACTTTATTAGAAATCGTTTACCAAAACTATCACCAAACCTACTTTGGTTTCTTTCAGGGTTTCCGTTGGTCCGACTAGTAGGCTATGTTTGTATCATGCCTACAGGATGCTCCAATGGAGTTAAAAGGCTGAAAATTTCCACATTTATTCCTTATTATATCAATAAAAAGACTTTTTTTTCCAAATATTTCCTCCTTTAAATACGTTTTCAGTGAAAGGATCTGTATCCAACGCGAGTTTATACTAAATTGGATCTACCCTTAGCTTGTTTTTTTTTGAAAATTCAGACTTTTTGATGACCACTGTCCAACAAAAGGCGAGAGAAGTAAGTCATTCATTGATCACCCCTTCTTTCAATGTTTTAATTGATTATTCCAAACACGACATGCTGTCAAAAGACGTCAGTCACGTGACTGACAAGGCCTAATATCATTATTATTATCATTATTATTATTATTATCATTATTATTATTATTATTATTATTGTTGTTGTTGTTGTTATCATTATTATTATCATTATTATTATCATTATTATTATTTTTATTATCATTATTATTATTACATATAATAGCCTTATTCTTTATGTAATGATTAATTCCTGACCACCGGCAATACCTTCCTCCTCTATCTCCACTGCAAAACATCCAGATGAAGTACTGGAACTTGCTTAGACAAAGGTCGGTATTTAATCATCAAATTCCTTTTCTTTACCGCAAGAAATATTCAGTCTATTAGTGAAGAAAATACTTGAAGCTAAACACGAGAGTGGTGTTGTGGAAGATTTGCGTCAAGGAAAGTAGCCAACATTAAGAAAAGCCCAAAATTTGCCCATGTGTACCAGGTTCAAATGCAGCCAGAACTAAAATAGAACCTTACCTCCAGATATTTCTGCCAGTATGCAAAGATAAGAATGGATGCTAGTGTTTACGAGTCTGTTCGATAAGTAATACCCAGTATATCACATATTAAATAATTAGATATTATCATTATGTTTTTAGCACCAGTGGTGTCTAAAGATCATTTAAGGGAACGAGCGACTGCAGGTATTTTCAAATCTCCTGCACATTCCTTGCACTAAGCCAACTCCAGTACAAAGTAGATTCATATAGCGTGCAATGAGAAACAAACTCACGAAAATAGTTTGTTAGATTACCATGAATATCACCAGCAATAGATATTTGCTTAAATGTTAAGTTTGGCCAAAGGCCATATTTACAGAATACCAAAAGAGAATCGAACTCACTTGTTCCGTTCCGACTGATAACAATCGCTCAGATGTTTGTGTGCAGATATAAGAGGCTGCATAAAGTCCGTAGCATGATATGTAGTCATTAGTTGAATTTTGATTTGAAATTTCTCCTCTGCAATATTCGGTCTAGGGGAGATATATTCTTTATAGAATCAAGTGCACTGACGAGGAGGGATATTATGTTGAAAAAAATAAATATTCATTCGGCAAAATATATTCTCCCCCTTTTATCATTAGGCTACGGGACTTATTGATATATTTACTACACAGATCCTTTGCTCTTGATTAAATGATAGTTTTTCATCGCAAAATCCATGAAATGTGGAAATATCTTCACAGAATATAACATAATAATAAGTCTTTCAAGGTGAAAAGTAGAAAGTTTTTGTTTCCGATAAAATTCAGAAATCCTGTAGTACGCTATGAGAAAAACAAAGCTGTTTCCACGAATAATATGATTACAATTAGTAATGATGATGCTATTGTTTATATGTATGGGTTTAATAATAATAATAATAATAATAATAATAATAATAATAATAATAATAATAATAATAATAATAATAATAATAATATGATGTTGATGATGATGATGATAATGAGTATGCAAATGATGATAATAATGTTGATTAAATCAACAAGAATATAATGTAGGCGAAAAGTTCATTTGATTTATTATGTAAACATTTAGTTGAAACTTTCGACACGTATAGTTAGCTTTGTTCCATTGTGTCCTGTTATCCATCAGGCAACTTCATATTTCTATCATCTCAGAACGCTTTATTTTCCTTTGCAGAGAACCGTTTCAGATATCTTTTTAAGTTTCCGAAGGAATAGAATTTTTCCTTAAGACAATCCTGCAAAGACTGGAATAAATAGTTAACGAAAGGTGCAATATCTGCTGTTAATTGTGGATGGGTGAAGATATTTCAACCAATTTTCACTTTGTTACCAAGAAAACATATCTCGTAGCATTGTCCCTATGGGATATCAAAAGCTTTTTGTTAAGAAGTTCCGGTCGATTTTCGTCCAGCGATTATGTGCCTCTATTTGATCTAATTTGTCGCAGTACATGTTTAAATCAATCAGTGGCTTTTCTGTTAGGAAACCTGAGTAGAGGACTCCCTTCTGATCTGATCGTAGACTCCACCCCGGCTATTTTTGATGGAGGTCAGCCTTTGGTAGAGTAATGGTTTATTTTATATGACACGCGATTTCTAGTGTTCCACGTTGTTGTGTAGCATTCACTTTCCATTGCCTGCAAAAAAAATATTAAAAAAACATTTATACTAGTGGTGAATTGCACTTGGAAATACATTCTTTCCAGAACTTTTCTGTCTGAATAATGTGGAAGCTAGACATAAAGCGACTAACATAACCAAATTGGTGCAAATTATCTTCAACTCTTGATATGGATATCACATACCACATTTGATGTTTTCACCGCTTGACTTAAATATCAAATTTAATATAAAGTTAATCATTACCAAGTAATGTTTTGATCATATGTCTATCAACCTCAACAATTCTGCCCAAACGCAGAGCATCCTTCAGCAAAAATCTCCTTCAAAAACTCCACAAACCACTTCTGGCACGTTCGATTGTTTACAGTACCTTCTCCATGAACTGTAAATGTCTTCTTTTTCTTTTGCCTTTTAGTCCCCTTTTAACTTCTTAAAATAAGGAACACATGAAATTCCTAAAAATGTTGTTTATTGCTTTAAGTGAAATTCAATAATAAGAAAAAATACGCCAAATTTGAGATACAAAAAAAAAAGCACGCTTATGTGATAACTATCAGAAACAGAATGAACTATTAGCCAAAAATAGTGATGAAAAAATGAATTGAATTAAGTTTTATCACAGCTATTTTGAAGACGGAAAGGAAACAGTGGAACTGCTGGAAATATTAGAAGATGCGCTAATGTCATTAAGCTGCAATGGACGGATATAACTGGTATTACAACAAAAACAATTAGAAGAACAACAGAAAGACAACAACTAAAAGGTGAACTAAAACATCACCAAAAATGAATGAATGAGAGAGAGAGAGAGAGAGAGAGAGAGAGAGAGAGAGAGAGAGAGAGAAGAATAAAGGTTGATGAAGAACAAGAAACGACTACAGACCAAAGAAGAATATGGAGGGAAGAAGAAGAAGAAGAAGAAGAAGAAGAAGAAGAAGAAGAAGAAGAAGAACAACAACAACAACAACAACAACAACAACAACAACAACAACAACAACAACAACAACAACAACAACAACAAAAAGAGTTAGAAGAAAAAAGGAAACAAAAATGAGAATGGAAGTAACGAGAAGGATATGATTGAAAAAGAAAAAGAAGATGAAGAAGAAGAACAACGACGACAACAAAAAGATTTAAATGAAAAAAGAAAACAAAAGTGAGAGAAGAAGAAGAAGAAGAAGAAGAAGAAGAAGAAGAAGAAGAAGAAGAAGAAGAAGAAGAAGAAGAAGAAGAAGAAGAAGAAGAAGAAGAAGAAGAAGAAGAAGACGTGAAACGGAAATCGGGAAGTGAATGTGAGTGAGTTTACAGCCCAGGTCATCCTGAAGGACCCATTAGATGCAGTTAGTCAGATTTTAGACGGCAAAAATGGAGTCGTTGATCGTTTGTGATTTATGACAATTGGCGACGGTTTTATGGGACTATTGCGCTTTCCCGATTAACACCGCTGCGTGGCTTTCTTCGACGGCGCTATTCATTTTATACAACACTTGCAAACAACCCGAAAGAATAAAAAGTTCGGTTTTTGCTTCCGTTACCTTCTATAGAACTTCCTCTGGACATGGGCGCTTGAAACCTTGGGATTAAAACAAGTAAACAAAAACAGAAGGGAGAGAAAGAAGTAATAAAGGGTCTGAGGGAAAAGGAAATAGAAAAAAGGGGCTGAAGCAGAGAAGAGAAGAGAAGGAAAATACTATGTAGAAGGTAAATGTAAGTTGTGAGAGAGAAAGAAAGAGAATTAAGTGAGATTCGAACTCATTACACAACAATCCATTAACTTCTTCTTTACAAGTTACCCAATCATTTACTAAGCTTAGTCTGGCACAAGGCAGAATTAGTGAAGCATCTAATGATAATCAAACATTAGACAGCGGTAGCGGTCTACTCGCTATTAACTTATAGCATGGCGACCAAAACGTTAGTCAATTGAGTTAGTTTAGTTCAGCACACAGTCAAACCTGTCGAGTACCCAGAGAGTATCAAAGTTATTCCATTAGCGAATTTGTTTGCAAGATGTGGTCGTTAAACTGTGCCCCACAAAAAGGTATATATGGAGAAATGTAAAAGAAACTATGTTGAAAGAAAGACAGGAAAAAAAACTATGTAAGAAAGAGGTGGCCAAGTCAAAAAGAACAAAAAAATGAGAAGAAAGAAGTAAGGGGAAACCAGACGCAATTTGATTACAAAAATTATTGCTATCACAGTCAATAATTGAACAACATCAAATATGATCAGCATAAATTCTATTTATGACATCTCGGGCGTTTATCATAGGAAAACATCCAAAATTGAACAAAGAAGAGAACATGTAGATTCTGCATTACTCTTGTTATTCATGGAACTGTCAAAATATGGCCCCCCCCCCCAAAGTCCAGAAAACGTTTCTTTTCCTAGAATGAAAGGAAAGAAAAATTAAAAGTTTAGAAGTGGTCTATTGGAGTGCTAATGCCAATTTTCAAACCTGTAGATAAAACTGTATGGCCAGAAGAGCTCGAACATACGAACATACGCATACATAAAAAGGGATAAAAACCATATACGCCTTTGGTGGCTACGTTTTTTCATTTCAACTTAATCACGTAGAGAAATAATTGTCGCCAGTAACAGGGATAAAGTCATTATAGAATTATTGTGGTAGACATGAGCGTAGCTAGAGATTCGGGGGTCGGGAGTTTTTCGCCTTGAGCCCTCAAACATTTAATGAGATTTGTCGATAGAAATGCAATGGGTGAATAATTATTTATGAATCTTTTGGGGCTCCTCTCCATAGAAAGCTCGGGGGGTATTTTCAAATTGTCCCCTTTGAGCTATGTCTCTGGTGGGGAAAACACGATCTACTTTATCAAAAACAGTCAAGAATTGAAGATGACAAAGGTTCAGAAAAGGGAAGAGTAGATAGAGTCAGAAACATTATTTCTAAATGGAAATGATATTACGAAAGAGATGGAGAGTGTTGGGAGTGAAGAAGAAGAAGAAGAAGAAGAAGAAGAAGAAGAAGAAGAAGGAGGAGGAGGAGGAGGAGGAGGAGGAAGAAAGGGGGTTATGACAGAAAATGATGAAAAAAAAAGAGGGCTTTATCTAACCTCAGAAACTATCACGGAGAGAGTGGAACACAGTCTGAGAGATAATATATGCAGAAAAAGCAAATCTAATGCGAGGGAAAGAAAGAAATAATGAAAGAAAGAGAAAAGGATGAAAGAGAGGTAGAAAAACTGAAAGAGAAAGAAAATAAAATACGTAGTAAAAAGAAGTCGAGACGGAAAGTTGAAGAAGACCCAATTAGAGAGAAAAGGAAAAAGAAAGAAAAAAATAAGGAAATGCAACAAGGAAGAAAGAAAGAAAGAAAATAAAGAAAAAAAAGAAAGAAAGTAAGAAAGAAAGAAAGAAAGAAAACACGCATAGAAAAGAGTCAGGATACTGATAGAAAAAAGAAATCAAATGCGAAAGAAAGAGGAAAAAAGTGGAAAAAATAAAGAGAACATTGGTAGAAAAGACCAAGATACCTAAAGAAAAAAAAGTAGTCCCAATGAGAAAGAAAAGGAAGAAAGAAAGAAAAAGGACCGAATGAAAAACATGCGTAAAATACACTAAAAGATAAAGAATATCCAACAAGAAAGAGAGAAAGGAAAGAAAGAAAGCATATTTAGAATAAGGTCAAGATACCAATAGAAACTAAAGAAAATTCAACAAGAGAGATAAAAGTAGGGAGATACCATACAGTGAGTGCAAAGTGTATCTAGTGCATTTCAAACAGTTGATTTTAACATCCTCATACTACTTCACAGAATTTGGCCCATTGATTAAAAAAATATATATATTGGAACAAATATGATCACGGGAAAGCTATGGACAAAAACTAGGAATCTTTTGTCCAAATTCCGTCAACTTTGAAGGTTCTTAAGTATGTATAGTAAATTAAACTTTTCGAAATGTATCGAATACATTTTGGATTAGATGTACGTAGAAAAATATCCTGATCCTGAGAGACGATAAAGGGTGCTCAAATAGAAAGAAGGAATAAAAGAAGGGAAGGATGGATGAAAGAAAGGAAGAAAGAAAGATAACTTTGCAGAAAAAAAGCTCGTGTTACTGAAAGACGATAAATTATACTCAATTAGGAAGGAAGGAAGAAAGAAGGATAGAAAGAAAGATGGAAAGAAAGAAAGAGAACACATGTATAAACTGATCATGATACTAAGAGACCACAGAGAATACTCGATTAGGAAGGAAGAAGGAAAGAAAGAAAAAAGTGAATACATGTAAAAAAAAAAAAAAAGAAAAAAAAAGAAAAAAGTTCATGATACTAATGGGAGATGAAAAAAAAAGACCTTGAGAGATTGAAAAAGAAAAATTATCAAGATATCAAGAGATGACAGCGAGGACAGAGAGAAAGAGGAAGAAGAGAATTCAGGAAGAATGTGTGTTTCCGTTGTAAATGGGACTCGCTGAGAAGGCGCAGAGATTCTCAGAGGGGAAACAGAGAGAAAAGTTGTCGGGTTCTCAAGGTGCAATGTAAAACTGATCAGAGTGTGAAGATAGATGGATTTTGGTGGGTCAGTTGAGAAGGGCAGACGCTGATCGCCTGCCACCGGATATGGTGTTAAGTCAGCAGGGTCCTTTGGCGAAGATAAATATGTTTCTAAATTTCAACTAATCGCTCAAATGAATCTTGTGAATTGACCCACGCGCCGAACACACTCCTCTATAGGCGAGTGAGCATATTAACATAAGCACACACGAGTACACACGTACACACATACATAAGTACACACATATACAAAGAAGTACGCACATACACACATACAGAGTGTGCTGGAGTGTGTTTGTGTGTTGGATCCAGCATATATGCAACACAAATGAATGTAACTTTGTAGAGAGTATTGGCTCGATAAGCCATTGAAGACAATTCATAATGCGTATCACGTCTTATTCGATTTAAGCCCTCCACACCATCGTCAAATCTTTACGGCAGTTTGCTGTCCATCTCATGTCTTTAGCGACTTTAAAACTGTGAGAGATGATAACCCACTTGTCTTATATGTCAGGACTTCTTTAATAGACAAATGGTTGCGTCCATACACACACACAAATTTATAGATGATAGATATATAGATAGAAACGAACGGACTGGGATGAAGATAGATGGGTGAATTGATAGATATTGTCTCCAAAGGGCTTGCTGTGGAACAGTAGTTAACAACTTAGTCTTGCACACCGTTACGATTTCAATGAATCCGGTCCACACTTGTGACAATGCAGCAAACTAAGCAAAGTTTTGTATGTATATTTGGTATCGCTCTCTCTCTCTCTCTCTCTCTCTCTCTCTCTCTCTCTATATATATATATATATATATATATATATATATATATATATATATATATATATATATATATATAATGCTTTACAGCTTCAAACACTAAGCATATTTAAAAAAAACAAACTTGTTTCCCCAACTTCATTCATGTCATTTCAGTCAATTATTTCCCAAAATCTGTTCATGTAATTTATGTAATTTTCTTCTATGGTTTACACATAATTTGATATTATGGTACTCAGTGTGAATTTTTCTTGTTGGGATCACAAGTTTTCTACATGTAACTTCACAGGGACTTGAAAACAAAACAGTAATATTATCTTAACTTAGCCGAGTTGATCGAAAACCACCTTTCCTTCAGCTATGATTTTAATATATAGCTTATGTCATACTACATACAGTTTTTTTTTTTTTATATAAGTTATTATCATAATGTATTGTAAATGGATTTTATTCTATCCAACACATTTTTTTTTAAACTCAAGCCTTACTTACTTACGTAGGTTAGCCAAAAACAAAAACGTATTTGATGATGAGGGATCAATGAGTATAACAACAGGCATGGCACGTTTTTCGTATCCCTTCTATTGACTGTGCACCCATGTGAATATCAAAACTGTAATGTAGGTTCCAATCTCAGACTGCATTCAAACCAACTTATTATCTTGAAGAACACAGAAAAACCTCTCCGAGTTGATTTTCTACCAACATATTCAATCGATTAATTTGACATTTCCCCCACTAACCTTAGACTTCATTTTTCCACGTCGCACGCCATCTTGGTTCCATCAGTGTCATGATTTCTAATTTATCCAATAAATTAGCCTTGTATATATAGATGAGACAAAACCAAGCAACCGATTCCTTTTACGTATGTATACACACACACATATCTTTGACATCACTCAAGCTATATCTTAGTTCTCCGATCCCCGCTATGCCACCGTGATATATATATATATATATGTGTGTATATTACACTAATAGTATTAGATGCAATAGTCATCGATAAAAAGCAACCAGAATTAAGACGAAAACAAAACTAATAAAACATTAACCATGGGCTATATTTAATAAATCTCACCTTTACAGCTGATATTGTGTTAACTGCTCAGCGTCCTGGCTCAGTCATATGGTCGATTGATTGGATGTAAGGTTTACCACGTTGAATCAACGATTGAATTTGATGAAAATGTCATCTGGGCCCATGAGCATGAACTAGAAAAACATGGAGATCCGCGAGAAGAATGCAAAAACATGGCTGAATAACTAACATATTTCCTATTGAAATGGTCTGTCGAATGTTTATCGACTTCGTTATACCTGAGTAAACCTGGAATGTCTACATAAGAAAATGGAATAAAAGGAGAATCCCCAATCCTAGCAAGAGACTTATCCTGCAAGCCTCATATATTCCCATGACGCGACAAAAATAAGAATAATAAATGTCTGGTGATATGGTAGGATATTGACAGGATTACCTGAGTTAGCAGTAACCATGTTTCAGCTCTGATACCATACCTGACCCCAGGTACATCATTCGTTGAAGGCTTCTTTGGAGGTACTGTCACTGTCTCATTTATATCTATTTTCATTCAATTTATATCTATTTTCATGTTGAATTCCTTTTTTACTCTGTTTCATTTGTTCGTCTTCAGATGTTTCTATGATGAAAAATATAAATAACATTTTACTCCTGAAACGTTCTTATGAAATTTCCATTAATGTTTCAAGCATTTCTTTTACTAATCTCTCTCAATTTCATTCACCCTTCTTTACTATTGAGTCTCATTTTCTACCGCTAAGTCGACCTGCTTCTTCCAGTAACTTTCATTTACTCATCCACTGATTTGTTATCACTTTCTTTCGAGTTTCCCCGTCTTTTTTATCCATTAAATAATTACTTACATTCACAGCTGATATCGGAGTTGGACTTCGAAGGAACAACTGGAACTGTATTAAGATACTGCTAAAAAAAAAGCCCGTAGTACATACGATTTGCGTGGTATTCGAATTCACTGAATCGTGCCTTGTATTTAAAATTCTCACCCACTTCTTCGTAGTTTCTCAGTTTATCTCTATACACCTCTCACACATCTCACGAAATATTACTATTTTCCCCTTCATTTTTAGATTTGTGCACATCTCTAGTTCCGATGACCGTCAATGACTGACTGACCGATTGACTGGCAACCTGGAAATTCAAACCACTTCTCACTCTTCGCCCCCACCTTCTGCCTGTCTGAGAGTGCAAGTGAGATGACTGCGTTTTAGAGAGTAACGTCCCTTGCTAGATCTTCACACAAGAAAAGACGAGATCGAACTTGTGCATATATGATCTGACTTTCAGCCTCATTTCCTTTCGTTTACATTACATCCTTCTTGACCTTCACACATCTTCGTCTCTCTTTATCTTTGTTTCATCTGTCCTACATCTCTTCGAATTCCCTGGTTATATTTATACACTTTCCCTCTCGTCTCCTTCCCGCCTTCAGTTTCATTTTCCCGCCTTTTTTGTCTGCACCGCGTCTGTTCTGCATTGGAGTAATCAAGGCGCATTACAGTGTGACAAAATGATTGCAAGATAGCCGAATAAGGAAAAGGCCGACGTCCTTTTGTTCAACAGCCTATGGTCGGTTATCAAAAATGAAAAACGGCCCGTAACTCTTCACCATGCAAGAGTAGTTTGCCTTGATCTGAGGATCAGACGACCGGGGCCAGTCGACACCAAATGAATCTCGAGGCTTGCAACTATCAGACTCATAACTCGGCAGTGTTTCTCCAATGCCCATCCCCGCCGCCATTTTTCTGAAACAACCACAATAGTGTAAAGCTGTCAAAAATCACTCACCCTCGAAGCGGTCACAGAGTCTCTATTTCTAGATATTTTTTTTTCATGTTTCATAATTTTTGTTAATTTTTTTCAACTGAAAATTTTACTTCGTCTCTATTTATATTTTTAGGAAGTTTAGCATTTGTATCTCAAATATTCATATTTGTGTACATATGATTATTTTTTTTCTCAGATTTTGAGTGATGTTATTGGGAGAAAGATACGGTGATATTTCGATCTTTGCGGATCAGCGAGAATTGTCAGTTCTGTTTTGGACACTGAACACCGGTTCAAAAGTAAAACCCAAGTGCGATCAGATTAGAGAAAAATAGATAAAAATTAAAAAGGAAATTAAAGAGACAAATAAAATGGACAAAGAAGGAAAAAAAGGAAAAGGATGATGAAAATATCATCATCAAAATATTAGTTTGCAACTCTCGATAAAAAAAATGACACCAATCCCACCAGCAAGTTTATCAGCACAAATAGAAATATTCAGTTTGCGATAATTGAAACAAGAAGAAGAACAGACTCTGTTCAAAATCAGCGACGTTGTTGACTCAATGTATAGCAACGTTTTTTTTTTTTTTCAAATAAGACTATTTACTTCCGATCGATATTTCAAGTTAATCCCCACTAAAACACTTAGACTAAAATAAATTGTTTTCGGTCAATGGTCTCTACGGCCAATGATTCAATGTATTGTATGCTAAATTGTATTTTGGTTGTTTCATATTTATGAACAAATTTCACAAAACCATAATTTTATTACACGCTCACTCTATATTTCCTTTGTTGTCAAATTCTTTGCCACCCTGCGATAGATTTGTCAGTGAGGTGAAAGAGACCTACCGCAGGGTGGTCAACATTTTGAGAACAAAAGAAATTATGGTTTTCTTAAATTTATTCATAAATAGATTATCATCGCATTAAAATTTAAAGGAAAGATATTGTCGGAAATGACATATAATTCATGGGAAAATGTAAAAGTTATAAATATATGTATGAAATGTATACATCAGTTATAAACATTGTATAGTTTGTTTGTTTTTTCTCGTAGTAATTTCTATTATTTTATTTCGAGGATTGTTTTAAAGAAAGTCTTCAATGACGTGGTGTGACGGAAAAAAGATAAAAAAATATTCCGCTTTTTTAATCCAGTCATTCTTCCCAAGCTATTTCACGAACGCTTTGAACCATTTCAAGTTTGGTCTGAAAAAAAAAAAAGATTTTTAATTTCATACCTGTTGACATTCATTGTAGGTTAAACTTTGAAATGAAGGTGATATTCTGTCAGAGTTGATCGAACTACACAAGAAAACTGATTTTTCTACAAAAATACACTGGTTTGCTAAATCAGGTATTACCCCCCCCCCTCCGAAAAAAACGTAAGGTTTTCCTGTGGGTTTTCCTTGTCCAGACCTCGTTTTCTATTTTGTTCTTTTGGGGACTTCAGAGTTGAAGAATAAGGTAAAGTTTTGCAGTGTTTTCTTTTTAGAACATACTTATTCCACTTGGTTTGACATTTTCAACACATTCCTTATGGAAAGAAAAGAAGTTGCACACACCATGTGACACACACGAGAGATGTTATTAGTTAAAAACGATCAGATTCACGTAACACGGACGGTGATCGTTCACTTAGTACAAATACACACACACACACACACACACAGGGGAAAAAACAAAAACAACACACACGAAATATAGTCGTCCGAAAGAATCAAGTTTATTTTGCGACACACTGTACTAAAACTACGACTAATAATCGAATATATATCAAAGGAAAACTCTTTCTCTCTCTCTCTCTCTTTCTCACACACATACACACACACACAGACGGAGGCACAAAATCACACTTACCTGCACAAAATACACACACACACACGCACACAGACATGCACACACACACACACACACAGACGGAGGCACGAAATCACACTTACCCGCACAAAATACACACACACGCGCGCGCGCGCGCACACACACACACACACACACACACATGCACACACACACACACACGCACGCACTCAAAACGCATGAAACACAGTGGTCCGAAAAAATTAAGACGGCCAGGTCATTTTGCAACACTCTATACTAAAACTACAACTAATAATCATAATAGTGAAAATTAAACTTGCAATAGAAGCGACAGCAGTACAAATATAGGACCAGATAACTACATAGCAAGTAGCTTAAGATAGAAAAAAAAACCCTGTGCCCTTGGCGTATCCAGAGACAAAAGAAAGTAATTAAAGACTAATCGACTTGGAAGGGGAATAAAATAAGCTAGAATTCTAAGGGAGAGTGCCGTAGCATTGCCAAAAACTGCTGTCACTTGATACCAAATAGAAAAAAGTTGATTACTTAGAATATGTATCATATTATAAATTACGTGCTCATTCTTTCCGAACCCTTTGTCTGTGTACCAGGTCATTAAAGATCTCTTTCCCTCGATTTTTTTTTGTATAACATGCAGATTGTATCTCAAGGGCTGTTGAATAAATTTTGAGTGAAAAATTGTAAAAAGTCAGTGCTTAATCATAAAATAATTCACAAACTTCATAAATATTCAGTTTGTGCAAAAATGATTAAAGACAAGCAGAATAGTTGCGAAGTAACGACCAACTGTTGAGCATTGTCACTACTACTCTGACGTCACCTCCTACTATTTTCTATCCGGTAGAGTGCTCAGTGCGTAAATGGAAGATAATTGTTAAATAGTCGATGGGACTTGAGATTCAAGACCCTCTTTCCTTGAAGCTTAGTTACGCTTTTCTGCGAAGTCTCATTTTGAACTGAATCCCGTACTGGAAGTTGAGGTCGGAGTCGTTGTGAACAGAAATGAGAATTAAGCTGTTTCTTACTTACGGTTTAAGTAACCAACGGTTTTTAGTTATTTCTAGCATTCAAAGAACAACCTGGACCCAAATGTGTACAAAAATCCGCTAACTATGACTAAACTGAGATATCATAACCGGCAAGAAAACGGAATAGGACAAAACTTCGTGGGCTTTAACAAATAAAATCGAAACCTTACCTCCATATGTATGAGTTTGAACGGAGTCGACCGAAAAATAAAACCATGATTGTTAGTTCATTCTTCTCCTATGGCCTGGCTAAATATGTACATATATATATATATATATATATATATATATGAATGAATAGACATATTTGGTCCGACAGAATGAATAATAAATTGAGTTATATTATAAAGAAAATTATTTGAGATGATATCCCATCGTTACACAGATAATATATCACTCGCTCTAGACAACGTAAACAGAATAAAACAATAAAAGAAAATCGGGATGCTACAAGAATCGAACCTGCCATCGATACGGTAGCCGCTTCAACGTAACAATGCTCCTAACATTATATTCGTTTAAGAAAAAAAAAACACTCATAATAATAAAGTTTTTCATCAAGCTGGAAACCTTAGAACATGTCTTGTAGAGAAACTGCCGAAACGAGACAGAATCATATTAAGTTGCACTTGAGCATCACCCGTTCGAGAGCAACGACCTGGCTGAAGTAGATCCTTCGCAACGAATGAACTCATTTAAAGAAATGAAGCTCTACAAATGGCAAGGCAACCAATTTTGAATTTGAAACAGAAAATTTACTGAAAATGTTTTTTAGGTCGGTGTATTTATACTTGATTTGGAAATAAAGTTGCTGATTTACTTTTGTCGTGTCTATGTACGGCCTCTCAAAAGAATATGTATTTAATGTTTTGAAAGAATTCGAATGGATATTCTACAACAGAAGATAGCCATCGTCTCCTCTGGTTTATCCGACCGGGCTATTCCAAAACATGAAATAAACTTTCTTTCGAAGAAGTTTTTCCTTATGTCATATTCTAGATAAACTTATATAAGGAATGTGATATTCTGCTTCTCTGTCCGTAACAATTTTGATGATAGAAATAACTGCAACCTAATATTTCAAATAATTGACTTTCCCTCTGAAATGAACCCAGTAGTTTTTTTTAGAAGAATCATCTGTTCAAATGTATCACATTATTGACAAGTAGGGAATGTACTCAATACTTGTCATAACAGTACACTGGCCTAAGACTGAATGTTACTTCATAAGATTTTGGACTTGTCATTCAAAGGTCTTATTTGTTTACTGGCACTGAAATCCATCCTTGATTTGAGACGTTTCCTTTATACAGGCAACTGTCTCTGATTTTTGAATGTCTCTCTTTTGCAAAAGGGTATGTATTTTCTGAAAAGATATTTTGCCCAAACTCAAGAAGATTCAAGTAATCAGTGTTTGGGCTAAAGACAGTTCACATAAATTTTGGCTAGGCAATATCCGGAATTATATTCATACATTGCTTGAAAATTTCGGCTTTGGATGTATCTGAAATGAAGGCTGTATATCAGAACATCAATGATCTATCAACTTTTCTCTCTGATGGATATTGAGTAGTGTGAGGAGTGCCTTTTTTTCTGGCTGCTCTTTCATAGTAAGATAAATTATCCAGATACAAAACTTTATTTTGGGTTTTACATTCTACTTAGACTGACGTCTCGCAAAATAGATGTTTTCTCAAAGTCCCATTTCGGGGTATGAAAACTTTGATATAATAGTCTAGATAAATCTGATCGAGACGCAATGATTTTCTTTCCTTGGTTAGTGAATATTACGATCAAATACTCCACAAGATGGAATAAGAATTCTAATTTCTTTTTCCATTTCATACTGGTTCATTCACCATCAGATTGACCACCGATACATCTCTTTCTGAATTATGACAATACCTGTGCTCTCAGAGTTTGAGATATTGTGAAGTGATTTTTTAAGGTAATTTCTGTGTTGAGTAATTATCAGTGGGTATATCTTTATGAAATGCCCAATCAAAGTAAAATAAGTAAAATGGAAGGTTCTTTTTACTTATGTGTCTGAATACGTACTTATGTAAACATATCATTGTATGCGTATTACCGACTATGTTGTTCTATCTTGGGTTTGGTGTCAACAACAGCATTACTTGAACGTTAGAAAACATTTGAAATGAAAGCGACCAGTTACGAACAGTTTGAAAACTGAAAAAATATAGATTCAATTTAGCGCACTGGGGATCGTCCCCCCAAATGTTGATGTGCGAGTATAGAACCTAGGGATTCGAAGGAAAGTTAAAACTATTCGACCAATAGAGGCTGCAAGGAAGCTGAACAACATGTTGGAGATTCGAGGAGACTTATTGCCACTCGATCCCTAAATGCAACTACCAGACTCTTCTTACTCAAAAATGCAAATTCATAAATAATGACAATAATAACGAATCAAGTGAAGATCAACACAACTTTTCATTTTGGTGTTACTGATCTCAGTTCAATTAGCTGGTACTTTTCATTTTGTATTATTGGGTGATACTAATCTTTACTTGTTTAGGTTAAGCTATTACAACCTTCATAGAGATCTTGGGTACATTCTCAAGCAGACCGACACACCCCCTATTTAAAATGAGGTAGGCCCCATGATGTTTATGAAATAAAAGGAGTTTAATAAATTGTTGTAATTCTTTTTTCACTCATCCTTACCTTAAATTCGTACCCTGGTGGTGACGAATTCAATTAGGTTTCATGGGATGGTACTAAATCTTACTCGGCTATATTGATTGGTACTGATATTCACTAGGGGGGGTCCTTGGTGGAGCTGATCTGTACTTCATCCATAGTAACCACAAGAACAAAAAGAAGGCGGGGTAGGCAGCAAATAACTACTCAAAAGAAGAGCTGAACGAAAGCAACAATGGCGTACAGTGGTTGATTGTGTGTAGAGATAAAAAGAAAAGGACGCGAAGAACTTTAATCTCGTTGGACAGGCAGTGACAATCAAACGAAGTGGACAACGAAAAATCAGTCGCCATAATGAATCGCTTAAATAAGCGTTGAAATTTCCGTTTATGGTTTAAAAGATAACAACATTCTATATTTCTTTCTTTTTTTCTTTTTTTTTTTTTTTCAAATTTCTTCCGTCTTCAAACCAAAGAGAAGAAAGAGAAATTCAAATTTTTAAGTGCAGAAATATTGACGTTGATAGAAGAGGTGTGTTAATTGCAGAAGTACCGAGAGAGAGAGAGAGAGAGAGAGAGAGAGAGAGAGAGAGAGAGAGAGAGAGAGAGAGAGAGAGAGAGGGAGAGGGAGAGGGAGAGGGGGATGAAGAAAGTGACAAAGAGAATCAGATGATGGATCACATGTCAAAACGCTGTGTAAGCATCATTGAACGAAAACCATTCATTCCTACAAGACCTTCATTCTTTCAGACCAAGATTTCTTTTTACGTTTTCTACAACTCATTCGTTTTTTTTTCTTTTTCTTTTTCTTTTTCTTTACGTTTTCCCCTCAGGTTTCTCTTTCATTTTTTTCTTCTGTTTTATTTTGACGTTTGCTTCTGTAATTCCCGTCCTCCGCAATCTCCTTTCATTTTTCTTTGATCTTCCTTTCATATCTTTCATTTGAGTGTCTACGATTAACCATATCCTAGCTTGTTTTCGAATCTTTCATTTCTCTACTTGAGTCGTTATATTTTTCATAAAATGTTTGATCATTATATAATTTCTTGAAAATTAAAATGCTTGATTTTCCCTCTTAGTTCGTGGTCTTTTCATTTCAAAATTCTCTACATTATAATATCTTACTACTGGAAGAAGTTTATATATTCACTCATGTCTGTCTGTCTGTCTGTCCGTCTGTTTGTCTACACACTATCTCTTAAAGTTCTCAAATTTGGGACTGATCTACGGATTTTTTTTAACAATATATATATATATATATATATATATATATATATATATTCAGAGTATGGTGTTGGCAGAGGTGTGTGCACTCTCAATGCTTTCCAGTCTTCTCTGTATCTTTCTTTCCAAATACTTCCCATTTCTCTCTCTCCTTTGTTGTCAAAGTTTCTTTCAGATCTCTCTTGATGTCTGTTCTTTTCGACGTCTTTTCCTTCTATTTATTTTCGTATTCACCCGTTTCAATTTCTCACCTCTCTTATCCCCTTCATTCTTTCTCTCTACCTCTTTTATTGCTATACCCGTCTCTCTATCTTTCTATCACAATTTCTCTGTATTTCTTATTTTGTGTCCTGAGTTTTTCACCTATGTCTTCCTTCTCTTTATTTCATTTCCATTCTTTCGTTTTTTGTTGTTGTTATTTAATATCATTTGTTGTTTATTCATTATTTTTTTCTTTTTGTTTGTTTATGTTCGTTGCTTTTACATTTCTTGACTTTATTTTTTACAGTGCCTCTTTCATTTCTGTGTATCTCTTCTCATCTTAATCCAATCTCTCATCGTTTTCCTTCATTCTTTTTTTTTTTTGCTTCATTCTCTCTTTTTTCCCCTCATTTATTTTCAGAGGAACCGGGTCAATTTAAAATAGAAGATTTTTCTTCTAGAAGTTTACAATAGGTTATGTTCGTTTCCTTCTTAAGTAGTGAAGAAATTCATACATATCAAATTCGACGAGGTAATGGAATCAACGAAAGGCGGACAAAACAATTAAAAGGGAAGTAAATGGAAAAGAAAATATCAAAAAGAAATAACAGAATTGCCATATTGGTTGGACAAAAGATTGGTGAATAGAAAAGGCCAAATGGAGCTGATATCACCCGAGGAAAGAAAAGATCAACAAATAATCTTCGTTAAAGGATTAACTTCACAATATCTGATTTAATTTTCAATCAGTATTCATCTGAAATTTATGGAATTACTAGCTTGATTTTCAGTGATTGCCCAATACTTATGATCTTGTCTTACACTAAAATTAATCATCGTAAACATGGAGCCTACCTAAGCTGGATGATTAGCAAGTCTATATCACTGGAGAAATCGATAACGTAGTGTATTGGATCCATACTTGCTGTCCCACCAAAATGGTCTTGCACTGCACCATACTAGGTGAATGTCAACCATAGGAATTTATTGCGCGATTCTTGCGTAGCTGAATAAGTTACTATGAGGTCAGTGTTCGAGCACCGGTAAAAAGCTATTGTTTGATGGTTCAAAAGTAAGGTTAGCAGTTCTCATATGGACTATCGACGAAATATCTTTTTTTTACCCTAGATCTCTTCATTTGGACCCAAACCATACAAAGTTAAGCTGAGTAGATATTGGGTAATTGGTATTTCTGTCTAAGACTCAGGTGCACCCGTGTCTTTCGACACATGAGGAAATGAAATTGTGTCCATATCTTGAACGAACCATGGCGACCCGTTCATTGTTTTTGTATCAATTACGTTTTTTTTTTTTATTTGACGTGGCTGGGTTTCTAGACAGGGTTCAAAAATTGATTTCCTTGCAAGACTAATGGGCTCCAATCCATAGCTCAGGGAGGGGGTATGTGGGTTAATGCCTTTCCCAAGGTCTTTAGTGCGAAGCGAACGCAAGCTGTCTCGGTTCGCCGATTCCGTTCTCCGTACTGTTAACCGTTCGGCCATGTGCACCTCCTTTATTTCCATCTCGAAAAACACAAATCGGAACGATTTGGTTATCCAAACTTTGCTGTTCACTTGCAATGCTCTAGTAATCATTATACGCTCACATACGGGAGAGTGGTCTAAAAAAACATCCCCGAAGGAACCGTAGCGAAACGACCATCAGCCCAGACAGTTGAGTGATATTTATGAGAGAGTCACGAATTTTACAATGAAAACAGTTTATAAACCCTGAGACCAATAAGGTCAGTTGGCTAGACACGGATTAATCAATAAAGAATCGATTGTTTATTACGAATATCGAAGGAAAAATCAATAAAATGTGTCGATAAACTGATGCATAAGACCCACATGTTAAAAAATGTGCGCTTGTTTTTAGCCAGAACATTTTGCATCAATGTGGTGTGCGGTGAGGATGGTGATGGTGTGTATGTGTGCAGTGTGTGATGGTGGAGGTCATTGTTTGTGTGTGTGTATGTGTACGCAAAGTTTTGGGGAGCTTTGAAAAAAGAATTGATCATATCATATTTGGATACATCTATACCATTAAAACTATGGAGGTATCAGCTGAGTTTAGCTTAGTCTGGCGCAAGGTAACAATGATTAGACTCACTGAGGACATAACTCACTACCAGACCAACCTATTGACCATCACTCCACAATATGCACCTAACCCATCTCCCTATGTAGGACTTTTCCAAATATTGATAATCAGTTTGGGAACTTATTTCGTAGTTAGTTTTGTATTTTAACTTTAATCCAGTCATGTCACTGACCACGCTCGGATAAAGTTTCTCCTGGTGTAGAGTCTGTTGTTAGTTCACTGGATGCGTTGCATTGGGATTTTTCAGACATAATTCAGGAAAAAAATACACATTGCATTTTTGTTTTAATTCGAGATTCCAGCCTAGTTTCACTGTATTTAATTTTTACTTGTTTATTATAGTTCTTTGCTTCGCCTACACACTGAAATTATTGTATCCAGTGTGGTTAAAGCTACATCCACGAAAGACTGGTTCCCGAGACCTGGGATACCAGTTCACATACTCTAAGAAACTTTCCTTTTTTTTGTTTCCGATTTCTCATTGTTTGCTTGAGCAGTTGAAGACCGTTTCGACTTCGATTGCTGTGATAAAAAAAAAAGCAACAACAACAAAATGGAGTAAAATTAGTAACTATGTAATGATGGTGGGAATGCTTCGAAGACTCTGCAAAAAAGTTGATGATATGCTTTCATTATTAATTTTTAACTAATTTTCTTTACTTGCTCATGCTTACCATTTTAACGTTTTTTGCCCGACCTTTAAAACAAGCAGGGTGAATCAGTGTGAGGTAGTAACTGCTGACAAATCTTGACATAATACATGCAGTTGCAGCGTATGCATCATCATCATCATTATTATTATTATTATTATTATTATTATTATTATTGTTGTTGTTGTTGTTGTTGTTGTTGTTGTTGTTGTTGTTGTATTAGTGGTAGCGTCGTCGTTTTTGATAATGTTTATATACATATTGCATGTGATCAAGTTTCAATTTAAATATCGGGAACGATTGAAGAAAACGTCAGCAAATGTTTTTTTGGTGATCAAATGGTGATTACCCGCCATATATTTTGAGAATTCATTTTTTTCCCGTCATGTGTTGAAGCTATATTTATCAATGCAAGAAAAAAAAAAATGAAGGCACATAACTTCCTAAATACGCCACCTGATATGAATCCAACCACATTATAGAAGGCGACTGCAAGGGACAAAATTTCTTCTCGATGTTTTGTCTCCTCAAATCCAAGATGGTCACTTCACTTCTTTTTTTTTTTCCTACTTCGTTTGTTTCGGTCGAATGCACACCGAGACCAATTCCAGTGGATTAACGCTGGATTGATTTGTAGAAAGTGATCAGTTTCGTTATCATTGATTGGTCGGATTAGCAGCAGATCGATTCACATAACCAGACAGAGCTCCAGTAGATCGCCTGATTGAATTTCTCGCGCGTCTCCAAGTCCCAATAATGAAAGTGAAACTAACCGTTTTGCTGTTTATTCCCATGAGGAGACAGTTGCCATGGAGACAACAAAGAGGAGTCATGATGCAGCCCCGATATGCGACGTCGTCTGAATGACACAGAATTTCGTATGAAAGCCGAGATACTTTCACATTTCTGCAAGATGGACTCTCTCTCATTCTGTGTTCCTATTTCATCAAGCACCGACATTTTTGTTTCGGAATTTATCACGGAACTTAGCGCCTTTGTCTGATTTCAGCTGACTAATCAGAATGGGGGAAATGATTAAAAATTCGGTCACTTCTCTGACAAAAGCGACAGCTACAAAAAGAAACTATAAATATATTTGTAGTATAGCGATGTGCGTACGGTATATAAAAGAAATTGGGTTTATATATAAGAGTATAGTATTTTCGTAAATGCATACACACAACAACTGAAGAGCTGTCTCACACATACTTAGACACACGCATATATGCTTGTTTATATATATATATATATATATATATATATATATATATATATATATATATATATATATATATATATATATATATAGTTTTTGTCAAAATATATTTAAATGAACACGTATTCCTATAAATAATCATGAGTGTAGTTTTCATATACGTATGCGTTTGATAAATTTCTGTATCTCTGCCTATTTTTGATCTCTCTCTCTCTCTCTCTATATATATATATATATACACACACACACACACACACACACACACACACACACACATATATATATATATATATATATATATATATATATATATATATATGCAA
>OY735205.1:17239768-17272268 GCA_963457665.1 Thysanoteuthis rhombus
AATTTGACAATTAGTGCAGTCCGATGCATTTCGACGGGGGCCTACCATCTTTTTCATAAAAAACAAAAAATTAGGCCGTTTCACAGAGAAAAATATGCTGTTTACATTTCGATGCTGAAGAGGAGAATGTATTTTTTTTCTGTGTTTGGTTGTTTGGTAGGAGCAGGAGGGGAGTTGTTTGTATCTGTGTCATTGAGGGTGACATTTGGTTTGAAATGAGATGGGTCTATGAGAGGCAGGGTCACGGAATGTATGTATCCTGTCTCTGAGTGTTTGGCTTGTCTTGTATGGACTATACGAACACAAAAGAGCCCTCCAACTGGATGTTAGGACGAATGCTCTGGTCAAACACTGGAACATACACAACCACAACTTCAACTTTCAAAAAGCCCATCTCATCAAGGGGACGAGTCGAAGCAGCCGTATAATACAGTAACTCAAAGGTACGGGCACTTTCTGATTGGAAATCTCCTAAATACACTGATTTCAAAACAGAACCACATAGGCACGATACACCACAATACCAACATACAAGGTATTGGCTAATAACCGACTGTCATTCCGAAAAATGATACAAGCAAACATACATCACCTCTTTAAGGAAAGAAAAGGAAGTCTAACCCACCACCAACCAAGAAGACAAAATTGAAACAACACGCCTACTTTCACCCCATCCCACATACAGAAACACCAATCAATTCATTGCTAGACAGCACCTCTCCATCCTAAAATAGGAGTAACAAAATCCACCTATCCCTGAATGACCATTTTTGCTCATCACTGCCTCTCTTATCCAAGACAAGCAAAACATTTACAGAGACAGGATATATAAATCCACTGAGCCGTCCTCTCATAGATCCATTTCATCTCTAACCAAATGCCACCCTCAATGACACAGATACAAACACCTCCCTTCCTACTCCAACCAAACAGAAAATTTTCACATTCTCTTCTTCAGCATCAAAATGTAAACAGTGTATTTTTCTCTGTGAAACCGCCGACAACATTTTTCTCTGAAAAAGATAGCTAGCCCCCGTCGAAATGCATCGAACTGCACCCATGGAATGTTAATAAAAAATCGAGATGTAACAATAATCCCTTGAGTTTTTCACTTCACCTTCCAACTGTCATTTTCATCTGTATATACGTATATAGATAGATGCCCCTATATATACTTGTACAGACATTACTTAGAAATTGTTTCAAATAAAAGAAAATATAATTACGTTTCATACATACATGCCTTTACTAATAAAAACAGGGAACTTACATTCTTGGCTGCTTTCTCTTTTACTGAAGGTTTTGAAGAGGTTTCCGTCGTTCACTAGGAAAACTTATAAATACATGGTTTAAAATCAGTTTCCCCTAGATACATTTGTGCACCCCTGTGTGTATGAGATGTGTGTGTAGATGTGGGTATATATATATATATATAAGATACACTCACTATATAGGTTTGCATGATTGCGTCTATGAATATGTTGCAAAATTGTAAACAATTCACTTAACGATATGCATTGTAAAACATCTATATAATAAGGAAATTGCATGCACGTTTAGCACCACATACACGTAAGTATACACAAATCTTGCAAATGAGAAAAAGTCTTGCAAAAACCTTCGTATAAACTGATGAGTCAAACCTTGATAACCAAATAAGATGTTGATCCAAATTAATTTTTACCCTATCACGTATGAACAATACAAGACCTCCAGAATGATCCTTTTACACCTTGTGCCGGGATGTTAACAGCAGGTCTTTCGATTGCTTCAGGCTCCGTCTGCAAAATGAACTTTCTGGTCCAACTTATACCATAAATGCTCAATGTTATTGGGATCTTGTGAGTTTGGCAGCCAGGGCAAATTCGTCTTCTTCATATTTCTGTATGCATTTCTTTACGTACACGAGACTGACCTACCTGCCCACATACCTCTGACCATGATAAGTGCATGGTTACTAAACTCTCATTCTTTCATGTCGATAGTTATACTATACATATATATATATATCGTCTGATTTCTTGCAGGTAAAACGAAGGATTGCTAACATTGATATTCGAGGTAGGCAAGTCCTTCTATTTGGGTAACAATTGTTACTTTGTACCAGACTAAGCAAATATTTAGCATAGATCTATATAGAACCGGGTAGGCTGTCAAGGATCATTGTCACTATCGAAAAGAAATCCGTGTGACATTTGTTAGAAGAATGATTGACGAAAAATTTTGACCTCAAAATTATTTGTTCCCAATGTTTAGAACCGGAGGCAGAGTACCAATGACGTCTAGTAACCCCCTAATGACCCCTTAGGTCATTCTCATATAGCTTATGTTACAGTATGGTGTTTTGTGAGTCTGCATGCCAAATATCAAGTCAGAAAGCCGTGTAGCTTTAGTGTTTGAAAGGAACAGGCTGACAAACACATTCAAATATTAGCATATGTTTTATGTATATGTACATTATATTTTGTATTAGGTAATATACTTTTTTCTATGAAAGTTCTTACGAATTTTAAGCTATTTCAAGCAATTCCTTTCTTTAATATCTATTCACGATATTGATAATCTGTCTATTATTTTACTATGTCCATATAAGAAGTGTATAAAATAATATCGTTCTACGTAATGGAACTGAGAAAGGGATATTTTAAAATGATTAAGAGTGAGAGAGAGAGAGAGAGAGAGAGAGAGAGAGAGAGAAAGTAATAAAATAAAGAAGAAAACAAATTACCAAAAAAAATATGGAAGATGAAAAAATATTGGGGAAAATCATTAAAAAAAAAAAAGGAAAAAATGGAGATTTTAACGCTGAACCAAATAGGGGAAAGGGAGAGAAGGGACTTTGAAAAAAAAAAGTAAAAGAGATGATACTGAGGAGAGCAAATAAAGACTGGAAAGACGTGAGAATACTTGTCCAGCACCCGGTTTTTAAACAATATCGTCTTCGTCTTTCTCTAGAAACATCCACCTTCGTCTTCAATGGTCACGGTCGATGTCGTCACAGTCAGCGTCTCCTTCCTTCATTTTCCCCTCCGCCCATCCCTCCCTCAGCCTTGCACAACAAAGTCATAATCATCAGCTTCATCTTTTTCTGCTCCTCATTCACCGGCCTCCTCCACCGCCAGCTCGATATTGTATATATTGTCTGGCTTGCAAGGAATAGACGACAGGCCTCCCCAGCGTCACATATGATTGCTTCCCTGGTCTCCCCAACCGCTCTCAAATACATTCCTTCCCAGCTCCACCGTTCTCCCTTCAAGCCCAATCCCCGCCTCTTCCCTACAGCTGCGTTTCCTCGCACCTCATCAGCAACCTCTACCATTCTATATTCATTGGAGCGTGTCGATCGGAAACCGACTTAGCCAAGCGCACCGTCAGAGGGTCCCGTGCGCTAAGAAGCCATCACAGCTGAATGACTGCCACTCCTATCTCAACCCCGATCCTTCCATTTCTGTCTCTCTGATCAGTCTCCAGTCACTATTTTCACTCTAATCTCCCTTCCCCATGCTTAGTGTACCTTTCTTCTAAGGACTTCTCCCACGTTCAATACCAGCGCTGCCAACATCACAAGCATCGTCACAAGCATCATCACCGTCAACACTGACAACAGCAACAAAAGCACCAACATCAACTGGAGGCCTTTTTTGCCGCTGGCATTGTAGGCTTGGCCCGAATGGTCACCATCAAGATGGTCGTGTTTTGCTGGCTAAGATGGAACAATGCTAATGCTAAGTGGTCACCGTTTTCATTTGTTTTTCAATTTTCTCACTTTCATCATGTTGTACTACTCTTCGTTCTTCTCTTGTTTTTCTTCTTCTCGTTCTCGTCTTTTTTGTTCCTCGTTCTCCCACCTTCCCCTCCTTTCTATTTAAAAAAATCATTTTCCCTTCATTTCCTCGTTTTTTGTTTCTCTTACTCTTCTTTCTCTTCTCGATTTTTCTTCTCTTTCTTCCCTTCTTCTGGGGTTCCTTCTTTTCCTTTTCACCTTATTGTTTTAGTTCTATTCTCTTTACCAATACCACCGTCATGACGAGAACTGGGTGAGCCTATGCACAAACTACGAAGAGCTCAAGACATTGGGGGTTGGGCTGTAATAGATAGCAATTGAAAATAATGTTACCTCCTCGATGATGTTTGAAACCATCATCGGACAGATTTCTTATAATAAATCTCGACAAAAGTCTTCATTTCGAATATCGCTGTGTCTCATTATGTTAATGTTTCGATATAAATACTACCTACGACAAGATTATTTATACTATGTTCGTGTTTCAATATAAACTTACTCTTTATATCTCAGATAACTTTAATATAGTGAGCCATCAATTATGGGTGCCCTTTGGTTTTAATCCAACCCTGGTCAGAACCACAAATTTTCACCACTTCTAATAAACTACCTGCCCAGTGGGCAATACTGCCGAAGACAGCAATGCTTTTCTTTCTTATCAATTCCAGAACAATTACTGATACCATTCACACAATGACTGCCTCTTCATAATTATTCTTATTATAACAACCTCTTTACGATTATTGTTTACTAATTATTTCATGTGACTATATTGCACACAACATTTTTATACAATACTGCACAATGTGTATATCACTATGCTATAATGCATCATATTGGCACCTTTCTACGGCTTTAACATCTATTTTCACTATCATTTCACTACTATTAAAAGGATATTCCTTTTACTGTACTTCATTTTACCATTTATGACTACTACTACTACTACTACTACTACTACTACTACTACTACTAATAATAATAATAATAATAATAATGATAATAATAATAATAATAATAATAATAGCAACAAAACTTAGCACCAAGAAATTTATCCGCACAGACACTGCTCATATCCTTCGCAAATCACTGTCCATGAAAACATTCTGTCTTTTATACAACCAAGTACTTTTTCTTGAGTAGCCTCTGTAATAACATACCTACAAGAATAATAAAATCGTTGCCTGCCCTACGTTTCTCGCTGACACTCGGTGTTCAATGAAAACTGCTAAACATCACAAGAAATACCTTATGATTGATTATGATAATGATGATCATGATCATTATCATCATCATTATCATGATCATTGTTGTTGTTTCACGCCAGCAATAACAAGTGACTTTCACTGGAAAGTAAGAGTCAAGATAACATCTCAATACTCTAGATCACCCCCAGCATTCTAGTTTATTCAAGGAGAGCTGTTGTCTGGTTGATTCCTACGATTCTCAATTCTTCCAATATCTTTATACAACAGTCCTCTCCGTGTTTCAAATCATTTCTCAGTTCTCTTGCAAAGTCTAGATATTTGTCCAGGTTTTCACTTTCTTCCAATTTGAATTTGTGGTCTGTTAGAAGAGCGATATTCACTGTCTGGCAAGTTGACTTCTCATTATTCACGTTGACTTGGATTACTTTTCTCGTCTGGCTGTGGTGATCCGTTTTATCACCAAAGACCCAGAGATTTTTTTCTCTCTCTAAGAAAGATTCTGGCACGTGTATATATCCTTTTGTTTTTTCATGGTCAAATCGTAGAGTTCGCACGGGTTTCAATGGATCACCATTTCCAGCATCGTAAGCCATTTTTGTCCTATTCGTCAGTCAACACACAGCATTCGCTTGATGTATACGATGGACGGTTTTTTTGTCCATGACCGTATTGTCTACATTTACTATTTTGCTCTGTCCCGTTCATCTTTTTTTCAAGAATGTGTATTCTTATACAAATATTCTGTTATTTTTTTCATTATCATTACTTCTCGCGTCAGAATATGAATTATCCCTTTGTTATTTGATGTTATTATAAGCCACTCTTCATTAAAACGTTTTACGTAAAAAGAGCGTAACCCATAACTTCCACAATGATATTCTCACCAAGCATACACCAATCATCAATTCTGACGCGATCCACACCACTATAATCCGATCTTTGTCGCTACTATTTCTGTAAGGACATTCACAGTGTCAATACAATCGTCATCATTACCATCTATATCGTTCTCATGCCGGTATCATAACGTTTGCTTCGTGACCAACATCCCTATCTGTATCCTCACCACGCCAACACTATTGTCATGCAATCATGACGATTGCAAGCAACATCCGAATCGCGAACCTCATCCCCACCGCTAACGAAGCCGTGAAAGCCACCAACCCGACACGCCACACTGCGTTCACCACCCAATTCCATCCCACCTATCTAACCATCCATCCATTGCCAAACCCAACCCGCGACCAGCATCTTTTCCCTTTCCTTTATTCTGCCAGCCCTCGCAATATTTGATGTTGGCTGAATTAAGAAAGGTCCTTCCATCTTTGCAGACTCGGCTTAATTCATACCCCAAACAACACGCTCATGTATATCCTTATTCATTTTTTCCCTCCTTTTTCTTAGTTGTAAATGGCTTCTCCTGCTCACCTTGAGTTTCTTTGAGTCTTTCTTCAACTTTCTTTTTCTTCTCCTTACTAAAAGTCTTCTTCTCGTTGTCTTTCGATCCATTCACTTTTCTCTCTTTTTTTTTATCAATGGGTTCTCCGTTTTTTAATTAACCCATTCTTTCTTTCAGATATCCTTCTAAATTTCGTTTACCCGTTTTTTCCCTTTTCATTCATTCATTGAATAAAGACGTGAAATTTCTCCTATTTCTTCTTCTTCTTCTTCTTCTTCTTCTTCTTCTTCTTCTTCTTCTTCTTTCCATTTTTATAATATTTTTTCGCCATTATTGTTGTTCTGCCCTCTTTTTTATAGTTGAATTTCTTTAATTGTCATTGCTTTGTATTATTTACTGTAATCTAATTTTTCGGGTATATTTCTCTTCGCTTTCACGAGCATTTTCTTTCTTTCTTTTCATTTAGGTCATTTTTTTTTCTCTTTTGTTTTTTTTTCCTCCCAAAATATCAGCTTCATTCCCAATGGACCTCATTCTTGAACCCTTCTTTTTATGCAACAAAGAAGACAGACGACAAAATCACGCTAAATAACAAAGAAAAAAAACAACTAAAAATTACGAATCGAATGAACAAAAAAAATACAGATATGCAAATCGGGGGAAAAGTTTGAGCACAGAGAGACTGACACAAAAGGAAAAAAAATAGAAGTAGAACAGAGAACAGCAAAAGAAAAAAATATATACATGTGCATTCAATTAGAGAAGAAGATGGTTAAGATAATGTACAAGAAATAAACGAGAGGGGGTGGAAGAGCATTACAAAAAAGAAATTGAAATGAAAATAGAATGCTTGCGAAATAAATAAATAAACAAACAAGTCCCTCCGTGTCTCAAAGAAAAGGAATTGAAAGAAAAAACAGTAGAGAGAGAGAGAGAGAGAGAGAGAGAGAGAAAGAAAGAGAGATGAGGGCAATCTTGTTTTAATATCGATAGGAACCTTGTAGACGTAATTAGCGGAGGGAAGCGTCTTCTTGATATTGTTGAAAACAACAGAAAAATCAAATCTGCCATATGCGAACAGGCAATATTATGATTTTAATTATGATCAGAGGCGCAAGCGAAGATTTAAACACATTTTCATGCACATAAAGACAAATAATCGATCTTATATATATATATATATACATAACCAAGTATATAAATATCCTCAAAGGCTTAAAAACTATTCAGATACATGTGCGTGGGTAGAAATATAAGAGGGTTGATCAATAAATCCACGGCCTGACGCGTAGTTATAGGCTGAATTTTGATCAGATGTTTTGACTGAATATTGTTTGATCTATGTGAATTAAAGGTAGGAGATTATGCCGAAAAACATTTATTCATCGGGTAAAACAAACGCTTTATTTTAATCATTAGGCATTGGACTTATTATCGATGCAATTACAGAAATGTATATAAATATGTATGGTGGATGGGGTGTATCTAAAGTTTAACGGTTTGTTCATATATATTTTACTACAGAAAAAAAACAACTGTCGAATCCTTCAAATCAAATGAGAAGGCGTTCGCTATCACAGTCAATAATTGAACAATCGTAGCGTCAAAATTTGACGTCCTGTAAAAAAAATCGATGGTCAGAATAAATTTTATTCATGACATCATCAGTGTTTTCCAGTGGAAATTATCTAACATAGAGTAAAATGATATCTGCAAACACCTAGATTCTCCAGAATTTAGATGTCATCAGTAAGCCTGTGGAAATGAGGCCAAAAAAGATTTTAAAAAAAGAAAAAAAAAAAGAAACAATTTTTTAAAGGGTCCAATGGAGCACTGATAAGAGTTTTGAAGTCAGTTCACAAAACAGTATGGCAAGAAGCGCTGGGAAACATAAACACATTTACACATAAACATAACAGGCATTTACAACTCTGGCAGTTTTGTTTGTTCAATTATTATTCATGCAATAACTGTTGATCAGAAATGCGTTGCATAGTGCAAAATGAGTGATAGGCTCTGAAGATGACCGCTCTTGAGAATATACTGCGAGTGAAAGTCCATTTCAGCCTATTTCAACTTGAAAATCATTTGCATTTGCAACATGACAGTAAATCGATTCAAACGAAGCCTTTGCCAAATATATGGTTACATACTAACTACTTATTGAGGTTCAATGAATTTGAAATTTTAAAAAAATGTCGTCAAATGCATTCTGTTTAGTTTGAGGTGTTAGAGGTTGCTCTGGATTGAGCAGCAATTCCTTTCTATTTGGATCCTCTTTATAAGCCTATTTCATTCATCAATAGAAACTGCCGTATCAAAACAATGTCTTTTTATTTATTGGGCAGGAAAAGAAAGATGTGTGCTTAAACACTGATTGATGTGGATTTCTGTAAGTTCTTCAAGAACTTATTTTCCTCTCTTCAGAATAATTTCAAAGCCTTTAAAACAAAGTCCTACCGTTGATTGATAACACTAGCAATAAATAAATAACTATTCAGACTTCAAAGATACTTTCAACATTTCTCTTGCATTGTGTGAAAGATGGCGTTCAAACTTCTGAATCAATATATATACATATACATATATATATATATGTGTGTGTGTGTGTGTGTGTGTGTGTGTGTGTGTGTGTGTGTGTGTGTGTATGCTTTGTTTGTGTGTGTATGTGTGTGAATGTGCAAAAGTTGTATAAATATACGGTCTGGACAGTGAATAGATGAAAATCATAATTATAAATATTGTATTTCAAATAGCTATATCATTTAAGACATTTCCCAGGGATAGTTCTGAACATAACATTGTACTTTCTCTCACACACACACACACACGAACACAGACAGACAGACAGACAGACAGACAGACAGACACACACACACACACACACATATATGTATTCATTAATTTATCAATAAGTTGTGAAACTCAATGGAAAAATACTTTTCCTTCAAGATACCAAAAATAGAAATGTCTATGTATCAAGACTGAAACATAATCATCCGAGGTGATAAGAAGACAAACCAACCCAGCCCATCCCACCAAGACAACAATGGTCGAAATAAATTTATATGAAACTCTCATGAACCAAGAGAGGTGTAGCATTGTATAGTAGCAGCTCCTTTTCCATTCTTCCGGTGGATAAACACAAGTGAGAATTTAGAAAAATCACATGATCCTTCAAAGGGATAAAACCACAATTCATAAAAAGCGCCGTTATTACTACTACTACTACTACTACTACTACTACTACTACTACTACTACTACATATCTCAACGGTTACAATGTATAAATCTTCATGAAAACAAGTTCTAAATATACTCAATTAAAAAAAACTATAAGTCAACAAAAATTCCTGAAGAAGCTTTCTATAGCCGAAACATGTGCTGTAATATGAAAAATGAAGATAGTAATAAGATTTGATACATTTGCAAAATTCTTTCTTTTTCGAATATATATATATGTATGTATTCATTTATATTGAATGGATGCCTTACATTACCTTGAAACACTCCTTGGAATGACCACCCGTTATAACACATTGAATGTATCATTTTGCCTTGATAGCGTGAGTAGAATAAACAATTAAATAAAATGGGCCTGCTGCAGGAAAACGACCCAGCGACTGATTGGTAACCGCTTCGATGTTGCGTTGCTCTATCACTGAGCTAAACAACCTCTGGTAATTGTTTATTCTATCTATGCTGTCTAGGCCAAATGATACTTTCACTGTGTAATAGCGGAAGATCTTTTCAAACATCATGTTATAATACAATTCATAAAAATTGCTTTCGGATCATCTATCTATTTACTACTACTACTACTACTACTACTACGAATAATAATAATATTGATTATAATAATATATATATGTATATATTGTAATGAAACAATCACTATCAACATTAATCATAATTTTCCTTCAATTCACAAGTGTACTAACATGGAACGCAGTATAACATCTCTCTCTGTGCTCAACGCATGACCGTTTCACTGGCTGAAGGTATAATACATATGAAATAATATATTTAAGTTCAGACATCTTTTAGGAGAGATCACTTGCAACTGGAATTCAAGTAATTCTTCACAAGTGCACAGACACAACCATACGTACATGCACCCCATATATATATATATATATATATATATATATATATATATATATATATATATATATATATATATATATATATATATATGTGTGTGTGTGTGTGTGTCAATCAAGGCGGTGAAATTATTAAGATTTTTAGACATTTCAATAAAACCATGACTAGACTTTAAAAATTTATCCAACTTCAAAATTTATCAATCTGACCATAGTGAAATAATAAAGAAATTTCAAGAATATGTTGACAAGTGTTTGAAAATAGAATAAATGAATTATGTATATCAAAATAGATAATTTCTATTAATGTTAGGGTAATTAAATAGCCAAAAGAGATGGATCTAGTCTTTGTTAGTGTGAAAGATTATTGTATTGACTGGAAGCAAGGAAAGTGGAAGACACATAGTTCTGGTGTATTTGACCGACTGATAGGTAGTTCGGCACCTTGAGAGATTGAACATGAAATACCATGTAGCAAATTGATTATATAAATTGAATCGCCTATTGAGGTGTTACTGCCGGCTAGAAAGTGGTTTAGTTTCGTTTTAATCATGTATATAAGGATATTTTTTTGATAATTAAGTGTTTGAAAATAATTGATGCAAGTTTGATGGTATACAAGTGGAAATACTATCTTTAAGGTTTGCAGAAAAGATTGTCAAATTCTTCAGTTGATTTTTTTGTGCCATCAGTTTTCTTAAAGACGATATAAGTTGGTTTCCATGCAATCTGAGATTAAAACCGACACAACGAATTTGATATTCACATGGGTGAACGTTCAATAGAAATGACACGAACAGCAAGTTACGTTTGTTATCATGTTTACTGACTCATTATTTAATACATTTTGGGGATAGCCTACGTAAGTAAGCCCTGTTTCAAAACATAAATGATTCGCAGTAAAAAATGATATCAGTATACAATACACATAATCCCCTATACAGAATGACGAACTACTTGTATGACATTAGCAATATAGTAAGAAAGGGAGGTGGTGTTTGATCAACACTGCTGGGGTGCCATGTTTATATAACTGTTTTGTTTCCCAAATTCCCGAAACGGTTACATGGTGAACAACTGATGATCCCAACAAGAGACAATTTATACATTGTACCATGATAACAAAATACATCTCAAACATGGAAAGAAAATACAAAAGAAAATTACATAAATTGCATTGACAGATATTTGGAAATAAGTTTAGTGTTTATATATATATATATATATATATATATATATATATATATATATATATATATATATATATATATATATATATATATAACGAGGCAACAATTCTTCATTCAAATATACGCTGTTGAAAATAAGAGACAAACAGTACGACTATTATTATCTTTTTTTTTTTTTTCTCGTTTGCGTACTCGCCTAGATGGTCTCACATCTTTTGAACATCATTGGTCATTATCAAGAAAATTTGATAGTGGTATTTAAAGGGTAATTAGTATTATTTTTTGATATAATTTCATATTCATATTTCAAGTGTTATATATTTAAAACTAACATAATTATAAGTAAATCTGTTTAAATGTGGAACAGAAACTAACGCAACGCGCTGACAATATCATCCGCGCGCGTGGACGCTACAAAGGTATTAAGAATACCCTTGCCGATGTCGAGAGACCTCCTTCTGATGATAAGTTACCTTACTTTCATTGGAGGAGCTTCCATTATTTGAAGTCTCTTCTTGGAGTTGGTTTTTATTTAGTTTTAATGCAAAAACATTGGCACAGGGACCATTTGGAGGAAGGTTTTGGTCCTTTCTTGACCCGTTCATTTTTACAATATCCTTTCACCAAAAGAATTAGTTTTTCTCTTCCAATCCTCACATTTACCACATTTGCTCTCTAGGGTTTAAACTACTTGAAATATCCCTTGATGAATGTGTTTTAATATTTACAGTTTTTTGATTATGGGGGAAGAGTGAAAAATGATCATGTAAAACAAAACGAAAAATGGACAGGTTAGTATAAGACCCTCCCTTCCAGCACTTTTGGTAAGGCTGCCCGCTGTTTTCTGGTATTTTGTCCAGAAATAAGAGGATCGATCTCCAAAGAAATAATGATAAAAAAATGGATGGAAAATCATCGGATGGGTTCTAGGAGAAAAAAATCTTCTTCAATAGGTAAAAAATGTAGTTGGTGTGAAACAATTCTGGGGATGGGTTTCCTGAAAAAGAGAAGCAACTTAAACTGGGGCTGGGTGCTACATACATTCCTCGAGCTCGGAGCACTTACCTTAACCGGGGACGGGTTCCCAGAAGAGAACCCAGGCTGCTTGTGCCATGTATACGTGGGAAAAAGAAATTCCGTCTGGTTCCTTTCATGTGAACCAGGCTTGCTTCACGTACCCATCTTTCGTTGAAATCTATGTGATGAAATCTCTTCAGATTACGTCTAATTTTCACCTTCAACTGAAGAAGTAAATCAGATTCTGATGAGAAGAAGACTTGTTCTCATAGATCTCCTTCGTCCATTCTTGCTACGGCCAGCTGCGCGAGGAAAACCATTCGTCCACCCTCGGACATGGAGATGCTATGTTGTCTCACACGTACGAGACATCTAGTAAAGTCTTCAGGTAGGGGTCGAGGCGAGCTGTCACCTCATTGACGAAGCTCCAGAGCGGTCGTACCTTGTCAGAGCAGGAGAAGGCATGTAAAGCCGTATCCTCTACGTTATTATTATAACGAGGACGATTGGGCAAGTCTATCCAGCCCACTCTAGGAGCCCAGTCACTAAGGGGTAATGCATTTCGAACCAATCGCCAAGTGAGAGAAAACCCAGCTATATTGAGGTAATCTGAACCTGGCGCCCAATACCACAGAAAGCAAGATTCTCCCTCCGACATGCCAAGCCCTTCTTCGGGTGAATCCTAAGTAGCCCCCCCCCTCCACTAAATCCCGACACAGTGTCTTTCTGGATCGCTGAACTGAGGAAGTTTGCCGAATGTCTGACGACAGACGCTTAGGAACTGCACTCTACCCCGGGTCTACAATAGCCTTCGACCTTGGGAGATTTGGGAAGGCCTCCTTCATCTGTCACTCCCATGCAGGCTCCTCAAGTAAGGTGCGGTTCAGGAATGCCAACCTTTCGGCGTTTCGGTGACTCGCCAAGTGTGACATCTCCAAGCCCCTTTTGGATGGACGTTAGATACACGCCTGTCTGTGAATCATTGGCTTGTCTCTTCCACAGAAGTGAAAAGAAAGAAGGCACTCAAGTGCCAATATCCGCCTCGCAGGCAGGGGAAGTATAACTAGGATCAAAGAGAAGACGTTAGTGCAGCACGCCTGTCCTTCAGAGATAATTTCCGTCGAAGTCAAATCTAAACTGAAGCTTCGACCATTGCCTTTAACTCTTCCCCGGTCGAAGACCGGGACCAAACCACATCTTTGAGATGTAGACAGGTGTAGACTCCCTTCAGGTACCTGACCGCAGGTTGTTCGACTTGCTGCAGTTAATATTGAACCCCGACACCTGTCCGTATTGTGAAAACACCTTCAGCAGCACTAGAATGTCCTGGTAACTATAAAATAAAATGGTTACTTCATCGATGTATGCCGACAGCCTGGCTCGAGCCCCACCAAGGAGGCTTATTCCACGATAGACCAGACTTGCCGTCCAATCCCTTATCTTTTGGCTGGTATCATATAAGATTCTTGTGTTTTCCTGACGAATATTGGCTTTGGGGTTATAATTCTTCGAAATGTGCTGGTTGTCCCACAGCCAATATTTGTCAGCTGTTTTTATTGGAAAGCTTGAAAGGTAAGAATTATTAGCAAATTTAGTGTTTTACGGATGTCTCTTCTAAACTCTGTTCCTATGTTTTTCCTCAAAGTGAGATAACCTAGAAAACTGAATGTCTCCATACTTTCCTTCAATTAGTGCGAGTTATTAGTGAGTCCTTCAATCTCTTTTATGGCATAGATGTACCCGTTGATATTTCATTGACGATAAAAACTTTTTTTTTATTCCGACAAGCGTTTTAGTTTGTGAAAGCATCGTTTCTAAGCTTCTGGCTTCTACTATCCTCGGTGTTTGTCTGAGATGTAGAGTGGATGATATTGCAGTCAGTGTGAAGACTGATGGTAAACAACAATTCTTTCAGACTGACTTTACTTAAAAGAGTCGAGTAGATTTTGCAAAGTTGTGTATGCAATGCCGAACTGATTTTATTAGTGCGGCTGGGACTACATCTCTTGGAAAATTAAGTTGCTTAGCCAGCAACTGCGTAATCTTTGAGTTGGTCAAGACACGCTTTAAAGGGTGGTATTTACGTGAAAGTAGGTGTACCTTTGATCCCTAATTCCAGGTTCTTCAACGACCTCTTCTCATATACCTATTTGCTTTTCAGCCTATCTATCTAATTTGCACTTGACTTAATACATCGCCACTAAAGTATCTCACACACATCAACACATCTATCTATCTATCTATCTATCTGCAAACATGTATATTTGAATACGAGAATGTATGTTGGAGGCCTGATTAACTTGTTAGCTGGTTGTTAAGCTCCGATAGTCAGAGCAGCGTCGTGTTTAGATAGTTTCCTGTTCGGATGCAGATTTGATTCCAGCAGCAACCAATTTTTTGATTGTTAATTCTGTTTATGCTGTCTAGGCTAACTGGTATATTCACACTGCAAAAATGGGATGTTCGTTCAAATAGGGTTTCAAACAAAATCAGCGCATTTCAAATATATATACGTATGTTGAAGATGACTTTATCTATTTTGTATGCATTTACTCTTCCCAATGGGGCTTTATAGGAGAGGTCACAATATTACTTTGATCTCTGTTTACCAATGGTATCTGAAGCGAAACACAGGTGACTGGTAATTTTCATCGTTTACTTTCGGGATGTCCCTGTAAGTGCACACTACATGCAACTCGTCCGATAGCAACGTCAGGCCTTGCGTGCACATCACTTAATACTTAGCCGTTACTGTTATCAAGTTATAATGGTAGTATGATTGTTTCCAGCCATAGTAATTATTAGGAACTGACTGTACGTTAGATTGTCGTGGTTTTGGGTTGAGGAATAATTCCTCGTTGGGGTAAATGATTATGGAACCAAAAAAGGTGACAACATCACTGATGAGTCGAATTGGTCAGCTGGCGCGTAGAGATGCAAGTTTCTCTTGTCACAGGTGGACATATTTGTTGATCGGTTATTATGGATTTATTTTTTTCTTTCTTTCTTCTTTTCTCTCTTTCATTCATTCATTCTTTATTTATTTCTTTTTGTCCCTTTTTTATTTTCTTTCATTCTTTGGTGTTTTCTTTCTTTGCATTTCTTTTTAGTGTTTTTTTCTACGTTCTTTCCTTCGTGCTCCTCTCTTCTTTCTGTCGTTTTTGTGATTTCTCTCCTTTCTTCTTCTCATTCTTTTTTCTTTCTTCTTCTGTCCCTTTAGTTTGCTTGATTGGTTTCTTTCTTTGTGATTTTTCTTTTCATTTCTGTCAGTCTGCCTTCATTCGCGATTCTTTCTTCATGCTTTTTCTTTCTATTTTGTTTTTCCTGCCTTCTCTCTCCTTTTTGTCTTTCTTTATCTTATCTACTTTCTTTTTTCTTCCTTCCTTTATTTCACCTTTTTCGATTGTACCTGAAGAAGTTTGCAAATCACTGATCAAAAATATGCAATTCTTGAATGAAGAATAGACAGAACTAGGTATATGATGAACTTGACTCTAAGTCTTCGGGGAGCTAAAAATATTTTCTGTGCAATCACAATCACCGTTTCAATTCCAGGAAGTTATCATAAATCGATCCTTTTGAAAACCATCAACTAAAAGTCTCCATGAAACTGTTAACATAATTGTTTTCTGTTTTTAAATTGGTTTGGATAGCTGGTCAGCTGGTTATGTATGTATATATCACATGAACAGGTTGCTCAAATAGAGTTAGAGGGCTGAAAAAATCAGTAAGAAATGCAATGTAAGTTGATGCTGAATAGATTACTTTGTTTGTGTCTGGCAATCTTGATGCTTATTTTTTTAGATTTCAGACATTCTTTTTAATGATCACTGCCCAACAAAAGGCGGAAGGAGTAACATTCATTGATCACACTTTTCCTTCGTCGATTGATTATCCTCAACACTGCCAACAGACGTTGGTCACGGGATGGTTTTCTATTGAGTAACTAACCAGACCTGTTTTCATTTTTTTCCAGTCAGGAAACAGCAACAGGTTCGATTATATTTCTCCACTATCAAAGAGAACGTATCAGCCGGGTGATAGCGCCAATACGAAAAAGTCAAGGGAGATAATCATATTAACATACTTGATTAAACACGCATTTATCTTCCAGGCAGTTAAGTGGAAGAGCTAAAATCACGGCACAATTCAATTTTCCACTGAATGGATCATTTCTTCGAATAATGATTTAACAAAACAGGCCATTATATTCCCATTACCGTTAATTCATCCGAAAGTCGACTAAAGATTATATGATGATTCTCCTTGTCTGGAAGATCTGCAAAATCGACCAATCTTTTCGAAGTGTTACTTTCTCACAAAACGAGAACATCGTTGTTATTTACAGTTTCGTTACTGGAAGTGTCTAGAGATTTTTGGACTCGAGGGTAGTTTGGTTCCTTGAAGACCCCTTCCAACATTTAGTGAGATTTTATGAAAAAGAACAGTATGCAATAAACAGACACGCGCTATCACTTAACTGATGAAAAACGACCCCGATGCGTGAATCATAGTTTTTCCAATTCATGTATGTACAGATATATCTTCGATATATGGTATACAGACAGAAGAAGTGCAGTAATTCAAATATAACTTAAAAAGCTTTCGTGGGACCCCTTCATTAGGGCTGCAAAGGGGCGTTTCTAAATAGCTCCCATCCCACTTCTTGAGCTCTTACCCATCCACAGAGATCGTGACGAAAATTTCCTAATTTTATTTGAATTTATTACAGTTGGGCACAGCGCAAAATAAGGAGAGTTCGGATTTCCCTTGCTATATTAAAGTAAAGCGTTCCTACGAAAAATTTCTCAAAGCCGAAATAGTGTAACGCGAAAAAGTTGTGGGTGTTGGGTGGCACATGAGACTGAGGTATTGGAAAGAGAGAAATGTAGTATGTGCTGCCTCTAAAACAATCCACTTCACAACAAATGGTGAACACTATTTTCACTCTCCGCCTCCCTTCTTGAAAGCAAAAAGTGGCGCAAAATGAAATTCTGAAAAGTAAGATTGTGCAACCTTAATCTCCCAATCAGGAGAGCCTGTCTGTCAGGAAAATCAGCATGCAATATCCTCTGATTTTACCTGCATTCGGCACTAATAAGATGTACGTATCCATTTCAACAAGGCGGCAGACCAAAACAAATTATCAGGATAGTTGAGAGAGTGTGCACTTTGACAAACCATTTTCCCATTAATATTTACCCCAGCAAGGGAATAACAGTTATTATTCCCTCATTCAACTTCAAATTTGACAGGTACATTCTTACTCTCAATCTGGCCTCCCTATGTTATAACTCAGACAGATATTTTCGAATGCAGATATTTCTCGCTTCTCGAATGTTAGCTTTACGCCACTTTATTGGGGCATAGTTTATACTAAGAGCGTAGTTATTTGTGGAGATCAGTTGGTGCACGCCAAGTCCACTCTTTTGGTTTTCTTCTTCGGCAGCTCAGCGGGCTGAGACGGCTAAGGAGGCTGCTAAGCTGAAGTATTTTTCCACTTAGATCGACTACCATCTGGGGTCAAAATTCTGTATTTGCTGCATTTATTTGCCCGAAACCAGGAAGTGGATTCATGCCTTTACCAGAAGCATTAGTGCGAAAGGATCACAGACTACCATGGCTAGAATTCGAACTTGGTTCGGAAATTCTATTTTGCATGTTCATAATATTCAGGCCTCCACTGCACTCCCTTACGAGCACAGTAGAAGTGTAAAAATAAACGTGAATTGGTTAGAAGTATGATTCATTTGAAAATGAGCAAACAGCTGGAAATTGACTATACAGCCCATTGAATATATGCAGTAAGCAGAAGCTGCCATAGAAGAAAAAAAAACTCAAGTTGAGACTTGAAAATTCAAACAGATCACCAGAAGATTATCTTTTATCATTATAAACAAAAAACTAGAAGATCTTTCAGATAATGGATATCGACGATTCTGGAGATCACAGAGAGAAGCAGAAAGAGTGTAAAATCCTTATGAATAAGAATTGGAAATCGGAAGAAGAACCGGATACACCGAAACCAGAATATTGCTAAAATCAGCAAGAATACTCATAACAGGAAAGAGCTTGGGTATTGAAGAGATTTGCTCTCACTTGATCTACGTCAAAAACGTAAGATACTAGTGTTATGAGGATTACCCAAGACAGCATAAGACAAGATTAATTTTGATAGCTAGAAATTACATGGAAGTATTAACAGGACAAGAGTTGACCCGAAAAATCCAAAATAAGATGCTAAAATGAGTTGGAAAACAGACAAACCAAAAAATGAGTACACACACAGCGAGTTCAAAATATTTTCACTTTTAAAAAAATTTAATACGCTTTTACACATTCAAAATTATCAGAACTTGGACAAAATATTTTTCTTTTTTTACACATGCCTTTTCAATGATCTATCTTGTTGCAATATCAGTTTGACTTTAGTATTTCTAATCTTTTGTCCGAATTCTCTCAGTTCTGGACGTATATAAGGACGATGAAATGAACTCTTTGAAACATATAGGATAATCTCTTTGCACTTCCTGTACATTTCCAAAGACTGACGAAAACTAAAGATTAGATAACATGAATATGATTACAAAGAAAAAAATTCGCAGAAATAAACTGGACTCATGTATATGGTTGATCAGAATAAATCTAAAGGACAAACTATGTTAAGACCAAGACAAACTGAACAGAGGGAATTAGAAAGTAAATACCAAGTGGATATATAGAACAGGCAATCTGTCATACAGAAAACGATCGCAGCAAATCAACTTCAGAGTACAAAAATAGGAAAGGATAGGAAAGGTGATCCACTGAGAGATGTACAAACGATTGAGATCCGAGCATGTGAATCAAAAGTAAATGCAAAACGGGAAGATTTGCAACAAAATAAGACATATTACTAATCGATATTGGCATACTTTGAACTGTCCTAAAAACTTTGGGAGAATTGGAAACCCGAAGAAAATGGAACCATCCAGAAAACAGCATTACTGATATAATAATAATCAAAAAATAAACAAAACAAACAAACAAAAAACTTGCTGTCACTTGATATCTGGTGAAAGCGGTCAGATATCAATATCATGGAAACTCAATAAGTACCAATAAAATAATTATAGTAATAATAATAGCGCTTGAGCACAATGATTCTGTGCCCGGGCCACAGCGAGCAAAAAGAATTTGCACAAGAAAGAAATGCTGAACAAAAGTATGTTAATAAGCAGGAGATGAAAAATGCTGAGTCAAGAAAGGGAGAAAATAAAGGAAAAATGATGAGTGAATGAGAATGAGTTAGTGAATAAGTGATGAATGAAAATAGGAAAGGAAGAATGGAACAAACGTCTTTGGGGTTTCTAAAAGAAAACGTAGATTTGGCGTCGGGTGGTGAGGAGTACAGCTGGACCAGGATAGTCCCAGAGAGAGAGAGAGAGAGAGAGAGAGAGAGAGAGAGGGAGAGAGAGAGAGAAAGGGTGATGGGACAGAAATGTGGGAAATAAAAAAGAAAGAGTGGAATATAGATCAAATAGGAATACACAGCAAGTGAGAAAGAGGGATAGAAAGAAAGAAAGAAAGAAAGAAAGAAAGAAAGAAAGAAAGAAAGAAAGACAGACAGACAGAATGAAAGAAAGAGCAAATGAGTTAACGGAGAAAGAAGGAGTGGGAAATGGAGAAATATGCGTCAACGAAGGAGGGAATGAAGAAACAAGGGAAAATACAACGAGGCTAATGAAGAAGGGATAGCGCAGAATGAACGAGACTGCAGAGACAGGAAAGGAAAGAAAGAAAGAGTGAACAAAAAGTGAATGAAGAAATAAGAAAGAAACAAAGAAAGGTGAAAGAACAACGACAGATTCATAGAAAAACAAAAAAACCCAAATCTGAAATAAGCATGATGGAGAAGATAACAACAGAGCAGTAATAAAAGATAATACAAAGAAGAAGAAGAAGAAGAAGAAGAAGAAGAAGAGGAGGAGGAGGAGGAGGAGGAGGAATTCAATGATAAGAATTCAATAATAAGAGAGCAAAGAAGAAGATGACAAGGTGTGTGAGAATGAAAAAAAAAATAAAAAAAAGTTTAGTCATAGATAATGACTTTTTGAAGAAAAGACACAAAAGCGGCGAAAGAAAAAAGGGAAGATATAATCAGACGGATATAAAACCTAGTCACTCAAAGAAAGTTGAATTCAAAATCATAACAGACTCAGTAACACAGAAAAAAAATTGATATAAAGCACTAGTAAAACCTATAATTAAAAAAATAAACATACGTAAAATTTTAACGAAGTGAGGAGGGAGAGAGAAAGAGTGAAAGAAAGAAAGAGAGAGAGAGAGAGAGAGAGAGAGAGAGAGAGAGAATGTCAAGGAGAAAAGAGAGAGAGGATATATCGTTTCAAAAGAGTGTGCTATCTGATCAGAAGTCCAACACAGGCGAGTGTCGGGGTCAAAATAGCGTCAAACAGAACTGCCAATTCAAAAGATTATTTGTTGCTGTAAAATTGCATGATCTCATTAGGGCGGTGGAAGCTTCGCTTGATTTCTTGCTTAGTTGGTTGAAATTCCCATAAATTCCACTGGGAAATTTGCTAATCAGGCTCGTTCGTCTGCAGGTGATTGGATAGCGGCACTGGTAACGTCCCCCGAGGATGATTATAGAATTTTCGCCCGGCATAGGAAGTGGCGAATAGGAAGGAACAAAAAAAGGTACAGAAAAATAGATAGACAGATGCATAATGAACAGATTAAGATAGATAGATACATGCATATATACATACAGAGAGATAAATACATGCGAACATAGATAGATAGATAGATAGATAGATAGATAGATAGATAGATATAAACAGACAGGCATAGATATATAGACACATGCACACATATGAACAGATATGGATAAATAGGTATAGAGATATGAACATATATATATATATATATATATATATATATATATATATATATATATATATATATATATATAAACAGAGATAGATAGACAATGAAGAGATAAATAAATAATGAAGTTATACATACATCCACACAAACTCACACACACACACATATGTGTATATATATACATACATACATACATATATATATATATATATATATATATATATATATATATATATATATATATATATATATATATATATATTGACCTTTGCATTTCAAGTGGGCTGTTTAGAATTGAATGATATATTAGCAATATACATATATATATATGAAGAGAGAAAATATGATATAATGTGATTATGAGGAAAAGGAAAATAGCGAGAGAGAAAGATACATTTGTAAGATGAAAAGATGTGAAGATATCGAGAAGTTGTGATAAAGAGAAAGATGGAGGAAACAAAATAATGGGCAGTAATACAAAAAGTGACCACCTGGACGGAACAGATACAAAGCAAATGAAAAAGGAAAGATGAGTATAAGAAAAATAGATAGATAGATTGATAGATATATGAGATAGGGACATATAAAATGTCGTTGAACTCAAGCTTATGAAGAGATTAAGGTTATTGATTTTTGTTTAGTATTTCCTTCATAATATCTTCCGTTGCTTCCTATCGCAACGACTCTGACCGTCATTCTATGCCCATTATTAAATAGTGTGAATCGGAAATAAAAGATAATCACTCGGTGAGACATAAATTTGTATCTTTTTTTCCCTCAGGAATATTAGTTAACTGATATAGTTACTCTTACCGGTCAACATTGTTCACAACTTATCGTGAAATACATCGAATAACACACACACACACACATGTGTGTATATATATATAGTTTTGTTTCATCATATTCTGCCATCCTACAATCGGCTTTATAATTCTATCCTCCAAAAGTCTAAAGATAAAAGAAACTGCATTAGGTACCCTTTGCAGTATTCAAAGGAATTCTCAGAAGTGCGGGCTTGAGTCTCAACCCATCGTTTAATCTCTTGGCGTTTTTATTTTTAGGTATGTTTCAAACCAAGTAATTTACTATAGATACAAAGCAAACTCTTGCTACACGATGTTTGCGCTTCCTTGGCGGACTCAAACAGTTGCCCGCCAAATAGCAAACATGAACGCCAAAACCTTCCCAAATGCTGCAAATCAAATCTTTCATCACCAATGTCACGGATACCTCAGCATTAGCTTCACATGCAAGTAACTAAAGGTAACCATAATCTTGCAGCAATTTCAATCCGTCCTAACCATTCAGTTGCCCGTCTTGACATCTCTGTCACCCAATATCCAACGCACATACCTTCGCCAACTAAGAAAATTGATTTGGAACTTTGCGGCTTCCTCTTTCTCACTTCAGAAATCTATCTAACATTTTTTTTTCATTTGCCAAGAATCAACTTACAATTCTTCGCCAAGAATCAACTCCAGGCAACCAAATAAGGAACAATTTGTTTTAACACCAACGTTCAACTAACGAACTCCAAGATAACTTTACTGTATTTCAAAATGAAGAACATTTCCATTGACTCACATTAGTAACGTTCATAAAAAGAAATTCCAAACTCTGAAAATAAATCTCACAAAACATTGTATTGCCTCTCTGTTTTAATAGCAACAATTATTGTCACAAATACCTGTACATATCTTCCGTGGTGTCTTCTAACACCAATAAAACTTGTTGATTTATTTATCTCAACACATGTTGAGATTTATTACTCTTTTCCACCTGCAATGTCTCCAGGCTTTACTCACAGCTACTTAATCAAGTTGGTTGTGAAGGTATGAAAATTAATTTCTACCTACGTGAACTAAAGTATATTATTTAACCATAATATGAATTCAAAGAGGCATCAAATCGTAAAAGATATTCAAACCCAAAGTTGATTATATCACAACAACAATGGAGACCCTTTTATAGATGATGTCATTAGAGGTTAAGCATACTTTATACACACTCACCCTCGCTCATATGTATGTGTCTATGCTTCTTTGTGAGCGTGCGAGTGTGATAAGTGTGCCTTTGTACGTGGTTGTCTGTGTGTTTAATAGACCTTTCCTCTCACTGATAGTTACATTAATTCTAAAGCTATTCAAGTCCATTTCGTCTTGGTTATAATTACAAAGAAACAAAAGGTTCTGGGAAGTGTTGTTTCAGCCGTTTAGACGCTGGTGTTTTGGCACCGTCGTTTGTGTAATGGACGTTTGGGCGAAAAGAACATCTTTTATTTGTAACTCTGTCTAATGGAACAAAATGTCTTTATTTCTGTTATGCAATGAACAACGTGAGTGCATTTATGTGTGCATGTACATTTATACGTATGAACACTCGCACACTCATATGTATCAAAACCTATTTCAGTTCTTATAAAAGAGGAAGGAAATAAAAGAACGTGGGGATAGAAAGTTAAGGAATGGAACGTTAGGTTGAACAGGAACGAAGAAGATGATTACAAAGAGAGAGAGAGAGAGAGAGAGAGAGAGAGAGAGAGAGAGAGAACAAAGTTAAGATAGTGAGTAACCGGAGAAAGGGAAAAAAGGGATAAAACATACGAAAAGTGAGCATTGAATAAATATCCCGAATCAAAAGCTCAAGTATCTTGCGTTCTTCCTTCTCCTTTCAAATCGTCCGAGGTGGAAGATGTTTTGTTGCCTTAATAAGTAGTTGGTAATCGATTAACTGTCATCAATACATAATTTATGTTCGCAAGATTTTCAGTATATATTGAAAGTTAATATATGAAAATATTTCTTTGTTGACTAATTTGAATCTTTTTGTTATGGTCAAGATAAGTAGAAAGAAATGGCAAAGAAGAAGAGTAGGAATTGAGATATGAAAGAATTCTAACAATACAAAGATGTTAGCAAATTATAAACAGTATACACACTCGGACACGAATAAGCACTGCTGATATATATATATATATATATATATATATATATATATATATATATATATATATATATGTGTGTGTGTGTGTGTGTGTGTGTGTGTGTGTGTGTGTGTGTGTGTTTGTATTTGTATGAATGTACATGTGTATGTGCATGCGTATATATATATTTTCAATTAGAAAATGACTTCTCAAATATCATATATGCCTTAACAGACAGTCCGTAAACACATTTATTAATACACAAGCACACACACACACACGTATATATATATATATATATATATATATATATATATATATATATATATATATATATATAGAGAGAGAGAGAGAGAGAGAGAGAGAGATCGATAGATAGATAGATAGATAGATAGATAAATAGATAGATTCATACATATATAGACGCAATCATATCTCTGTATGTTCATGGGGGCTACCGTATGCAAAAACTTTGTAAATTTTAATACATTTTTATATGTGTTTCTCTTCGTATGCATGCTTGTGTGTGTTTGCGTGCGTACATAGGTTTACTATTTCAAATTTCAAACACACTCGAACACTCTAATGAGTGCAAACATGCTCACACACTGACACAAACATACATATACCAAATGTTATTCTCACGTTCATAACATCAAACATGTAAACAGCAAAATTTTCTGTGAACTGTTGAAAATATTTTCTATGAAAAAGTTGTTTGACACCCGTCGAAATACATCGGAATAATAAAAAAAATTGTGATGTAACACCTATTTCTTCCAGAGTTTTCTCTTCACCTTGCAATTGTTATTTTCATCAACATCCTATCAAATCACTTGACATCCGCAATACACACACACACACACACATATTTGCAGGTTTTGTTATTTTAAACTTCGATACCAAAACTGCTTGCAATATAAAACAAGTACTTTGGGTTATCAACAAACGTACAGCTCAAAGCTCAACATTGGTTTAAAAAATTTGAAACGGATATAAGAGCTTTGAAGATGAGGACGTCCCTCTGTGATTGAAGACATCAAACCGAGGACCATTATTGGAGCGGTCTCACGCAAAACAACTTGGGAGATTGCAGAGGAACTAAACGTTGGCTATTCAACAGATCTTCCACATTTGTATCAAAATGGAAAAACAAAAAAAGTGTGCTGCAGGAGATGAACGAAAATGATGAATGAAATAAATTGAACGAACTAGGTCATGAAACTGTACTTCATCCAACTTTTTCGCCAGAAGTCTCTCCTATCAGTAACAACTTCTTTAAGTATTTCAGCAACTTCCTGGTACGGAAGATCTTCCATAGGCAGCCCAAACGGCCTAGGGAAAATTCATTGGTTACTGGACTCAAGAATTATATCATTAATTCCAGAATAAATGGTCTTGTACCTAGTTGGTAAAAATGAGTAGATTTTTGAGATTTTCATTTCAATAAATGAATCTTATTCTATGATGAGATATACTGCTTTAAATTTGATGGGGAAAAATTATAATTATTTTCATAATTCAAATATGTGCATACATGCACATACATCGACAGATACTAATATACAAATGGTCGATTGATAGAAATACACATGAAAATATTAAGAAAAAGTTTGATTTGAAAAAGTTTAGTGTTTGTTTGATATATCTATCAGTCTACAACTGAGATTACATTCTTGACATCTGGTAGCATATTCATTTCAGTTGTGTACAATAACCCTGTCTTCCATGTCGTAACACTCCGATGCACTATTAGGGATGAGTAATACCTTTCTCTGATATCTGCAGTTAGATCGATGAGGCACAGGCAATTCAGGTAATAGTCAACTTGATCACTGATCGTCTATCGAACTTTGATCATCATTTGAGTCAGCTAAAAGCTATTTTCTATTCTAGTGTAAGGTGGAAAGAGCAAGTCAAAGCAGAAAATACAAGAGAATGACGTTTCCTCTCATAGAAATACAACTTGCTAGAACATATAATTGACGGGTTATATATAAACAATTCAACATTAACGAAGACACGAACTAATGCCACAGGAGAAGATTATCATTCATTGTTCGCGTGAAAGCACATCTAGTAAAGCAGATGTGCTTTCACGCGAACAATGTTTATCTAGTAAAGCAGATAAACAAAAATCTCATTCAACAAAGATAAGGATATACCAACTTCTTTTCCGAAAATTCGAGCTCTTCTTCTCGTCAAAATAGAATATTTACGAGCGTTGCAGTTTATGTTTAAATTTTCTGTTTCCTACCATTTTTTTTCTTTTATTTTTACTTTGAGCCACCGGAAGAAGATACCGATAGCAGAGACATTTTTTCCCTATGGATAATACACAGTACACTTTAAGAGGGCCGTAGAAATGAATCGGCCGAAACGTCGTAACTGCATTGAAGTTGAAAAGAAGTGTTCGAATTGTCCAAAAATAGTTGTTATGTCAATGACTCTTCTCAAACTTATAGACAAAAGATGAGTTTGTTTTGTTCAGCAATGATTTTAATTAAAAGTTCGCTTTTGATTCAAATCTTCCATAAGTTATTTAGCATAAATGTCAACGACTATTTTCCCTTCCTGACATCCAATGTGTTATGACTGATGTAAACAAGGTGCCAAGTCGTCACAGCTGCGGCTTTCAAAGTAATCGATATATTCGTTTACTGCCAACCGACTTTATCATCAATATTATTAAATTCTCAATCTAACTTTCTTACATTTCATTCGATATTGATCTTGTTGGCTTCCATATGAATCTCTTCTGACTTTTTTCATTCTTCTTCTTCTTCTTCTTCTTCTTCTTCTTCTTCTTCTTCTTCTTCTTCTTCTCCAAACTGTCTACCCTCAATCAACCAGTTAGATATGAAAAGTTGAATTTCAAAAAATTTGTCTGAGATTTCAGAGTTGCAAAACGTTTATCGAACCATTTTTTTAATCAAGTATTTCAGGTTCTTCAATGAGTAGAAGAGAAAAAGAGGCTATCTTAATCCTAAATTGACCTCCAATGACTTAGCACCACCAATTCTTTTGATGCCCGAGTTGACTGCACATACCAATTTACGTGCAAGAATATAATTGTTATGATTGCAATACCGGTCATAAAGGCCACAAATTAATTCTTCCTGAAATCATTTCCAGAGACTTTGGAGGTCGAATTCGATATTGTTCTTTGTGATGTCAAAAACGTTTTTGATCATCAAAGAAATGGTTTAATTTGGTTTGAAATGGCATGCTGTAAAAACTTTGATAGCTATTGACCCGAATGAACCCCGATGTCAACCTCAAAATAGGATGTGTCACAACCGGATGGCTTGTGAGTCTTCATGCCAAAATTATGCTGATGAGCCATTTTAACATAATAGGGGCACAGATACAAACATAGAAAGTGAAGCCTCCAATACCATGTTGGCATGTATCATTGTTAATGTCATTGTGGCTTTCTCCCCATTCTTCTTCTTCTTCTTCTTCTTCTTCTTCTTCTTCTTCTTCTTCTTCTTCTTATTTTTATTATTATTATTATCATTATTATTATTATTATTATTATTATTATTATTTTCTCTTTCCCCTTTCCCCCCCATCTTTTTTGACCGCACGATCCCCATCAGATTTTGTTGTTTTTACTATTGTTGTTCGTATGGCTTTTCTTCCAAGTCTTTCTATTTCTCTACATAGCACTAATGTTATTTCGGAATCACCGCCCTGACAATCCAGACTATAAGATCGCCATTAAAGCAATGATGGTGGCAGAGGTTGAAAATACTAGATGTTCTCATTTCGACTGAATATAAGAAAGCGTCAACCATAACTGTCGTCAACACTGTCGAAATAGCTTTCTTCAATTTTTCAAGTTGGTCTGGCTAGATGGCTGTCTGGTTGGCTATGTCTGCATTCAGCAAGTGTTCAGGCCACACCAAGAGAACTGGAGGACTGACATATTCAACATTTACTCTTCATTATGTCAGCAACAATGAAAAAAAAACAAAACGATTTTTTCGTTTGTTTTTTAAAATGGGTTTTTAGTTGGGGTTCATTTTTCAATCTAAGTCTTTCCAAAATTAATCCCCTACTTTGTGTCCAGCAGCATTCACGTTTGTTTTTTGAAAATTAAAACTTTTTTTAGTGATATCTGCCCAACAAGACGCAAAAAAAGTATTGGCTATCCTCTTATTTTTGTTTGATCACCCTCTTTTTCCAATTTTGTAATTGATCATCCTCACGTAGTGTGCTTCCAAACGACATTGGTCATGTGACGGTTTCTATTGTATGACTAACCAAACCTTTTATTATTTGTTTTATGCATTTACGGTATCCTCTTCCCTCAAATCGTTTTGTTTTAAAACATATCTGCTTGTGTGGGCTTCGACAAAAGCAGCTGCTCTCATGATCATTTCTAATATTTTACTAATAGTTATATAATCTTTTCCCCTCTCCCTTGACTTATTGGTCGTTATTTTTGTTTAGCTCAACGTGATTTCGTTTTTGTTTTTTATGCCTTTGGAATGGCTTTTCATGTTTGTCTTTCTGAATAAACTGACGGGAAGAACAAAAAATGGGACCAAGAAATAGACACCAGAAGGAATTCTTTGAAGGAAAATGGAAAGAAAATAACAAATTTCAGTCCTTTTACAAAAGAGAGCATACGTTATAAATGGAACAGGGTGAGTGTGTTTGTGCATGTGTGTGTGTGTGTGTGCATGTATACATGCATACATGTATTTATGCATACACACACACACACACACACACACACACACACACATATATATATATATATATATATATATATATATATATATATATATATATATATAACGCTCCCTTATTCAGGATTGAGCATTCTTTAAGTGAGGTAACTCGTTCATTCAAAGCTTATGCAATGCTTTTCCTATGTAGGAATCGAGCATTCTGGTGGATGGGGAATATATGTGTGAGTGAATATATTGCTTAAATTCAACCTTACTGACCGTCCATTTCATTGGAGCAGAGGTAAGATGCCAGCCTCTGGGTCTGATAATGGATAGTCTATAGCCACACTGAAGAGTTGTAATACAACAAAACACACGCACACACACACACACACACACACACACACACACACACACACACACATATATATATATATATATATATATATATCAGCTCGTTTCTAAATCTCGTTTAATTCAGAAATAATTTCATGAAGATGCAGAAGTATCTAGCATCATGTTTAAACAATGTTTAGGTAATATTAATCATAGGTGGATGGGTTCTGCATGAAATTGCGGACAAGGACATATCAGCATTTGGATATTTATCTTTACCCTTGTGCTGAGCAAATAAGTGGTATGTTCAGACAAAATTGTCCCTGGAATCCCAAACGAAGAAAATCTTGTCGATTGAACTTTCGATGTTGACTGAAAGACGATACTACGAACTGATACGAGCAAAAGATTTAGACAAAATGCCAGAGACTTTTGCCTCAGCCTATTGTATTGGAGTCAATTTATAAACCATGATATCCATAATTCATTTTTTAATCTGAAGTGTTGGAAAATAAATTATTACTGACCAACTCATGTCTTAAAATCTATCTATTATAGTTCTGTATATATACTCATATACATATTTATCTATATATGCATACGTAAATGTTACCAAATATTCATAGTTTCTTCTACCTTTACATTTGTTTTTATATGTACACCAATCTTTGAAGATTTTTTCAATTCATCAATGACCTGACAGATGAAATAGGTTGAATTACACCTTATTTTTATCTTGTCAATGTAACTTTTTATTTTTCTAAATTAAATACACATTTTGTACATTGGAAATTATCTCATTAATTTTCGTTGAGTCGATGACAGCTTACTTAATATTAATATATATATACATATATATATATATATATATATACACACACACACACACACACACATATATATATATATATATATATATATATATATATATATATATATATATATATATATATATATTGATAGATAGATACAGATATAGATATATAGATATAGATATATAGATATATAGATATAGATATAGATATAAAGCTTTACAGCTTCAGTCAATCATCCCCCAATATCTTTTAATATAATTTAGGTAGTTTTACACATAATTTGATATTAAGGTACTATTTGTGAATATATATATATATATATATATATATATATATATATATATATATATATATATATATATATATATATATATATATATATATATATATATATATATATATATGGCTTGGCTAACCAAGATTTTTTCCATGTTTTCCACATTCCACAGCAATAGGATCATGGTCGATGGTGTCTGTGTGCAGAATAAACCTTCAGCCAAGCAATGAAGTTTCAAGGTGAAGTGTCCCCTAATACTGAGTTTGTGTGAGAGAATGTGAGAGAGGGGGAATATCCCTGGCATACTGGAATAGTTGGTTTTTTTTTTAAATCTTTAAGCTTTCAAATATTCGATCCTCACTTTGAATCATATTCTTTTCAGCAAAGAAAGGGCCCTATTGATTGAAGAAACATTTTCTTTACAAAAAAAAAATATAGCATTCAAACAAAAATCTTGTCAGTAGTGGATCAGCTTTTCCGATAAGCCTTGCGATGCAACCCGGCCAACAGATATTTTACAACACCGATTTTATAATTTCATTCAATTTTTCTTTGTTCTTATGTTCAATATAGCACTGATGTGTAGAGCAGGCGTATTGGGGGAGGATTGAGGACATACTTTCACATTCTTGCAAGATCTGACCGATTCGCACACGTGAACTATGTTCCTAAAGTACAGTTACCGTGATGTTTTGAGCGTTAACGGCGACGTGCGCGGTTAGAAAAATGGATGTGAAAGCGCGGAGCCTCGTGTTAATAACGCTTCTACTTGTGTTTGTCCGACCGAGCGTGTTGGGTTTGACTACCGCCGATCGATTTCAGCGTATCGATCAGTCCAATCTCCCACCGACATTTTCCCCCTTTGCTAATCAAACTCAATCTTTCGATTCAGGTATCGAGCTTATTTTGCAAGTCTTTTCTTCGAGACGATAAGCGGAAGCAATAGCAATGAAAAAAAAAACATGTTAAGAAATATACGTTAAAAATATAAGACAAAAAACTGCCTGGTGCCAGAGATAGTTGCATATTTACCTCAGGTTTCAAAAGTTCATATTAGTGGCCAAGTAAATGCTGATTTTCAAAGTAGGAATATTATTGTAACATAATCTTTCTTCTTCTTATCTCTGTATAGCCTTGTGTCGTACTAAGTTGACTATGGTAAACCTTGACAAGAGAATGATATACAATATGACAGAATACTTTTTAAAAATTTCACACGCTTATGTTACTTTTAATTCACTTTGCTAGAAGGCCATAAAACCAAGACATCCAATGAAAATCGAACTCACTGGGAATATTTTTAATCACTAGTGTTTTCATATGAATCAGATCTTTCTTTGCAGCCGAGAAAAAAAAAACTTCCCTTGACGACATTCGTCGGGTTTCGAGCTCAGATAAAAGCAAGGATTTGGAATCCTGATTCTCAAGGCTTGTAGTCAAGCCATTCCTAATTTAAGCGATTGGCCTAAAACAATACTTACCTACCATCATAATTGGACTACCTGGCTCTGCGCTGGACTTGACTAAGCATATCAATACTGAAGACGAGTGAAATAAACAAGCAATAGGTGAGTGAAAAGATATCGATACCTCCCACTAGTTGGTGATTAGAGCTTTCACGTGGGAGATAGACCAATAATTGGTTTACAAGGTCAAGTATTATGTCTGTCTTACTTCCGCCACTCAGACAATACTGATAGTTAATACGCGTAATTTTCAAGTCGCGTGACTTATGACCCGGAACAGTGGCTCTTATTTCCATTATTGTCCTAATACAAATAAATACGTTGTATATTTAATTTTCGGTGCCTTTTTACGCGATGCCTAATGCCCTGTTACCTCGGGATTAAATCTAAGCAATCTTAACCATTTGGGAC
>OY735205.1:17277268-17279768 GCA_963457665.1 Thysanoteuthis rhombus
TATGCTGAACTGTAACAGAAAACCTACAGAAAATATCCCCCCCCAAAAGTAAAAAGATTTGCGCTTTTGTAAAAGATAATAAGAGAGAAAACACGTATAAACATCACCTCCTCTTTTTTCCTCTCTCGTACATTGAAACGTTCCCCCTTTCTCTCTCTCTCTCTCTCTCTCTATCTATCTATCTATCTCTCTTCCCCTCTCTTTATCCTTCTATAAGATACAAATATTCTAACTGTCAAAAAGCATTTTTTCAAAAACACACAAAAAGCACATACGAATACTTTTTACGTCACAGCTCCATTCATAGACTTTCACTTAGTGTTACAGATAACATTTATTATTAATTAAGGAAGAAAAGTAATAACTTGAAGGATCATAACATATAATACAAATCATATATAACAATGTGTTGATAGCATTTCGTTCATATGCGTAAATATAATTTGAGACGAGTTCAAAAATTAATGCAAAATATTGAAAGAGAATCCATGAGGCGTGAAATGAAACTGAGATGAATTGGCAGATAAGTATACAAATGTTCGCAGTAAAATTGATCCGCCGACAAGAACATATCATAGAAAGTTGCATAAAACCTACATCGGACTTGCAGGCTTTATGTGGCTTGGGCGGAAGGGCAAATAGACAGAGAGATACACAAATCAGAAGACTTTCGCTTAGTATCAAAGATAACATTAATTATTGATTAAGAAAGGTAAGTGATAATTACATACATAGCTTACATGCATTTCGAAGAAAAGTTGAATTTAAAAATGTGTTATTAGCATTTTGTTCATTCGAGTGTATTTTTGATATGGGTGAGGATGGGTAAATTACGTTGTGTATGAAAAAGAACAAAAAATGGAATGTCTTCTTCATGTGATAAATTACGGGCAGAAGAAGCACACACGCACACACATACATATACATGAGTGTGTGTAATTTATTGATTTCACAATTATGAAAAACGACTTAATTACACATGTTCTGTGTATTGTTATTTCCGATAATGCATTTGCAATCAGCAGCGTCGTCAGAAATCAAATACGATCTGACAACGCTACTGATTGTCCAAAGTATTTATATATATATATATATATATATATATATATATATATATATATATATATATATATATATATATATATATATATTATATATGTGTGTGTGTGTGTGTGTGTGTGTGTGCGCACGCACATGTGTGCGACTGCATGTACCCATTCATTCATTCATTCCATGGATATATATATATATAGTTGTTGTGTATTACATCTCCTCAGTGTGGCTATAGACTTTCCATTATCCCGTCCAGTACTGTGAGGCAGAATTGAAACCTTCATTTCAGACCCAGAGGCCGATATATGTATCAATATATTGATAAATGTGTATGTGAGTGTAAACATGATTATGCAGGTAATATATATACACATGCACTCACGCAAATCTCTCTCTCTCTCTCTCTCTCTCTCTCTCTCTCTCTCTCTCTTTATATATATGTATATATTACGTGGATATATGTGTATATGTGTATAAATATAATCATTGTAGCGTATATAAATATATGTATATGCATTTATAATGACTGCATAAATACACACACGACATATGCATGTATATAATATGTGTGTATGTATGTATATGCATATGTGTATGTCCATATGGTCGAATGTAGACATCAAAGCATATATTGAAAGATAAGAGTATACAAATGAAACGGAATATATAGAGGGGATCACAGATACGTGAACGCGAACGCATGCGTACACTCTTTGGCGGAAATATAACTTTTTGTGATTACTCTTCTATTCAAACAAATATTGGCAAATTATTCGACAGTTTTAGATTAGAGAGCGTGCAGTGTTCGTGTGCAGAACACGTTTTAGTGGATGTTTGTTTTTCCTTTATTTTTTTCCCAGAAGAAACTCCCTGATAGTGGGCTTACAGAATGCTGCACAATGTTGTTCCGATCATCTCACTGCTTCTCACAGCTGACCAGTTTGGTCTTGATGTGCTCCCATATGGCCACCATGAGTTAAGGTCTGGCTGACTGACCAGGCTTAAACATCACGGACGAAGACTCCTGCTCAAACCATGATTATTTGGTTCTTGGTGTGATATTGCTATCTTGTTAGAAAATGGCATTTTGTCCTTTATTTGAATCACACAACTTGTCCAGACTTAAAAATGACCCCTTTGTCAAATATTTTGGTACTACCTAGCGTTTCTGCTCTTCTGGCATCGTATCAGTTTTCCGATTCCAGGGGCAGAGATTACCCCCATACAATAGTTACACTTCCCGTGGCTTTATCGTGGTAGACAGACAATCTCGGTTGAATAGGGCATCCGACAGAGTTCCTAAGCATCGGTTGAGCATGACTCATCATTCCTCAGCGATCTTAAAGTGACACAATTTTTAGTCAGTCCACTACGTCCTTTGTGGACAGCAACGTTTTTTTTTGTTTTTTTTTTTTTTGCTCACCAATTTGATGGAACTTCCTCCAAC
>OY735205.1:17284768-17314768 GCA_963457665.1 Thysanoteuthis rhombus
CGATCAACTAAGTCTTAAATCGACAGAAATCACCGCTGAGAAATACAGAAATATCTCAACAGATAAAAGTTTATGGATTCTTGTACTGATATAGGTATTTACTCAGCTAGTTTTGACTGATACAAGATCAGAAGCATGAAGCACACAATTCTCAATACAGTAACAATGGTTCTCGAGGCTCCTGTAATTAGTCGAAACGCTTGCTTACGACAAAACCAAGCTTTCAAGCAACTTTAGAAACAGCAGAAACGGACCGACAAATCTGGCTCTAAAAGCGTTCCTTATATGGAGGGACGGTTATTTCAACTTCCTCCATAAGAGTAACGTCCCTTATCTAAACACACACTCCATTTCAATTTGTCAACTAGAGCAATGTCCTTCATTCAAACACAAACACAATCCATAGATATAACAACTACATTGCAAATCATCATGGTAAAGCACCGTTGCATTCCGGTATGTGATTATACGTTGATGCAAATATCTCTCATTATGCAATAGTCTGAATGGAGACTCTCCGCTTGTTAGGAATCGTACAGTTTCGAGATGGGGGTTAATTGCGACAACAGATCGATAAATTCAAACTGTTGGATTATTGGCACTGCTAATACAGTTGAAACTCTCATTTGATATATATATATATATATACATACATATATATATATATATATATATATATATATATATATATATATATATTAAGTAAAGGTATATGTGCAAATATAGAAAAAAAGAAAAGGTTTTCAATATCATATGCATATTATTTTGTATGTACCTACTTAGTAGGACAATCCTGAAAACAAAAAATGCCATTATGAAATATAAGGAAATAGGTACATTGGCAAAAAAAACCCCTTGAGAACAAGTAAGCTAAGCTCACTTATCTGTATTGCAGCGCCTATAACGATGCCGTTATTAGCAAGCTAGCGTAAAAAGTCACTGCGACTGGATACAATTCCTACTGGGTACTTCACTTCTGAAACCACGTGCTCGAGCAAGATTCGTTCTGGAAATATCGAACTATAGACGCTTAAAAAAAATCCAAGTCAGTCTGCACGATCAGCGAGCATTTAACATAGGGCACGTTCGGCGGAGCCCATGATTTATGGTCTTCTCCGTGGAACATGCCCTTGCGACGGTCGACGTACGGGATATTTACAGTTGAACTGTGATCTCGGCTCCTACCGGCAGCCGCTGAGATGAAAACAAGGAACAGCGGTTATTGTTTGGAGCGCGCTCAACGAAATCCGATTGGCCGTCGCGAGGTTTTCGGACAGGAATTATTTTGTTATTGATTCATACGTCTCGACAATCCAGGGTAGATTCAGATCCCCACTCTTCAGACATTCACACCGAGAATTTGATCAGATGTAGTCTTGGTATACGTATATGCGTGCGAGAATTAGTCTTTGTGTATGTGTCTGTGAAAGAGAGTCTACGGTTTAGTATGTATGCTTCGTCACAGAGAACGTGCATGTGTATGTCAGAGATTGAGAGGGAGAGGGAGAAAGAGTTATAGATTTTCTGTGTGCATGAAAGAGAGTGTGTATCTATAATTGCGTCAAAGAGAGATAGATAGTATGCACTCATATACACGTATATGTCAGCATTAAAATCTATGAGAAAAGGAGTCTACAGGCTAGCTTGTTGATATGTTCCCTAGACGTCCGTTGTATAGGTATTACAGAATTTGTTTTGACGAACTTTTTCACTGTGATATTACGCTGCTATACCGATCAACGATCCATTAAGACTGAGCTCCAAGCAGTGTGCCATTTGATGATTAAGAAGCCACCAGTGAACCCATAACGAAAGAAATGATATTTTAAAAAGTTTCAAACGTTTCTGTCCCACCCTGTACATGCGCAAACATACATTCAAAGCCAATTTTTTAAACAATACGGACTTAAATTCCTCGATCATGAATGTGCGCAGACACAAACATGCACACCTTTTTCTTAAAATCATAAAAACATCGACGAGGAAGAAATAAAAATAATTATCTACTTCTATATGTATTTTAAATGTAAGTATAATATGTCTCTCTCTTTCTCTGTCTGTCTGTCTCTCTTTATATATATATATATATATATGCCTGTATGTATATGACCCCCTCTCTCAGTCTCTTTCTCTCTCCCACTCTCTACATAAATACATATATGCAAATATACATACATATGCATGTATGTATAGCGTAACAGTGTGGCTATGTGCATTTACCAGGGCTAGGTACCGAAAACGTCATAGTCACAGCTCATGTCTGGAGAAACAGAATGTTGTCTGAGTAGCAATGAATCAGCTCCGGAGAATATATTGTACTCCCTATATATATATATATATATATATATATATATATATATATATATAGAGAGAGAGAGAGAGAGAGAGAGAGAGAGAGAGAGAGAGAGAGGAGAAAGGGAAATGGAGAGAGGGATAATTATTGCGACAGAAAGAGCATTTAAATAAGTGCATCTGTGTGTGTGTGTGTGTCAGTTTGTGCATAGTGTTTATTAATATGCGTATATGTGCGAATCATATGTGTGCCTGTGTGAATACGTGAATTTGCCGATTGAAAGCGGGTGGGGGACAGGTAGGGTGATGCGATATGTGGTTCGGGTTTTGGATGGTGGGTTTTACTTTATGCTTCGCTCACCGCTCTTGCTTCACCGATCAAAGCGAATGGAATCGAGTCAAAAGATTTTTTTTTACCTTCCTTCGTCATTTCCACCCTTCCTTCTTTCCTTCCTTCCTTCCTTCACTTTCTTCTGCCACCCTCAGCATACCTTTTTTCTTTCTTCGTCTCCTTCGCGATCACTGAACAACTTTAAACACTTTTCATTTTCGATGTTATTTTCTATTTTTACTTTGGCCGCTATTTCTGTTAAGCTCCCTTAAATTCTGATATCGTGGGCCGTCATTTCAGTTTTTTTTTCAGCATGAAAATATAACCGTTTTTTTTTTTTTTGTTTTTTGCCAATACTTCGAACCTCCTCGTATTATATATTCGTCTCTAACTATAAATCAAATACACACATCTCTGGTCTTCCTTTGTCTCCCATCATCATCATCATCATCATCATCATCATCATCATCATCATCATCATCATCATCATCTGCGTGCCTCATTTACGAATCTCACTCATTGTTGAAAATTAGTAAAAGAAAATAATGACTGATCACCAGAGAAATTTGTGGATTACAGAAATTTGAATTAGTCTCTCTGTTCGTTTCCTAATTATGTTACAGAATTACATGTCTGTAAAAAAAATGTGCTAATATTCGGTCAAGCAAATTACAGTGGTGAGGCATTTTTTTAAAAATATCTAACGAAGAGAAAGAGTGCTGGTGTATGGATTTATATCTTTCTCGAGGGCATCATTGCTTAGTAAATATAATATGCCACGGCTTAAATTCCAACTAAGTTTGCCGATTCTGTTTTCAGGGAAAACTTTGATCAAATGTTTTAAAATGTACTCGTTCACCCCATGAATAATCTCCAAAATCTGATAGCAACAAAGTGATATTTTCGCATCTGTCTATGGAGCATATAAGACACGATCGTTTATGAATTTAGAAGAGGGTAATATCGCTGTCGAAGAAACTCAGAATATTCTTGGGTGATGAAGATCGTCTGAAAGGTATAGAAAAGGTGATTCATCTTGAGAGATAGGGCACGGACAGTTCGTCCAGTTGAATTCAAGGATGACCTGCTTTCCGCTGAATTCGATAGAAATAGTGCTTGTACGGTTGAAGAATTAGATCAGAACCTGGATTTAAACCATTCGAGGGTTCAGCGTTCTCTTTAGTTACTCGGAAAAGTGTCTAACTTGGAAAACAGGTTCCCCATTATTTGACTGGTCAACCATGAACAAGCGTGGCCATCTGCCCTTCTCAACGCTCTCATGAACGCATCAAGCCATTTTGGGGCGATTAGTGACTGGTGAAAAATAGATATTTACATTAATATAAAATGTTGTAGACAAAGGATTAATGGAGGCGAACTGGCTAAAATGCGTTCCAAAATGGACTACCGTCTAAGGAACCATCTAAGGAAGTGTTCGACGTGATTGCGCTGATGTGGTCCACTTTGAGTTGCCATCAATCAATGTTTAAACACTGATTGATCAATGGCAAAGATACAGTGTTCCATCGTGACAATGTGCTGGCACATACAGATCTCATATGAAAAGATTAAACACCTCAACTGAGAAGGAAAAAAATTACATTCTTTATCGTCCAGATCTCGCGCAATCTGATTGCCATCTATTCCAGAGTTTACAGAACGACCATTAATAGACTGGTTCTTAAAACACTTGGATAGAAGAAAAATACTTTCAATATGATTTCCTTTCAAACAAAAAAAGAGAAAGAAAAAACAGTATTATGAAGCCCAGATCAATGGATGAAGTTGATTGATAATTATGGAATAGGTGTTAATGATTAAATTCCAATTGAACGTTTCTTACAGGCATTACTAATGGGATGACCTGATATTAAAAAACACCGATCAAATTCCCAAGAATTTACTATATTTGAATCTCAACAAATCTTAACAATTGTAATTGTTTCAGTATTTCCAATCGCATGACTCAGTCGGAAAAGCAAATAAACATACTTCCTCACTTATGACACAAATTGAAATTTATTTTTAAAAACAAGAAATGATTATTCCATTTCATTCTCTTTCCTTGATTAACCCCCCTTATATCAAGTCATGGGGCAGGATGAAAATATGAAGATTCGGTTACTAGAAGCTTCAATTGAAAATTGTTTTGACAGACCGCGAAATTTGTCTCGCTTTGATTGGCTGCTTAACCTAATAAGAACGCCGGCATTAACACAAAATCTTTGTTCGACTTCGCCTGTTTCTCCCCTCGGACCTTGAAGATGTCTTTATATTTTTCTTCTACCAAGAGAGCCCAACCGGTAATCAGTCTGATAAATTCATATCTGTCGAGTTTATTCTTTTAATTTTTTAAATGGTTCGGGATAATTGTAATGTTTCACTGAATGATAGTACTTTATATTCAGCGGTGTAGTGTAATGAGAATGCGTGGGAACGTAGTCACTTTCTTTGGGGAGAGAGGAATAGCATTCTCTCGCTTACCAACTGAAGAGGTCTTGCTCCGCTCACTGGATCGCTACGCTCGCGGGAACAGGCGGCCCTACATTCGCTCAATACTTTTTTAGTACTACATCACTGATTATATTTCTGATTCAAGATAGCAGTGTTCCACCAAGCAGAATGAATACTTTAAAACAAAAATATCAGACAATAAATTAATGAATTGAAGTTAATTTATTCATCTTTTTTCGCTTGATAATTTCAAGTCTTCGATGGATTGAAATTTTGTTTCAATAAGATTTCAAGGCATGATAAAAAGATGGACTATTTTAGATAATATTATCTTTACAGCAATAAAGTTGCTATATTCCGACCTTTTAAACAATGGAGAATACAAAACGTCAGAATCTAAATAAATATCGTCTTCTTACAATTTAATTTGAAAAAATTATATATATATATATATATATATATATATATATATATATATATATATATATATATATATGTATATATTGTAAAATAGAAAGGACAAACGTCTTCCTAGATCATTAATCTTTTTTTTTAATAGATATTTTGGCAAGGTTAGGAGGGGCTCTCCATATCAATTTGCTTTGCAGGAACATAAACTCTGTAGTACAACACAGAATACAAAATGCTTTGTAGATTTGCGAGCTACAGTCAATATCAAGTATGATGTAGAGTTCTGCACGTTGTTGAGATATTTCAAGGAACTGGAAACGGGGGAACAAAAAATGAAGCGGGAGGCCAGAGTAGCTGGTGACCAGACATAAAGTCACAGTCTCTAAAGTCACAATGTAGATGGCACACTGAACCACCTACAAAATGTAACCGGACCTAAAGTCACGGCAAACGAGTTTACCAGAATCTTGCTATTGGTTCAAAGCAAATCAAAACAAAACAAATAAATCCCAAAACAACCTTTATTCATTCGAATCTATCAATAAAAAATAATAAAATATTACATCACTTAATTAGTACAAATTAAATTGAAATATTACTCATTTTATTAAAAACATGATTAAACTTTATCAAACGAATTTACGGGTAACTCGCTTTCCTTTACGAGCCAAACCAAACGAAATACATATTCATAGTTAGATGGCAGAACAATCTTTATTCAATCAAAATTTACCGATTCAAAACAAAACAAAGCATTACTCAATTAATGCAAATCAAATTAAAATGAGTTTACGAGTATCTTGCTTCCCTTTCAAAGCACAGAAAAACGAAATAAATATTCATAAATAAATAACAAAACAGCCTTTGTTCATTCATATTTAACTATGAAAACATTACATTACTTAATTGATAACAATGAAATTAGAATATTATTTATTTTATAAAAAAACAAACTTCTTTGGTATGTGACTTGAACTCCTGTGACTTTATGGGCAGTTACATTTCGCAGGAGGTATAGCATGTCACCAACATTGTGACTTTACTGTTGTGACCTTACGGTTATGACTTTAGGGTCGGGCTGCTTCAAATTGCTGCAGAGGTCAGCAACTTATTTTTGTTAATGTCCATCTTTGATGACCCACATTATACATTATCTTTCAGAGAAGAATTTGCACCTGAGGCTTAAAATATGTCAAATATTTACTCTGCACGTAAAACGAAATCTACCGATTAGTTAAATTTTGGCAGAATTTGCATGTATCATGATTTGCGAAAGGCCTGTAGACATGCCTACAGAAGTCAAATTATACAATGCAATGCTTATGTGAACAAAAATGAAAAAGATTGACGCAAAAGACTCTCTAAAAGTCATCAGCTACACAATGGCCCACAAATACGTAGAAACATCTCAAGAAAAGGACCAAGGCCCTCAATAAATACCTCATTGGGCCTATTATAGGCCGCGCCCTGCTATCGACATTCAATGGGCAATTTGTGAAAGCCACTTCTTTTAGAGATAGAAAGAAACCTTGCTCAACATTTGTCTAATTCATCTGGCTTTAGAATAGATCCATCTAATGTTCGAAGTACTTTGGATAGAAATAATCTCGAAAAGTAGTTGCCAAGAAACTATTTCTCCGGGGATCGAATTGGGAGTTGGGGCTGAAATATGCAAACAGTCTCAAAGATTTGTGTGAGGGTCACTGGAGAAGAGTGCTTTGGAGTGACGAAATGTAATTTGTAATATCATAATGAATTTTTACCAGCATTTCTTTCATCAGAATTTCAGTAGTTTTGCTAAAGATGTATAAGAAATCGTCAATCAAAACTGTCAACAAAACAGCAACCATGAGATTATTGTTTTTTTGTTTGTTTTTTTTAATTTTTAGTTATCTTCACCTGAAAGATACCTTTTTTCATTCTTTCTCTTTTCTCTCTCTCTCTCTCTCTCTCTCTCTCTCTCTCTCTCTCTCAGAGTCATTCTTTCTTTCATTTTTTCTATTTGCATAACCAGAAACTATCAACCAAAACTGTCATCTAAACTATTAGCATAGGTTTCTTCAGTTTTTAAGCTGGTCCGGCTAGCTAGCGATGTATATATCATGCGTACAGGCCGCACCAATGGAGTTAAAGGTTTGAAAATAAAACTCTCGTTTTTATGTTTAGAAAATAAAATCGTTTTTTGAAAATACCCCCTGAATAGGTTTTTAGTGAGGGTTCGATCTACAATGTAAGTTCATGCTACGTTGGTTCGTAGGTTGTGCTCTGAAGTATTCACATTTAGTTTTTGAAAATTCAGACCCATTTTAGTGATTTCTGTCCATCAAAAAACAATAGAGGTGAGTAATTAATTGATCATCCTTTTTTTAAATTTTGAATCGATCATAGCCAACATAGCATGTTGCCAAAAGACGTGGTCACGTGATGGTTTCTATTGAGTGACTAACCAGAATTGTCTATCCAATATCATTTTAAAAAGTCCAATTTAGAAGTTCAAATGTTATAGCAATTACCAATGCGAACAGCCACAGAGAAGTCTACAATTAAAGAAGAACGTCACACACATAAGCTAACTTCATGAACAGGATTTCTACACTCTACATGAGAAACGAATCCTCAATCTCTCGGATAATCGCTCTCTAGAGTATTTATTTGATATTAGCATTGATTTTAACACAGTTATGTTTACCACTGCCAACGGTCAAGTCTCTCCGACTGTTGGTCTATCGGTACGAAATTTCGTGGTCAGGTGGGCAGTTGGGTAACGAAGAAGTGGTTTGATTCTGGGGCAGATCCGAGAATATTTCGATCGATATATATATATATATATATATATATATATATATATATATATATATATATATATATTCATACACGTATATATACGCTCTTAACTGTCCACCAGGCATTTCAAAGGGTTCTCAATTAGATTTGGTGAAACAGTGAGCAAAAACCACGAAAGATGCAGATCCTTCTCATATAATATCCCAATGACGCAATAACGCCAATAGTTCATGTCTGTCTACATGATACCACGAAAAGTTAACGAATTTCAATGAAATTTTGTGGAAGGCTACGGAAGAAGTGAATAAATCTTGAGGCATATCCATGCACAATTGTCCCCTTAACAATGACATTAGCAGAGGCATGCGCTTTCCCAGTGCTTTTTAGTTGACTTTGTCCCATGTTGTCACATTATTATTCTTACTCTTTTAGTAATATATCATGTTTGAACTGTGTGCCTTTTCTCTCCCAGGCCTGATCGTCTGTAAACAATTTGCTACACCTCACCACACGACGCTCTTGATGAATTGTCTTCGATAGACTTCCTTGCTTCATTAAATAACTGGTAACCATTGTCCCACACGTTGGCTGCGCTCTGCATTATGCCATAAACTTTTCCTCAACGGCCATAACTGTCAGCATGTCTCGTGTTTTTTGCATTAGCGGGAATGAACAGCTTAGCGCAGCTCCAGTCGGGACGGATTTTCAATCAACCTTACCGCACTCTGGCAGATGTTCAAGACTAGACAATCACAACGTGGGGAAAATCGATCTTCCGTTGCGGTATCGAGAGTTTAGCCGTGATTACATAATAACACGGAGGCTTCAACATTTTGAGGTCTTATTCTAAGCCAGGGTCTCTTAACCTTTTTTTATTTCGCTTCATTCCCCACTCCAACAGCCCAAAAAATTAGATGTTCTTCTTACAATCAAAAAATGTAATTCAATTATTTATTAGGTGGCAAAAGTAACTGCATAATGCCTGGCCGTCTGTCCATCTATAACAGTCTGTTAAGACTACTCAGTATAACTTCATGGAATTTTGTGATTATTCATATAATACCTAGACAGATTAGATTTCGAAAATCCCTCTCAAATGTTTTCAGGGGGCGATGATCGATTCACAATAGAAAATCTATATTGAAACGGACAAAATTTTTGTGTCTAAGCAACAAAAATTTGCAATGTCAGTCCAAAGATTTTCTCTCTCTCTCTCTCTCTCTCTCTCACACACACACACACACACGCACACACACACACACTCACTCATTAGAAAATTTCTCTTACTGTAACCCTCACTGAGAACATCGTCTCTTACTCTACCTTCACCATAAAAGGGTAAGACAGGTGTTATTTTATTTTTCTTTCACTTTTGATAGCTTTACGTAGCGACTTCTGCTTCAGATAGAACCGTTTCTTTGAGAAAAGATAAATTTTCATTGAAAGCATTCAAAAATATTAGAAACGGGAAGACTTAATAAGAGTAATTCTCCAAAGACCAGTTTAAATAATTAGATGAATACATTTGAACGAGACAACCTTTATCTTAACATTAAATTTCAATTTTAAAATGATCTATTAAATTGCTTAATGATTACATCTTTAAAATGTTATTATTGAATTTTTGTATTGATTCTCTTGAAATCTTACAATATGCATAAATTACTTTTGATATATCTCATCTCCAAAACGTTCGATCTATTTACTTTTTGTTTATAGTTTTAGAAATAACCGATCTTTCCGACCGTACGGTTTCGCACACTCACCTAACCAATATTAAAAATATTTTCATTTAATCACAGCAAAGACAATTTATATAACTAGACTAAATAGACACCCCAACGAACGGAGTAAATTGTGTACCGGGAAAAGAATTCATAAAATAGAAAGATATATTGATGGAAATCAGATAGCATTAACACCCCACCCCCAAGAGAATCACTGAAAGAAAAATAGAATTAAATACATCAATTTAAATTATATTGTTTTTATGCTCAATTACTTCCATCTTAGTTGTTCTTGCTTTATTATTGCAATTAAATTCAGGCTTGGTTCCCTTCAGCAGGGAGTAAATAAATTAACATCGCACAACGGAATAAAGATTATATTCCAAGTGAGAATCGAACCCACGATTTTTTTTATGACGGAGAGAATTTAGCTTAACGTGCGACTGCTCTTACCACTAAACCATTGGAGCTCACTCCAAATCAACCATTTCAACTGACAGCCTACACAGATCTTTTCTGCGTCATGTTTGCTATTAGATTGTTATTCAGTTTTATCAAACTTTACTTTATCTTCATCTATTTTATTAGATGAAGTATTGTAAAAATTATCAATTTTTTGCTAATATTTAGATTCATCCTTATAGATGAAGATAAAGAATAAGTATAGATTAGAGGGTCGTGAGTTCAATTCCTACCTGAAACTTATTCGGTATTCCAATCCACGCAGTTAATTTATTTATTCAATACTGAAGAGTACGTAGCCTGAGTTTAGTTATGATAAAAAAACAGCTACAATTAAGATGAAAGTAATTAATAGAAAAAACAAAAATAATAAGAACAACAATATATCATTTAAATCGATGTATTTAATTCTGTTTTTTGTTTTTTTCAACAATTCACTTTTTTGTCTTTCAAATAAATGCTATCTGATTTCAATTTATCGATCTTTTTATTTTATGAATTAATTTTCCGGACATCGATTCACTTCGCCCGTTAGGGTGGATATATAGTCTAGTATATATAATAAGGGATACAACGATTAAAATTCATGCACATATCCGTGCAAATACGACACTTTTTGTTTGTGAATTATTTGTTAAAATTTTTTCCGGCCATTTCAACTTGTAACTTGTTTTGTTGGTTGTGTAATTATCGCATTCGTTTTAAAGATGTTCACTTTTATTCATTACATAGAATTGTTTTGCTGGAATTTTGTCGATGCCTTTCATTATTTTAAATGTTTATATTATATCTCTTCTTGTTCTCTTTTCTTCTAATGTTGTTAGTTTTAATTTTCAATTCTTTCTTTACAGGTTTTTTTTTCAATTTCTAGAATAAGTTTTGTTGCTCTTCTCTGGATATTTTCTAATTCTTTTATATCCGTTTTTTTTTTTTTTTTGCTGTGTGGGGCTTCTCTGTAGTGTTGTTTAGATCCTTTAGTGTATCATGATATTTTTTGTTATCTGCAATTGTACATTTAGATCGTAATATTTTTGGTAAATCATTTATGTATAATATAAAAAGTACTAGACCTAATACTGAACCTTGTGGTAGACCTCTGTTTATTTCTTTTCATTCTGACTTCGTACCATTTATCAATACGCATTGTTTCCTTCCTGTGAAGAAATCTTCTGGCCTTGTTGAAATATTTCTGTTAAAGAACTTTTGTTTGTTAATTAGTTTTCTATGAGGTATTAAGTGAAAAGCTTTATTAAGGTCAAGATATACTATATCAACTACATTTCCTTCGTCATTCATTTGCCTGTTCTTTCTGTTTTGTCAATAGATTATTTGAACATAGATTCGCGTTGGATATCTGGAATAATATTGTGCTTTTCAATATATTTCATCATTCGTTTTTTGATTATTTTTTCTAAAATCTATACTATTTGTGATGTGAGTGAAATTGGTCGCTAATTGGATACTAATTTTTTGTCTCCTTTTTCTTGTGTATTAATGTGACGATAGCGTTTTTTTCCCGATCTTGAGGCAATTTTCTTTCAGATATAGATTTGAAGAATATTATAGTAATTGGGTCGCATAATTCATTTGCAGCCATTACTTGTATTTTAGCGGGTATGTTATTAGGTTCCATTAGCTTATATACGTTAATGTTTCTCACTTCTTTCAGTACTTCTTCTTCTTCTATGTATATTTCATCGATAACCTGACGTACTTGTTGTGTTAATCCAACTATATGCAATAAAGGTCCTTCTCCTAATAATTGTCGTAAAGATTCATTTAGTATAAGGACTTACTTCATCCTCTTTTTTTTTTTTAAATTTTGGAAAATAATCAATTATTTCATCTGTTTGTTTTGCATTCTATTTTTGAGTTTTTTTTTTCTTCTATTCACTTATGGGTTTTCTAGTGCTATGTCCTGTTGGTTTGCCCGCTGGTAAGAAACTTTTTCGTTAGATTTCATTTTTTGTACTCGACCCTTTTCGTAATTACATTTTTTTTCTGATTAATTTGGCTGTTTTGTCTCATTTTATATAGTATCGTGGGCATTTTATTCTGTCTTGTTTGTTTCGTTTTTTTGCTTTTTAGATATCCTATACTAGCGCTTTTTTTTCTTTTACAGCCCTTTTGATCTCCTTAGATAAACCAAGGTGGATTATTGTTTTTTTGTTTGTATTATTACTATTATTATTATTATTATTATTATTATTATTATTATTATTATTATTATTATTATTATTATTATTATAATAATGATATTATTAATAATGATGATGATGATGATGATGATGATGATGATGATGATGATGATGATGATGATGATGATGATGATGATGATGATAATAAAAAATTGCATTATATTATATAGAAAGTCTTATTTTAAATGATCTCCCGTCATTATTCGGTCGATATATCACTTGGCCTCGACAATGATTACAGCTGAAAATTTTCTCTAATTGTTTAATCTATTAACGTTTTCTAGGCTAAGTGACACATCAACTGTGTAATGACGGGAGATCATTTCAAATGAGACTTTCGATATAATATAACGCAATTCATGATCATTCAATCGGATCATACATCTATTTTTCAATAAACACACACACTCACTCTCTCTCTCTCTCTCTCTCTCACACACACACACACACACACACACATATATATACATATATATATATATATATATATATATATATATATATATATATATATATATATATATACATAATGAAAAACAGTTTAAGGAACTAAATTGTTGCTCGAAACGAATTAATTACGGTAGTGAGCAAAATAATAGCGTTGATCGAAAAATTAAAAAATAGGCCCCGGGTGGGATATGAATACACACCCATTTTTCTATGGGAGTACCTATGTAGCCCAGGTCTGGGCTAAACGATTGAGCCAACGGAACCCTGACGGTAGGCAAAGGTCGAAATAACACCCTTCATCCTTTCTCTTCTCAGAACTATTGGTACGTCTTTTTACATACACATTATTGTTTTTATGTCGATAGTATGATAAGTAATGGATATTAGTATCCAACAGTGTGAAAAGAGAAAGATACTTCAAGGAAGTAAATCGTTGCTCGAAACGAATTATTAACGGCAGAGAGCAAAACAGAGCAAAACAACGGCGATTATTGGAAATTATAGAAACGAGTCCCGCGTGAGATTTGAATCCACACCCAATTAGTCCATGGGAGCACCAATGTAGCATAGGTCTGGCTCAATCGGTTAGTGTAGACCTAAGCTACATAGGTGCTCCCATGGAAAAACTGGGTGTGAGTTTAAATCCCGCACGGAGCTCATTTCCTCAATTTTCGATCATCACTGTTGTTCCGGTCACGACCATAAATAATTCGGTTCGAGCGAAAATTTAGTTCCTCAAACTGCTTTCCCTTATTCAGGTTGTCAGATATTAATATTCATTACTTATCATTCATTTTTATATATTTACACACACACGCACACACACACACACACACACACACACACACACATATATATATATATATATATATATATATATATATATATATATATATATATATATATATATATATATGTATATATATGTATGTATATATATACACGTTAGTCGCCTCAACGTATCGATGATCTTACCATTGAGCTAAACAGCTGCCGGTATTGCAACGGCCCAAATAACTGCTTTCACCCCAAAACTCATTTATTCTCGGTCTCTTCGTTTCTTTCAACACGATGAGTATATATCAAGAAATGGATATGTATGATCCGACAAAATGATTATAAATTGCATTATATAATATAGAAACATTTATTTGAAATTACTTTCCGTCGTTACATGATTTATGTACCACCTCGCCTAGACAACGTAAATAGAATAAACAATTAAAGAATATATATATATATATATATATATATATATATATATATATATATATATATATATATATATATATATATACTCTTCCGTAGGAATAGAGCACTCTGGATGAGAGATTTCTGTGTAAACGAATATATCGCTTAAATTCAGCGTTGCTGACTGTCCGTAGTCCAGAGGTAGGATATCGGCCAGCGGATCTGAAGTGAAGGATTCAATTCTGCCTCGGATAGGATAATGGAAAGTCTATAGCCACACAGATGACACAATATATATATATATATATATATATATATATATATATATATATATATATATATATATATATATGAAATTCGGCAAAATATAGATTTCTTAGCCCAAAAGATTTTCATTTCTTGCCATTCTTCTCTAAAACACAACATACTTTACAGTTCATTTGAGACACTGTGTTCATGTTCATGTATGTACGAGGGTGTACTTTCTTTCTGCTTATCATCTAATTGCTGAAGTACTTCCCATGTCGCCAGGATAACAGTATTTATGTCTATGTATGTTAGGTGTTAGAGGTAGGATTTTGAAATATATGCAAAGAAACACACTTACACACAAAGAAGGGAGAAAACAAGTCGAGTGAAATTGACGCTGGTTAGTAAAATGAAGTCGTCGGGACCAGGCCGACAGATGCGTAAATCACAAAACGAAAGGAACCAGCCAAAATTTAAATATTTACCTACATGGGCTATTCCTCGTATTATTATTTTTTTGCCGTCTTCACCCGAAGGTTTTTAATTTTTTTTCTCTTTCATTCTTTTGCTTTCTTTTCTTATCTTTCTCTCTTTCTCTTTTCTCCCTCTCTCAGTCATTTCTCTTTCATTTTTATTTATTCATTTATTTTTTGACTATCAATATAATTAGAAACCGTCAGCCAAAATTGTCACCGAAACTTTCAAGAAGTTTTTTTTTCGTTTTTAAGCTGGTGCAGCTGGCATGCTGGCTGGATATCTATATGTGTATCGTGTGCAAAGTTAAATTCACCCTCCCAATAGATTTATAATAGGGGAGGGGACAATTTGCAGTGTAAGTTCATGCTAAATTGATCCCTTGGTTTGTATTTTGCTTGTTTTTTGAAAATTCTTATTATTGACCCCAGGCTTACATGATGCGACAGCAGTAACTTATTAATTGATCATCTCTTCTCCTAATTTTGAATTGATCACCCCAACATAGTATGTTGCCAAAAGACCTTCATGTGACAGTCTTTACCGAGTGACATTATTTTCCTCATTTCTGTATTTCCCGAACTTGCCTTCCGATCGATCTGATTTTCAAAATGTTTCCTTTTTATTCTGACTTCTATACCGTATGCTCTTGTATGTATATAGACAGTGTAAATAGAATAAACAATGAAAGAAAAATAGGGTTGCCGCAGGAATTAAACCTGCAACCGATAGTTACCCACTTTAATGCAGTATTGCACTTTCCATTGAGCTAAACATCCCGGTGAAAAGGTGATGGCCCAAATATCTGTTTTATCCCCACGTTCTCATCTTGTTCATTCATTATCCATGAACACGGACAATTATATTTGAAAAAAAAAAAAGAATGTATATAATCCAATAGGATAATTATGAATGCATTATGAATGTGTTATATTTTTTGAAACTTTATTTGACTGGACCTGCTTTTATTATATAGATAATGTGCCACTTGGCCTTGACAGCGTGAATAGAATAAACAATTAAAGGAAAAAAAGGACTGCTGCAGGCATCGAACCTACGACCGATAGGAAACCACCTTAACGTAGTGTCGCTTCTGGGTAGGTAATTTAACGTAAGTCAATGCATTGTATGTTTTATGATAGACCGACCTGAGGTTTTTTAAGGCATTAAATGAAGTCTCACATCAGAGTAAACATTCAGTTACTGTGTGTTTGCAATAATCAAGCATTAGGTCGGCATTTGCTACACTACAAATGCTCAACAGCTACCAGTGGCATATGTATGCTTGCAAAAATATGATTAACTGGTGAGGATTACATTAATAAGCAGGAGATATTGAAGTGTTTTTAATTATTTTCCGTTGATCTGTGGCTACCGTCATACCATATATGTTGAGCTAAAAGTGCTCTGACCTTCCAAATACTGTAAGAATATCCTTCAACGAGGCAGTGTGAAATAAGTTTGTGATCTGCATCTTCTGAAAGCATTGCACTGCCTTTTCTTTTCTATATTTTTTGTTCATGCATTTTCATACTTCTTAGTTACCCGGGGATTTAATTCACGTCTAAGACTAATAATTATTCCTAGCCCCTCACATCGTAAATGAATTTTTACTTTACAAAACTACTACCCATCGACTCTTAATTTCAGCCTACGATTTCAGTGTTCAAATGTTTGATCTCAAGACTGACTTACTTCCTTTATTCAGTGTACATATTCAACTCAAACGTCTTTTGTCATTGATGTTCTGGGCAGCAATACCTTTAAAAATCGTCTTCCCAGGATATAAAATGTATTTAGTTTCCTATTTGTTGGGCGTATATCAGTGAATCAATGACTAGCAGTCAAAGGCCATTTTTGAAAAAGTAAACAGATCATCTAATCAAGAAGAAGCAACTCGAAATTTGGCCCCTTGATACCAATATATATAGGAAGAGATTTCACATTCTAGAACCGAGAACACCTGACAAAGGCCAGAGTTACACGACGTAAACGTTGTGAATAAATTAACACATAGACGACAAACATAGCCTGACAATATACACAATAGGGGGAGTCGTTTTTTCTAAAGTTAGAATTCAATGTCTGAAGATATAGCAATATGATTTTTGCTTCTTATTTGATATTATATACAAGGTGGAGCAGGCCTACTTTTCTTTTCTACTTATCTACTTTTTTTGTTGATGAGACTGAGATGGATTTCGGCCCTCCTATATTGTAACGATCTTGTCATTTTTCACTCAAAGCTTTACTGATGGGTAAAATCCGCTACTCCTACATCTGTCTAATCTCAGAAATTACCGGATTAGTGAGGTCTGACCAGTGCGTCTCAATAGGAATGAAAGGTATAAAATGTCCCTTAGTTAGGAATAACTGCTAATTTGCTACTATCAGCGATACTGATAGAAGAAACGAATAGTGGAGCTAATTCTGTCGCAATAAAGAAAATAAATTGAGCAGAAAAGAATTAAGTTTGAAAGTGAATAGACCGTATAGATTCAATAGAGGCTACGAGCACTATTAGGAGAATACAAAGGAAATTTTTTCTTCTGAAAATTAACGCCTGGTCTCTGTTTTTCGCAGTTCAATGGCTGTTTTAATCATTGTCCTTTCGCCGGAGACAAAACACCAACTATCTTTTACCCCAATCGACGCATTTGGAAGAGTTGTATGTGTTCGCTCATATCTGTCTGTCTGATTGTCGACACAATATTTTACAGAAGATCTCAAAGAATTTCAATGAAAATTTTCGGAAGGGCGGGCTATGAGTTGAGAAATATTTGTTTCAATTTGGCAGCAGATCCAGGAAAAAATGTTTTCGATTTAGAATTATTTTTATTATTTTGCCGTACAGAACAACTCATTAAAACAGTAGGCCTATTCTGATTGGAACACTATTTAAGGGAGGTAACTCGATATCTTTACAAATGAAGTATTTTCTTTTGTGATACATTCAATTTGTCACGGCCTAATCTGGGATCTGTAACTTATTTGTTCAGTTTTGAGTGACAATGGTGTTGGCAGAGGCATACGCTCCTGGAGTGCTCTCTAGTTCATATCGTGTTCGTTTCATTTTCCGTAATTGAACAAACTAAATCTGTAGCACAAAACAACCGCAATTTCTGCTTGGCGTATTCACAAGAAAGTGAGTTCTTTTGAAACCTGGCATCATCTCCAACCAAGTTCGTTGCTGCTTTCAAGTTTTGCACCGGTAACGTCATACGCATGTAGTTGAAGCTTCACGTGACACAACACATTTATTATCCCACTCACTATTCGGACGAATATCTTAATCTTTCTTGCCTTTATGACATCATTGGAACCAATATATTCTTCAGCATTCCTTGGTTTATGTTTCATACGTTTTTCTTTTTAATTTCCCAAACCTTGTGCATCATCACGAGATTTTGCTGCTTGGAGTACAGAGTTAAAGTATCGGTGTTTCGGCTGATGAAGTAAAAAAAAAAAAAAAAGGGTACCAGGTGAAACTTGAGGTGAAATGGATGCTACATATACAAAAAAGATACGATTGAATCATTAGTGGAATAGTGAAAATACAAATCTTCTGACAATGATACATCAGTGAAAACATATATGTGCATGATGCTCACAAACACTTACAGATTTTATTAATAATAATGTATAAAGATAAAAAAATAGATATACTCGCCATCACAGTTAATAATTGGACAACCGTAGCGTTTAAATTTGAAGTCACGTGAAAAGAAATTTCATCGAAGAATAAATATGGTCAGAATAAATTCTATTTATGACATCACTGGAATTTTCCACAATTGTATATTGAATTGATTTTAAATCAGTTAATCCAGTACATTTATATATTTTTATATAATTAGATTTTGGGTCATAAAATAAATGTTCAGTTTTTAAAAAAAATTGTATCAAAATTTAATTCTCGGTGTATTTTTTTTAACGATTTTACGGCAGGAGAGCTGTTGTTGAGTTTTTGCTTTAAAACGGACGTTACTTCGAAAAACTTTGGGAAATATTGATCTATGCCATCGTATTGTGTGACTGCTAATATTTTATCTTAACGATTCATTTTTGCTGTTTTTCCCTTTCTTCGAGATTTCTGTTTTGTTTAGAATGGCAAAGTCGTCTGATTAATTGGAAATATCATGTGCTCACCGATCCTGTTTTTGTGATCCCTGGGGCTAAAAGTAACCGGGCAGCGATTGACGATTCGCTTTTGGTCTTTGACTGATTTCGGTCATAAGGTGAGATTTTATCAAGACATTAATAAAAACATGAAAGAGAAACCTTTGCCCTCAAACAAGACAAAAAAAAAAATAATTTGCTTTTTGTCATGATATTATCTAAGTAGAGACGCGAATTTAGTAACCTAATTTTTATTCTTCGTTTTCAATAATAGATGACAAAAATCGTTAGGAAAACATTGGTTGAATTCCGTCTTCTTTCATCAGTTTCTGTAGCCTTTTGCAGATGATGATATTTTGTTGGATAAGTAATAAGATTTTGATAGACCTAGTTCTAATTTTATCTCATACAAATACTCAAGCGGATCTAGTTCTTTGTAGGAATTTTGATCGGACATTTCCACTGTACAACGATCGAACTACGTGAGAAATATTCACCTCTGGATTAAGGGCAATGGCATTCATTTCACATAACAACTACTTGTTTTTTAATGTAACTTTCTTCCTTTTACACTAAGCCCCAAACTTCTCCATGGATCGAATCAATTGCATAGCATACAGTGAAAATCAAATGTAAAAATTCAGCAGGTCATTGTTTCAGACTACGGGCTTATCGGTCCACCTGTTTATATACATATAAGTTGTTGTTTAATTTCTAAAGATTGCCTTTTATGAAATACATGCATTGAATCATTTTTCCCGGCCTTTTTTTCTTTTGTTATCACTAATGATTTATAAATAAGCAGAAAATTTTTAAATTAACGTTTTTGAACAATATATAAATATATAATAGGATCATAGATAACCCAAAAGGTAAAAGGATCAACCCAATTAACTTAATATACCTTTACTCTCCGGAATAAAGACCTAGAATTCCGCCTACCACAAACATTTCAGCAAAAAATCCTAAATGATGATTTTAAAGATTTCCTTAGCAGAATCGAGCTAAGAACCCTCTTTGGCAAATCGAACTATGATAGCGACATTTTAGACTGACTGAAAGACCCCAATAAATCTTACACCCCAATGGACATTGACACCACTATCCAAACATTCCAACCAGCAGTTAGAGAAGACATTAAAACTTACATTCGCAATCACAATAATCAGCTCGAACCACACGATAACCTCACCAATAAAGAACGAGAGTCCCTTAACAAACAAAAAAACAGTAGATACTTAACACTAGAGCAGATAAGGGAGGTGCTACCATCATTTGGGGTGTCGATGAATACTTCTTAGGAGCTAACACTCAACTCGACACAGAATTTTACAAAGAATTCCCTAATGATCCCTTCACTCAAAACCAAACCATAATAACTCACCCCTTTACAGAGGTGCTCAACGACCTCTTAGATTTTCCAAAATCCACAAATTGAATAATTCAGGTGGACCAGTCATCTCCTCCCCTAACTGCCACGCCACCAAACTATCGAAATGTGTAGACCACCAATCCAACCCCTAGCTACATAAGTTGAATCCTACAAACGAGACACCACAGACCTCTTAAACAAAGTAAAACACATCAAAACAATCCTAGAAAAAAAGCAATTCTAGTCACTATGGACGTCAAATCCCTATATTTTAATATTAAACACGAAAAAAGTATTATAACCCTCAAAGAAACCTACAAGAGTAGAAATGCTATAGAACCCAAAACAGAAACGATAACCATCCTCATTCTGACACTCAACAGTTTCAACTTCAATAATAGATATCTGTTCCACTCAAAAGGCTGAGCCATGGACTCAGTAGTTCCCTGTCTAATACTAGCATCTTCATGAGCAAATTCGAAGAGACCTACATATACCCAAAGATAGACAAAACTGCATCTTTTATGTCATTCGTATAGACGATTCTATTTTATGTATAAAAGAGTACAAGCCGAACTAGAGAAATTCTCCACGCATAAACTCTACACACGACTATTGAATTTGACTACAAAGCAAAACTTGGCATCTATATCGTAGAATGTAATAAATGAAAACTGCAATATATAAGCAAGCCTGAGTGGCAATCCAACATCAGACCTGATAACTACAGGCACAGAATTAGATCACCCAATAATCCCAACCTACTCCCAATAGAACTACACTTCCGCATCCCCAGTCACAATTTCGGCATAGACGCTAGATTCACAATAATTGTAAAATAAATAAATAAATAAATAAATGAATACACCTCCTGACACGACTAACATTCTAGAACTATATGAATGTAAGTGGATTAACAAACTTGGAACTCTCTCCCCTAAAGGACTCCTCACCAAACTTAACAACCCTGACCACGCCAATCTATAACACCATAATCCTCTCACTCTGAGTTGCTCTATATTCACCAACTCACTATCTTTATAGTTGCAACTTGGACTATACTTCTACCCAGGTCCAAACATCCTTTAATATTCATATACTTTTATGCCCCACAATAACTCAATGTTTAATATTTTGATTCCCACCCACATATAGTTAATGTCACAAACTTACATTACCCAATCCATACCTAACGCCCCTTTATGTATATCCAACACAAGGAACTTCACACTGTCTCACAGACCCCTTACTAATAAAAACCTATGAATGGCCCATTTCACTTGTACTATTCAAAGCAATCTGACTTCACAGAACATCCACAATGACCATTAAGGATACAGAACATACACTTCCAGATATTCAATCGTACATAACAAGGAACCCCTTACCCAACTTTCTTGATGTACTCTTGAGATAGCCTAATCCCAACTTACCAAGCATCCAAACAGTCTAACAATAAACTGCTATCCAGCTCCCTAGTATCCATGACAACAGATGCTTGAGAATTCCCATCCTCTCTGACCAGCACAACAAATAAAATACCCATAACAGCTGCTACTACTTCCAACAGAATACTCAACCATACCACCACAGATTTCTCCACAGACATAATACAATCCAGGCTCACCATCATGACCTCCAAGGAATCCTCATTCTTGATTTTCATTTTTACTTTCAAGGCAAAACATCGGAAATCTTTAAAGCACTAAAAGGTACACAGATGCTACTGAATATGGGAAGCCCTCTTGAAACATGTATAGCATATTAATTAAGTCATTTAAGAATTTATCAATTAACAAATAAAGTCTCCGCATACTTTTACTCCTGAATCTGGCTCATTCCTTATTGTTCACTTACACACTCACACGTATGAGCGCACGTGCAAGCACGTGTGTATGCGCGCGATCGCGTGTGCGTGTGCGCGTGTGTGTGTGCACGTATGTGCGTGGGAGAAATCATTTTATTATTAAACTCTTTTTGAAACGACCTCCCATTATTACACGGAGAATATATGACTTGTCCGAGACAGCGTAAGTTGAAATAAACAATTGAAGAAAATGGGGCTTCTGCTGCTGCTGGAAACGTACGTCCCTTTTACCATTGAGTTAAACAGCCTGACGGAAAGACAAATAAGGAAAGGGTAATAGTATATCTCAATGCATTGATATGTGTGTAGGTGATTAAATTTTTCTTCCAAATAAGTAGGCTATATCTCTTTCATCTTTAAAACATGTCGAGATATATATAAAATATATATATAAAACAAAATTTGTAAAAGTATTTTAGTGTTTGAAGCTGTAAAACTTTTTAGACTATATATATATATATATATATATATGTGTGTGTGTGTGTGTGTGTGTGTGTGTGTGTGAGAAAGAGAGAGTGAATGTGTGTCTGTGTGTGTGAAAGGGTGCAACTTTCTTTATTTACACTTTCACTATCTTGCCTTGAAAGTTTTTTGCTTTATTAATTTTTTTACATGAGTTTAGTCAATGAAAATTTCTCACGTAATTTATTCAATTTGTAGTCTTTTGATCAGTTTTCCTTCTATTTTTCTTCCTTTTACTCTTTCTCTTTCAATTTTCTCCATCATAACTAGTTGTCTGACAGCAATTTCTTTTTTTTTATCTTCGCCTCTCGTTCCCGCCACCATCCCTTCTGAATATCTTTCATTCTTCTTTCTTTCTAGATAAATTTCTTTCGCTTTCTTCAACTTGTTCATATCCAACCATTTTGTGCTGCTTCTTCCTTTTTACTCTGTTATCTATCATTTACAAACGAATCACTATTTTTTGTTACGTTATTTCTTCATGACCTTGTTCAGTTTTCATTTAGTTTCAACTTCAAGATCTTGATCGTCCGTTTCTTGATTAATTTTGTTATCAGTTTGTCTTCGTTTCTTTCTTCCTTTACACACTTCCTTCTTTCTTCTTTTCTTGATGAATGTTGCTGCCGATTTCTTTTCAGTTCTTTCTTCTCATCTTCGTTTCTTTCTTTTGTTATCATTTTTTATTTCATTTTCTTTCTTTCTTGATGGATTTTGCTTGATTGCTCTTCTTCTTACCTTTATTTCCCTCTTTCTTTTTCCCTTTCTTTCCAACAGTTGCTCTCCATATTGCTTCTCATCTGTCAGAACTCTCTGTATGATTTATTCTTAGAAACCGTCTATATATATTTCTTCACTTTTCAAGTGAGTTTTAGTGGCTGGCAGGCCATACATTGTGCATATAAGCTTTCCCAATGGGGCTACAGGGCTATATACTCGTTATATTCAGAAAGAACAGTTTTGCCTTTTGAAAATTTACCCCATCAAATAAGTACATAGTGGCGCCAATTTACAATGAAAGTTTTGGTCACTTAGTTTGTGTCCGGCAGCGGTCAGCGTTTACGATTGTCTTTCGAAAATTCAGACATTTTAGTGATCCATCAAGAAGCGAGATCACTATTTGTTCCTATGTTTCAATCGATCACCCCCAAAACGACATGTCGTCGAAGAAGGTTGGCATTGGACAGTTTCTTTGGAGTGACTAAGCACAACTGTTCCATCTTTTTCAAAAATTCTTTTGCATTTTTCTCTCTTTTTAAAAAAAATGACTTACAAGTCTTTCCTTTTATCCGTTCATTTTCTTCATAATCTACTGCCGTGCAATTTTTTGTCTTGCGATATTTCACCTTTTGAGCTTCTATAATACATCAATTAATTCATTCAATCTTTGTTCCATCCTTCATAACTTTTTCCCATCAATTTCCTTATTTTCCTTCTTGTATTCGTCAAATCCTTTCCGTCCTACATTCCTTCTTTCAAGTTTTCTTGGTTTTCGTCGATGTCTCTTAAAACTTAACTTGTTTACCTTTATCAGCAAAAATGACGGTTATTTTGAAAAGAAAATTGCAATTGCACTGTACAGAAAATGCCAAACAAATCATTTTGCTCTTCATTCTCTTGTACATCTTCATCAAGATTTGTTATTTTTTTTTACAAATTTACCATAATCAAATCGATAAGGTACACTATCCCATAATTACCATTTCATAGTTATCTCCCTTGACAAATGTTGCCGACAGAGAATATAGACCTTCACCTGGCGTATCATTTCAGTAGATACCCAGCATTCTTTAATCTAAGGATACATTTGTTTTTCTTGATTTGTTTTTTTTTAATTCCCTTTCTACTCTTTTATTTTCTATCCTACTTTTTTTTTCTTCCTCGATATCATATTCGAAGACTACCTAAATCGTAATAGGGGATTAATGAGAATCTGGGGCATAGAATGTATCCTGTTTAAAATGAACGGAGGTAATTTACCCTATTTTGTCTGCATGTTCCCGCCACTTATCTCCCTATGCTCATATGTGCGCAAGCGCAAACGAGTCTTTTCTTTCTTCATTTTTTTTCATATTCATTCATTCCCCTCATTTTCCTTTTTATTTCCGTTTTCCTTCGCTCACGAGTTATTTAATTTGTTTGTTAGCGCTCTTGTTTCATTTCTCAACTTATTTGCTAGACGATCTTTATTTGTTATTTTTATTTATTTATCTTTTTTTTTTAGATTGTTACGGGGTCACACGCAGTGGGCCGCTAGTGGCGTGAGCGAGCAAGGCAAGTCGGAAGGGCGTGGACGGTGAGTTAGAATCCCAAAGTGTGGTCCACGTTTGACGCATTTATCTTCTTTCGCCAAGCGCTTTATTTCCGGCAGACATCAGTAGAAGCAGTAGCGGCGGCAGCATTGGAGGTAATGATCTCCGAGAAAAGTGGAGGGAAAAAAAGAAAGCGAATATCCCCAACCCACCAGCCAACCAAAATTACCAATACAAACCTCCCCGAACGAAAACAAATTGAAAAAAAAAACCCAAAAAAACGAAAGGAAAGATCGCTTTTATGAGTTTTTGACAGAACCTATCAATCAGGATCATATATGAATTTTTTTTTTTTTTTGTTAACTATTACAATATTCGACACGAACAATATGATGATAGATTTTTCTACGTTGTTACTGAGTAGATGTAGGTGAGGTTTGTGTGAATTTAAAAATCAGATTGATTAGTGGTGGGTAGCCGAAACAAAGCGAAAAAAAATCCCCATTAAAATGTTATAAAATCAACGGCAGCTGAGAATAAGAGACACGGTATTAATTTATGAAAAAAAAAAAAAAAAGGAAGAAAATTAATGTTGGCACATCGATCCTTACTTGGGTCACCGGAACCAAAGATATTTTCTACTCAATGTATACTAGCAGAAAAGTCTGTTCCTTGTTTTTATATGAAATAAATTGAGCAAAGAAACACACGAAGAAGAAATGGAGAGAGATAGATTTTGACGTTTTGTCGATCTTTGAGTCCAATGTTGACAATATTTAAATTTTTCAACATTTTTTTTTTCATATTTTTTTTAATGTACAGTATTGCCAATTGAGATGTTCTTATTCAATTTTTTTCCGAATTTGAGAGTGACCTTCAGAATCGAAAAATTGGAAAGTCTAAATTGTTGACCTTGGACAGAATAATCGAAACATACAAAGTATGAAAGAGGAATGGTCGATGGAGAGATAGAAGTGGGTGGAGAGAAAAGGTTGATAAATAAAGACGTTGAGACAGAAAGCAGTGAACATGTTGCCGGGTCTACTTTGTTGGATGGTTGATTTGGATTTCGAAGTTCCAGTATATTTTGCAGTTTCTATTTTAGGGAAGTCTCTAAATTGTGCTGAGACCATTTGTTTACACGGTCGAATCCATATCGAGTATATATCCCTGGACGAAAAGCTTAGCCATGGGACAGACTGCAGGGAGAGCTGGCTTCAAGCCGTTTCCAATTCAACATAAACAGCCTCAGTCGGAGTTAAGGCGTGCACTGTTTTCTTTTTTTTTATCAAAAGTGATCCAACTTTTTTCAGTGTTCCAAAAACTTCTTCTTTTCTTTTTCTTGTTATTATTGCAGTTTTCTTCCTTCTCCTCCTCCTCCTTGTTCTTGTTCTTCTTCTTTTTGTTGTTGTTGTTGTTGTTCTCTCTCATGTTGTTGTTGTTGTTCTTTTTCTTTTTCTTCTTCTTCCCTCTCCTCATCCTCTCATTCTTCTCTTTCATCTTGTCCTTCCTGTTCTTTTCCTTCTTCTTCCACCCATTCTTCTTCCCTTTCATGTTGTTGTTGTTGTTGTTGTTGTTGTTGTTGTTGTTGTTGTTGTTGTTGTTCTTCTTCTTCTTCTTCTTCTTCTTCTTCTTCTTCTTCTTCTTCTTCTTCTTCTTCTTCTTCTTCTTCTGTCCAGTCCTTTATAGTACCACCTGATTTCGTTATCATAAATATAAATGGGATGAGAAAATGAACTATAAAAAAATCACTGCATTCGAAATGGATAGTCCATAGAACAAACGGCACTTACATTTCTGAAATAATCATTTCCTGGTATTTATTTCAAATAAAATACCACAAATGGGAATGAAGGATGGACTCATTGAATGATACTAAAACTCAATTCTTCAAATTCGCCAGAGGATTTAGATACTGCACTCATTTTATCATTCATTTTTATTAGATGAATTATCACAAATCATAATTATTCATTTTTGACTATTATTTACCTTGATACCAATTTTCCAGTTCTTTTTTTTTTTTGTCGTAACTTTATTCCACGTTAGTTATCCAGTATCGTCGAAAGTTCATTGTTTTTTCTGATCAACGCCTGAGAGAAGTTGCAATAAAAAGCAAATGGAAAGTGAACATGAAGATAAATTATGATTAAAAAACCAAGGAAAATGATTTAGATTCTGTGCAATATTCTATCTTTGATTTTTGTTCGTTCTCTCCCTCTCTCTCTTTCTTACTCTCTCTCGCTCTCTATCTCTCTGTCTCTGTCTCTCTTTCATTCCTCAATCTACTTCATTTCATTTTGAATCAGTTGCCAAACCAATGTCCAAACCAAACTTCTACTTCATTTTCTTCAATTAGTTGGACACGAGGGACAGAGATGAATAGATCACCAGCGTGTTGTTTTGAATAATCTTTTTCTCCATTATTTCAGCTCTCCGTAGGCTATTAGACCAGCGTGCAGACATTTGCACATTACCCACCCAGTGGATTTATCGTCTGCAAAGCTTCATATGCAGACAGGCATTCATTTATACACATACGACAGAGCTGATCGGTTAATTCGCTCTGAAGTCGTAGAAGACGTCCTCCTTTATGAAGACCCGTACAAGGCTGATAATTGGCCTTGGTCAGAAGGGAAATGTAGGCCATATTTCAAACTGCTCGTTATGTATTTTTTGATAAATATAAAAACAAGCCTGTATAAAATAAGACAGGACTAAGCAATTGACTTGATAACGGAACAATTAATTTAGAACATAGTGATGCATCTTTTATTAACAAATTCAAACTACCAAAAATCATAGCATAAATCTGCTATCAAAGCCAAATTTACTGAAATCTAATAGAGACATATTTAATCAAATTGAATCGTAAGTTGAGTTCAGTTTTCTGCTGTTATTCATTAATTGGATTTTGCCTTTACTAACCTCTTATGTATCTTCTTAAAAGTATTATTAGTATGTGCTGAAATGTCCCCTTGACTCTTTTCATAACATCAGAATTCTTGCCTGGGAAGGGTAGGCCCAATCAAAATCGTACGCCCAAACCAAATGGCTCACCATTCCCCATCCCTGATCTGGTCTACCTATATAAAAAAAAAAATTATATAATAATAAATATTATAAATAGTCATACCAGGATCTGAGTAATTCTCACGGCCAACAATATTGTTTATGTTAAAATCCGGGTCATCGATAAGGTCAAATTTCCTGTTGCTCATCTTATACATGCATACAATAGTCAGTAGTGACAAACTTAATGAATTTTGACAAAAGACTTAACCATAACACCAAAAAGTTTAAAGTTATTGAGGAAATTGAATTTTCAAAATATTTCGGTCACTTTTTTTTAATACCATCAACCCACCCACAACCCTGACCCTAAAAAATTACAATCATTGAATAAGATTGAAACTTTAAAATGTTCGAGGTTTTCTCTCTCTATTTTTTTGCACCATTTTTCAAGTTTTTTCAAGTTTAAAGGGGAGATATTTCATGTAAATTTAAAAGTCGGTAAGTATGTGACCACATCATCGTTATAGATACATTGTGAATAGAACCTTCACGTAAAAACTTTTTTAAAAATGTATTTTTCAAAAAACTAAGACATTTCCCGAAGTTTTAGTATCTTAGAAAAATGTCTTCGGGGAGAGCTGCGAGGTTTAAAAAAAACGGATGTATGAAAGTGATATTTATCCTACCACATAAATGTAATTGTCGTCTTAAGATAAGCAATTTTGTTTATTTGCAACATTGAAATTCAGGTATATAAGATATTAATACAAATTTTTTTTGACGTTTTGACAAAAGCTTTTATTCAAATTAATTGATAGCCTCATCATCATGTGTTATCATTATCATTATCTCTATCTTTTCATGACTCTTCGCCTTACTTGGATAAATTGTGTATACCATCAAAAGGAACGATTCCGGTTTTGATTCAGTGGAATCTTGAACTGGAATTTTTCTCCATTTTGACATTGTTGAAACGTCTGACCTGAAAGAGTGTGTTGAATAAAACGAGGCAAATGAAAGTAAAATGGTGACAGGTCTGGAGAATACGCTGTAAGTGAAAGACTTTCCATCTCAAATTCCTGGTCATTTGCTGCGTCGCATTTGCATTCTGAGGACGGATATTGCCATGCAGCAACTTTCTATGCGAAGAGATTAGGCGTATTTTCCCTGTTCCAATGCCCTATTGAAAGTAGCCAGCCCCACGCTATAGCGTCCTGCATCGATTGTTTGTTCAGATTCTAAAGATTCGTAATTAATTAAATATTACCTTTGAATCTCAACAATACATCTGTAGATTCTGTAAATGTTATAATGTTGAATGCTCTTCTGGATCTTGTCAGAATCAAGTTGTATATGCACTTTAAATACTGAATGTAGAATATATTTGATTTTTGCTGTTCAGCTCAGTTTGACACAAAATCATGGCAGTGATGATCGAACTCATGGTCAACGTCACAGGCTTGTTAACCATCATTCACTGATTGTTATACTAGGGATTTCATGAAATTACTGAATTTCACAATTTTTTTTAGGTATTTCACGTAATCACTGGGGATTTCATAGAGACACTGCTTTCATAATATCACTGCAACACACTCAGACACGCGCACATACACATTGATATTATATTGACGTTTAGGAAGATGTATTTTATGTTTTGCCAATACGGCTTCGTCGGAATCGTTTTTTTTTTAAATAATTTCCAATGTACAACGTAAAGACTGATTGTCAGAATTAGCTAAAACAGATTTTATGTAAAAAGAAAACACCTTTAAGAAAAGACAAAATCTGTCTAAGCATACCATGTTCAAATATATTTCAGCGCTCCGATTATGGCTTCATTCTGCCTCCTTCAGCAGCCATATTCTGTGTCAGTCATACGGGAGAGGATCA
>OY735205.1:17319768-17367268 GCA_963457665.1 Thysanoteuthis rhombus
CTAAACTCGTGTCACTCTTATGTCTATTTGTTTGTCAGTTTCTGATCATCTTCATCATCGGCAACGGCCTTTTATCGTCCGTCATTGGACCTTCCCCAGACCTGGCTATCACGGGCGCTGCAGAGCCAATACTTTCATCCAACCATCTCATATTTTGCCGGTCATATTTTTGCATATGATCTCTGGAGATCCACGTCATGATATCCATCGGTTGTCAGGTATTCTTGCAACATGGCCATTCCATTGCCATTTTGGTATATCAATGGTTTCTATGCTGTTTTCCCTTATGCACTCTCTGGAGCCCGTCGCATGGTTCTCAGCTTGAGTGTTAGTATTTCAGTTAGGTTCCATGCTTCAGCTCCATAGGTGACTATCGGTAGAATGCATTGGTTGTTTACTCTTCTTTCTGGGATAAATGTATTTTTCATGTTCTTGAAGATTGAGTTGGCTCAACCGAAAGCTAGCAGTCCTAAAGTGATTCTCCATTTGATTTTTTCTTCGTTTGAGGACATCATGGATATTCGTTGCTCTAGATAAATGTAGTGGTCTACTTTCTTCTGTTCTGCATTTTCTATTCTGATCGTTTTGTTTTTGCCTTTTACGCGTTTGTTGTAACATGACATTTGTTATTCTGGAGTTCATGCGAAGACTTACTTTCTTGCTTTCTTCATTCCATTCATCTAGCATCCTTTGGAGATCATGGAGGTTATCTGCAAAGAAGAAGATGTCTTCGGCAAATCTGAGTTTATTTAGGCATTCACCATCTATTCAGATTCCTTTGTTTTCCCCAGACTAGGTTTCGGAAGATCATATCGAAGCAGTCTGTGAAGAGTTTGGATTAGCTGGTATCATCTTCTCTTGCCTCTTTTTCGAGATCAAAGAGTTCAGAGTTTTTTTTTTAATGTAGTCTGATGAAGGAACTGCTGTGATGGTAGATATGCTGTAAGACTCTGATATATACGGGGTCCACGCCTACGTTAAAGCAAACAAAGATTAGGGAGAGGAGTGGGGCAAGGCTCCACTGTAACTGTCTTTGCATCTAAATCATAACTAGTAATACTCCTACTGTTGCTGTATTAGTGGTAGCAAAGAAAATAATTCCACTGATTTGTCTTGAGTAAAAATGATGTTCACCCAAATCAAACACTATAAGCGTTGCTACCGCTGATGAAGAAATATGTTTACCATCATCATATTCGGAAAGGTCACCTGAAGAAGGCTGTACAATAGATCGACTGAAACCACGAATTAATAGCAGAAACAACAGGAAGGGGTATCGATTGCCTGAAAAAACTCTCTGAAAACAGATGTTGTTTTCATATTTTAAAAGATTTTTTTCACACAATTCTGTTTCCTTATTGTCACAAAATGATGAAAAGCAGAAAACTGTAGACGTGTAAGAATCAGCAGAAAAAATGATTTGCGTTTATCATTGTTGTTGGAATAAATACATTTACACGAAAATTATCAATTATTGTATTATTTATCTATTGTAAATAATCCAGTCATTTTTTGTGCTATCATAGAAACTATTAAAAAACTCAAATGGCAATGGGTAGGCCATGTTGCAAGAATGAAAGACAACCGATGGACATCAGGTCTCACAACGTGGATCCCCAGAGATCACATAAGAAACTGAGGCCGACAGAACACAAGATGGAGAGATGAACTACACAGATTCAGGAAATAGTGGCTCCACGACGCCCATGATAGGGAATTGTGGTGAATCTTGGGGAAGGTCTATGTCCAACGACGGACGTTAAAAGACTGATGATGATGATGATGATGATGATGATGATGATGATGATGATGATGATGAGCAACACTGGTTAGTTACTCGATAGAAACCGTCACGGGACCGAAGTCTTTTGGCAGCATGTCGTATTAGATTAAAACACTCGAAAGAGCTGTGGTCAATGGATAGATTACTTCTCTCGTATTCGGTTTGATAAGCGAAGATTCAACATTAGAATATGAACGCAGTCGGACACTAGCTAAGAGACCAATTTATCATAAATTCGCATCGTAACTGAACTTTCCCACTATAAAGATATTTCAGGGTGGAGGATAAAAAAAGAAAAAACATCCATTTTTTTCTAGGCGTAGCAATAATTGTAGGAATGCTTAGCCCTCTAGCTCACTCGTTGCGACCCGTACACGTGACACATACAAGAATAGTTAGACAGCCAATGACTTGAAAAACCGCAGAAACTTATGCTGACAATGTTGACAGTTTTGGTTGATGGTTTTTTAAAGTGTTCTGCTCTGTTGTTCTGCGCCTTGGCTTTTCCAGCAACTGGGAAACAGTTTGTGGCTATGAGAAGAATAACAGTAACAAACTTTACCTTCTTCAACTTACAGAACGACTCTTTAGAAATTAACAAAATAGGGATTTCATAAAGGAATCACCTAGCCCACGTGTGTACCAGAACAAAATATAGATCTCTTATTTAAAATCATCTCAAAATAAAAGGTATTTCATTCAAAATTATCCCAAAGAAATATTAGCGCGAGATTTGGGCATTGTCGGTTCAAAATGACCGTAGAGCTCCCTAAATCATTTTTTTGAGAGAAACAAAAATTGATATTTTTCGATGGTGCTTAGTTATAGTCTCTTGCAAATTCTGAAGTTGTATCCCCCAAAATGAGATCAAGGGTGTGTCCAGAGACACATGCACAGAGGATAGACACGTAGACATAGGGACCTAATGAGAAAATAATCTGTAGCCCAGTTGGCTGGCTGATCGGGTCTATGGTGGTGCTACAGTGTTTCGATAATTCCTTTTTCTAAATCTGCTATTCTTTTTTGCTTATCCCATTCTTTCGATCTCCGTTTCGCCATTCCCTCTTCCTCTTTTCTTCCTCTTTTATCTCCCGCTGATCTTTCTGTTTCTAATCATCCCTCTCCCGTTTCCTTGTTCCTCTTTTCCCCCTTCCTTACTTGCTTCTATAGATCCTTTTCCTTCTTAGTCCCTTCTCTTTCTTTATTCTCTTAATATTTTTCTTTTTCTCCTTCTCCCATTGCTTCTCGCTCTTTCCTGCCTCTTATTCTTCAATTTTTCAATCCTTTCCTTTCTTCTTTCCCTTTACTTCGTTAGCTCTTTTTCTCCTTCTCCACCTTTTCCTTCTTTGTTTATTTCCTTTCTCTTCATATGCTTCTGTTCATCTTTCACCTTTTTCTTCTCCCTCCTATTTTCTCAGTTTTTTCTTCTTTTCTCCCATTCTTACTTACCCTTCTTACGTTTCTTCATCCATCTTCACTCCTCTTTTTATTTTATTTTTCCCTTTTTTTTTCTCCCTATTTCTTATTCTCCTTTTACTTATTTTTGGATTTAACCCCCTTTTTTTTTTTTGTCCTCATCTTCTCCTTTTCTTTATTCGTTCATTTATAATATTCTCTTTTCTTTCACATTTTCTCAATCCCTTCCTTGATCTCTTTCTTTTTCTCATCCTACCTTTTGCCCCCTCAATTTTCTCCTCCCTTTCTCTCTACTCCTTCCTTTAATCCTCCTTTTCCCTTTTATTGACTTGAGATTTAGTTCACCCGCCCATCTGTTTCATCTTCTTCTTCTTCTTCTTCTTCTTCTTCTTCTTCTTCTTCTTCTTCTTCTTCTTCTTCTTCTTCTTCTTCTTCTTCTTCTTCTTCTTCTTCTTCTTCTTCTTCTTCTTTTTCTTCTTCTTCTTCTTCTTCTTCTTCACTATTTATCTCTTCTCTCCCTCTCATTTTTTTAAACATTTTCCTCCCAATCCTTCTTTTTCTTTCACTTTCTTTGTCACTTCTCCTTCAAATCCAAACTCTATTTACCCTTCTGCATATCAAAGCCATTTGTGACAAAGTAAAAGCCTTCACGACACGGGTTTCTTTTTCCATTTTCTTTTGTCGCTAAGCGGTTTTACAAATCGATAACATCGTTAATTTTATTCCTCGTCGATCTGATCTTCGCTTTCAATCTTATTTAGGCCTTTTTGACACCGAGAATTTCTGTAGAAACTTTAGCCTGCCATTATAAAATTTACACATAATACACACACACACTCACACAAAACACGCACATATACACGCATACGCACATACACACACATATACACATACACATACAAAACACACACATATACACACATGCACACACACATATACATATATATATATGTATGTATGTATATATATATATATATGTATATATATATGTATGTGTGTGTGTGTGTGTTTGTGTGTGTGTATGTGTGTGTTCCTTAAACTTATGGTAGTTTTCTCTTGTTAATATTCGATGTAAGCTTTTATTCTGCAACAGAATATATTACTTCATTGATTTTTAGTTTTTAATATTCTTTAATTTCTTTATTTTATTTTTATTTCTTATCATGGTTTTGTTAATGCTATTTTATTTTATATATGTATATTCAATGTCTTTAATCAAATTCTTTGAAATTTTCCATTCAAGACTTTTTTTTCATTTTTATGCGGAATATTTAGTCTGTGTTAAATGTTTTCATCGAGATTTAGTATATTTTTCTTTGTCTCTTCATTTTCATCATTTACTTATTTCTTTTTTAAATCCTGTCGTGTTTTCTTTAAATTCTTTTTTTATATCTATTAATCTTTGTTTTATCATTTTGATACGATTTGTTATTTTGTTTTTCAAATCAATAATATGCATTCTGTTTAGTTTTTATTTATTTATTTTTTTGTAGATACTTTTTTTTTGTTTGTCTGCGTTCGAGATTTGGCAAGAGCCAAGACGGAATAATTATTAAGATGAATGATAGTTGAAGTCTGAATGATAAGCATATGCCATTGGTGGGTGGAGCGCCTTTTCTGGCAATCAGTCCCCGACAAAAACTGCGTCAGTGAAAGGAGAAACTCGCCAATAGAACAGAATAAGTTCATTCAACCGTGATGACTTTGGAGAAAGCGAAAATAATAAGAAGCAACATTTTCATTTTTTTTTCCTTTTGCGTTCGATTAAATTCTCGAGGCAGGATCGAGTGTGTCTGCGAAGCTTCTTTTGTGTGTTGCTTTAAGCAGACGAATATTTGTGAAGCCCATGGAGTCGCACGTATTCCTGCTAACGTGCGTCCAATGTGCGTATACAAAGTCGGTCGGCTTATTCGCTGTCGACGAATGTGCACGATTCATTTTATCTATATGTACACTTAAACATGTGCAAATGCATTTCTGGATACAGACAGTGTTTTTCAATTTTTTTTAATTCTTTATTTTCTTAGCAACACATACAGCATGTGGGTGGCCTTTAGCTCAGTCTAAACCCTAATAATCGAAACCCAGAATGTCACATCCTTTATGTCGAAACTCGGTTTGTCGAAACGATTATAATGATAAGTAATAAATCAGAATTTGTCAACAATTTTGTGTACACATGTTGGTGCTGTGTCTGAAGTTCCATAGTCTTTGTACAAGTCCCTCGTGTTTAAAAATCGATATTGTTATATATTTGATACTTCAAATAATTTTCGACCGACTGGCTGCATTATAGTAGGATTCAAGATAGGGATTTTTGACAAACCACACTGTGAGGATGAGACAGTGGTCAATGATTTGATGGCTCGTTTTTGTGACGGACAGGCCAATGGATTTGAGCGTTTTGAGGAATTGAATGGATTGTTACTAAACTAAATTTAGTCCTAATAGTTTATTCTAAACACATCTTTGAGAGTGTATAACAGACATGAATCTATTTTCCCTGAACACTAATTCAAAGGAAAAAAAAATTGTCAATAGTATGATACGGTATCCAAAGGAGGAGGAAATGGGTGAGTGAGAACTAAGGCAAACCACTCTCCCATAAGTATCTTACCTATCAAGACAGTAGAAATGAAAATGCTGTAACATCAATTGTAAATATTGATAGGGCCCAACTCATAACAGAAGAGAGTACATGTCATGCTCTCGACAACTGTCATTCCTTTGTTTTTTCACAAAAATGAAAAAAGATTATACGAAGTGTGAGTAGCTTTATCGCTAGCATCAGCAACTATAATTAGAATAAATTGAATCATAAACATAAATAAGTTAAATAATAACTTTAGACCTAATTGAAGTGCACCATTCTCAACACAGAAATCCACAACTTACTACTAACAGGAAGATAGATAAACAGATCATACCAAACTGTTGCAAGGGTCGCCTAGAATAAACAAGCAAAACCAAGCTGTTGCTTTAATGCTGCTTGTGAGTTATTATTATTATTATTATTATTATTATTATTATTATTATTATTATTATTATTATTATTATTATTATTATTATTATTATTATTATTATTATTATCATTATTATTATTATTATTATTATTATTATTATTATTATTATTGTTGTTGTTGTTGTTATTGTTGTTGTTGTTGTTGTTGTTCAGCAATGTTTGTTCTAAAGTTGCATGTTTGGAAGGGAATTTATGGTGTGTGGAGCAGCCTACCATAGTATTCATATAAAATGATTTGAGTCCGTCATACGAAATTACAACTTGGAAGTATTTCTAACACTTTTCTTGAAGCTGGGTCCAGACATACAATTCGTTGTAAATTATTCCCTTCGAAATCATCATCATCATCATCATCATCATCATCATTATCATCCGTCTTTATCGTCCGGACGTAGACCTTCCCAAAATTCGCCACATCTCTCTATCGTGGGCGTCGCGGAGCCAGTATTTCCTGAACCTGTCTAGTTCGTCTCGAATTTTCATATTCTGTCCGACTCGGTTCCGCATTTGTTCTCTGGAGATTCATGTCGTGAGTAGTGATGTCAATCGGTTGTCCGTCATTCTTGCAACATGACCAGCCCATTGCCATTTGAGTTTCCTAATCACACTGGTGCCTTAGCAAAAATGTATTTGTAGCACAAATTCAAAAAGAATTCCATCATATCCATTGTCCCAAGACATGCACCAAAGAAATTCCCTTGCAAACTTGTTAAACTGTATATTTAATTTTATTGATAAGATATTTTTGCATAGTAAATAAAACAAATCTAGAGAAATTAAAAGTTTTCAATATGTATATATATATATATATATATATATATATATATATATATATATATATATATATATATATATATATATATATAAATTAACAACTATCCACTACATTCTACAAATTAAATGCACTATTACATTTATCAAAACTTTACAAAGCAAACTATTACCTATTCAATCCAAAGCAATTCACTAATTGACAATACTTTCATACCAAATTTAATACATTTCCTCATTTTCATTGAAGCAATATTCAAATGATTGTTATGGTATTTGTCACATCGAAGGACAGTTACAACGAATTTTATTCAGGTTTAGGGATATGATGTTTTTTATTTGAAATTAATTACTGAAATCCGATAGGTTTAATTATTCACTTTTCGTCTAACAACATTCTATGAAACGGATTGTCCTCGTTCAGAGAGGTACCACTGTAGTTATGTCGATTGGAATGAAATACAGCCATTTTCATACGTCGGAGTTATCTTTTTAATTTCAATTTTTTTTCTTGATTTTCAATTTCTTTTGCTTTTTTGAAAAATTGATTTAAACTCATTTCGAACAGTTTTCTTTCAGTTTTTTGATCTTTAATCATTTTTATTGCGTAATTTAATGTTTTAAAATGTATTACAATCCAATTCAGAAAATCTTAAAAAATCAAACGGACGTTGATAGTCATTTATTTTAAAAAAAAAAAAATTTTATTTATCGTCATCACCTTAATTTTTATCACATCTGTCGCACCTCCAATTAAATCCAAGCCACAGGACAGATAGCATTTACCTCATCATTAAATGATCAAATCTAAGTCACAAAATAAAATTTGATTTTGCATTGAATAATTATAGCTTTTACTTATCATCTCCAAATAATCTTGATTCAATTAATAATGGCATTTCTTTCTAGAGAACCGGTGTGACCAATTATTTATAATAAATTTATTGTGCGTTCAGTATGTACGAAATTGTTTGTTTAAATCGAAATTATATAAACAAAACTCAATGAATATAATGGGTCGTCGTTTAATTTTCGTTTTAGTATTAATTGAAATAAAATGATTTACAGCTCGGAAATATCTTATCAATACAATAACAGAATGCTGTTTGATTGTTCAAAATTGACGGATAGACTTGCGATTTCTTTTCAAGTTTTGATTAAAAACAAATGTTTTATTTACTGCACAAACATATTTCATCAATACAACGATCGATTTATTTTTTATTGTTCTAATTTGACGGATCATCGTCATTCATTTTTAAAGTTTTGATTTCTTTTAAAGTTTAATTTACACACGAAAATGCTTTTTTTAGGTGTTGCCAATTTAGATATTTCACATCTAAATTCAGAACTATTGCGAATTTAGATAATTCATATCTATATGTGAATCTATAATTTTAGATTAAATATCTATAATCAGTATTCAAAAAAATATTTTTGTCATATTTCTCAAAAGCCTCTGACCTAGAACAATTTCCAACACGACACTGCATATATGTGGCGAATATCAATGAGTACTTACAAACCATACACGCAGATTTCTTCAAATGTAGTTTTTATTACAACAATATGAGTCGATATACTATCTAAACACGAGGAAAGTGTGAAAACAGACACAAAGAAGTAGTTTCTGAATTGACTTGAATTGCATCCTAAACGTCATAATCTACTTCTTTCCTCCCGTTTAAAAAATCAAAATATATTGTAAATATTTCGTCTTAATAGCTACAATAACAGGATGGAATAAAGCTTATAATGAGATTATAATGAAACCTTATGATTCCAAAAGCGCCGATACAAATAATAATAAAGCAATAATACCAAAACGCTTCATCTAGACATTCTTAAATAACCGTTAAGTATATTTTCCGGTGTTGTCTTCATCTGCGCACATAGGCGCATATATGACAACGAAATCAAAGTTACGATTGTTACTTTCTGACGAATTAGCTTTAGATTAAACGACAGCAAGTTTTCTTAAATCCCAGCACTTACCACATCAATTTTGAATTTTAGCAACGATAGTTTTAATCCTTCCTTCAATTCCTCATTTTTACGGTCTCGTTACAACGACTTTCCGTACTGTCCCAAGGCGCTCCAATAATATTTTTGACCCCACATGACACCAATGAATGTTCCGATGGAGTAGTCACTTAATCACACTGACAGGTTTTCCCAGGTTTACCCAGCGGATACACGCTTTGTAGTCACCGCAAGCAACTGGTACAAGGTGTCAACGGCCGTTTCCAGACCCTCAGACTTTCACAGAAAACCCCGACCAGGGTTAATTATTTTATGACTCTCAGTTTTTCTCTTTTTCTCTCGGTTTTTATAGCAGCTGCGGGAAAAACTGTGCCATAAAACTTATTGTCCCCCCGCCTTTTTTTTGGCCCACAGCGCAAGTTGCCTGCTTGTAAAGTGTCCTGAGCCGAACGTTGAGCCTTCGTTCTACTGCGCGGATGAGGCAAAGCTCACAGATATACTGCCAGCGAAATTCGGGAGCAAATTGATGATTTATACCCCGAAACATCTGTGAAGTGAAAAAAAAGAGAGGAGAAAGAATAATAACATCATGAGATAAAAGTTTCAATCTGTGTGGAATGTACACTGAAGCATATCCGAAGATTCGTAATAAATAAAGCCGAGTCGACAGCGCAAGGCTAAACGCTTAGCTTACGAGAATTTAAAAGCTAACTTCTACCAGAGCAGTTGTTTGTTTGCACTCTGTTCACAGCCAGACTTTGTTTGTGTCTGTGGGTCCCGTATTTTCAGACTTCCTCCCCTTGTCTTTATCTTTTGCTTTCATGTGCTCGTAAATTCGGGAGCGTTGATTTTTTCTCCTCAAACCCTGACGGTACATCAATTCCTTTTCGACGTAAATCAACGAAGTTGCTTTTTTCATTTTTTTTTTTTTTCCACTTCCAACGAACTAAGGTGAATAAACGCGTATCCAGTCAACCAGCAAAAACGCTTAGGTAGAATTATCAAGTTGATGCAAAACTTTGCAGGATTTGTTCAACAAAATATCTTATTCATATAAAGTCATAGTATCGTAATACAGACATCGTTGTATCTTCCCCGGCATTGTATGATTTTACTTCAGCTCTCAGATACATAGTGCATTCTATAATGAAAGAACGATTCCGGTTTCAATTCGAGGAATTATTTGATGAAATTTCGATACTTTGGATTTGTTTGAAATGGTGTTCAAACAAGGAGTGTTGCTTGGTACGAAATACGTGGGAGTTTGAAAGTGACGAATCAAAATTCATCCAATCATTACTCGGTATAACTTTAGACATTAAAAGTTTGACCAGGTTTCAGAAATGCATATAAAATCCCACAAAAGACTGCGAAATAAATATTCTGTTAAATCCCTGACAGGTTTCAACGTTGAAGGCAGTCCTTGATCTTGCTGCGATTTTCTTCATTTCAGATTTTTTTAATTAATCATTTTTTTTCCATCACCAGTCACTATATTGTCCGAAAGTGAATTTTACCCCGTCAAGGAAGTGAATAAAGACAAATGCTTTGAAGCTGACTTATGTTTCTTTCCATAAATTCGTTATGGAGCCTATTTTCCCAAGTTTAGAATTAATAGCAAACCTTGTAAACGGCGTTGGCTGATTCAAACTACAAAAAGGTGAGTAAAGTATAAAGACTCTTCTAAGATTTTTCTAATATTACACAAAAGACAGTACTTGGAACTTTTGCATGAATCTAATGTTTGAAATTAACCCAGCAAAAGTATAAACAAATTAGACTAACGAGGTTTTAAAAAACAAAACCCTGGAACGCTCAAGTAAATTGCGCGCGAACGAATAAGATGTAATTCTGTGGTATTCACTTGATAACTTATTAAATGAATGCAAATTAATTTTTGTTTTTATTGACACAGAAAAAATATATATCAAACAATGCAGTGATGGCAATTACCTTGTTCATTTACATGGACATCTGCACGGGTGTAAGGAGGTATATTTGCACCCCATGGAAAAGTACTACCACCCATTCAATCTACTCATAAACAATAATGAAGTAATATCAGCATCATTGACAAAGATAAACTGGATGATTCTCGGATCTGTACCAAACTTGTTTATGCCAGTTCATGAACTGTTTGTTTTGGTTGATTTTATTTCTATGAATACTCAAGGAAGCAGACATTGTGGAGCTTACGGAAATAATGAGTAAACCTTTGCCGAAAGTATCTTTCGGCGCCCCCGTATCTTTTTGCTTCCAATGGAAAAATGCCTGCGGGTGCTCATGTTCATTATCAAGTTTTAGTATTGAGAAAAATAAATAAAGGGTTGGAATATACTGCTGACATAGTGGTTTCATTCATTGACTATTCAAATGTTTTTTTCCCCTTATTCCTTTCATTTTTACCGCTGGTGAGGGACGTTATTTGAATATATTTTGCAGTCTCACAATAAAATCTATGAACCATTGGTAGAGATATTTTTGTATAGTAATGGAATCAAGGAGTTTTAAGGTAATTTGAGATGGTAGAGTCAATATGTCTGGTGTAAGAGTAAGGATACTGAATGCGTTAAGCACACAGGGGTACTTAGATATATATCAACAAGTATATTGAATTACCGTAGCCACAATCACGGACCCGACTAAACTACAAAAACATAGGCTAGAGTAGAGGTTTTCAAACTGTGGTCCGCGGACCAAATGGGATCCACAATCGGTGTAATTCATGTAGCATTCCGATGTAAATCTGGCATAGATCGATCCCGTATTGATGTTAACGGCCTGGTGTTTATTATTCGAATGTTGTCGTTTTTTTAAAACAAAATAATAACTTTCCATTTGTATACTTGGGTTTTAACTAAAATAATATTACTTTCAAAGAAATAAACATCCCAGCTTCGCTACCGGCGCTCAAGCTTCATTGGGTACACTCTGAATCCAATATGACACATATATTACCAAATGTATCCAACACCTATGACAGTTTCTTTATGAGTTGCCTATATATGGAAGAATGTGGAATGAGTGTGCATGCATACATTAGTTTATGGTAAGTGATATCAGCGTGCATTTATGTGCGTATGTGTGTGTGTGTGTATGTAATAGGGACATCTGAGTGCATGTGAGTGTGTATGTGTATGCATTTGAGTCTATGTGTGTGTGTGTGGTCTGTATGTTTCTGCATGCATTTTGCATTGTCCCAGTCAACAAGCTCCAATAATCCAGTCTAGTCGATTGATTCTAAGGGCCAAGAATTACATTCTAAAATCATTATTTCTATTTCTTTATTTCTTGGGGAAAGTTTTTTTTAAGAATCAAAGAAGAGTGACAAAAACAACTAACAGAGAACAGATTTTTATCTTACCTTCGTGTTGAAAAAATTTAGCAAAACCTAAAATTATTTAGACAACAAAATTGAAAAAAGTCAAATTCCTCCAATTGGGTTGAGTGGAAAAAAAAAGAATAAAAAATTAAACAATTTCGAAACTTCCATATAAAGCTCTTCGCAGGAAACAACAAAAAAAGCTGATATAATAAATAACAAAGCATTTTTGGCTTACCCCTATTGCTATTACGCCAATATCCGTTTAATATATTCGCTTGTACATGTTTCAGAGCTTCAGTTACAATAAATAAGGAAAAACAAAGAAAAATGGTTTCTTCGGCAAAAGAGTTTGTTCATACACCTTTTTTTTTTACTTACAGATAGTATATTACTTTCCATTTTTTCACGCTAATCAAAACCCAGAATGTTTCTTCACATAGATTTTCTTTCATGGCATCAGAGGTTATAAACTGTTTAGTGTCTCACAGTCTTAGATGATGTATACGTTTGTTCACCGTATTTTTTTTCAACATCGAGTGGGTGTGTGGTATCATCGTCATCAGTTACCTCCCGTTAAGACGATAAAATAGTACTTTGTCGCGAAAGGTTTCCTTCATGCTCTGCGCGTTTTCTTCGCAAATTGACTGAGATCCACCGGCGTGGTAACCGACTCCTTTTAAGTAGTAGCATCATACGGCTGGCTCAGTTTAGCATTATAACTATAGGATAAACTGAAACGCCCCTCCAAAAAATGTTTTTTGTTTTTTTCAAAACTGGAAAATGATCCGTTGAGAGGAAAGTAGTTGCATTAATATATGCACATATGGTGCAGCATTAATGACTGGAAGGCATTCTGGTGTTGAGGCAGAAGTCTTATGGTGAAGAGAGAAACACCCAGCATCACTGCAACATATTGCTTGATCGATCAGGAATCACTAGTTTCTTCAGCGAAAGAGTTTGTCCATACATCTTTTTTTTCTTTTTACTAACAAATGGTATATTTCTTTCCATTTTTGTCACGTTAATCAAAACCCAGGTTCTTCCTTACATGATTTTTTTCGTGGCATCAGAATATGGGGCAAGCACTGTTCGAAGTTTTGTCTTGCATTCAAGTGGTAAACTTTATAATAACCTGATCACTGTTTATTTGAATCTTTGCTACACCTTGTGAAGAGATGGGGCCTGAGTATTTAACCTTTTTTCTTCGAGCAGAAGTACGGTGGCTTTCTATTGGCACAATATAACAGTTCGAAAAGAATAATTTCTGATAGAATAATTTGCTGACCTTGCCTCATTCATAGTCGACTAAATTTGGCTTGGCACTCTTGTCTATCTTGCAAATATATTTAACCTACTAAATATACTGGATTAGTCATGACAAGGAAGCGATTCAAGCCACAAGTATTCAAGATGGAAAGCAAGAATCAACATGATCCTGGATATGTTTTCAAACTTGTCTGATTACATTGACAACAATTCATCATTCAACGCCGATTTGGTAATTTATGATAATAAACAATTATTGGAAGCACTTGCTAATCGTTACGACCAATACTTGAATGGCAAAATAGGGAATTTTTGAATGGATCTGCAATCCTTTTGATTTTGAAATTACTGACCTCGGTGGACGCGAACATGATGAATTAGCTGGACAGTCATTTGATCAATTTGAGTGTTGCTTCTGAATAGCCATTGTTGTCCCTCAAGGCAGTAAACATATTGTTACCTTTTGTGATAACATATTCATGCTCAACAGCATTTTCAAAATCTTTGCTATGATTACATACTACAGATCTAGACTCGTTGTTGAATGTGAATTACATGTAAGCTTATCCAAAATAGCACCAAGGACTGACGCTTGATGCATGTATGGAAATTAGGGAATGCACATGTTGCAGTATTGCCTAGAAATCGTGACTTGTTTTGCTTGATAGCCAATGTAAAAAACACCAGGCCTATCATTTGTCATCTTCTCTCCACCATCTCTGTCGATAGCGCAGAAAAACAAACATGCGGTCAGATCGGTCTAATTTCCTTTCCTTTTAAATTTTCATTCAATAACTTTTATTTTCAGCATTCTCAATATCGTACTTGTTACTTTAGCCTGTTCCACTTTGTGTTCATTTTTTTGTTTTAACATTGTTTTGATGATTAAATTTTCTCATTATAATCATGTAGAGCTTATTTCATATTATGTTATAATTCATCTGAATTTCTGTGTTCACGTGTCCGATCGAATGTCAAGACGCCATGTTGAAACTTCTAGTTTCCTTCACGTTCGTCACTTTTCAGACGTCATTTTGATCATTGCAAAACGATTCTCAGCTACATACAACTTATATCTGATAACTCATTTGTTAATTGAATAACGCTATAAATTCCAAGCTTTTTATAATAATTTGCGTTGAATGAGCTATTTATATAATAGTTTTCATTATCATGAGGAAGCTTGTATTGCTGAAATGGTGTGACTGTTGACTTGATCAAATCTTATAGTGTAAAATACTTTAAAAATACCCAAAAGCCTGAGTGGGGTGCATAGACCATTGAACCATTGAAAATCTCTACGTGTAGTCTAGTAGCCACCTTCTATAAAACACTGTTCCATGAGAGAGAGAGAGAGAGAGAGAGAGAGAGAGAGAGAGAGAGAGAGAGAGAGAGAGAGAGAGAGAGAGAGAACAAATGGTTAATTTAAATCTTTTTTTGTCTTACTGGTTCCCATACATTCATTCCCTTAGAACTGACAATTCCAGTCGGTCGACACTTTCGATTTCGTCGTGATGTATGTAACCTTGTACCGCCATCCAAAGAGTCGGGATGAGATCAGTGGATAAGTAAAGACATTGACAGAAAGACAAGGGCTTTGAGAGAGGAGGGATCATAAAAACAATGAAGCCACTAAGCTACGGTGATTCATTTTTGGTAGAGGTGTTATTAGTTATGATATACCATGTTCCTAACGTTAGTTACTTTGAAGAAGATTTTCCTCATTTCGAGACGTTTTCTTCTCTTGTGAAGACAAAATTCATGGTTTTTGCAAAAATACTCAATTATTTATCATTCCAAATTCGGATATTGCAATACCGTTGATGTAACGTATTCAGCTTTCATCATTTGTTATAAAACAGACATTTCATTAGGTTTGAATGGCAAATCGCCACCGGAAATAATGTCCAGAAGTTTTTTTCCGCTCAACTTATGTGGAAGTCAGACTTCAAAGCAACTAATATAATCAAGCTGGTTGAAATTATTTTTAATGCTTGAATTGGATACGTTAATTATGCAAGTTATTTCCCCACGTATTGTTACAGTGAACATTCACAGGTATTGTCTTGATTTGATTTCTCCCAACCTGAACTGGTCCACCCGACCGTGGAGAATTGTACAGCTAAAAAACAAAACAAGAAAAAAACGAAAAAAAAAAAAAAATTCAAGCACAAAACGTCGAAAACCACTTTTGACAAGTTCGATAACTTACAGTACCTTCTCAATAAACTGCCAAGAAGTATTTTTTCGCGCGTGAGTCTAATTTTACTCTCCTTGAAATGAAAACTTATAATATGCTGAAAATATTGCTTACTTCCTTTCTTTAATGATAGAATTAATAATGAAAAATAAGCCAATTTTAACAACTGAATAAACGCACTATTACTAGGGATTGTACTATAAAATCAATAGTGATTGTTCTCAATCAAATCAATGAAGTCGAATACCATCTAAAAGCAACAAAAAAACATTTGGCACAACGCAATAAATTATCATATTGTATATTTATACACTTTACAATTAATGCACTTATAGTTAGTATTCTATTACTTAAATTGGTAAAAAAATCAGAATTAAAATCTGCTGATACTCGATATAAACAGTAGGTAAGGTTAGTACTTAATTGTGCAAGTATTTCATTTTGCCGAATAATTGCATGCATTTCGGGCTTCTGTAGAATCACTTTTGGGGGTCTATGATGAAGTAAGCAACAACGTTAACAACTGTTGTTTAAAAATGTAGTTTTTTTTCCTCTCTGGCAATTTGCGCTCAAGCTGTAGGTAATCAATATTTGATCAATACACGTTAATGATTTTCTCAATATTTTGATGTTTACTCTTATCATCTTCAGACGATGAGTGGAGAGGATTTCTAACGAGAAAAAAAAGGTTAATCTTTCCGTCTTTTAAAAATTTTATTAAAGGAAATACTATACATCATTATCATTTTAATTTCTAAGGAGACTTTTCACCTTCATCGTAATTTGATAAATACCTATTTACTAAGATCAGCTGAGTCTGACACATGGTTTCAGTTGTGGAGCAACCATTATTGATCAAACTCAATCGACTATCAAACTGGCCTGCGAAAAGAATTTGCTGAACATCACGCTACGGTGGACGCACCAGAAATCAATTAAAACAAGTAATGAAGAATTGGAAATGTAATCCGTGATATAACGGGGAGGATTTATTTAGCAAATACGTCAAAACTTTCATTCAGTTGGCTAAAGATTTCCACAGTACATTTAGACTGTGAACATACATAATATATATATATATATATATATATATATATATATATATATATATATATATATATATATATATATATTTAAGTTGAAAAATGCCGATATTCCTGTATTTAGTTATGTCTTAATCGTAATCTCTCACAAATCTTACATTTGGATTCTGAATTATTTTCAATTTGTCACCGTAAAATTGTTTTGTGTAAGCATCTTATTAAGTTATACTTGAAATAAATAGAAAATGATACTAATACTTGATTATCTTGATATCCAATCCAAACAATATCATCTACAGAGTCACGAATGCATAGGAATCGTCATCGTAACATTGGCGCTTAAAAGTGGGATTTGATTATTAACCAATGAATAGTGCAATATTGATCTAAAATTTTTTCGAAAAAAATCCCGCGCTCAATCTATATGTTTTGAACATCAGGATTAGGATTGATTGATGAAGTCCTCGCTGTTTAGCCGCATCTAGATTCTTTCTATTTCTTTTGATTTCAAGTGTACACATTCTTAAATTTTAAAGAGAGATTTTTTGGTTTCGTTTCTCATGACGATGGTTCGAATAAACATCGGAATATAAAATAATTCAAAGACGAGTATTTTTTGCTCATCAAGTATTATTTACTTCGAAGCAGATTTCCCAATGTTACATCGTCCTTTATGTCAGGTTTGGAAAGTGATCTAAAGCGTTTTCTGCAGAAATACGCCCAAAATGTCTTTGAATCTCCACTGAATTTCTACAAGGATTATCATGGAAAACATTAATCACTGTTTACAGAAGAAACATCAAAGAAATTCGCAACAAACGCCAACCATCGTGACGCGTTTCCGCTCTTTGGCCTCAAGATCATAAAAGATTACATCTTATCAGGTGGTTGGATAACACTGTACAATGCCATTTTTTGTCTCTGGGTAGTGAGTGTTATTTTCTCATTGAATATCTGTAAAAAGTATAGAAAATGGCTATTATTCCCTCCAACAATAATAGCCATTTTCCATACTTTTTAGACATAATCAATCTGAAAATAATTCTTTGCCTATTACTCAGGAACAAAAAAAAATGAAAAAGTTTCACAGTTTAATCCAAGTCTAGACGCGAACATCAATCGATGGCTGTAAAAGAATTCTCTTCGCCATTATTACTGTTTTTATCTGCTCCGACTCGCGTACAACTGAAGTTCATCATCATAAATTTACCCGATCCCAAGAAAACTTTAGAACATCATATAATGACCGTACACATTAGGGAATAGCCTGATTTTCTTCCTATTTTAGTAAAGATTTAGAAATCTAGGAGACGCATTACCGGTTCGCTGTCAATAGAATACCACTTATTATTGCCCGAGGCGCTGTTACAGTGAATTGACATCTTCCAAATTAGGCAACTTGCACAAATAAGAACACCAGCAACAAGAATCTTGTGAATTGAAAAAGGTATGTTTGATTTACATTGTGAAATATCTTATCTCCATTTCCACGCATCTTCAAGCAATCAAGCAATGCAAACAGATTGCCAGAAAAGAGCTATAGGGCCGGAAATTTTAAAATTTGCAAATAAGAACATTGCATCGGAGAAGAAACATGCAAACAACTTAAATTCCCTAGTAAACAAAACCTTACTTTCATGGATCATTTCTAATATTATAATCAAGGGCTACCTAGAAATTCTTTTTATCATACTTGAATAATTTGTTTTGAGTAAGAGTCAAGTTTGGTTTTGGATCCTTCTTCCACATTACGTAGAGAGAAATTATATTACGTCAAATAATCTTGCTGCTGCCGTGAGAGTAAAGAGGTTACGATGCAGATAAAGGAAGAGAGAGAAAGAAAATATGAAAAGTGGTTTGTTTATAGAAATGGCGGCATGACCGGGACTAGGTTGAATGAAAATTCGGGGGCAATTACTCTTTCCATTAGTGCAAAATAACTCTTGGCTTTTCGAATTTCGTTCGGCCTATTGAACTCTTTCTTGTGTTGTGGTAACAACATCAAAAGTGCCAATGAAGAATTCAATTGTCCAAACAAAATTTTTGGGTGTTAATGACTTTTATATATAGACAACTCTTGGCATTATATCTCGGTTTACGCAGGATTAAATTTGGTCGATCGGAAGATTGTAAATTAGGATTTAAATTAAGTACTAATTGAACTCAGTTCCCAAGGGAGATAATTGGTCAATATTAAACAGTTTTTTTTTCTCTGGTTGAACGTAGTGACCGATCTACTGCACAACATGAAAGAGAACTATGCCCTTGTCATGTGAACGCTGCATTTTCCTTAGATGGAATACTGAATACTGTTGGTGGACCATAATAATCGCTACGCGTGTCAGCAAGTAGACTCATCATTTCTAGGATTAATGTTAATGTTGGCTTTTACTGTATTAAGCTTAATAGAGCAATAGTCCAGCCATAAAGCAGGGAAAGATAGCAGGGAGATCGTGTTGCGCCAAACTTCCGAGTGAAGATGGCATGGTCCAGCTTCTGAATGCAGGCTTTTTATCTGGGTTTGGAGTCTTGGGTTTATTTCAAAAAAGTTATCCCCTGTTTCTATGGCAACAGTGGTGAATGCGGAAATGAACTGCAATAAAAGAATCTATTAATTCGATTCTTCTCTTCTGTCACTGATACGCACGCAAAGCGGAAGTAGAACACACTTCCACTCCCATAATATATACAATGTATCTTAATCGTTGATATGTACTACAATTGTGCAATTCCGGCCACACCTGCCCTCGTACAGACGCGCTTGTGAACATACAAACAAATACAAAAGGAAACACTAAAAATAAATAGTAGAGGACATGTGCATGAATATCGGAGCAATCGAGCATAAAAAGCCGCGCACAAACTATATATATATATATATATATATATATATATATATATATATATATATATATATATATATATATATATATATATATATATATATTGATTGGATATCACTCAGAATGTGAATATGAAACAGTTAAGTTGATCGCCTGCAATCTTCCATGGCACAATGTTTAGCAACTCATCCCATCTCATATAACAGACTCATTCGCTTGTGCAGTAAATTTCATCTTATTTTGGTGCCCCACTATTGTCCCCTTGTTCCAGACAAAGGTACACTTTTTTAATCAACAATAAAGGAGGTGAGCACACGCACACACACACACACACACACATATATATATATATATATATATGTGTGTGTGTGTGTGTGTGTGTGTGTATATGTATATATATATGTGTATGTGTGTGTGTATAAATTACATTACATGAATTACGTTAACAGATATTGGGAAATAAATGATTGAAAAGGCAGCAATTTTTGGTAAGAGTTTTTTTTTAAATATATTTAGTGTTTAAAGCTGTAAAGCTTTCCAGATTATACATATGTATAAATGCGTGTGTGTAGACGTGCGCGTTTGTGTGTACGTGAATCCTTCTGATGCAAGTGGTACAAGAACACAGTAGTCACACACACACACACACACACACACACACACACACATATATATATATATATATATATATATATATATATATATGTGTGTGTGTATATATATATATATGAACCTGAAACAATACTGAATTCCGATCTGAAATTGTCAAATAATAATAAAGGATCCAAGTGATCAATGGAGAGGATTTAGGTTACGTACACTGACAAAGAAGGAGATTATGTTGAAAAATAAATTATTTGTCAAATAAATGATTATTTCCTTAATAAAGGGCAGCGTTATTGATGAATATATACATATTAGCAGAACATACTATTTCTCAATCTAGCGTTGTATGGGATTTACTCATTTTTTCATAAAAGGATAATTTTATGCATATATGTAGGGTGAATCACATCCATTCTATTGAGAAAAAATAAATGTTTTTCCACCATAGGGTGCAGTGTTATTGATTCATACGTTCAGTGACTCAAAAATCTATTTCTCAATGTAATAGGTGTGGTTCTATTATATTAAATATAACCTTTTGATTAAATTGATTTACTTTTAGAAAATATGTCAAAATCAAAAATCAAAAATCGGTTCGTGACTTCTGGCCCTCTATGTATATTCAAGGATACATGAAAGATGTGAAAAAAAGGTATTTGTATCAGCTAAATGTATAACGTTTGATTAGTGGAAAAGAGGTATGCCATCTCTCTAATTATCTGTAAATCTAAGGTGTCAGAGATTATTGTAGCAAAAAATCATTCCATTCGAGAACGGTAACCATTTTGTTTTGTCCATTTAAAAAAATAAAGAATAAACAGAGAAAAATGCATGAATTTTATGATCTGAAGAAGTGTTGCGAGGGAATCAGATGAGTAAATGTGTGTGTTGTAAGATATATTATTTTCTACTTAGCTGTGACGTTTTAATGCAATGCTCGTAGTCCCATATTTCCTTTGAAGTGAGTAGTAGCTTGCAATTGGGCACCTCATTTTACTTTTGCAATAAAATAAATGTATCTTGAATAATAGAAAAGATGTGTTGGGTGGTGACGAAGTCAAAATAATTGAGAAAATGGTAATTTGTCTGGTTTGCTCCGTCGACGACAACGAAACAAGAAAATAAGAATTTGGGGCTGGACTGAAAGAGTTTGAAAGGATTTATGCATTTTGATGATAGTACTAAATCTCCATTTAGCCTTGCGTGTAAATCAAGTTGAATGAATATCTCTATTTGTTTATCATTCTTGTAATGCTGTTATTTACTTTGCGGGTCTCAGCCCAGCCAGAGACCCAAGTCTGGTAACCCTATTATGTGAGTTACGCTAGTCCGAGCCGAAAACAAAAAAGGGGAAAGATTTGGGGGTTCGGGCTTTTACGTGTACCGAAGATACAACACTTTCATGAACATACATAGCATTATAAAATATAAATATACATAGCATTATCTCTGCTCAGAGTTGTACATGCATACATATTAACATTTACTAACGATGTCTACAGCCAGAGTTATTTACTGTATTTCAGATATACTAGGCTTTCTTTTTTCTTTTTTATTATTATTATTATCATTATTATTATTATTATTATTATTATTATTATTATTATTATTATTATTATTATTATTATTATTATTATTATTCGTCATCAGCAGGGTCTCAACCAATGACCTGAGCCTGGCAAACTTGTAAGTTATGACAGTCCGAGCCTTTAGAGAGAGAGAGAGAGAGAGAGAGAGAGAGAGAGAGAGAGAGAGAGAGAGAGAGAGAGAGAGAGAGAGAGAGAGAGAGAGAGAGAAGAAAAGCAGGGGCAGAGACTTTACATATTCAGACGATACAATAATTTTCGAAAATACTCATATACATATATGTATATATATATATATATATATATATATATATATATATATATATATATATATATATATATATATGTATAAATGTATTTGTGTGTGTGTGTGAGTGGTACAAATTAGGCTAGCAGTATAACATAATATAATAATATATCAATGATATAAAGCCACTACTGAAATGTAATGGATTTATTTCATAGAGTGATCGATATATACAACTTTTTACTCTTGAAGTTAAGTTGTTTTAGAGTAGAGCTGGAAATGAATAGTAGACTGTGTATTCACTCGACGAACTAGCTCATGTTTCTGCTCTCTCTGGGTCTCATTAGGCGAATCTGATTCGCCTGATGAGGCCCGGAGAGGGCAGAAACATGAGCTAGTTTGTGTAGCGAATCTACATTCTACTATATATATATATATATATATATATATATATATATATATATATATATATAAATATTTATATATATATATATATATATATATATATATATATATATATATGTATATATATATATATATATATATATATATATATATATGTATATATATATATATATATATATATATATATATATATATATATATATATATATATATATATATATATATATATATATATATATATATATATATATATATATAGTGATGTATGCTGGGTGGATAACATTCATACGCATTGACAGGAATGTTCTAATAATGTATGCAGAGGAGGTAAGAGCTATTTTCAGCATTTCTCAAATGCTGGGCCTTCCAGGTATGTTGTCGGCATTTTTTGTCTCTTTTTCGGGTGATCCAAAGGCTCCAACAACAATCGGTATTTTCTTGGTCCTGGATTGGCACATTCGACTGATTTCTATCTCAGGATCTTCATATTATGAGAGTTTCTTGAATTCTTGACAGCTATGTTTTTTTTTTCTTGAAGTCTTTCACTATAATACCTGGCTTGTTCGCGTTTATAGTCGTATCAGTATATATATAGTGAAGTCCCATGATATGGTCACATTATAATTATTGTTATTATTATTATTATCATTATCTTTGATGTTGTTATTTTTTATCGTTGTAATTGTGCTCTCTTATACGAGAACCCCCTTCGATCTCGTGCCGGTTGATTGTTGTATTATTTGTTCTCGATTTCCCATCGACTACTTTCTCAAAATAGACCGACAAATAACGATTATGTCGATTTTAATTGTGCACACGAATCCGAACTTTATACGGATATATGACTCGTTAAAGAACAAACAAATGAGTCACGACATCTCACCCTCAGGCGTTATGTTTAATCGGTCGATTTCGAACAATCTTTCTGCATTCAGTCAACATGAAGCGCTTTTTCTGGGAATAAAAATATTTTCCTTTTTCTCCTATGTTCCTTTCATTTAACGTTTTCTTATTAACTCTCTCACCAGCTTAATTTTCCCCTCATTTTTAATTTGGGAGCTACAATTATATCATTTGACGGTTTGTTCGGTTTTCGGTTGAACCACCTTTTAAAGGGGCTTACACTTTACCCACGGCCTACAGCTGTTCCAAAGTAAGCTGTATATGTGCGAAAAAAATCGCATATGGTTCCCCATTCAAAAAAAAAAAAAAAATGAGGGGGTCTGCTTTCTCTCTCATCCTGATAATGATGGCCTGATTTCCATCTAATTCTCAATAATACTAAAAGTCTGATGGACTAAATCAATTTGGTAGGCATACTCAATGGACCCAGTGAGAAACTTTATAGTAAAATATATGACACCACAAGGCCAACTAGTTTTATCAATTAAGAGTTTATATCATAAGAATAAGGATTTTTTTTACTCGTTATCTTCTAGTTAAAGAGCTATACCCAACCTGGAATAAAACGACGTAACTCGTCCCCCAAGAGTATATACTTTATAAAGCCTATAAAAAAATCCTTGTAGACTTTGGGCTAACAATTAATGTGTTATCAGATTTCATTCCTAGAGTTAAAATTCTGTTTCATAGAAACACGTATATATGTACAATATTTATTTATTTATACAGCAAAAATCCTTCCAAGCTAATGAATAGTATTTTCTTGCTTTATAACAACCATAAAACTCTACGTTCAGCTCAGAAATAGTGAAAAATGTAACCCTGATTGGTGCCACTGATCTTGTGTATAACGCTACCGGATGTAAGACGTTTTTGCTAAAAATGTAACAGAATTTTGATTCAGTCCGAAATTGAAAGTTATTACATGGTCGAGATATCTTGCGATTTTCTGGAGAGAATAAAATATAAAAACGTCAATCCTCAGGATTATCTGCTAAGGCATAGACAATACACGCTTTATCATCTAAATAGATATTCGTTTTAGAGCTTGTATTCATATCCAATCTAAATGGGTGATGGTTTTTAGAGCTTATTTTTGGATGTATACTGATTGTGTAAAGATGCAAGTCTCCATATTCGAGCAGGCGTTCCTGGGTTATTTCTATATGACATCTTTTCTTATTTTTTTTAATAGTTATTTGGATATCACTATTGATTCGTTCTAACAATATGGTTGATTTTTATATGGTTTCTATTGTATATTTTTGATGTCATTTATATTCATATTTCTGTTGTCATTTATATTCATATTATTTTTACATTGCTATCATTAGAAATCATCTCTTGTTACAGTATTTATATCATTTTTGTATAGTGATTTTTTAGACGTTTCTATTCATTATTTTCTTAGCATATTTTCCGATCGATCGTTCGTTTATTTAGTTTTGCTCCGAGGGAGATTTGTTATCATTGTTTCTGCTTTTTTATATAAGGTTTCTTTTATAGTATATTTTGCTTTATTTGAAACCGGTCTAATAATCGATGTCCTCAGTCTTTGTGTTACAGACTTATTGTTCTTCCCCCCTCTCTTTCTCTGTCTCTCTCCTTTCTTTTTGCCAGGTAGTCATTAATATCAAACATAACCAAGGACATCCACATGTCCTTTTCTAAGCGAAAATACACGCACAGTACTTGTCATAAGTATTTGAACAAACATACATTTTGCTTTTAATTGTACAGGAATATTACGCAAGTAGAACCAATCTTTTTTGGAATCAACATAATAACTCATGCATTTCCCCATGGTATGTTATTCCACTGAATGCTAATTTCTGGAAGATGTTTTTTTTAAATAGAATTAAATCATCAAATGAAAAAAACAGCAAGTTTTTTCTATCCTTCTAAAAATCTTGTTCAGAAACAATCGAGGAGATTGTAAAAGCGAACTGACTTTGCTATATGGATTTTCTTTTTATGTAAACGATAATTCATCTACATGAAAAGAACTTCTTATTAGTATTCGAACAAGCTCAGAATCTATTTTTATTGCCTAAGATTGCAGGAACTATCAAGGATTCCAAATTAATTTTCTAATTCGGCAATTCTTCTCTATAGCAAGGTGAGATTGCCTCTGCCAACTTATAAACAGATGATAGTTGAAACAAGGTTTGAGGTGTATCATGGATGAATTTTTCTCCCAGGCGAATGCCTTTCTAGCTCACGAGTGGTATGGAGGCAGGTATAACCGTAAAGAAGAATAACCTTTTTTCCTGTAAACTAAAGATAAGCGTTTTCTGGCCAAAGTTCTTTCAAAACATTAATGCTGTTTGTGGTAAAATTGAGCTTTGCTTGCTTGGTCGCATGAACCATTTTTGATCTAGTTGGCCGCATTCTACACATTTCATCTTTATTCGGACCACACATTCATTTCGAAAATGTCAAATTTACGTACGTAATATTGTAACTCGTATTGAAATTACAGCAATTATACAATATATAAGTGAACAATAAAATGTTTCTTTAAGCATTTATGAATTATATAGATGCATAAATATAAAAAGAGCTTCATTTAGAAAATATAAAGAATATTGGATTAATCAAACACTATAAATACTGATTTGTAGATTGTATCGCACACTGTGTACTTTATATCTATTTTATACAAACATGAATTACAATTTATATCCTTGATTTATGAAGCCAAAACAAGAGTGATTTTAAGATATACAGTATAAAATTGACTTTTCGATTCCAATGATCCAAAAAAGAAGAGTATACGACCAATTCATCCTTCCGATAATCACTTATCAAGCTGAAACATGGAAGCTGAGCAAGAGACGGACCAGCAAACTGAGAAACATGCAACACGTGCAGGAGAGAATTATGCTGAACCTCACATGTAGAGATCACAAAACAGCACAGTATATAAGGAAGAAAACGAGACAAGATAGAATCTACGAGAAAACTTAATTGGCAATAGGCAGGTCAGGTTACAAAAATGGCAGACAACAGATGGACATCACGACTAACAACATGGATCCCCAGAGATCACATGCGAGACCAAGGCTGACAGAATACAAGATGGAGAGATGAACTTGACAAATTCAGAAAATACTGGCTCTGCGACGCCCATGATAGAGAAATGTGGTCGATCTTGGGGAAGATCTATGTCCAACGACGGATAATAAAAGCCTAATGATGATGATGGTGATGGAATTTACTGGGCTATGTGGTTTTAAAGTTCGTAATGGACGATCCATTGAATATCCCACCAAACACACTATAAGATCTTCGTCGGAAGAAGGTCAATTCTCAGCTGGGGCACGGGTCTATCATCTCTCTTGAGACACTGTAGACAGCGCTTAACATTATGATAAAAGAGTTAATTTCTCATCTCCACCAACATATCAGTCAAGAAGAGGCGCTTGAAGCTGCCGAGAATGCTGAGAATGCGGTGACTCAAAATTATCGGCATGATGCTGGTGACTTGCTGGGGAAAATATGAAACATTTATAAGCCGATGCTGATGACTTGCTGAGGAGAGCTGAAACATTTGTGATAGAAGCGAAAGCAAATAGAACAAAATCGATAGTCGGAATAACTTGAAAAAAAAATCGTTAATATTTAAAATTTGTGAACCGATATGAACATTTTTATCGGATCCACAAGGTTTATTGTCCAACTCTTACAATTGAGTTCTGACTATTTTCATATGTAATAACAACGACAAATAATGATCAAACCAAACACCACGTGGTCATGTACGAATAACAATGACGTACGCAAAAACTGATAACGAATTTACTCCCACTCCTAAAGTCCAATTAAGGTCGACTTGTTTTGCTTAAGTTTGAAAATCCTATTCACAGGAACAACTAGTAAAGAAGTTGAAACAACACGTTAATTCGGAATAGAATTGTATAGAAAAATGAATTCTGTTTTATTTGCTTTTTAGATTTTAATGTAATGGGGAAACATGACCCAAGGACAGCCAAGCTTGCTTTTTTTAATTATGTATCCTAAATTGATCGTCTTTCATTTTAAATGCAAACTTCGGATTATTAAATAGCATAAATGTCTTCCAGACAGAGCTTTGGAGACCTGAAGTCCATAAAGCTTTGAATATGGAACAGACTGGGCCACCCTTATCCTTCAAGCTTGGAAGCACTGCTATAAAGAAGAATTAATTTTTTTTTCATACAGAGCCCTCATTCGTCCGAGCTTTACCCACACCAAGAATCGCCCCCTCAGCCAAACATCCCCATTCTCTTTATGCTAATCAATTTATAAACAGAATATCTCTTCTTCATCCCGTCTCTGACCTTTTCCCTCCAAGCGACAAACACCACGAGCTTCAAGTTACTTCCTTTCTTTTATCGATATGCTAGAGCAGTGATTCCCAAATGGGAACAACCATCCCCTTTGGGGTGCTGGAGACTAAAGGGGTCGGTAGGGGGCGTTGGATGACAAAGGATGGCGAGGATGCTGGGGACAAAGAATATAAATCGATGCCTCTTACGTATGGAATAGTATTTCTGAAAAGTTTAGTTTACAGTAAAGCTGTTTGGAATGTTTTCCATTTTCCAATTTAAAGAATTCTATTAGCATATTCAGATCATTCAAATATATTTATTCATCATGTTAATCATTTTTTATATAATAATTAGTCAAATATTGTGAAATACTTCTATACAAACACATTTTTCGGTTATAACGTAAATGCTTGTGTTAAGAAAAGAATTTAAAAATTTGATGCACCATATACCAGTTTTTTGCTGACTTTAAAGGGGTACTAATGATAGTAGATAATGGTCTAAAAGGGAGAGGTAGCCCGGATGATAAAGATAATCCTCTCCCTTGACCCAGTTTATCAATCAATCTGCCGTTCAAGCTCCTCAATCAAACCCAATCAAACTATTGACGTCACTGTTGTCGGTCTCACTAACGCAGTAGTTAGTATCTTCTTTCCCTCTAGTCTACCACGATCATCATTATTACAAAGACATAAGGGAACAGCACGCATTGAGATCGTCTGGAACTCCAACCACAACGTATTTACAACCCCGGTACCCTTCATCATCACCATTGTCTCTGTCACCACCAGCATCTAATTAGTTTTCACCTAAAAGTCCCTAACAACACAATCATCATCAAAGCCATCACCATGAAGAATATCATCATAACGATGATTACCACATTACTACTACTACTACTACTACTACTACTACTACCACCACCACCATCATCATCATCATCATCATCATCATCATCATCATCATAGTAGTTCCAACCATCTGTGCATAAATAGTATGCCGGCAACTATAATCACGTTCATTACTGATGGTTCTTTGAGAGAGGGGGATATGGTGGTGATGTCTTTGTACTTAGTTGCTTTATTTCTTCTCACTTCGCAATTCCCCGAAACTTACCCCCCAGTAATGAATAACACCTTTCTTATTTTAATGTGAGTCTGATTTTCCTAGCGTCCAATGTCGTGTATGAGTCGACATTTTAAAGAAGAATTGGACGGCATATAGATGTGGGTATAGTTCCATTACGCTGAAAGTTCGTGAAACATGGGATGGTTTGGGAGAACCGGTTAGCCCTAAACATGGAAAATATTTGGAAGAAAATGATGGAGACACAATAAGCATCGATCAGCAATGAAAAGCTGTGCAGTACCTTCAACAGATTAATCCCACCAACGTACAGTAGGCTGACTGATCGTAGAAAGTTCATTTGATAGTGTGTGTGTAAATTTTTCCTCTTATCATTTTCATACAGTACAAAACAAGGATGAGAACAGGCGAAAAACAATCGACTTTCGGTTTTCCCCGTTGTTCATCGAATGTTTTTCGTTAAAAAAAAACAATTGTTTTATCACACTACTACTCAGTTCTAAATGAATTGAGTGAATACTTAAAGAGAAATATATAATCTTCCGTATTTCAGTGAAAAGTGTTGTTAATATAAATGGTGAAGGTATTGCCCCTGGTGCTCGATTAAGACCTGTCACTTAAGTTTTCAAAAAAGTGATTTATATCGTAAAATATGGTGTTTTGTTAGCTTAATTTGGTGTTTGCTCAAACTGAAAAATATCGTCAGCAAATATACATAAAATAAATTAACAATGTCTAATCAAAATTCTAAATCGATCAAATGAAGTTGCAAATGAGTTCATACGATACTATCTACGAATACAAAGACTATCTGTTTTGATAGATAGACGTATTAAGAGAATATAAATGCATTTCTTTGTGTGGATTATACCATAACTTATTAGAGAAATTATACTAATGTGGTGACTAATTTGGGGTAGAATTAATAGCACCAATGCCCCGAGAATAACATGGTGGATTTGTAATTCAACCACGCGAAATGTGAACACGAACTTGGATATAAATCATTCTTCCATGATGAAATAACCACTTTTTCCTGAAATATGGCGTGAGGTCCAAGGAACCAAGGGAGAATACTTTGATGATTAAATAATAATGCTTATAATCTAATGTCTTTTTGACGTTTACTTCACTTCAATTCCTTGTTCACTATGCCATCGCCCGATATCCTAGGCACATGACTTCAATATTCGACAGAGGAAAGAAATATTGTGCAAACCATTCTACCATAGTTACACTACCTGCCCAGGTTGTGTCAACCAAAAAGCTGTTACTTTCATGTGTGACCTTGACAGGCGTCAATTAATCAAGTTTGGACATGTAGTACACATATGATTCTATTCCTCTGTTACGTGTGCCTCATCGTGAGTTAATGGTTAGCAAGCTGGTCATTACAACTGTGTAGTGGATTACACTCTTACTAAAGGCCCCATACTTCTAGTTTCATGCTGAAAATAAGCAACACTTGATGAATGATATTAGTCCTCTCTTATGAATTTAGTATTTGCCCTAAATATTAAAAAAGTTCCCTGTTTCATTTACTGTTCCTCGTTCATTTATACACCAACCACCGAACCAATGTAAATTAATCGTTATGAAAGTCAAACAAAACTGTCAACATAGTTTCTTCTTCAGTTTTTAATTGAATCTGGCTGGTTAGCTGGTTATGGAGGTATTACACGTACAGATGGTACCACTGGAGCTAGAAAACTGAAAATCCCAACATTTACCAAGCGAAGGAAAAAGTTTTTCTTAATTCTTCAATAGGGTTTTAGGTGGGGGTCAATTTGCAATGTAAGTTTATTGCTAAATTGGTGTCTTAGTTTGTTCCCGTTGTGTTCACGCTTGTTTTTTTTTTTCGTTAGTTTTTTTTAAATAAAAAATTTAGACTTTTTTCACTGCCAAACTTATACGTGAGATGTAACTTATTTATTGACTACCCCATTTTCCAGATTTTTAATTGATCATCCCAAGATAACTTGCTGCCAAAATACGTTAGTCACGTGATATTTTCTACTTAGCGACCAACAAGACATGCCTGTTTTGTTTTTGTCTCTTTTATGGTTTATCTCTTTGTTTCCTCTCATTGATTTTATTTGTTTTGCTTTTGTGTTTTGTCGCTTGCTTGTTTCATGTTGGTTTCATTTTTTTTCTATTAAGATTTTTGTCTCATTGCATGTTTGTTTGTTTTGGGGGCGTCTTTGTTTCCCAGGATTTTTTTCCCGTCGTTTCCGTAGCCTTTATTTGCGCCTTTTTGTTCTATATTTTTGTTCTTCCACTGTGTCTGTTTTACGTCATTCGTTTCGAAAGAAAGAAGAACAATAACGAAATGCAGTCACTTTAATTCATTTCTCTACTTTGTCCCTTTCCTTCACGCTGATTATTTTTTTCGCTATTATCTTCCTCCCTTCTACTATCCTCTGTCTTTCTATTCTTTTCATCTCCCTTTTGATCATGTGCAAATGTGTACGTTTGTATGCATCTCTCTCCCTCCCTCTCTCTCTCTCTCTCTCTCTCTCTATATATATATATATATATATATATATATATATATATATATATATATATATATAAAAATTGCGATATATTGTATAGAAACTTATTTGAAATGACGTTACACGGTTGATGTATCACTCAACACGGACAACGTTAATAGATTAAAGACTTGAAGGAAAAGGGGCCGCGGTAGGAATCGAGCCTGCCACTGACAGGGTGGCCACTTCAGCGTAGCGATGCTCTTACCATTGAGCTCAGCAGCTGTCGGTAATGCAAAGGCTCAAATGACTGCTTATGTTTGAGCTATTCGTCTCTTTCAATGTGACAGTTATGTATTAAGAAATGGATACATATGATCCGACAGATTGATTATAATTTGTGTTGTATTATATAGAAACTTATTCGAAATGATATCCCGTCATTACACGGTTAATGTATCACTCACCCCAGACAGCGTAAATAGAATAAACTATTAAACGTTGTGTAGGTATTTACGTTGGCTAAGTTGAATGATATATCAACCGTTTAATGACGAGAGATCATTTCAGATAAGTTTCAATTTAATATAAAACAATTTATATACATTTTGTTGGATCATATATATCCATTTCTTAATATATATATATATATATATATATATATATATATATATATATATGTGTGTGTGTGTGTGTGTGTGTGTGTGTGTGTGTGAGTAACGGACACTTGATCATACACAATAATGACCCCTTCTAACCTTACCCCACTTACCTTGATTGACCCCAGAGATAGCCTGAACCCAATCTTACCAAGTACCCAAATAGTGCAACACTAAACAACTATCCTGCTCCCCAGTATCCATGACAACAGATGCTTGAGAATTCCCACCCTCTCTGACCAGCACAATAAATAAAATACCCATAACAGCTGCTACTACTTCCAACAGAATATTCAACCACAACACCACAGATTTCTTCACAAACATATCACAGTCCGGGTCACCATCATGACCTTGGAATCCTCATTCTAGATTTCCATTTTTACTTTCAAAGCAAAACATCTGATGCTAAATTTGTTTTCTACGGAAACTTTTAACTATTAAGAGGTGCACATATGCTACTGAAGATAAGAACCCCCCCCCCCGAAACATGTAAAGCATACTAATCAATTTAGTTCTAAATTAATTGATTAATTCTTTAATTGATTTGTAAAAGTTTCAATATACTTTCACGCCTGAGTCTGTCTCATTCCCCATTGTTCTCTCCAATATTGAATAATCTAATACTGAACGATCAAAGTTGATTATTAAAGAATATGGTAACGAAAAAGGTAAAGAATAGGGTTAAATTTGGATTCATGTGATAGAAGAATTAGGATTAATTCTCTTCCCCAGGAGAGCAAATACCACACAAGGTCGTTTCAATATGGAACCCAACACGCGTACGAGTGATTAAAGGTAAATAAGGTCCACTTCCCTGCGGACAATGCCGTAATGGCGTCATGGTGACCCACGGCCCTTCCCTTTTGTGCGATATGGATGTGCTGCCCCGGGGTTGGAATCACCTGGGACCAGGCGTATCTACTTTTGTTCCTTGTCTTGGCCCAACGTGGGTAAATGTGACACGAATTCAGTTTAATGAGGGGACTCACACGCTATGTTCAGATAGAGGCAAATTTTAACCAGTCCCCCGCGGTCACTACCAAATTTGCAAATCTTAAACGGGATATTTTTCCAATCGATATAATATATAGTGTCCAACATATGTGTGCGCTCACATACACATGCAAACACACGCAAACAAACACACACTCACACACACACATACACACACATATATATATATATATTTATATATAGTGAAATAATGGATTCACTTTGCGAACACGTTTATGTTTCTGCCCTTTAAAGCTACTCCTGGCGAATGATTCAATTTTTTTTATCCCTATTGAGAGCGTATGGGGGGGGGGCTACTTTTCGTGGTGGGAAACTTTTCTCTTATTCTGTTTGTGTTGCGATTCCATTGTTTAACCATGACTAAAGCTGTACTTAAACTTAACGTAATGGTGAGTTTATTGAGCACTTTATGCAATAAACCCTCCACGCACCGGATATTGTACTTCAGTCATAATGGTCTGCGAGTTGGAAACCAGAGCTTCATTGCAAAGTATTCATTATTCTTCTAAGTACCATGATATGTATGTCTTACCTGCTGCTTCTTAAAGATCTACTACGAACTGTTTACCAATAAAAATCGAAGAAAGTGCTCATCTCTCAAACTATTATAGCGAATTCTTTCCCCGTAGTCTGCTTCTTTAATGTTTATTTAACTTTTTTTCAAGATTTGATGAATTGTATACTTATTTTTTAGTATTTGCTTTGTACGATTTTTTTTTTATTATTGAGAGTAATTTGGTTATGTTCTGTTTCATCTTTATTCTTTCATTCTATTCATTTATATTTAATTTACCATTTTAATTCCTTCCGACGTATTTTTTCTCTCTTTTATCTATTTTTTCTCGCTATCTTCATTGTCTTTTTAAAACTGTTCCTTACATTTACTTTAAAAAGATAAAATAATTCTCGTCTCTTCCTTCTTCATTTTCTTCACCGATTCACCAATTTTCTTCCTTATTTAATTCCTTTTCATCTTCATAAAGTTATTTTCTTCCTTTTATTCTTATCGTCTTCACTACTTCGTTCTTTTTCAATCATTCATTCGTTTATTCATTCATTCTTTCCTTCCTTTGATATCTCATGCATCTCAGCTTCCCTGCCCTTTCCTGACTATTGGTGTGTTTTACCCTCGGACAAAAGGATAAGAAATCTTTAAAAATTATAGATTAAAAATAGATTCTTTTTATATTTGTGCAGATGTACGAAATACCATGAGTTTCATCTTTGGATGAGAGCATATATATATATATATATATATATATATAATATATATATATATATATATATATATATATATATATATATATATATATCTTATTCTATACCTTACCTCGCAGGTTTCAACAAGTATGCTAAACAACAAGTTGCGCAGTGACTAGACCGTGACCGATATATGCAAGGTGTACGCGGTGCGGAAGCTGTATTCTCATTGATCAATGAGGACCAGACTCTTGGGTTATTGAAGCAAGTTTCAACTATAACTACTCATTCAACGGCTACAAAAGAGATATGAGAGAGAAAACAAAGATAAATACTGCCTATAGTTTTAAGAAAGGTTATTAACATTCAAAGAGTTTTTCGGATGATTGATCTCTTTTTTGTTGTTTGTGTTATTAGCACAACGTTTCGGCAGATCCATTCTACAGACCGTGATGGTGTTAATTTCCGACAGTTGCAATTTTATGATGTTGGATTCGAGTGATATCCTTTTCTTTCTCTCACTCTCTCTTTCTCAAATCAGGAATACAATATGATACAATATCCGATGTATGATGGCTTTATTTCATAAAGTGCTCGATACATTAAACATAATGTCTATTTTTCTAGGTGGTAGAATCTTCCTTAGTCTATTTATATATCTATCTGTTCAGTGGCTGGTCATTGTTTATTGTGTTTTTTGTTTTATGTAACGGGAATAGTAAGCTTGATAGTCATAAATTATGAATTAAGAGGGTATGATGCCGGCATTTTTGTTATCAGTATGTGGTTGATCATGTCTCTATATGTTCCCTCTCTGAGAGAATTCTATTATCGCTTAAATATCTTTACGAATATCAGGATTCTTTTTTTTATATATTACCTTGGTTGTTAAATCAATTATTTGACTCCAATAATATGTCAACAGTGATGTACTATTTCTATATTTTTCGTTTGTAAATAATGGTAAATGGTTGGCTAATCTTAGTTTTTACGTTTTTTTTTTTGATATCCTCATATAATATTTCACTTCTAAGGATTTCGCTTGGGTTGATATTTCGGTTTCGTATATAATATTCAATTAGAAACATTTGTTTTGCAATGGGTATCTGCTTTTGTTAGTACAATTGCAATCTAGTTCATCTATGTTTTCTTCGTTAGTGTTAATTCTAATTACTCTTTTATTATGTTTTCTTATGAGTTTTATATGATTATTTATACAACTAAAGCTAATTTTTAGTTTGTTTTTGATTTGTATTGAGCAATATAGCTCCTAGCCTAACACTCTAGTAGAGCACTCATATGAATATCATTTCTACAAACAACACAAATGAAAAAATTGAATATCGCGTATTCTTTCAAAGACATCCCCATCCCCACCGGTTACTGGAAAACAATATTTAAAAAAAAAGTTCTCATCGGGCGCATGAGGTGAAAAACCTTATTCCACTGTAACCAGCCTAACAAACTAAACGAGGAAAAAAAATTCCGGGTTCAAAACACAAAAAGACCACCAAATAGCAAACTATTGCAAAATTTTAAAGAAGACCTCCTTTCGACCGTCACCAACATCATATTAAAAAAAAAACTGATTTAAATCAATCAAATTTAAAAGGAAATAAAATGACTCAACGAATCTAACAACATATTCAGGGAAGGAGATAAAAGTAACAATATATTAGAATTGAACTATCGAACCTCCTACAAACTCCGAACCAAGAATATCACACAAAACTACAAAAAAATTAAATACCAAGAATAACAACCACGAAGTAACTATGAATAAGGAGAAAAAAAACATCATGGACAAATTAAACATCAGTGATAGGGTAGGAAAACTACGAAAAAAAAATCATGCCTACATACTAATGAAGGCCCACGAACTGGATTTTATAAACGAATCCACCATTAGACTTAGTAACCTCACTAAATCACAGTTAGGAAGAATTAAAAAGAAAATAATATCAGGCATAAATTATATCATCAAACAGTAATTACCACTAGACCGATGGATGAATTGCAATGACGTCATTACCTGGTTTAGGAAAATCAAAAAGGAAATACTTGTGCTTTTGTACAATTTAACATCATTGACTTCTACCCCTGTGTATCCGAATGAGTCTTTGAGGAAGCCATGGAATTTGCAAGAATCTATCATCATTTTAGCATATTATGACGACGGCATACTAATTGTTGGGAAGAGTAATGTGCAAAAAAATGTAAAAAAACAAGCTGAAAAAAACATAATAAAAGAAATGAAAACCGAACTTTGAAGTCGAAATCAAGGCCTATGTTAAAATTCTACTTTTTTAGTCGTCACTTTTAATTCAAATAATAACACCCGAAAATTATATAAAATGATAATTCTGTAATTAAATATACCAACACAAGTTCTAACCACCCAAACAAATTCATGAGAAAGATCCCCAAATCAACAGAAAGTAGTCTAATATATAATTCATCTAATGAAACAATATTCAACAATATTAGAAATGAATATACTAAAACCCTGAAGAACAGCAGTTTTACCGAAACTAGCTTTAAACATGATGGAAAAAGATTAATCAAATAGAGTAAAACAGCAACAACCAAAAAGTAAAGGTAAGAAAATTATCTGGTATACACCACCATTCAACCCATAAGTGAAATCTAACTCAGGAAAAATGATCATCCAATTAATAGAAAAAGACTTCCCTCCGAGCAACCCACCGAGTAAAATATTTAACAAGAACAAACTGAAAATTAGCTATAGTTGCACGGATAATTTTAATAAAATAACAAAATATAATAATTAAGTAATTATATCTTTATGCTACGGAAGAAAGCATAAATAGACCAGCTTGCAATCGTACAAAGACAGATGTCATTTGCAAAACAAATGTCTCAAATCAAATATTGTATACCAAACCGACATATGACCCAAAAGAAACCCTTAAAAATGATATATTGTATAGGATTATCGAAAACATCCTCCAAAATAATATTAGTCAACCATATATTATCATTTACAAACAAAAAATACATCACTGTCGATACATTATTGGAAACTGATTGATAACAAACTCAAACCTACAGAAAAATGAATAATATTAAAACAAACACATATATTCCAATACATTGAAACCCCATGTTATCTATGCCTTAATGAAAAATTTGAAATTCTCACTTTTCCCAATACAACAAAAGCAACAGTAACAACAACAACAAAACAGAATTATTAAACAGTAAAAAATGTAATAGCATTAAAATGCCGGCATCGCTCAAATTTTTTATAAACAAAGATGAGTCAATAACCAACATATAGATTTAGAAATTAACAACCAAGTCATATAAAAAGGGGAAGTCTAATATTGGGAGAGAGATTTAAGTGAGAATAAAATACTTTCAGAGAGGAAACACACGGATGGATCAACCACATACTGATAACAAAAATGCCCATAGCATTCCCTCCTAATTCATTATTTATAACTATCAACAAACTTACCATCCCTATTACATAAAACATAAAAAGCAACAAGCAATAAGTATCCACTTAACAAAAACACATGTAAATACAATATAAGGAAGATCCCACCACTTACAAAAAATAGAGATCCCCCCACCCCCAAAGATGTCCTAAGTGGGAATCTAAAATCTACCAAATCATTTGTCTGAACAAGCCTTAACAGAACAGAAACAAAAACTTGTTGGTGTAGCAAATCCTTGCTCCATTATATATATATATATATATATATATATATATATATATATATATATATATATATAATATTTGAGAAGTACAAGTACCTAGTGGATGTGAACATTTCGTGCTGTTTGAACTCTTCAGCAATCGACCGTCTTTTGTTTCCTTTATATATATATATATATATATATATATATATATATATATATATGCACACGTATAGGTCCGTTACCTAACGGAAAGAAAGAAAGAAATTTCATATAACTCGTGGTTTTACAGTTAACATCTATCAGATAATGCACCAAAATAATCATTGACTTTAATGATCACATACAATAGATTCTGACGCTAAAAGGAAAAAAAAATACATGGTCGTAGTTAAGCAACAGCTACATTTGAACCCAGTACACTTAATTGGGGTTTCCTATTTTCTTATTGCTGCGTATAGTCATTATCGCTACTCTGCCACTCCCTAGCCTTGCTTTGGTTACTTTCCACATCAATAAACTAAATAGTTTTGGTGTTTGAGATTAAAATTTAAAAAAAAAAAAACTCTGAATTTCTGCAAACTTTATCCGTAAAATATGGTTTAGCAAGTTCAACTATGAACTTTGTATGGAATAGAGAACGGCTATTTACAGTGGTCCAGAATTAATCAAAATAATGAAAAATCGAGCTATTATATTCATAATGGGGCAATTTATATGCATAAAGTGTAATGAATAGCAAGTATATATTCTTACTAATTAATACAAAATTAAATTCCATGTAACCAACTCTAGCAAATGTTCCCAAGCCTAAAAATTGATAAACGACTTTTACAGACTGTAGAAACTTGTACAAATCTGAGAAATCACGCCACAATGCAAATTAAACATATATGTTGACATGATTTGAATGTGGTAATAACTGGACAATTTGAAAGGAAAATATATTGTTGGCTCATATACTTGAGAAACTTTATATGAAAATGATTGATTTCATTATTGGTAGTCCCAACACAACGGTGTCCACTTCAACACAAGGCTAGGTCAGAATTCATTCCGAGGATTTTTGCTAATTAGCACTAACCACTTCATTTTCATTAATTCTTGGCAAATCCATTCTCAATTCGTGCGTAAAATGTCCAAGTATGCATTCAATATTGATTTACTCAGTGTAACTTCATCATCATCATCATCATCAGTCTTTTAGCGTCCGTCGTTGGACATAGACCTTCCCCAGGATTTGCCACACTTCTCTATCATGGGCGTCACGGAGCCAGTACTTCCTGAACTTGTCTAGTTCATCTCTCCATCTAATATTTTGCCGGCCTCGGTTGCGCATATGGTCTCGGGGAATCCATGTTGTGAGTCGTGATGTCCATCGATTGTCAGCCATTCTTGCAACATGGCCAGCCCACCGCCATTTGAGATTTTTTATGGATTCTATGATGTCTCTAACTCTTGTCTTTTCCCGGATGTGTTGTGCTGTTTTGTCGTCTCTCCATGTGAAAAAAAAAAAAAAAAAAGAAAAAGTCTCTAAATGTGCACCAATTCCGTATATTCCAAAGAACCTTAAATCCCCTCCCCCGAAATTAACCATAAATCTACAAGGAAAAAAAAAAGAAAGAACCCTCCCCCAAATGCCGAAATCTAAATATCTAAAAGCTAAACTGACCCCATACTCCCCCTTCCCCCACTACCTCGACCTAACTCTGACTTGCCATAAAAAACAAACGAATGTAGGGTTGGATAGATTGAGGCCGTATCTATTGTCAGTAGTAAATTCTTGCTGGGAGACGGGCACGAATTATTTAGCAAGGAACGATGAAAAAAATTGAAACTTTTTCAACTGCTAAAATGAAGTCCCCAGACTAACTAAAATTGCCGCAAGTTTAGATGAGTACATAATTTTCTTGATTTATTGTTCATTTCCTCATTGTTCTGTGATAATCTTTAATGCCTGCCTATTCATCCAACCCTGTATTACATGCTTGTAAATGTCCTATGCGTCCAATCGTTGGTCAAATAGCAAAAAAAAAAAAAAAAAAAAAATCTCCCCCAAATGCTGAAATCTAAATATCTAAAAGCTAAACTGAAAAAAAAAAAAAAAAATCTCTAAATGTGCACCAATTCCGTATATTCCAAAGAACCTTAAATCCCCTCCCCCGAAATTAACCATAAATCTACAAGGAAAAAAAAAAAGAAAGAACCCTCCCCCAAATGCCGAAATCTAAATATCTAAAAGCTAAACTGACCCCATACTCCCCCTTCCCCCACTACCTCGACCTAACTCTGACTTGCCATAAAAAACAAACGAATGTAGGGTTGGATAGATTGAGGCCGTATCTATTGTCAGTAGTAAATTCTTGCTGGGAGACGGGCACGAATTATTTAGCAAGGAACGATGAAAAAAAATTGAAACTTTTTCAACAGTGTAACTTAGACTTGCACAAATCCACAGTAGCCTTCTGGTTAAAACTAGCTTGCCTACCTTTCAACCACAGGTTCCAAATATTCAGCAATCCCAGCTAAATCTATACAGCACTAAACCTTGGTCATGTGACTAAGTACAGGGTTTTCCGACACCAGTACTGTGTCACCAATTTACAAGCACATCGTAATAGATAGTCTGACGGAGCATATCCCACTTTGGATTTCAATCTTACTTCTAATGCAAATCTTTACTTAATGCAGGGAGGCATTTGGTAACATTTTAATGTCTTTGGACTGACTCGTTATTGAACCAACGACCTACCGAACTAAAGGTGAGCACTCTACCACTGGGCTACGGTGATCGATCAAACACATCATACTTGTGAGTTTGAAAAGACGAACTTGATGACCTTTGCAGTAAGGAAGGTAGCCCTAGAAAGGAGAGTATAGAACAAATGCATCCTCCCAATAGTCTCCCATGGATTTGAAAGATGGAATCTGACCAAGAGACTGAATCTCAAATTGAGAAGCATTGAACGTGCACATGAAAGAACCATGATCAATCTCACATGGAGAGATCACAAAGCAGCACAATATATCAGAGGAAAAACAGGAGTCGGAGACATCATTGAATCCATTAGAAAATTCAAAGTTGCAAGAATGGTAGACCGCCGATGGAGATGGAATAACACGGAACCACATAGATTACATGCCTAACTGAGACCAGCAGAACACAAGATACAAAATACAAGAGAGACGAACTAGATGTTCAGAAAGTATTGGCTCGGCCACACACATTATAGAGAGGTGGGGCGAATCCCGGGGAAGGTCTATGTCCAACGACGGACGATAAAAGACTGATGATAATGTTGTACTTGCAAGTACATTATATGATTCAGCTTCCTTTGTGTCTGTGTACTTGTGTATAGGTGTAATGAGCATGTGCATTATCTTCCATAGTTTAGACGGCTTTGTAAGATTTGAAGATTGTATCTTATGAACTCGTTATTTAAACACATATATTTCTTAGTAAGCAATCCTATGCTTTTTTGCAACTTACTTTTCAAGAAGAAAATATAGAGCATAAATTGGGAATGTCTTACCTTAAATTGTATATTTCTTTTTGAGTGTGTACGTACATTATTGTTTGTATATACGTAAATAAATAGAATATACTAATGAATATCTACTTGCTGAGAATGGATAATTAAAGTAACAGTGTACCATATGATTGCGTTTGATCAATACTGGATAGACAAACAAGAATCATTGGTTGTTTTGTTATTATCTCGATGCTCATTTACATTGGTGCTTGAATAGCATATATTGTCCACGTCATATGAATATACCGTATATCGCATATAAGACACACTTCCTTTTTTTCTTGAAATCCGACTCTCAATATCATCCAGTGTTCTAATCGGTGAAGGTCAAATTTGATGTCTAACTTGAGATCTAACCTAGCTTGATGATTCACATAATTTCAGAATGTTTACAGGTGGTATTTTCGATTCTATGAAATTCGATGTTTTCAGGCCGTAAAAATGAAATTCTCGTCAATGGTGATGAATCTACCTGAAAAAAGATTCTAGAAATATATTCCACCATACTCACCCTATACTACCTAAATAGTATTTCATACAAATTTATGGTAATGAATTGAACTAAAACAATGTGCTTGATCACTTTCTAATATGCTTCATTTCAATAGATGATGTATTTATGTAGGTATTAACAAGTTTTGTATCACCGGAATAAAAGTCGATCTTTGGCCATTCTTTTGGTAAAAAATTCGTCTTATATTCAAGAATATGTGGTAATTATAATTGAGGCTTTTTATCTCGGTAAACAGTTCCCACAATATATACATATAAAAAGAGACTTTTTGTAATCTTTTATCGATCATTTTGATAAATCCAATGATTTTTGAATGCATATTTTTAAAATTCTTTCTATATCGTGCTTTGACTGAGAATTATTTAGTAATATTAACGAAGGGATAAATAATTAAATACGGTTTATTTGAATAATGAAAACATATTCATAATTTATTTTTCATGTATCTTTGTATATCATTTTTCTGCTGTTTTTTTTTTTATGTAAATTAATCACCGTTTGAAATTATGGAAGGCAGCAAATGATCGAAGCAGACGATAACACATTTTCCCACGGCACAGGAGCAATGAGTTTTAATTGTTTATTTTTCCCAGTTAGATATATATTTTGTGTAAATTCTACTGCATTTTGGATTACCATCCCCAGTGTCTTCCGTAGAACTGAAATTCAAACAGAAATTAGCTCTCTGTTATCACTCATTTATAAACATCAATCAATACATTTGAAAAGAACTGATTGATAGTGTTAAAAAATACTCTTCATTTGTTAATGCACAATGTATGACATTTTTAAAAGTACTATTTTTGTTAGATTATCAGAAATTGGTAAAAACATAATTTTCGGTAGAATTTCGACTACGGAACTTGAGATTGATAAAAATGGTTTTTGAAATGACGTCATGATCGATTTTTTTTCATTAATATAGCAAACATTAAGTTCATAACAGTCAAAATCAACATTAAATCAATGAATATACGTTTACTTTAGACAAGAATTCTGGGCTAATTTATTTTCAGAATAAAAAAACAGCAAAAAAAAAGAAACAAAAAAAACAAAACATTAAAATACCGAGAACTAAAATTCATCTTAGTTTTAAGTACGTTTTTAAAATCAGGTGTCCATTTTCCGATGAAGATATTCGTTCATAACACCATTCATGATTCATGCTACTGCATACTTGTAAAATCTGCAATAATCGTAGATGAAAATACCACGTATCAACTAATATAAGTTGTAAAAACAATAATAAGGAAAACTTATCCGAAACAAAGCCTTTTCTCGGAAATTAAGAAGGATGTTAAAGAAAACCGGAGAAAAAATAACAGTACAGAAAAAAACAAACAAAAAACGATTTAACAAAGAAAAAGAAAAGGAAAAAAGCACAAGTCAAAAAAGGAAAAAAAAATCTTTATGACGTGATGCTTGGTACAAAGCTATAATATCGATTTTCTTGTCGGCTGTTCTGGATGGGGAGTGGAAGTATGGTGTCTAAGCCGATAAATCGCCTTCGATGAAAATATCGTCGATATCTTCAAAGGCAACGGCTGGTATAGATTAAACGCTTTTTCTCACGGTTTCTGGCGAATTCCTATCTTGGTCTAAACGGATTTCAGCAAACACAAAGCAAAAATTCGGGCGGAAGACAACCGGAAGTCAGCCGGACTATCGGACAGACGGGAAATCCCCTGTCACAAAAGGCGCATACGTTGTTTTCGAACTGACATTCATTCGTGCACACACACACTCGGAATTTGCATACACACCAATATATATATATATATATATATATATATATATATATATATATATATATATATATGTGTGTGTGTGTGTGTGTGTGTGTGTGTGTGTGTGTGTGTGTGTGTGTATGTATGTGTGTGTGTATGCATGTGTGTGTGTGTGTGAATATATAAAATACAGGCAAATATGCTCAGACACGCACAACTGCACATGCATACATACACACGCACACGCACAGGCGTGCATATATATATATATATATATATATATATATATATATATATATATATATATATATATATATATAGAGAGAGAGAGAGAGAGAGAGAGAGAGAGAGAGGGGGGAGACATATGCATCAATGTATACGTACATGCACGCACATAGAAATATGCCTGTAATGAAAACATGCACATACACACACACACGCACACAGACACACGTGTGTGTGTGTGTGTGTGTGCGTGTGTGTTAGGGTGTCTATGTACATAGATATTTATTCATCTATGCTTTTTTCTCTATATATGCATATGATGATATAATTCTATACATATATGTACAAACTGATAGACTCATACACATGCACACACACAGACACTCTCTCTCTCTCACACTCACACACACACACATATATATCACTTAGCTGCTTATGTTCTAATAAATCAGGTTATCTATATATATATATATATATATATATATATATATATATATATATATATATATATATATATATATATATATATATATATATCAGTGCAGTAACTTGAGCTGTCGTGCTCCCGAGGAAAACTCATTGAGTGAGCCTCCTATTAATATTCCCATCGTAAAAAGAGTTGCACTGAAGTGAATCGACGCAAATTTGCAAGGATAGAAAGATCGTTAAAACTAAATAAATATATATTTTAAGATGAATTCTGGAGACCTGTTCATTTTAGATACTGACATAAGTATACACATTTTTGACATGTAGAACAGGGTTGTCCAGTGATTACTCTCAAAGTTCTAACATTTTCTCATTCTGCTAATTTAACGTACACTTCAATGCAATGTCAAATATCATCTGACAACTAATGTAATATATGATTCGACGAAATTTCGTCAGAATTCACTGACAACTTTTGGACACAGAAATATATAAAACATCAAAGCAGAAAAAAAAAATCTCCCAATCGGAAATGTATTCCTGCCTATGCTCCAGAATTTAGTTAATTCTCCCTCTCCCCCTGCCATACCCTTCCATAAAATTTAAGTAAAATTTACTGAGAAATTTTGGAAGTATCGTATGGACAGACAGGAGCGAATATAGAAAAAATGATTTGAAGATATTTCCGTTTTTTCTTTTTTTTTTTCTTTCTGCAATTGGATTCCTCGTACTTTAATCTACTTACGTCACCAATCAAAACTTGGGCAACACGAAGCATAAATCAAGTGTTGTCAGCTCTTTGAATATCCAGCTTTTCGTCATTTCATTAAAAATGTGGAGAAAACACAGAGTTCACTCGCTAATCAGTTAGTTAAAACATGGAAAAATGTGTCCTTTGACAGGTATACAGCTATATATCTTGAGTCTCCGACTCAGTCTCCAGGGAAACATACGTATATAAAATGTCTGTATTCGTTCCTGACTATCCTTATAACTTCGAATCCCGCCACTGAAGAATTAATTGAATTTTGGGGCAGATCAAGATTGAGAGATATTTTTCTGTTTTAATTTTACAAATTTCTGTCTTTGCACATATCAGTCCATATGGTATTCCCGAAAGTTGCCATTGAATTTCAATAAAATTATGTAAAAGGGTTAGTCATACGATTAAAAAAGCTGTGGTAAAATTCTGATGCTGATCAAAGAAACTGTTTTTTAATTGGAAGATATTTTTTTTTTCAAATACATTTCAGTATTTGTTCCTGTCAATAATATATCTCTATTGTATGTCAATGATATTTTGTGAAGAAGTTTGCTTTTTTTTTTTTTTTTTTCATACAGTTCAGTTTTCGCTCTTAACTCTCCCCATAGTATCTCCAAAAGTTTTCAATAAATTAATATGGGATTTTCTTGGAAGAGTAAGCCACGCGATGGGGAAGAAGAGATTAAATTTTGGTATGGATCCAGGCATTATTTTCTGATTGAGAGTCCATCTTTCGTTTTTTTTTTCTTCACACTTTGTTTTCATCATATTCGTCTAAAGTTTCCTGTATATTCAATAAAACGTTGTAATGTCCACATAAATTGCATAGGCTTATAGTTGTGAGATTTTCTTAGCTGGATTCTTCGTACTTTATTCCACCAATTAAAATTTCCACCCTTCAAAACATATAGTCGTTTCAGTGATTTTATGAATTTGGGTAAAACCTCCCAAGAAAAAAATATCGACATAGGTAAAGTATACAGGTAATGAGTTTGAGTCAATGAATTCAGTTTTGAAGTTACGCTTTATAATACTGCTAGACTTAACTCCAGAGAGGGGAATTGTTACTGTGTAACGATTGGAGATGAGTGACAATAAGCAGTCGATCGATATAAATTGTTACGAAGTAGAACATAACTATACTCCCATCAAATAAGACCCCTCGACGGGGAGCTTGAATAAATATAGTCAAATCTTTTTAGTCTTCGAACTCCCAAAACTTTAGGTGACTGTTGTTATAGAACTGACCCCAGAATTGCAACCATGGAAAAAGTTGTAACATCGGACATTTTTGTTTAAATGGGGGATCTACAGAACTAGAAACAGTACTACGATGTGTTTACACATGATTTTCATATTGTGATCTACAAAATTTCGAGTTTCATGGATTTAATCCCATTGCCCCGCCTCTCCTTTAATGCGTTTTTGCTGGTATAAATAATTTCAAAGAAACGCCATCACGTATGAGCGCGTAGATAAAATGAAATCAGCATTTGCAGTTATATCTTCAATAAGTGTGCAGATATCTATGTAAAGACACCAAGGTATGGACATATATATATATATATATATATATATATATATATATATATATATATATATATATATATGTATTATTAATTAACTCTCCCTTATTCAGGGTAGTGCACTTTTAAGTGAGGTAACTCGTTCATTACGAACTTATGCAATGCTCTTCCAACTCAGGGATAGAGCATTCTGGTAGACGGGGAATTATGCGTGAGCGAATATATCGCTTGAATTCAACCTTACTGACCGTCCAGTTCTGCATTTTCACGCCACACTACGTTAGTAAAGATTGTGCCCAAAAATGCGATCGTCGTAGCATGAATTTGTATTTTAAATCGACCCCCCCCAAAAAAAAAACATGTTCAGAGAGGAGATTTTGAGATGAAAGAAAACCTGCCTTGGTGTCACATTACTATGTGCAATAAATCCATGGTAATTGGTTGGTTGCTTTCGGTAGTTGATGATCACATACGGACAGACAGACGAACATATTTGAAATATAATTCGACTCTAGATTCATTTAGTTTGAATATGTTTATTTGACAATTATATGTTTTGTCTTATAACTCTACTCTCTTGTTAGACCGTGATCTCATTTTTTAAATTCTTTCTGTTTTAATCCTAATTCTGATTGCAATAGTACTGAATAAGGGCCCAATTAGACCCAAATGCTTGCAGATTATTGTTTACTATTGCTGCGTTTGGCAATTAATTATTGTAGACTATAGCAGCTTTTAGATTTAAATTCCTGGATACTAAAGCTAATTCAGACAAAAGTGTCTATAGAGCTGAATTATTTCAAACTAACGTGCTTGCATTTTAGACTAAAGACATTCCAGACAAAATTGATTTTCAATAAAGTAATTTAAACAAAAGTGATATAGACAAATGTACATAAACCCATATACAAGCGCCACATCAAAATATATGTTTTAAATAGGCACCAGTTTAACAGATAATGATAAAAA
>OY735205.1:17372268-17452268 GCA_963457665.1 Thysanoteuthis rhombus
CTGATCTGTACCACACACACACACACACATATATATATATATATATATATATATATATATATATATATATATATATATATATATATATATATATATATATATATATATATATATATTAACCTACATGATATATAACTTGTTAAGAGTAGGTACTCCATATAGAATTATTTATCTTAAATTTGTTGAACTCTTTGCTATCTTTATAAATATTCTGCAATTATCATTTAAAAATGGATGTAAAGCAAAAACCTGTCGAGTAAGAATATAACAATATCAAGAGGAAAGATCTTAAGTATAAAATCAACACAGTGTTTTCTCGTGTCACGATCCAATATCAAATTGAAAAACGCCCACTACAAAAAAAAAAAAAAAAAAAAGGTGGAATGAAATAAAGTCTTACAAAGTATACTATTTCAACTAAGCTTACAGATCTAGCACGGCTAAAACGTATTTTACGCTATATTTTTCTTAGCGGGCCTCTTTGATGTTTCATATTTACCACTCGGTACTTGATCAAGTTCGTCCTTCCTGTTCGAAGATAACCACAATTTCAGTTCTGAGTAATCATGATATGAAATCATGACTTGCAATAGACTTTGATTAAAGTGAAGGAGTGTTGCACAAGTTGTCCAAGTTGTCAGTCTCACCCTCTCGCCCATGTGTGCCTGGGGCCTGTGGTAAGATACAGTCAGCGCGGCAAGAGACAGTGCAATGGATTAACAGAGTACTCTAGGTGTCACACCGAGCACTGGGCACTCTGCAACACGTTGCACATAGAATTTGGAGTTGATATATACATCGGTAAGAGTGAGTGTACCATGAAGAATTGAACAGCTTATCAAATAGGGCTAGCCCAGTTTGTGGTGCTTCTTGTCATGACTGACAAAGGGATGGGAAGAATTATAGGGTTCATGCCTTTCCCAGAGGCTTTAGGAAAGAGTCTGAACTTGGTTCACCGATTCCATTCTTCAAGCTGTTAACTTTTAGCCAACGTACAATATACAGATACGAAGAGTCCTTAAATCTGGCGCTTCGCTGAAGAATAGAGTTTAGCAACATAGTCGCGTGTGTTAAGTCATTGATGAGCGCCCTGTATTTGTTTCTTTGTGCGAGAGAGCTTAGCAAATTTGTAGGGCATCTAGCATAGAGTGATCGTTAACAAGATAGTCTTACTTAACCATTGGTTGGTATGCAGTGTTTTATTCTCAAGATTTTCCCCACTTTGAAGATATCACTTTGCTGTTGAGTAGTGTTTACCAAACGAGTCCTCCAGATCATTATTACTATAGTGAATTCGCTTTTGTCTGGATGCCTCACACTTGTTATCTTATGCACAGGACCGTGTAAAACTGATGATAGTTCTAGGCCAGATGGGAAATCTAGGCTCTGATCATTAAGTGCTCTTATAATCATAACTAAATAAGTATAGTTCATCTATATATATATATATATATATATATATATATATATATATATATATATATATATATATATATATACGTAGTGTACATTATGTATATATAAGGAACTGAACTGAATAAAAGAACAACTATTTATTAAATAGGTAATGGCAAGTAATTATATTCGAAATGTATATAAGACAATAGAGGACAGTAAATACAAAAGTTCATGCCTGTACCAGGAGGAATAGGCCCTATGATACCAACTGACCCACCAAGCCCCGTCTCTTTTGGCCCACGTATTATCTATAAGATATGGTAAATACTTGATGTGTCTTTATATTTTGACTACATTAAACTCTAATTCCTAGAATCGATTAAAAAAAGACTGACGCCTCTTCTCCCAGTAGTATTAAATTAAAAAAAAACAAAACAAATTAGTAAATGGGAAGATATTTTTCTCGATGTAAATATTTTGGCGATGGTTGGTAGGTTACTATCGTGACGAGAAAAGGGGATCTTACAAGATAAAGTAATGTAACAATCATGAAATTATAACGATTGAACTAATTTTCTTTCCTGATATACTTTACACCATTGTATCGCAGTTAAGGAAAAACATATCATGCGTTAGTTACACGAACAATTTAAAGATCTTTTGAAAATGCAACATCTTTCAACGTTTTTTTTCTTTTCTATCAGACTGTTTCCGTTGGGAAGGCGAGTGATTGAAACAGTAAGGGATATATTTTGTTATCCCTCCATGATCGTATCTGCAGTTATATAACATGGGTGATAAAAAACAGAAAAGAGTTAAGAAATAATTGTTGAAATAAAAAATAAAAAATAATTGTGGAATTAGCGAAAGCAAGGGAGATAACCCGTTAAGTGACTCGGTAAGATGGGGTTCGGAGGATTAGAGGCAGCTGGTACACCACACCTATAAATTTAACAGATCTGTCGTGGACGCGATCTTAGAATCGAAGTAAGCGAGAAGTCGGGGCTTACACGCAGTCTAACTGGATCAGTACATAATAGTTTGAATAGGTCCTTGCAGCTGCAGAGAATCAATATGCAAATGAACATCTGCGGTTTATTTCCTGTGTGCTGCTCCTTCTTCAATAACAATGAGTATCGATCATTCAGAATCGGATAAACGAATGAGCAGCTTTATACCAGGGGGGTAGAACTTGAGGACCTTGATTATCCTTGCCATTCTTTTCAGCTTCGATCTCTCGCCTTCAACATATTTTATTCCGTTGAATTTTGTCCCGGTAAATCAGGCCTAATCATTTTTGGTTGTAATATGATGACTTAATTTGATATTTTTATTATAGTTGATTTTTAGATCATAATACACACACACACACACACACACACACATATATATATATATATATATATATATATATATATATATATATATATAAAATATTCATATATATATAAAATATATATATATATATATATATATATATATATATATATATATATATATATATATATATATATATATATATCTATTCATATATATATATTCTGCTGAATTCAGATGTCGAGGTTTCGTTGCTATCGCTGCCTCAGCATATCTAACTAATCATCCAAGGAGAGACAAAAGTTGTGTTCTTCCCAAATCTGGTACTCCTGCAATGTGACGGAGAACTAACAAAGTCTGGTGGTATCGTGACGTACTGCTGAGGTGCCCAGGTTTATTGTTCATGGTGTGTTGACCTTGAAACTATACCTGATCCCAGCATCATCATTTGACGAGGGATCTGTGGGAGGCACAGCTACTCTTTTCCCTGCAATATGGATCCCAAGAGATCACATGAGAAACTGAGGACGACAGAACACAAGATGGAGATATGAACGAGACAAATTCAGGAAATACTGGCTCCATGACGCCCATGATAGAGAATTGTGGTGAATCCTCGGGAAGGTCTATGTCCAACGACGGACGTTAAAAGAATGATGATGATGATGATGATGATGATGATGATGATGATGAAATGGATGAGCCAAAACATTATGGCCAACCGCCTAACAAAGTGTTGGTCGTCTATGCCCCGTGCAAAACAGCTCTTATCTGATCCAGCATTGACTCTAAAATAACTAAAAAAATTCCTCTGGGATCAGGTGAGTTTTGGCTTGTTAGTTACTACGAAGGTGTTACGGCACACAATTTTTTCTGCAAACGTCTTCTTAGCGACTACATCGACACACAGACATTTCTGCACACGACTGTATGGCGCAAGGACAACTCTGCGCACGATTATCGAGCGCATCTCAACCCAAGAAGGAGCGAGAGAAAACAAACTACGGAATTGAAACAATTCATTGAGATATAAAGATTGATTTCACTTTTTGGCTTGAATTATTTCAGCGAATTAATTTATCTTGGTAAAGCTATAACAAGTTATAGTTAGCAGGAACTATGAAACCATTTAGTCATTCTAGGGTGTTCGGATGATGTTTTCTTTTCAAGTTGCTCTCATTAATTCGTAAAAGAACAGCAAAAGTTGGAATAATAACTGGGTTCCTCAAAGTCATCGACAATTCATTCTATTATGTCTGTTTTATGTTGGCCTCGTTTTGGTTAATTTATTTGTTTGATCATCTTAAGCATGGTGTACATATAACTCTGGTGGTTTTATACAGCGTAGAAAGGCTCAACATGCCAAACAGGGGATCTAAAACATATAATTCGTTATCAAAAAAGTATAATCAACAACGTATTCATCAGAAATTAACGATCATTATTATTATTATTATTATTATTATTATTATTATTATTATTATTATTATTATTATTATTATTAATATTATTATTATTATTAACGCTCCCTTATTCAGGGTTGAGCACTCTTTAAGTGAGGTAACTTGTAAGCTTATGCAATGCTCTTCCAACTTAGGAATAGAGCAGTTCGGTGGATGGGGAATTCATGCGTGAGTGAATATATCGCTTAAATTCAACTATACTGCGTAGGGCAGAGGTAAGAAGCGAAGCTTTCGATCCTACCTCGTGGTACTGGATGAGATGATAGTCTATAGCCACACTAAAGAGTTGTAATACAACGAAACAGCTGTCTGTGGATGACACAATTATTTAACTATCATATATATGTATGTGTGTGTGTGTATGTACAAATATATATGTGCATGCGTGTCTGTGTGGAGAGAGAGAGAAAACTAAGCCACGGAACGTACTATGCATGGAAGTCCAAGGCAGCATCATCGAAGATAGAATTGGCAAACTAAAATTGAATTCTCTCTGAGCATGCGCCCTCTCGCTTTGCACCAAATGCTCTCAACTCAAATGAAGTTCTTGAGTCACAGCAGAGAGAATAAAGTTCTTTGTTAGAAATAGAGAATAGTTCAGAAGTATTATCAGAATTTCCTGCAAGTTCCTACAAAGGTTAGAATGGAGGATTAATGGTTATTTTGTTATAGTGTGATATTGTCAATTTGAATAATACCGATTTGCGTGGATTCCCGTATTTCGGTGAAAGTCTGCTGGTATTTACGTGTGCGTTCGTTTATATGACTTTTTTGTTTGGCCATATCGATGATTTAGAGATCAGCACTCAGAAACGTATTTGATTGGCAAGAGAATAGATTTAATATTTTTCAGTCGAAGTTTCAGTTTACTTGTTGTAAAAGCGTACTTCTACTATCCAATCCTTTTATCAAAAACGACATTGTCATTTTCTGACTAACTCTTGACGAGCAAAGCTGGCCTTTTGATGTGTTAAAGGATGAATAAAAGTTATACTAACTTACATCAACACACACTCCACTAAATGCAAAACCTATCAGAAACGTGTTTGACTCACCTTGGAAGAATAATCAATCATTTCTACTATAGCGTGTTTTATACTTACTGGTTGTCCAGCACTTGTGGCTTTGTGTTATGCCAAGCCCAATAACACTCGCCGTTATTAGCAAGTAAGGGAATTACTACTGTAGTGAGTTTGATCTCCATTGAATGTCCAATACCTTTGTCCTTGTACTGTATTAAGCTTAGTAAATATCTATCAGAGACATTCATTTTAGACATGCAATTCCTGCTAAGGTCACCCTTTTATTTGTTACAAAGTGGGATCCAGGTGATTTGTATCCATTCTATTATTACTTATTACAATTTGGAAAACTAAACTTATGAATGATGGGAAAATATCTTAAGGCTTAATTACTGTATAGCATAATCAGCAAAAATGTACACTACTCCACGCTGCTAACTATCTTCAGGGTTTTTGAATTTCTTCAATTCATGACGCACTGAAAAGGGGCACTGAAATCGTCAAAGCAGGGATTCATTTTGTTAAAAAGTTATCGATCGAATTCTACAAAAAATCTCGTTGGAATCGACTGCGTTTTTTCCCTTTAGAACAAGAACGATCCTCACCTAATTCAAGGGAGTAAACTCGTCGTCGTTTGCTCCCTATTACACACACCTTTTTTTACCACCAACCCCAACTTGGTTTTTAGTGGAATGTTTAATTTCCAATGATATTTTATGCTGAATTGATCTCTTAGTTCGTGCCCGGTAGCATTCACGCTCGGTTTTGTTTTTGCTATTGTCGTTGTTTTCTTTTTTTTTAATTCAGACTTTTTTTTTTACTGTGGCCCAACAACATGAGAGAGAAGCAACATTTATTGATCACCCTTTATTTCCAATTTTCAATTAATCACCACCATGCTGCCAAAATGCACCGGTCCCGTGACAATTTCTATTGAGCGACTAACCAGACCTGTTTCTATTATGTCTATCATGGATTTCAACAAAAAGTAATATATCAGTTCTCTTAATACAACACTTTGAAGAAAAGATGCATTTGTATCGAGAACATAATTATTTTTGTCTGGTAGATTTCATTAATTATATTTTTGTTCTTTAAATAAAAGCCTTCCACTTTATTGCTTTCAAAGTTGGAAACATATTTTCTTAAAAGGAAAAATATTTTTTTCTTGAAAGAAAGAAAATAATTAGGCTTTATCTTTTATTAAAAAGACAAATTTATTCCTTTTGTTCTTGTTTGCTTCATGAATAAATATAAATAAATAACTTCTTTTAATTATTCTTTTGTTCTTGTGTTTTGTTCTCATTTGCTTTAGATATACATTGCTTTGTTTTGAAAAAAATATTAAAATCTGCTATTAAAAGAACAAATTTATTCCTTTAGTTCTCATTTGATTTAAAATTTACGTGTTAGCAAATATTGCCAATGTTTAGGGACATTGAAAACGGCCCGGCTACCGCAGCCAAAAACCTGATTGACTTTTATAATATTTCCATAAGTTTTTCTCACAAAAAACTCTTTTCACAACTAAATTCATTCAAAAATGAAGACATACCTGAGATATCATTGAAATCTTTTTTTTAATTAAAAAAATAACTATGTTAAAAGCCATAAATCCTTCGTGTCTTGTAGACTGATCATCCCCAATGCGAACAATTGCGTTTCACCAAAATTGTAAGTTTTCAAACATAGAAATCTTGTATTTTTTTTTCTGTTTATACTGTTTCTGCAAATAATTTCAAAGCGAAAATTACCTAAAATCTTTTTTTTTCATATTAATAATACACATATTATTGCAATAAAATTGACAGGTTACTAGTTCTGGGCGTTTTTTATTGACAAATGCCGCTTTGTTGTAAAAATGCCGTTGATGCCACAATAGCTGCTCCTCGAAGTTTCTGAAGGGAAAAAATTAAAATATTAATAGAATGACAGAAACTTATTAAAACTTTTTATTCACTGACAAATACGTGAGATTGCAGTCGAAATAATTATAAAAAAAACGACAGAAAAAGAAACAGGCCGAATCTTCTTTATGTAAAAAATATTAGTGCGAAATTTTGAGGATCTTAAGTCACCAGCAAGCTTCAAACAAAGAATTATATAAAGAGGGTATGTGGTTCTTTATTCCTTACTTTAGTGATGTAAAGAGTTTGATAGTATCGGGTTGGAGCCTTCTCAACAATTTCTTAACAAACTGGAACCGATGAGCCAAATAACTATGGCCACCACCCTAATAAAATGTCAGCTGCAAAATGGCTCTCATCCGGTCAAATACGGACTTAAAAAATCTCGTTGGACCTGGTGCGTTTTGGCTCATCAATTACTATGCAAATGATTATTGGTCGTAAATACATCGGTGTATTTATTTAGAGAAAGACAGATATGTAGAAAAATACAGCGATGTGATTACAGAGAGGTGGAAACACTGAAAGACAGAGAGGGGTGAATACAGTTTGTTTTGTGAGCCGACTACTTAAATTTCAACTCATTTATTCCCCTTGAATTTGGTGATTATTTCATAAAATAAACGTAATAAAACAGGCGCCTATCTTCTATTCCCAACTTCTCTTGATTCCGCAGATCTTGACCCATTCTCAGCTAACATATGAGGGAAGTGTGTTCCCTTTCAACCACAATTGGCTACGTACCGAATTCGCTTGAAAGAAACTTTTCATCCGGTCAGAGTGCAGTTCTCCACCTGTCCAAAGACGTGAATAATTTTCTGGAATAACATGTGTACAGGAAACTAGAGTGTGATAAGAGTTAAGTGAAAGAGACAGAGGGAAGATCAGGCGAGGAAACAGGAGGGAGCGATGTGACTTTAGAGACTGACAGAGAAGGAAAGAGGAATAATATAGAACTAACAAACAAGAAAAGGAAAAAGTTTCTTTTCCTTCTCTGAGCTTCTCCTCCTCCTTTCTTTGTATTCTTCGCCCCCTTTCCCACTCCTCCAAATCTTCTTTCTCCTTATCCTCCTCACCTTCTTCTCCTTCCCCTTCTTCTTCTTCTGAAGAGAAGATTGTTCATCTTTGCACTCCTCTTCTGTGGATTCTAATTGATCGATGTTGATAACTGGAACAGCTGTTCTCCGTTTGATAACAAACTTTATGAAATTAAAGTGACTAGAGAGTAAAAATTGATAGTTGTTTAAAGACAGCGTATTCGAATAACATTCATCCACAACAAGCATTCATCAGGAATCTGCGATGGTGTAATATTCGGAGTTTTGGAGGCTGATTTCGAAAACCTAACCTGTTTTTCTTTGTATCGCGTCTAATTTTTGGTGAGATGAAAACTGTATTGCATGTAACCCATATATCGTCTACACTGCTGTATGATTTTTCCTTAAAATAGAACTTGCACAATATTATAAACATGATATATCATAAAGAACAATGATAAATATCGATAAATAATTATTATTCAGAAATAAAATTTATTTCATATTTTTATTGTATTGATAATATATCAACATTTTTATTTGTTCTGTCGTTTTTAGACTCTAGTTGGGATATGAAAGCATTGCAAGGGCAATTCTGATCTATTCTGTTGCCTATGGTTAGAACAACTGCAAATCACAACTGAAATCAAGATCTACCGGTTATACTTTGACTGTCCTCTTGGAGATCAAGACAGAATTTAGGCTCCGCGAGTCATCTGTTCAGCTTATTTAAATAAACTAAGAGACTGGCTAAACAAGAGAAGAAAAGACAATGTCTTTTGCGGTTTCTTTGATAAGGAGGGATCAGGAGAATCATTTCATTGTCTGTTATTTCTACTAGGTCAATGGCATTTGATTTTCTGCTTAGAAAAAAGTGCAAGAGTGTCTAGAAAGAATGTGGTGTTAATGAAGAAGAAACGGGAACCGATGCACAGTTCTTACTTAATGAAACGGTCACTGTCTTTACAGAAAATTGTCCCGTTTCTTATTGCTCCTTCTCAATGGTGTTTTTTTTTTAAGTCAAAAAGAAGAGCTGCCGCTCAATTAAAACTGGAAACCTTTCGTTCCTATAAGATATTCAGTGCATAGAGTGTTATGAGAAATTGCAGGGACTCCTGTACGGCATCAGATATGAATCCTGGAGATGGATAATATGAGAAGATTTGAAATTCATCGACAACTGCCAAGCATTATACGGAATCGGACTGGACTCCACGGACATCAAATGAGCCCAAGGTTTCGAGCCTGCAAAATGATTCTCTCGTAGATCCACATAATTATTTTCTTCCCCCACTCCGAGTAAAGGTGGGTCTCATTTGATAATTCGTGAAAACATAAACCTAGAAATACTCTAAAGGTTTAGAATATGCGGTGGAAAAGTTTCCAAAAGTCACAAAGGCTAAGCTGGAAGGGGGTTTCTTCGTCAGGACGCTGAGAAAGGAACTTCTCAATGATTGCAACATCAGTACGAAACTTGATTAGAGAGAGCGGGAAGATTGGTACCCAGTCAGGTGGCTCTGTAAACATTTCTTGGGAAACAAAACATCTCCGTGTTTTGAAGATGGCAGAAATGCTATACTGCAATAGGACGTCGGATGTCCCTGAAGTGCAAATCCTCTATTCACATCTGGACGTTTTTCACGGAGAAGCTGTGCCTGACGAACCACAAAGACACTTTAATCAGGACAACACCTACGCCAGGGTTTTCGGAATGATGGAATGCTTTTGGATGTTATACAATAGTAAACCTTGATCAGAGCACCACAGGGGATCTGATCCGACGTTATGAGCCTATCCTTTCATATAGTCTCTTCTTCATATATTTTTTTACATGCAATTTTATGCATTGAAAGGTTCTGACTGATAAAAATCTTATTTTCATTTAATCTTCGCCAATATGGCTTCATATAGAGCTGAAATGAAAACAGAACATGTCTGTAACAAAATAATGATACGTGCTTGAGAGAAACGGGTCCAAATTAGGCCATCTGCGTCGAGAATTATATTAACTTGTGTAATTTGCGCAATAACAAACACTTGTTCCGATATGTTCCATATCCATATCAAATATCCTCCATTTGACGATTTGAAAAGTAAATATACAAAATATTTGTAAATGATCGTTATTTATTGAAAAACGATTGCTGTTAATTTTGGGTGTGCTCATTATTGAAACACCTTATACGAAGAAGGAATGATTACTAAAAATGACTATTATCTTGAAATGATACTTCAAATATTTTGGATATCATACAAATGATAATTCTCATTATTGCCTACAAATACTTACAACTAATGAGTGGATGAAATATCGAAAGACAAATAGAAAGAATAAAATATATATATATATATATATATATATATATATATATATATATATATATATATATATATATAGAAAGAGAGAGAGAGAGAGAGAGAGAGTGGAAAATAAGAGAATAAATAGATATAAAGCAATAAAGAAGAAAATTAGAGAACCAAAGAAGAAAATACTTGAAGATAGAAAGGCGACGAATTAACAAAATATTTGAAGGAAGAAAGATAGAAAAATTGATGAAATATTAGAATGACAGAAAAAAAGTAAGAGAGAAGGAAGGGAGAATAAAGGAAGAGAGAATGATGAAAAGTACGAATAATATTTTTTTTAAAAAGAAGGCAAGCAAGAAATAAATGGAAAGAAAGAAAAAGGAAAAAAAGGAAAGAACGGGAATAAAATCAAGGATAGATACAAGAAACTAAAGAAAAAGATGGATAAAGGAAGTATTTTTTTTAAAAAAGAGGGAAGGTTGTTAAAAGAAAAACAGAGAAGAGAGAGGCGAAAGCCAAAATGAAAGGAAAATAAAGAAATATGGAAGAAAGAAAGAAAAAAAATTGAAAAATGTGAAAAATAGGCGAATTGATAGGGAAACTGAAGGAATATAAAATCCAGGATGTCAAACTTACCAAAAGTCCGAAAATAAAGAAATTGGAAAGGGAGAAAATGCAACGACTTTTTTTAGTAAACAGTATGGCGCTTTGCTCTTATCTCTCGACACCCAGCTGTGGGTGTTGTTTGGAAAAATACTCGGATCGCTGAGCGAGTCAGTCTTATCTATTTTTCCCCTGGACTGGTCATTTCTTTTGGTAACCATTCAAACAAATAGTAGGCTAAAAAACACCAAAGTGTCCGTGGCACACAAAGACGCCAGAGACCTGCAATGCTTGCTCCTGTCTATATATTTCTCCTCGGGATTCTTTTGTTGTTACTCTCGTTGTTTAGATTCTCTGTTTGTAATTTATCTCGGCCAATGAAGTCAGAAGAGGTAAACGTATTCACTCATGTCTGTCTGTCCACACAATATCGCCAAAATTATCGGTGATTTTCCGTGAAATTTTTTCTGGAACGATGGACCATGGACTAAACATCAAGCGATTAAATTTTGTGGCGGATCCAGGGATTTTTTTTCGACTAAGAGATATTTTGTCTTTTTATTTTTATATAATCATATACTTCAATAGTTTACAATGAATTTCAAGAACATTTTGTGGAAGGGTAAACTGTGGGGCAAGAAAGAATAAATTAAATGTTGAGGTGGATAAAGGAATTTTTTTTTCGATTAGGTGATATTTTCAAAAATTTCTTCCATATATTCATATATCCATTCATGTTTTTTCATCCAATATTTTCAATAGTTCACAATGAATTTCAGTGATATTTCAAGGAAGGGTATGGCGCTGGCTATGAAAGAATTGATTAAATGTCGGAGCGGATCAAGGATTTCTTTTTCGATTAGGTGATATTTTGTCATTTTTTTTCTTTACATAGTCATATATCTGTTCATGTTTGTGTACACAATATTTCCAAAAGTTCGCGATGAATTTCAATAACATTTTGTGAAAGGGTATGTCACAAGCTAAGAAAGATCTGATTGAATGTTGTTGGAGGTCCGGGAATTTCTTTTCATAAATTATGGCAATAGTCCGAAATAGTCGGAAATCGATTTTTACAAAGTTAACTCCCTTGTATCATAGCTATATATGAGCAGATTCCCAGTCAGCTTTTAGATAGCGCATGGCGTAGACGTATGCGATCTCTGAATGCTTTCTAATGTTTTGGAATTATTTAACATATGATCTCCTGTCTTTTGTTTATCATTTTATCAATCTTCAAATTATTCCTCAATCCTAATTGAACAAACTTAGACAATCCTTTCTCTTCTATTACAAATATACCGAATTATCCGGCTAATAAATCGACCTCCTAATCTAAGTGCTAATTCAAGTTCGATATTCGTTTCTCCGACATAAAGCAGCATTGTATTCATGAAAGAGCCACAGACTAAAGGTGGGAAATTGATGCTTAAAAAGTCGACTAAAATACCGGCATATACGGTGTTTATCCAATTCAAGGATAAATGTTCATAAAGAAAGACGATATCGTTATTTGAGGAGAAACTCTTCAATGCCGAACCTTTTCTGCTTCGTGGTATAATGCATGGATAAGTTCAACGTTTCTAGTTCTAGGATTAAAATACTTGGCGTTAGAGTTCTGTCTCCCTAAATAGGCTTTGAAAAGACTGATACGAAAAATGTCTGCTGAGTCAGTGTTTAGAGCTCGGATCGTTGCTGTCTTATACAGATATGTATCTCCGGTATCAAATGATCGAGCCCCGTTAAAGGCAAAGATATTGAGCGCTGATTAGAGCAACATGATTTTACTGATAACATTAAAGGAGGACTCAGGTGTTTCATCTCTCTCTCTCTCTCTCTCTCTCTCTCTCTCTATCTATCTATCTATCTATCTATCTATCTATCTATGCTTGTGTTTATCTACCTGTGAATCTCACTCTACCAGTCCATAAATCTGTAAAATTCGCTCCTACAATCGAATACAAAAAATGATCTGATTATATGAAGACTGTTGTTGCAATGATTGCGTATTATTTAGTAATTAATAATTGTGGTAAAAAGGGCATTTATCGAGTTACGACATGATGATGAAGTGGTCTCACTTTTTTTCTTCAAACTCTTTATCTTTATTCATGCACAGGCATATGAAAGAAAATACAAATGGTCGCGTCAAAGAAGGAAAGGAAAAACAGAAAAGTGAGACATAAATGCGGAAGTATGGACAAGGGGATCCGAGAACGAAACAAGTCCAAAACTCAGACCATAGATATGTAAGTTCTTCCCTAAGCTCTGAAAAGGAGCTAGATATAGCTAAAAATATTTTTAAAAAGAGCTAGATCGGCAAACTTCGATTCAGTGTGTCAGCCAGCCAGTAATTCAGTCAGTCAGTGACAGCAACTGAAAATAAAGATGCTCGCGCATTTAATCATAAAATGGAAGAAAATACAGAGTAGATAAGCAAAATAAATGTGATAATTCAAAACAGAGACACGAGGGAGAAACTAAAAAAGAGGGTATAATGATTTATTGATAAATTCAGACATTTGATATCAAGTCAAAAAAGAATAAAAGAAGGGGAGAGGAATAACGAATGAAAGAAAGAAAGAGAAAAGAAGAAGACAAGGGTAAGAAATGAATGAAGGAATGTCTCAAAGATAATTTGAAAAAAGGTAATATGAAATAAGAGAGAAATGAGAAATACAGACAAAAAAAAAGGAAGAAACAAAAAATGAAAAAAGACGAGGAAGGATAAGATTGGTAGTAAGGAAGACAAATAGAAAGAAAGAAAGAAAGAAAAAAGAAAGAAAGGAAGGAAGAAAAAAGAAAGAAATGGGGAAAGAAAAAAGGAAGTAAGGAAAAATACATGATGTAAGTAAGACAGGCAAAAAGAAATAAAGAAAGAATGAATGAAAGGGACAAAAGAAAGAAAAAAAACGTAGTAAGGAAAAGAAGTGAAAAGAAAGAAAGAAAGAAAGAAAGAAAGAAAGAAAGAAAGAAAGAAAGAAGAAAGAAAGCACAAAAGAAAGAAAAATGCGTAGTAAGATAGAAAGAAAGGAGAAAAGAAAGAAAGGAAAGAAGAAAGAAAGAAAGAGGCAAAGGAAGAAAAACAATTAGTAAGAAAAAGAGGTAGAAAGAAAGAAAGAAAGAAAGAAAGAAAGAAAGAAAGAAAGAATGGAAGGAAGAAAGAAAGAAAGGATAGGAAATCCAATTGAATGAAATAATAAGTGAATGTAACAAAGACGATGAAAACGAATTTGAGTGAATGAAAGGTAATAAATAAACAAAAGGGAAAGGGAAAAAGAAGAATGAAGAAAGAGAAAAGGATGCGAGGCAGAAAGCAGGGAAGTGTGATGGAATGATTTTGAAATAATTTGAATTTGTTATTTGTAAACAAGAAACGGTACAGAAAAGTGATAGAAAAGGAAAAGAGGAAAAAAGAGAAGGAACATGAGAAAGAAAGAGAAAAAGAAAGAAAGATTTTTGTAAGAAACACATAATTAAAATAATAAGAAAACAAAGAAAAGAAATAGTTTGGGAGCAGAAGGAATTGGATGCGAAGGAATAAATCATTTAAAGCTAATCATTTAATGAACTATGATATTTTCTGTTTCCCTATCCGTAACAATGGACTCTTCCACCAAAAGGTAAATACTTTTTTTCGGATAAAATCATCTTATATCCACCATCTGGAACAATGGACTCTTCGACTAAAACGAATTCAGTATTTTCTCCTTTTGAATGAACACCATCTCATAGAAATTCAAATATATCCATGAATTCTTGTACGGGGATTAACTAGTTTAAATGTGAGATAATGGTAGAATTAAAATTACTGAGTAAAGAAAAGGAGAAAAAGAGAGCAAGCAAGAAAGAAAGAAATGGGAAGTGAAAGAAAGAAAGGAAGAAAGAAATGGAGAGAGAGAGCGAAAGAGAGAGAGAGAGGGCAGTAAAGCTAAGCGAAAATTGAAAAAAAAACAACAACTTGAACAACGAGGACGCATCCTTCCATTCTGATTGGTTGAAGCGTTGAATGAATCGATCATTGTCTGTGTTTTGTTTTGACGTGTTGCATAATGCGAACGATGCAAACTGCATGACCGCTCTTGCATGATTTGTGGCCCTTCAGCATCGCTTCATATCGGATTCTCGATTATTATGATATAAAGAGAACCAACTCTGGCACCAAGTTCATCACAACGTTATATATTGCTACACAAACAAAGACATAGAAATTTTAAAAAAATTTAAGGCATAAAATCTTGACAAAAAAGGGATTTTAGAATAAAACTAAAAACTGACGACCAATTAAAAAAATAAATAAATGCTTGCCATTAAAAAATGGGTGTCCTCCACAACAACTCATTAAAACTTATGAATTAAAATACTTATTGTTGGTTTCAAAGCATCACACCGGAATTCAAGAAACTAATCTTGTATTTCAAATATGTCGAGATTCTAAAGAAAAAACTGACTCAGCGATCAGTGCATTTCGTGTCCTCAAATAAGTTCAGTTATTAAAAAGCAAACATTTGGTAATAATGATCTGGTGAGAGCCGAGCGGTTAAAAGCAAAGGGCATGGAATTGTCACTTCGCTCCAAAATTTCGACTGAAGGAGTTCGTGTTTATTGCACAAAAAAGTCGATTGCAAAAGGCATAGATCCAACTGTCCCAGTATGTCAGGTCAGAGATGAATCTAGTAATGCTGGTACCATGTTGCAGATTATTTGGGTAGGAGATGGGCACCGCCAAGTCATCCTGAAGCCCCTAGAAAAGTCGTAAAAGACCCAGCATAATGAACAGACGATCTACTTGGTCATGGGATGTTCAGATATTTTTTCTTTGAGTGTTCATTAAACACCAAATCTACAGAGAATAATAAACATATAGAAAATAGGGTTTAGGGAAGACAGAAAAGCTGTCAACCCTGGAGACACTTCGAAATAATAATCTGCTGATCACACTTTATGAGAGGGTTTGGTCCACCGACCTTCATGGGATGAAATCAATATAATAGAGATGGATCAGCGCTGGATATTAAAAAAAGGTAAACGAATCTGCACACATACTGAGCTCAAATCACTCAATCAGCAAAGGAAGCCTTATTATTGATAGCATGTGGGAGCCGTTAATAAAGAACTAACAAGCCATTAATTTTTGTTCTAGAAACGTGATCCCAAAAGTGAAAGATTTGCAAGATTCCAAAGGTTTCTTGGGAGGTTACAAGGTAAGTGCACAGTTCAGAAGAAAATGATCCAAAGAACCATGCTGCGGCGTGTATAAGAGGGGAGCGCATAAACCCTCGGAGCAAGATTCGACAAAACGATATACAACAGATGCACTGGAGAGGCCAGGGAGTATGCTGCGAAAAGATTTCAATAAAACAATTTACTAAGACGAGGAAATTTGTCTGAAATAACTCATATACAATGAAATAAAACAACGAAAAAAAAAATAATAATGCCTCGTTGTGTGAGCGAACACGCACTTTTGTGTCTTTTATGGGGATGTAAGACAATGTAGCTGAATGGTATTTGTGATAGTAACTATGAAGTGTCGGTACCACTCAGAATTTCCATTAAAAAACATAATTCCATCCACCACGTGCAGATATATAAAATCAATCACCGTAGCTACCTTCCTCTTCTTCTCCCTCCTCCTCCTCCCTCTCTTCTTCTTCTTCTTATTATTATTATAATAATAATAATAATAATAATAATAATAATAATAATAATAATAATAATAATAATAATAATAATAATAATAATAATAATATAAATCGAACCATTCGCTTGAAGAAGCCCCAAAAGGTAGACATATAAATGTATTTGCGTAGCAAATCCATTAAATTCCCATCTGTTTTAACTAAATATTCGTAATATAGAGCACTTCAAGAAATAAACCCATCACACATCGGATATTGATTTTCTAAATTTTGGTATATATATACTGTCAAAACTCTCTCTCTCTCTCCGCACACATATATATGTGTGAGTTTATGCACATTCTTTCTCTCACATACACATGTGTAGGTAAATATATATATATACATATATATATATATATATAGAGAGAGAGAGAGAGAGAGAGAGAGAGGGAGAGAGTTTTGATCATGAATGAATACACCCCTACCACTTTTTTTTTATAGATATGTAGTTACTCTTCTTCTAAACCAAACATAACAGAATGTCATAATTTCTAATGGAAAAATACACAACCAAAAGATATATTCCCAGGTATTATTCATAACCAAAGGCTAGAGTATTGAAACACTGATGCCAATAGTATTAGTATGTTGCTGTACCAAACTGAGTACACAGTTACGTAAAAAAATTAAAAAATCAATATTTTGTATGATTACCTTTAATTCATGTTACAGATTGTAGTCTTGACGACATAGTTTTCAATAGATTTACACAGTCCCTGGAATGTTTTTTTTCACTCGGGCGGTATGCATTCTTTCAAATCCTTTTAAGTAATCATCGTTTTTGGACTTTTTGTTCCATACATTTTCATCATCATCAGTCCTTTAACGTCCGTCGTCGGACATAGACCTACCCCAGGTTTCGCCCCAATTCTCTTCCATGGGCGTCGCGGAGCCATCATTTTCTAAATTTATCCAGTTCATCTCTCGATCTTGTATTTTGTCGGCCTCGGTTTCGCACGTGATCTATAGGGATCCATGTTGTGAGTCGCGATATCCATCGGTTGTCTGTCATTTTTGCAGCATGGCTTGCCCATTGCCATTTAAGTTTTCTAATAGAGTCTATGATGTCTCTGACTGCCATTTTCTTCCTTATATACTGTGATCTCTCCATGTGAGGTTGATTCCCTTATGCGCACGTTGCATGCTTCTTAGTTTGTGGGTTACTACTGTACTATTTCCAATCTAATCTAGCGACACGCTAGGCCGATAGAACACGTTTATTACGATTTCTCTGCTTTTACGGAGTGTTTTAGATAATTGTCTTGATGAAACACTGTTCTTCTTCCCAAGCGTTTCAGTGAAGGCAACATGATTTCCTCCAATATATTTATGAAACCTTCAGCATTCGTAATTCCCGCAATGAAATGGAACTCACCATTGCCATTAGAGATAATACATCCCAGACCACGACGTTTCAACTAACACGCTCAACTGTAAAAACCTAACACTCTTCCTCGTACGTCTCGCCATGACGACGCCGAAATCGTTGAATGCTATCAAACGCCAAAACGTTGATTTCTGTTTCATCTGACCACAATACGCTGTCCCAAAACGTTGAATGGCGATTCTTATTCTCCAGCGCACACTTCAAACGGGCTTGTCTCGATTCCAGTAGCGATTTCCTACGCGCTTGTCGGACATGTAAGAAGGTCTTGTTCGGGGTATGTTTGATTGTTGTACTGGAAACATTCACGGCACACACCACTTTGACCTCATTAGCAACATCCACGGCCGATTTTCTCGTGTCTTCATCAACCTCCCGATAAAACGAATAGACTTCGGTGTCAGCTTTCATGGTCGACCTGGAAGCTTCTGTACAGCGACATTTCCACTTCTCTTGTGATTTCGCACGAATATGGCAACAGTGTTTTTGTTGCAGCTACTTTTTTAGCCATTGTTCTGTCTGTTGGAATAAATATCATCTTTTTTTTTTCAGATCGGAATAGAGTTCTTTCCTATGTAGCTATGGCTTTTTTATGAACTACTTTCAACATTCCTCACTCTATTTGTATCTAAATTTATTTAGACCCCCTTTATTGAAAAAAAATCAATAATGATTTTCAAAGTATACTTAGTATATAGAATGAAATAAACATTTTCCGTGCGAGGTACTCATTTTCGTGCAGCAATATACATATTCATCTCAGTTGCTCTCTCTCTCTCTCTCTCTCTCTCTCTCTCTCTCTATATATATATATATATATATATATATATATATATATATATATATATATATATCAACCGAGTTAAATGCTTTGGAAACTAGTCATAAATAATTCCTGTGGATATCTGTTTGATTGCGTAATGTTCCGCTATAAATAATAAAATCCTGCTGTGTTTGGCTTGGAAGAAAATGAACTTTCTAAAAACAAAAACGGTGGGGATGTATTCATTTAAGGGCGATACTGAATGTACAGATTCATACTTGGATGGATGTGCGTAAGTACGCGAATGCCAGATGTCTATATACAGTGCTGGTCATAATCATGGGAACACTTGATTTTTTTTGGACTATACAATATCTTCTGAGTTAGATGGAAATCTACCAAATTAGAATAATCAGAATACTTTGATAAAATATCCAGTACTAATTCCCCCCAAGAAATTGAGAATATTCCCAGGATAGCTTTGAAGACATCCTTCGTTTATATTTTGTTGCATACACTTCGGTTATGGTGACGGCCTACTAACATCTCTCGGAGCGAACTATAAGCTTCTGGCAATCGTCAGCTGGTAGCATTTTCTATTTTTCTTTTGTGATTTGTTCATGTTTTTGAATTTTTGCAGGAATCCTGTGATGTATGATGCGCGTTGAACCCATCAGTCCAGATTTCCGCTCTCTCAAAAGATTTTCAGTAAGATCGAGATTGAGACAACTGGCCAGTTTAAAACAGCCCTTCCTTTATTTATTCAACCATTCTTTGGATGTGGGCTTTAGGTTTCCATCTTGCTATAGCACTCATGACCTTCAGAACAAACCTAGTTTTCTCACACTGAGTAGCACATGTTTCTCTGAAATCCCTTGGTAATCCTTTGATTTCATGATTCCTTTGATACAGTCAAGGCTTCAACTACTTGAGGCAGCAAAGCAACTAAATAAAGTTATCCAATATACTGGTATTATGATTGAGAGTCGTTTGCTGAAGCTCGTTATAGACAGTTATGGGGTTTCGATGAATTGTAGTGAGCAGTAATCCTCTTAATATTCTTGTTGATTCTCTTTATAATCTGACGTATCAGTAAATAAAGCAATTGTATTTTTTGAAAATCTGAAATTTACACTTACTTAATTAAGCAAATGCATCAGCTTGAAAAATTATCTGCAGCTAAAAACAATTTAATAGAGCCATATTCATCGAACATCAATACGACAGATTTATTGCGGCGCCATCCGATCTGACTACGGATTTACCGAACGAATGTTGATGAATGCAGCCAACACGAAGGCCATGACAAGCCATCGGTAGTTTCAGTTTTTGTGTGTCACGACAACCGCGAAAAAAGTCCCAGACTAAATATTATACCGGTGTTACCCGAAGCAATAACCATGCTTAAGATAATTCAGCCATAATCATTAGATACTAGATCATTTTCAACCTTTTACAGAATAAACAATAATTTATATAAGAAATACACAATGATTTTATCAAAAAACTTCAAAGCAGACGATAATCCATTTGGAATAGCAAATAATTTTCAATGATTTTATACAGAGAATATTTTAATTTAATTTCAGTTTCAATTTAATTCATTTCATGTAAATCGAATTTAATTTGATTTTAAAACAAAATAAATTTAAGGCGTGAAGGTTTTTGCAGCTTCTTATGTGCTATACTTATCGACAATTTAATCTAAATTGTATTTGCAACAAACTTGAAATTAAAATAAAATGCGATAAAAATCGAGTAGAATATCAAGATTAAGGTAAATCGTGGTAAGACAATTGAAAACAATATAACCAATATTTCATTTACGACTGGAGTTGATATTTTTTTCGGGTGGATTGGATTAGATTTTAAACACTAACTTAAAATTTTGATATGCTACGTCATGGGAAAGTGATAATCAAAAATCATAACTTCTTTTGTTTTTTGAAATTTTGCCAAATCAATTGAACATTAATAAACAAAATTCGAATCAAATGAAAATTTTAGAAAAGATCATGAAATTAAACTTGAATTTAGAATTGGGATCGCTGTGTCATTACATTAATATGGCAGCATAGTTATTGTTTCGTGTAACACCGGTGTGGTTTTTCGCGAGGGATTCTTTCTGTCTTAGTTCAACACGTGATATCGAGAAGTACCAACCATCCTCCTTACTTACTGAAGGAAGTTCAATAAATACTACGAATAGGTAAGGTAAAAAAACGAGGAGTAATCGAACTGCCTTCGGGTATAACGAATAGGAATGTAGTGAACTATTGAACTTGATTTTAATTTACCAAATGAAAGAGATTATAAAGGACTCTTGGCTTCAACGGCAACCCCTTCTCGAATAAGTCCGTTATACCGAGGTTTTACCCTATGTAATCCCAAGTGAGAATCAAATCCATTACATTAGGAGAGATTTGTGATTGAACCTTTTTAAGCCACGACAAAAGGCTGTAATTACAAGAAACTCGTGGATATCAAACTCACAGTAGTATTTATGGTCTGTGAGGCTAGATTGCTACTCATTATAACTAAGCGAGGCACCCAGCTGAACATAGTACTACACAACGTCACAAGTAAAGGGCAACCGTGTGTTTACAACGGTACCTTGCTAACCTCGGCGTAGTATTTCTCTCGAGTACTGATTACACATCCGAGTTTATTTTTACACAACTCCGTGAAACGTATTAAGGTTAAGAAACTTCAAATATAGGGTTCAAGGGCGTGAACCTGACCTTGTAACCAGGAGTCCAATATTCTATCAGTGAAATATCCTGTCGGAGAAAAAAAATCGATAGTTTGTTGATTAGAATTCACAAAAATCGATGGGTGACAATGAATAAAGAAACTCCTTACAATGCCTGAAATCTCTATCCGAAATTACCACAAATTCATTTAGATATCGATTTGCTATTGATTCTGATATTCATCAAGATATCGATCTGTCTTTGTGATATGAAAAAAAGTAGCCCTCAAAAGGTGGCAATGTCTGTGAAAAGCACACCGCCTTGCCCGACTCCACATCTTATTTCATTCCTCACGTTTTGTTGTTGTTTTTGTTCCCACTTCATTCTGTTTCTACCTTTATTCTATCTCGCATGAGCCTCATTTACCGGATTCTTTCTGTCTGATCAGTCACCTGCATATTCACCCTTTTCCTCCTCTCGTTTTGTTCCTCCTCAGAACAAAAATAATAGTTTTTATTTGTACCTTTTCGCTTTTCTATGCCGTCTACTTGTGAAAGAACATATTCTCGTTAACTAAACAAATGTATTAAGTAAACACATCTATTGTGCCTATCGTAATAAACCATGCATAATTACCTCATATAATTATAATTTTAAACTCTCTAAAAATAGCTTATTAACTAGGAGTACGTAATTAACTGATTTAATTGCATTAAGGTTAATCCTGAGGTAGATATATAAATTTGTAAACCGTTAAATCCCAAGTAGGATTCATTTAATAATTATGTCAATGATTTTTCAATACAATGATTACATATATATGCGTATAGGTTCATTGATAAGTTCATAACCTTAACACATCAAATATTTATTTTCCTACATAATCTCTTTCTTTGTCGATGTACTAACTTCAATATTAATCACTTGGATCAAAAATTATACCGTGGAAATATCTGATAACAATTAAGCTTTTAACAACAAAGCCAGGCTACAGAGTTGATGATTCCACCTTGTACAACGACAGCAAATTCTGGCGGCAGTTAAACATAAGACAATAATTAGAATTGTATTTTGGTGCCGACAACTTTAAGAAAACACAACATTTAGCTCTCCCAGACGGAACACCCTCTCGAAATCGTAGGCTTATACCAACTGGCCCTCACAGTCCATCCTCTATCCAAGCATAATGCTGCATGTGGGGAGTATCGGGGGTTCAACTACTATGGGCCCATGTTGGGCTAAGATAAGCTTAGCAGATAACTTGAGATGCCTCTCCATAGCAGTAGTTAGCAAGCTAATCTCGATGTAAAGCAATGGTTAACAAACTAGTTTCGACTGCAGTGAATTCGATCCTCATAAGGTACACTACTCTTGTGGTGTGGTGGTCTTCTTAGCGAAGCTTGACTGATCTGGGCCCCAACTAAGAATGTACCAGACTAACCGTTTTGGGAAAAGGTTGAACTCTTTCGATTCTCTAAGATCAGACAGCTGTTGAAATTTTCACCTCAAACCAACACCATGAATTGAAAAAGAAAATACAACTTGATCTTTTTTTTTTCTTATTTGGATTCCAAACATTTAAACTAAGGTCCTTAGCTTTTAGACAAGACTAATGAGAAAGATTCAATACCGACGCATGTCTTATTCACTCTTAGGCATATCAACGCACAAATGAAAGCACAAAACTTTCCTTCTGATTGCTGTTAATGAATATCACTCATTCGGCACTGCTTGCAGAATTATTGACTCCTATGCAACGTGCACATGAAAGAATTACGCTGGGCCTCACATGGAGAGGCCATAAGACGGCATAGTACATCCAGGAAAAGACAAAAGTCAAGGACATCATAGAATCCATTAAAAATCTCAAATGACGGTGGGCTGGCCATGTTAAAAGAATGGCGGAAAAACGAAGGCCATCACGACTCACGACATGGATTCCCCAAGATCACATGCGAAACCGAGGCTGGCAGAATATTAGATGGAGAGACGAGCTACACAAGTTCAGGAAGTACTAGCTCCGCGACGCCCATGATAGAAAAATGTGGTAAATCCTGGGGAAAGTCTATGTCCAACGACGGACGTTAAAAGACTGATGATGATGATGATGATGTCTGTAGAAGGATGCTCTGAACACTGAGGTCTATCAGTGCTGACTGATGGAGGAGGTCGTTGTTGTTATTCCACGTGTGTGTCTCTTGTTGTCCCAAGCCATTTGTTCAAGTTGGCAATGAACGCCTGCTCCTTTTGGCTGAGCAGCGGCCCTACCGACCCATGTATTCGTATCTACTTAGCTGTAAGCATTTTAAATGCATTTTTTGCGTTACTGCGTCGAAATAAATTAATCAAACAGCCAGGAAGGTATTTTGCAAGGATTACGCTCCGTGGCGTTCGACTCCCAGAAAAAAATAAATAACATTTTTTATATTGTTTTACGTAACATTTCCTCGTAAATCACCATTAACAATTCGCGCCATTTTTATCACGTGAGCATAACTGCGCGACCAGGTGTGTTGGCATTCTGTTTTCGCATTCTGTCATCATTCTTCGCTTACGTGCTTATTTTCGAAATGACGCATATATGGGCGGAATCATAAACTCATACACGGGCATGGAACGTGCATACGCTAGCGTGTGTGCACACACATATACGCTCAAACATACATGCACATGCATCAGCACACATAAACACACACACACATACACGCATGCATCAAAGTTGTTTGTTTTTTTCATAATTTTTTTTATGTGTTCTTTGTCTTTTTGTGGGAATAGGTAGTCCTCGCATCATTAAATATGCTCTTATGATAAGTCTCTGTTCTTTGGACGGTCGAAAAAGGTGTGTACAAATATGGTGGTGATGTCTTGCAGAATTTTAACTTAGGCGATTGATGAATGACTAGCACAAGCTCATACAAATACACACACACACACACACACACATACGCACACCTATATATATATATATATATATATATATATATATATATATATATATATATATATATATATATATTCTATCATATTTCACATCCACAACACTAACTTATTTATACATACATAAAGCACGCTTGCAGTGCCATCAGGTTTACTAACGCATATATATATATATATATATATATATATATATATATATATATATATATATATATATATATTGGATCCGCGGGTGAACAGTTATTTTGGTAATTTTTGGTAATGATGATACTGAAAAAGATCATCAGTGGGAGTGCTTGAGTTTACCCTGGGTAAAATTTGTCTGAGCAAATATTATTAAAAACAAAAAACAAAAAATAAACTTCACAATTCGGTTTCAATGCCCATAGATGCCTTTTCTTTTTTTTTTTTACAGTACATATAAATATATATATATATATATATATATATATATATATATATATATATATATATATATATATAAATATATATATATATAAAAGAAATGGATGCATGATCCGAGAGAATGATTGTAAATTGTGTTGTATTTTGAAGTCATATTCAAAATGATTTCCCGTTATTATCTGGCCTATAATTCAATATATTGATACATTGACCGTTTAATAATGGGAAATACTTCCCATCTCTCCCTCTCCCTCTCTCTCTCCCCCTCTCTCTCTCTCTCTCTCTCTATATATATATATATATATATATATATATATATATATATACCCATTTTTAATTACATGAATGATGTGATGAAAGAAACAAATAGAGAAGACATAGACCATAAATAAACAGGAGAATTTGGAGTTATCTGTGTCTAATGGTCTTTGCATTACATCAGCTATTTAGCTCAATGGTAAAAGCAACGCCACATTGAAGCAGTTTTCCTCTCGATCACACCTCCGATTTCTGCAACAGTCCCATTTTCTTTAATCGTCTATTCTGTTTATATTGTCTACGTCAAATGATGAATTCACCATGTAATAATGGGAGATCATTTCAAAAATAGTTTCAATATAATATAACGCAATTCATATATATATATATATATATATATATATATATATATATATATATATATATATATATATATATATATATGTTGATGAAAACGACAATTGGAGAAATCAAGAGGTATGTTTTACATCTCAATTCTTTTTATAATTCCCTGGGCTTGTTCCATTGCATTTTGACAGGAGCCAGTCATCTTTTTCAGAAAAGGTATTTTCAGCAGTTCACAGAAAAAGTTGCTGTTTACATGTTTTGATGCTTAAGAGAGAAATGGGGATATTTCTGTGCTGTTTTATTGTTTTGTAAGAGTGGGAGGGGAGGTGTTTGTGTCTGTGCACGTGTGAGTAACATTTGGTTTGAAATGAGATGGGTCTTTGAGAAGCTGGATCAGAGCGTATTTGTTTCCTAAGTCTGTGGATGTTTGGCTTGCCTTCCATCGGAAGGGCAGTGAGAGGAGAGGAGAGGGGCTAAAATGGTCATTCGTAAGGGAAAAAATTATCATAGAATGGAGAGGTGGTGTTTTGCATTTAATGTATACGCGTCGGTATATGTGTGGCAAAGAGGAAGAAGGGTGTTGTTTTTATCTATTATTCTTCATTGATGGTAAGTGAAACTTCTTATTCTTTTCTTAAACGGATGGTATATGTGTGCTTGTACTGTTTCTTAAATGGAATGTTAGCTATTAACCAATTCCTTGTTTGTTAGTGTTGTACTGTATTGTATCTGGGTGATTCTTTTTCAAAATCAATGCATTCAGAGGGTTTGCAATCTGAAAGTGACCATACCTTTGTGTTATTGTGTTGCATTGTAATATAACAGCTGCTTTGATACATCTGCGTGTCGAGGAGTCGTGAATATTCTAGATGTGATGGGCTTGGTGAAAGTTGTGCTTGTGTGTGTTTCTATGTTTGACCAGGGCATTTGTTCTGTCATATAATTTAAGGGATTAATGTTCGTTTATTCTTGAGAGGTCCCGGTGTCTCTTAGATGTAGATTTTGTCGCAGACCTCGCACCGAATAGCGTAAACGCCGGCTTCGGGTGGTGTCGGTTCATTTGGTATTTTATTTTCTTCTGATTCTTTGTTGGTTGTTGAGGTCTGGATGGCAATTCATCCTATCTTTTGTTGTTGTTTTTTTCTCCACCCTCTAATTGCCATTTTCATCAACATTCAGTTGGATTACTTCACATTCACGATACAAACACATATATGATATAGATATCTGCTCAGGCAGCCATTTTGTCGGGTTATTCCTCTAAAGAGGCTGCTGACCTTTAAAGTCAGCTTGGTATCTGTTTCAGTGGCGTGACAGACCTCCGCTGTGTGTTTTAGTTATTCGTCCAAAGGGCCAGCAGACCACTCAGCAAGCACATCTCTATTATCAATCAGCGGCAAATATCAGACGCACCCCACCACACACACACACACACACACACACACACACATATATATATATATATATATATATATATATATATATATATATATATATATATATCAAAGCCACTCTGCTCCACTGACTGAGCTAATAAAGCTTTGGTAAGCAGGAGTTTGGAATGGCACTGCTTTGCGAAAGTGTTGATAGCTCAGTCGGTAAGACTGCTTCCTTGTGGATGCAGGTTCGAGTCCCACACGACGCTCATTTACTTTATTAATCTACATGGTCGGCTGTTCGATTTGTTATCAGGTTGGTTGTGGTGAAAGGAGTTTCTAAATGGCTCGTCACTACAATTATCACATTCTGTCGGACATGGTCTAATCTAATGACACATACAAACACAAACATATATCAACAAGGGCAGCCATGATATCGGGTTATCCCTCTTAAGCGGTGCTAGACATGTGCAGCCAATCAGGATATCTACTGAGCTCTATTACATGTATTTACTGTATAAATATCTGCAGGGGTAGCTATTAACTCCACCTCGATGGACGATAGAGTACAAACCCTTGGTTTAATGAGCGGGGTCAGCCATGCGCATGTCACACTTCACACTCAATTGTGCATGCCCTTGGGTTATTCACGTACGGACCCCAACTACTTACGACCTGACAAGACGCGGAAAAGATTTCCGTTCCGGACACAAGTCATTATATATATATGTATATTTGTATATCTGCATAAGAATGAAGAGAAGTTTCTGTCGTGATACACTTTAATGACAATGTTGGAAAATCATTCTACAGACAATAAAATCAGCACAAATATCAGAATCAAACACGGTGAAGTAACGAGCCGGTAAAATCGACATATCATTGCTATTAGCTGAGATGCTATTGAAAGAGAACGGAATGAAAGAACAGAACAACTGAGCGGGATCATGGGCTATAGAACATCAATAATGCCACGCAACGATATGGTAGCAAGATTCCTATGAACTTGACGGACACGATCCTATTTACAATTAGCATATCCCGGTACGAATAAGAAGGTGAACATCGAAATGGTACCTGGAAATGAAGTATAAAAGAAATTATTAAATTTTTCCCACTATTGTCATTATATATATGGATGTATAGCTTTCGACTCCTGGTCTATCTGCAATCGAGATCAGGAAAAAAATGAATATTTTATTGTTTTTCAATTATCAAATGATTTTAACCTCAGCTGAAACAAATCAGGCAATACTTATACTCTCTTAATCTAGAATTGGGTTCTCCTGTACTGAAGCAGGAAATGTTAATTATAAAACTAAAATAAAAATCATGTCTACGGTCAATAATCAAAGGTATTAAGTATTTCTGCATAAATACACATTATATATATATATATATATATATATATATATATATATATATATATATATATATATATATATATATGCAAAAATTACACTGGTCAAATAAATGTGTCAAGCGTGATGAGTTTCAAGGCAACCCCAAGCCCCCCCTCCAAAAAAAAAAACTGTGAAATTGGCTACCTTTCGCTTGTAATGATGAGAGCAGAATTATACCTTAGCCATGCTGACAACATTCACAATGGATGCTGTATCGTGTATCCATTAATGATGAGAACTTTATGTTGAGCATCATATCAACAATGAAAATATCCAAAGCGTTTCACTTATTTTCATTATCATAACGGATCTACGTCCTTTTCTGGCGCTATATGCAATTGGATATGCCAACTTGCGGAGATAACGAGACACGATAAAGGGCCTCTGCTTAAAAACGGAAGTGGAGAGCTCACTAATACTCGACAAGCAAAATACCCAGACAAGCAATGGTTATAAACTTATGTGTTTGTTGTGTGGATGTGAGTCGATCTGAAAGAATTTCGGTAAAATGATGATTGAAAGGTGAGGAGAATTTCAAGAGAAAAACAGAGTTGCAAACGCTGCAAGTTAACTGGAAAAGGTGGCAACCATCAAAATGCATCAGGACATGCCCACATGATACTAAAATTTCTCGAGATACCACACGTATTTTTCTCTTTAATATCTCTTCACGTTTCGATCGACATTTTATCAACATGTATATATTTTATCAACATACATATTTAATTAAAAATGCGTTACATTACTTTGAAACTCTGTTTGAAATGTGTTCTAATTATAATGTGGTGATTGTATCATTTTGCCAAGACTGTGTAAATGGTCTTTTTCCGGGACTTTATTGTTGTGCATCAATTTTGTCTCTGTTCTGTTCATCTTAAGACCTTTTTTTTGCGCTCTCTACTTAGATCGCTCAACATGTTTTGTAACTCATCTGATGTTTCTGATGTTATTGCATTGTAATCAGCAAATATAATGTGTGTGCACATATATATATATATATATATATATATATATACACACACACACACACACACACACACACATATATATATATATATATATATATATATCCTTTTTAAAAATCACACATTAAACACGTCTTCATTCTTTGTTTTTCTATTCTTTTCTCGCTATTTGTCTTCTACGTTTTCAACTCTTCTCCGTATTTTTTCCCATTCCTCTGTGACTTCCTCGCCGAACGAATTCTTGGCACGAGATTATTATTTTTAATGGCTTCCTTGTGTTTTGATTTCTAAGAGGTTCCCGCAACGTTTGTGAATGAGTTGAGGGCGGTTGTGGTCGGGGTCTCAAGGGTCCGAGTCAGCAGGTTTTTTATTTGTTTTTTTTTTTGTTTTTTTGTTTTTTGTTGTTGTTGTTTTTTTCGTATTATTAAGAATCGAGGTAGGGTGTTGGTTGACAAGAAAAAAAAAGGAACAAGGATTGAAAAGAGAACTGAGATGATGTGATATAAAACCGTGATAAACAAACAAATAAACAGAAGCAATCAAGCAGGCAAGCAAGAAAGAAAAAAAAAAGCAGAAAGAACGAAAAACAAAAAGACAACAAAGTGCAAAATAAATAAACACAGAAAGAAATAACGGAAGAAGAAAAAGGAGAAGCAATGACGAAAGGAATGATTCAAAGATAATTCCAAGTATGTTATAAAGGGAAGAACGAAGAACACAGGCAAGAAGAAAAATAGAAAAAAAGAAAAAAAAGAAAGAAGCTATTGACGTAAATTTTTGGAAAAAATGAGGTGAGACAGATCACTTCACCTTTTCCTTTATTTTTCTCTTCACTTAGCTTACTCTCCTTTCTTCTAATCTGCTCTCCTTTCTCCTCTTCCCCTGCCTCCTTCCCATAGCCAATACCTACTTTTATTTCATCTACTCATTGTTTCCTTCCTTTTTTTGGTTATTTGAAAACTTTCACTTTAATCTCGTTGCAAAACAACACGACAAAGCCGAACTTTATCTATAAAATGAAAAAAAAAAATTATATTTCAAATCATCAAACACTATGGACATCAATCAAGATTAACGTAACTGGCGAGGAAGAGAGATTGCGTTTCACCATTTTCCCAAATGTTCCAGGCTTGTCTACCTGCTTTGAAACCAGTATCCAAAATCCTGGATTTTTCCTCAGCTTCAACACTGATTACTGACTCTAGTGAAAAATACGAAACTCAGCTAAGAAGCGGTTCATTAGTATTTTTATTTATTTAAGCTGAGCTAAGTACGGAATCAGGTTAAATAGTGGTTGGTTGGGAGACGACAGAATTATTTGTGCCAATCTTCCAAGTGTATAAGGATTGCCTTCGGAATTAACATTGGGAACCGTGGCTTTTCATGAAGGCTTTTCATGAAGGACCGAATATTGTTAACTGGCAATTATTTCAGCCGTGGTGTAGACCCACTGATTTAACATTATAGCGTAGAATTCAAAAAACATACACTACAGCTTTTTCGTCTCTTCAACTTGGGATATATAGGAGATCCGATTATAATACAATTATACCTTCTTCTTCTTCTTCATCTTCTCTTTATAGAGATAAAGAGAGAGAGTAAAAGTTAAAGAAAGAGAGAACTCTTTCTTTAACTTTTACTCTCTCTCTATCTCTTTGGTTCTTCATCCACCTCATATACCTCTCATTATATTGCCTCCTCTTTTTCCTTCTTCCTCCTTCACCCTATTGTGGAGCCCTTTGCAATTAAATCTTATACGGAATTTTTTTTTTCCACGTAATCAGTTTTCAAAGATAGTTACTAATATAATTGTAAATGCCCATAACTGCTGAGTGAAAATCGTAGATTTTATGCATACATAAAAGTGTGTTAAATTATTGTAATAGTTGACATTCTTTCAATTGATAGCTGCCACGAAGGCTGTTTTAATGTTGTTAGCTACATCGGTAGCAGAGGTGGCGTTTTTTGTGTTGTTAATAGGGTGAGAAAGACGGATACAGTGGGCATGTGGTGTACAGCAGGGATGAGAAAAACACTTTAGAAAGTAAAGAAAAAAGAAGGGGAAAGTAGAAAATAGTCCCAAGAAATCAAGATTGATAAGAATATAAATGTGAGTGCAAACACTAAATAAACAGGAAATGGAAAGGAAGATAGAGAGAAGAAATTAGGGAGACAGAATGGGAAGAATTCGAATATGTAACAATGAACGACAGAAAAGGAGACAGACAGAAAGGAGTCCGATTGAAAAGATTACCATATGCGACCAACACATGTGGAATGTTCTAAAGCATACTGACTTGAACGTGGTTATCGAAACAAGAAAGGTGGGGATATCAGTACGAACGATTCATAGAATAAACCATCTAGCATTTACCAAGCTTAATATCAGTGTGACAGCGAGTGTGGGACACCCAGTGAAGATGGACTGCACTACGTTATTGAAGGTTGTTAGACTAATATGTTTCCCATCATCCTACGACGAGACACCTAAAACCAGCTGTCAATATTTATCAATCTTGACTAAAAATAGCACGAAGCCAAATGAACAGAAGTGAGGTCAATCGTTTTGCAATCATCCTCTAAGTGGGAAAAGGCGTCCCTGCCTTGAAAACCTGCATCGAAAGATTTTTGGCAGCCAGTTCAACTTATACAAGATTTGTTACATTTTAAAAAAAAACTGTTTGACTTGGATTTCTTTCATGTCGGAAATGGCTGGTGAAGAACGACGGTTTGACACATTGCAATGGAACACTAGAATTAAAATAAGATAAACTGGCGAGGAATAAAGGGAGTTAACATAGACGAAGAATATTTGAACCGCTTAAATTCTGCCTTTGATATTGTAATAATATTAGATATGTCAGATGAGTTACAAAACGGGCTGAGTGATCTGAGTGGGCCAAAGCCAGAAAATAGTGTTAAAGATAAACACAGTGTAAAAATGAGTAATGTTTAACACTTACGTCCCGGAAATGACCAAGAGAATAGATGGCAAAGACCTAAGTTAAGAAATTCATTAACGTAGATCGAGTGGTGAAGTTATAGGAATACTGTGAGAGCAAAACAAAACAACACATATCGATTGGTTGGAAAGTATTTGGTATAAAGAGAGACATATGGAAGAGCGCCTCACCAATATGATTAAAACGGGGGGTAATCAATGGATGCGTAACGCCAAATTGGACTAAAGGATGCAAAACGCGTAAACTAAAAACACCACTTGACTACGAATCGCACTGAGAGAAACAGATACGGCAAAGCTTGGTATATGGATGGAATATATCAAAACATCACCATAGATCAGAGAGAGCGGACCAAAGTGAAATATATCATGCAGGTAATTAAATGACGAAAATGGAGACGGACTGGGCAAAAGAGAGGGACGAAAACTAAAATAAAAAGTAAACTGATTTATGCCCATTGAACGTCAAACGCCGGAGGAAAAAATTATATTCAAGATGATATAAAGATATGGCGGTGAGAAGACTAACAAAAAACTCGAGAACAAACTCCGAATCGCTCAGAAAACAAAAGACAGAGCAACGCTAAGACTCGCCCCAAGCGATAAAAAATAAATCAATACCGATTGGATGACAGAGCAAAGTAAAAGATATCATACAAACCATTGAACAACGAAGACGGAGAATGACTTGAATTTTTGAAAGAAGGAAGGGCAACACATACAGAAAAAGGTCAATTGATTAGTGCCCAAACGACGGCAAACGCAGTGGGAAAAGACCAGACACGAGATGGAGGGATGAGATAGAAAAATGTCAGCGCAATCATGGTCGCCAAAGGAGGAACAGATGAAGGCCTTTGTTCAGCAGCGGGATTGTGATGGCTCCTAGCGTTGTTCACGATGAATAATATACATATAAAGTGTGTACATCTTCATTCCTGAGTAATGTGCTATCTTCTGATTTATCATGTCAAGAATGTATCGAAAATTGCTATAATCCCCCTCACAATTCCTCAGATTTACTTATTATCCCTCAAAAAGCTTAAGTAAGGTATTTGAAGGCTGTCCCAAAGGCTAAGATGGCAGAAAACTTGGTAAAACCGTCTTGGAGACCAAGACCCTTGACAAAAGCATTTAAAAACAAACGTGCAATACCCTAGATAAAAACTTGATCCGCATGGTTTTTAAAAACTATCCTTCATCTTGATTTCATTCTGCTATGTCACGGTATGTCATCTCGTGTTGTGCTGTGTCATATTATACCATGATATATTACGTTACGTTATGTTATGCCATCTTATTTCGTGTTGTGTCATCTCACGTATTTTCATTGAATAACATCATGTCTTCTTTTTGATAACCATTTTTATATTTGAGCACTGGCTCACAATGACGTTGCCTTGGATCTCCGAATACTGTACAATCGTATATCTTGAAAAAAAAATGCTCCCTTCTAAATCTTTTTTGGTTACTTTTATTCAACATTTGTTTAAATACATTTCTTTCATGCGAATAGAAATGTGCTAAGTCATCCGCTATACAATTGCATATAGGTGGATTTTAGATATATCTCCTGGCCACAAAAGGAAAATTTGAAGTGAATAAAAGTCATTCTCTGTACTTTTACAGATTAACAATCAGAAATGTTTTATGATTTTTTTTGTTGACACCACTCAGTTACACAAATAGCGTGATAATAACTCTGATTATATGCGTACATACGTGTTCATTAAACTATATATATATATATATATATATATATATATATATATATATATATATATATATATATATATATATATATATATATATATATATATATATATGTATATTTATATTCACACGTACATTAATATACTTACAATCATACCATACACACGTACTATTATGATCATATCAAATCATCTTGCCTACTGTTTTAAATATATATACTCTTACCGAGGATTCATTATTCGGATATGAGTATGATTCCCTCCCACTATTCACACGTGTGAAAACTTTCTTATAGTCCATATAATTTATCAAGTACATGAGGGTGTTTCTAAGTACAACTTTACTTGCACCTGAGTTTATAAAATCTATACAAATCTCTCCCGTCATACCACTGTTTGTTATAGCGTGGTTCGCGTTATAACGAGGATGGATAATGGAGCCCAATACATAAACCCAACCTCGAAATTGCTAGTTCTAGCTAGAAATAACCAGACCTAGCTCCAAAATAGATAAATCCGACTATGAAAAAAAAAAAAGTGTGGATTGGTTGTAACGCGGTTGGTCATCATCCACATCATGCGGGGAACACCGGGATACCTGTACAGAAAAACGTATTTTTAGATACGTATGATAACATACAAGACTTATTCTGAAGCAAATGTGAATTTTTGAATGATGAACATATTTGTACGGAAGTCTACGTGTCAGAAATGCACCAGCATGCATATATATCAAGTTAGCAAAAAGTGCCTGCATAAATATTAATCAGCGATCAAAATATTTCCCTTGCCTTGACCCTAAATCGCCTTTCAGCTAAATTGTGTATCCTGTCATTAAAGAACGATTCCGCTATCGATTCGATGAGTCAATATGATTCGTTGAAATTGATGACAAGGCAAGGCGTTATGTACGGAGCAAAACAAATGAGTCTTCAAATGAGAGGATTGAAGAATACACAGTAACGTTAAAGAACGTCTACTCCCAGCCACTTGATAATTCACTGTGTTGCATTTGAAACAGATAGATGGGTGTTGTTATGTGGCAAAATCACCCGATGACTTTTTTGCTCAGAAAAAAAAGATCATTTCTATTCGAATATGTCATTCAGAAAAGCCAAATGTTCGCTATAGCGACGCACAGTAACAGTTTCCAGGTTCCAGAATTTAGTTATAAGAATTTTCTATTGACTTACACCGATTAGAAAAGAATGCCCCCACAAGAACCCGGTCAAGTTGGTAGGCTGGAAGATGTCCTGTCTCTAGCCACGTTTTTTTTTCCGTTGTGAATTCTGGTATTGAATCCGTTTTTCATCCATAATGAATATGTTTATGGCAATTACTAGAGATAAATCTGTGCAGCTTGAAAAATCGTTTTTGGTTCTGGGCAATAAGCATTATTCTCTGATCTATTATAACTAAAAAGTATAGGGAGAGTGATAATTAGAATTCTACTTATTTTCAATTGAACGACCGGCAAAGTTGCACCGTTTTGATCACATAAAGAAAAACAATAACAAGTGTTGCACTGTCCTGGTCACAAAAGCAAAATTTGAATCGAATGAGAGCCATTTTCTATGCTTTTTACTCACAGGAAATTAGGAAAATGATACTCGCTAACAAGTGACAAATATCGCGTTGCTCCGTGTTATTTCGGCTAACAATAACTTTTCCTGCATCAAGCGAGAAGAAAAAGACGTGTTCAAATGCTGACCAATGTTTGCTTCCATACAATCATATGAAGTCCATTGCTCCGTCTTAAGAATTCTCCTAAAGGTTATAAACGATCTACCATTGGTGAATGATTGAAGTAAAGTGTTGGGTTAATGCCAACGACATTCATAATTAGGTTCCTGCCAATCATCCCTTCCAACTTAATTTCTGTTGCTTTTTATCACAACATTTAGAACGACATTCAAAAGAAAGTAAGATGAAGGAAATACAAGGCAAAATGTTGTCTTATATAAGAAATGCTTCAACTGAAAAATGAAAAAAAAAAAATGATATTCAATGACTTTTCAACAATTTCTTTAACATTGAGAAAAAGATGGTGGGTTAAACTTTTGCATCAACCTAGCTCACTCATACGCATTCACACATACACATATGTAAGACCATCTATATACTCTAATGTTCTTTTACGTATCATATATATATATATATATATATATATATATATATATATATATGTTGCGTCAACCTTTCCTACTTTCTGATAGCGTCTCCCTCCCGTTCGTCTTCGATTTTTTTCTCTCGTTTACCTGTTCGTTTAGTTCTACTCTTTCTATTTCGTATTTTCTAGTTTTCATGTCAATACTTCTCTTCTCTTTGATCAGTTTTAGTGTTGACTTTGAGAATCTCCTTTTGTTGTTGTTACTCTCATTCTATTGATTACGAAATAGCATTTGTCTGACAAATACACGTAACAGACTTCAACTCAGGAAATTAATGAAGATAATGTAAAGGTTATTGAGAATAAATATGATGACGGCCCTGCAATAATTCGGTTACATTAATATACTAATAAGAGGAAAATTGAAAGAAAGTTGAGACATGGGTTACAACTTCACCTTGACTATATACATCGAGCTTTATGATATAAAGACAGTGTCACCTAAACTCTTCACAATAAGCTATGAAAGTACATTTCGGAAAACTGATTGGGAAAAGTCAGATAATATCATAACTCTTTAAGATTTGCTGATGACACTGCAATGATATTGAAAAAAAATGAGATGCGAAACATGCTAATTGATATAAATGAGGGAAGCCTGAAAATTGGATTGAAGATGATCAGAAATAAAACAAAAGTTATGATCAACAGGAAAGTCCGGGGAAAGACCATAAGAATTGAGGATGTGGATTTGAAAGAGGTTGAGATATACATTCACTTTGAACTTTTGATGAAAACGAAATAAAATGGCACATAACGACACATGGTAGGGAAATATTCAGTACAACATTGAGACATATCAAAAGCATCTTGTCAATGTGCTCGTAAACGTAATGTACAATAGATGCTTGACTTCAGCTATGACGTACGGATGTGAAACATGAAAAGTAACAAAAGATTTTGAAGACGAACTCAGAGTCACAGGAAGAGCAACGGAAGGAGCAATTCTATGAATAACTTTGGGAGACAGAAAAAAAAGTATAAACATGAATCCAAGTGCAAACCAAGGTGACCGGCATCATAGATCAAACGACAAACAAATACATGGGAAAGAAAACATGGCAGGAAGGAAAGATGAAAAATGGTGCAAAAGATTAATCGATTAATGGGATAGCAAACTCAGTAGGAGAATGCCACACATGAGAGATGAATTGGGAAGCTTAGCAGGTAAGACACGTGCATGTGTGTGGAGTGGGGGTGAATGCTGATTTTTCACAAAAGCAATTACCATTAGGAAGAGCAAAGAAATGGACACAGTAAAAAGTTCATATCTATTTGTCCGAACTTGATATGGGCATGCCTTAAGTTCTGTATTCATCTCTAGCATTGTCTCCTTCTCTCCTCTTTACCTTTCGCTTTATCTGTAAGCAGGCTTTCATATCTATCTATCTATCTATCTATCTATCTATCTATCTATCTGTGTCTACGTATGTAGAGAGAAGGTGAGAGCATGAAAGTGGGGTTTTTTGTGTGTGAATGTGTGCGTGTTCTTATACAAATTTGTGTCACAGGGAATCTTGTTCCGGTCTTTATCATTGTATCTGAACGAACAGGAGACGAGTTATGGATGTGGTTGTTGTCCGTATTCTGTTTTGGTTACGTGTATGCAACTATATCCAGTAGCAAGAATACTTGTCAGCGTCAGATACAATACAAAACGAAAGTGATCGTGGGTGAGGGTTCGAGGAAGAAAGAAAAATGAAAGAGGGACTGAATGACAAAAATACAAATAAAATATTGTGTCAGAGAGAGAGAGAAAGAGAGAGAGGAACAAAGCGTAAAATAAGAGAAAGAGTACGAGAGAGAGAAAGAGTACGAGAGAGAGAGAGTACGAGAGAGAGAGAGAGTTAGGAAAGAAGGAGTAAAAACAAGATGCAAGCGGTATCTTGTAAAAGCCTTTCCCCACATGTACCTTTTAATTTCACCGCTCCGCAGAGTTTTTGGTGGAGGGCGTGGCGCGCCCCGTGGCTGGGGCAAGATGAGGGAAAGGATGGCAGATCGCGAAATCCATCGATCTCCATCGATTGTGAACGGGCGGCGGGTCTTTGATCTTGCTTTTTTTACACTGGAGACTTTCATAGCCAATGCTTTTGATTTCATTATCCCAGTGGCTCCAGGCCGGACCCAGTGAAGCGAAGCAAAGACTCGTCATCGGGTCATTTACATGGCACTCGATGAGGAAGGGTTCGGGGTGCACGGGGCGCGGGTTTTTCTGATGGCGGTGGACACAGGATGACGCCGTGATGAGGACAATGACGATTATGAAAATGATTAGAGCGATGGTGATGATGACAACGATCGCCTTCAATTTAAACTTAGTTACAGAAGACGACCACGTCTGCTGATTCAGAAAGGCATCATTCAATATTTGGTGTGTGTTTGAAAGAGGAAACCGGACCCGGCCAAAGAGCACTATCATTGAATCAAGGACCGAGGATAGCTTATGAAGCAATATGCGTGTGAAGTTTGTGTGTGAGTGTGTGTGTTTTTTTTTCTTCGGGATGGACACACATCTGTTTCTATGAGTAGGAAAGATAGACGGAGAGAAAGGGAGGGGAAGCAAAATTATTTTTTGGATTAGAAGGTGTGCATGTTTGTAAAAAGATAGAGCGAAATATCGTGGATTGTGCACAAGGAAATCATTGTTTGTCTGTAATATTGTGCGTTTAGACAGCCTCTTCTTTTACACAAGTATTATTGAAGATTATAGACGTTTTTTCTGGCTAGTTTTTCAAGTTTTCTTTTTATAGTCGGTATATCTAACTATTTATACTTCTTTCTCTCTCTCTCTCTCTCTCTTTATATATATATATATTTACATACACACACACACACACACACACACACACACACACACACATATATATATATATATATATATATATATATATATATATATATATATATATATATATATTCTTGTAAGCCTCACAGCTTCAAACAGTAATTACAAAAATAAAAACAAACTTTTCCAAAACTTTTTTGGGGTCACTTATTTCCTAATAGCTGCCAATGCAATATATGTAATTTTCTCCAGTGTTTTTCGCTGTTTTATGAATACTTTATTATTTTGGCATAATGCATGAAAGTTCTCTTGTCATCCGTTGAGCATCATATAAACATTTTGGGGATTTTAAAACAAAACATGATATCCCAGCAATATTGAATTTAATTCTTTGAAACAGTGCCTACTTATGTAAGTTACCATAAAAACCTATCTAACAACGAAAACTTAGTAAGAATAACAACAGACGTGGCTCGCTGTTCGTGTCAATTCTATTGAGCGTTCACCCATGGGTATATTTGAATTGTGTCGATTTTAATCTCTGACTGCATGGATACCAACTAATGATGAATACTAATTACACCAAAAAACTTATCCAAGTTGATTCTCAACCAAAATATTGAACCACAGAATTTTTTCCGCTATATATATATATATATATATATATATATATATATATATATATATACATATATATATATATATATATATATATATATACTGATTTCCATTAAAATATTGTCGACATTTGCTCATAGCTGTCCTGGCGTATTTCATTGTTAACCATTATTATCATTTTTTGATAACTCTTTTACCTTCATTCAAAGTTTCATTAGGTTTAACGGTTTGACTTGACTTCACATGAGTAAAATAAAATAATAAAAATAATGCCTTTGTAATGCTTCACTTATTAAACTAATAAATAATAAAATAATTTTGGACTGTAACATATCCATGTTGGAACATAAGCCTGAGTTGCCGTTTAGGACTTAGCAGATGCACAAAACTGAACTGGTGAGCGTATTTATTTTGATCACTCTCAGAATTTGTTAGATCATTTTTTTGTTTTTGTAATTTATATCTTTATCTCATTCAATATATTAATTTTTTCGTCTATATTATTTTAATATTTCTGCTTTTTGTTTTTATTCCCAAATCAATACCGGCATCTATTAACATTTTCGTTTGTATTAATAAGGAAAATAATAAGAAAAATAATAACACTGACTTGCAAAAAAAACAACAAAAAAAACAAACACGAAAGATATACAGAATTTAATTAAAACAATGAGTCACTTTCGTTGCAGTTAACTCACAGCATCATAACAACTGCTTCTTCGTGTCTTGTCGTTTATTTTTATAAGAAACTCGTCAACCAGAGCGTCTCGGGATTTTTAACATCAAATGATAGAAATCGAATAATTTAAGCAGCATTTGTTTCGCCATAAAGAATTTCATCAAAGCTGAAATAACCAATCCAACAGTACATTAATGGCTTATGATTTCACACGGAAAATAGACAATATTATTGCTGAATCTATTACGCTCAGTAGAATAAGTTCAACTTTTGTTGAACCGGGTTTGAAAATATTACCGAAAAAGTATCTGCTTATTCAAAAAATCATTACCGAGTTTGACTAAAGGCCTAACTTTTGAGCACTGCGTGAAAATTGGAATCAATCAGTCTATGACAACTGATATGACATTGCTGTTTCTGCAACCAGAGGATTGCAAAAGCGATGCAGCTCAGAACGTCACACCTAATCACTGATAGATCAGCTGAAGATTTTACTGCAATAGAAAATCTCAATGCTCTTCCCAAACAACAAGGTCACGATCGAAATTGTGAGTGTGCTTTCGGAAAATAATGATCTTTACTTTGCAAACTTTTGTACGATACAATGGAAATCAAGGTAGGAAAATTGTATTGCACCACTCCTCCAAGTGATGATAGCCCACCTGCCTTTAAAATTACAGATTTCGAAAGTCTTGATAGGCTTTAAAATACGGTAGGGTTGTGTCTGTTTTAATTCATGGTGTGTGGACCAGCCAGTCATAATTTTCGGTCCGTCGCACGAAACTAAGACTTCAAACTATTTCGATTACTCCCCTTCAGTGTTGCCTATTTGGATATTTCATTTCTAAAATTAGCTCATTCTAAAGAGTGAATGTCAAAAGAGACAATTTATAAAAAATAAAAAAGGTTTTGAATCTTTATTTTTAAAGAAAGGTTTTGAATCTTTATTTTTTTATTTATCTTATTAGATTTCTCGAGAACTGCTGATCCATACAACTTCAAACTCGACACTGCACTCCCGTGTGCGCTGTCTGATATATATCTGGCAAATGTTAACTTTGTATTATAATCAGTTGTCGAGTAATCGCAGTGCATGTATCAAACCACCCCTTTTCAGCAGGCGCTCACTTGAGATATTTGCTTGGCTGGAGTTAGTTTGATGTAAGAAAAGGTTAAAGCGGCACCCTGTGAGGATCGAACTCTAATAATGGTCTGCTAACCATCTCACACATCCTTGTATACTAGTATGGGTTTGTTATTTTTATTCATTTTCATCTATTTGATTTTTTTAAACACTAGCCTTAACTTCAATGTTTATGGCAATTTCTAGAAAAAACATGTTTTACGAACTTTAGTGTCTGTACCCGGAAAAATGTGATGCGTTATCATATGAAATCTTAAGTGCACTGCAGCGGATATTCTTTATGGTTTATATGTTCTGCTTCCATGCTAGTTGAATATTGTGTAAATAACTGGAAAGAAGAAGTGATTGCATTTTGAGAATCTATGATCGAAAAAAAATATAATGAGAACTTTTTTTCATCATCCTAACCACCGCTTAATTACTTCGAGGCAAATTAAACAAATCAATAGAAAAAAATCAAACAAAACTTGTGTAAAGAATTTCAAAACGTTTTGGTGAAGCGGAAATGAAAAGAAAAGCGAAAACTGTTAAGTTAAGATTTTCGCCAGGGAATGAGATATGAAAAATTGTACTATGTTAGTTCTGCACAAGCAGGAACATATGTCAACAGAAAGAATTGAACTCCGAGACAAAACATAATTCGACCGTTACATGTAAATTACAAGAACAGGATATTGTGTCTTTTGTGAATAATAATAGATAAAAGCATGATATAAGCAAGAGATGTCATAATGATTAGGAAAATTTCGAGAACAAATTTAATGATCGGAATTGCATTAAAGTTTCTATAATTAGATGTGTTTGTCTCTTTTTAAACTACAAAAAGAATCTGAAAACTCAAGTAGAAGGTCGAAGGAATTATTAATTAATCATAAAGCTTGACAAATTATAAATAAAGAGAGAAAAGAAAGCAGAATAGGACTGGTATGTAGGTATGATTGTTCTACACTTATACCATCATCAAGGGTGTCGGTGATTAGGCTTATAAGGACCACTTTCGGCTTGCCAGGCCCGAAGAAGCTTCAAGGTCCAATCTACGTGTCATACCAACGACTTTAAAATTGCACTCAATGCCTCTCCGCAAGGCACTCTTTACAATTATTAGATTTGAGAAAACTTTCATTAAGGTTAAATGGTTACGGCCAAATCACATTGGCTGCAATGGTTCCCGTAAGATCATCGAATTTAGGAAACGTCGAAACTGGTCAGTGCACAGGGGGATGAACATTGGCGAATACCAAGAGCCGTAAGCTGAACGAAGCTTCAACGGGCCTGGCAAGCTGGAAGTGGGTCCTGTCACTAATTGACTGTGTGAAGCATGATAACATCATACAAAGCATAGTGCGTAAGAAATTCTATATGTTAGCTGCGCTGAGGGGTGAAGAGAGATGTGTCATTGTGACACACGCATAGCGTATGCAGTAAACAGTTGCAAATTGTATAAAAAGCAAACAACGGGGCTATTTGGCGCTGCAATAGAAACTGTCTCGAGACTGGTATCTTTTGGCAGCATACCGTATTTGATGTGATCATTAACAAATTGGAAAAAAGGGTGATCACTGAATTAATTTTTTATCTCGCTTTTTGTTGGGCCGTGATCTCGAATTTAGAAATAAAAAAACGCAAATGCTGCCGGGTTCAAGCAGTTTAGCATTAACTTACATTGTAAAATGAACTCTCCACTAAATCTTATTTTGGGATAATAGAAGAAATCAAAGAAAAAATACATCAAGTAAATGCTTGAAATGTCCTACCTCTAGCTCGACTGGTGTGGGTTGTACAAACGACATGTATAGCCAGCCAGACTGACTCAGAAACTAAAGAAACCTATGTTGACAGATCTGATGACAGTTTAATTTGACGGTTTCTAATTAGTCAGGGACAGTGATTAACTGCGAAAGAGTGAAAAAGAAACTCTGGCTTCAAATTAGAAAAAAGTAACTTTGAAATAAAAGCAATTCACGTCATCCAAGAGATCAGACCAATTTGTTGGAGTTAAATAAAGGAATATTAGTCAAAGTGGTGATTAAGCCTATTTTCATCAATTTTTCAAGCACTATTTTTTTTTTTATCTTAACCTCAAAAGAAGAAGAAATCAAGCGAAGAATCACACTCGGATGGCTAGCTTTAGCCAGAGCAAGCTCAACCTTCAAAAATAGGAAGATCCCATTAATCCTAAAAAGAAGGGTGTATAACCAATGCATTCTCCGAATAGTCACTTATAGAGCTGAAACATGGAACCCAACCAAGAGACAGATTTGCAAATTGAGAACCTTGCAACGTGCACATGAAAGGATTATTCTGGGCTTCACACATGGAGAGACCATAAGACAGCACAGTACATCCAAAAAAGACAGGAGTCAGGGATATCATAGAATCCATTAAAAATCTCAAATGGCAGTGGGCTGGCCATGTTTCAAGAATAGCGGACAATCGATGGACATCTTGACTCAAGACATGGATCCCCCGAGATTACATTCGTAATCGAGGCCGGCAGAATATTTGATGGAGAGACGAGCGAATCCTGGGGAAGATCTATGTTCAATGATGGACGTTAAAAGACTGATGATGATGATGATGATGATGATGATGATGATGATGATTTCGATTTCGATTTCGATTTCGATTTCTTTTATTTCAGTTGCCTTTCGTAGAGTGACGACCTGTGAGTTGAAATGGAAGGCAACAGAACATAAGGTAAAGGAAACATTGGTCGGAATATTGATAGATATTGACGAATCGTACTAAAGAAAGACAATGAAATAGAAATAGGACGTAGAGAATATAAACACAATTCAAAGCAAAGAAAGATTGAATGATAAATAAGAGACAAATGCAAAATGGAATTAAAGAATGAACAGAAATCATTTAAGAATCACAGTACAGAATATTCACGAAAATAAGAAATTAGATTGTAGACAAATGGAGAATTAGTAGGTTGTTACTAAGTTTTGTTTTTTTTTTTTACAAAATCTTCAAGTCATATAGATTCATGGTACCATTACTGAGTCATCAAAATATTTTCCCTGGTTTTCCCCTCGTCTGGTCTTACGCTCTACTAAGCATTGTAAATATCTAGAGAAGAAAGAAGGAACTAAAAAACTTGCCAATACGCGTATGGAGAAGAGGAAGGGGGAAGAAATAAAGACCGAGAAAGAAAGCCAGGTAACAAAGAAGGAGGGACATCATTACGATTCAGCTACAACAAACCAATTTACGAAAGAATGAAAACGGAAAATGGGGAAAAATATCCTTCAATCAATAAGTAAAATAGAAAGCAGGAGACACTCACGGAGCGCATATCTCTGCGAACGCCATTGTCACTGAAATCTAAATAAGAATCCGTCCGTATATAGCTACGCTGCAAAGGAAGTAACTGTACAAGTTCCTGGATCTATCTTAAAATTCTATGAAATCTTCCATTGCCTATGCCCACCCTTCGAAAGATGTCATTGACGTTCATTGAGAAATATCTGAGATATTTTTTGGACAAGCATGAGCAAATGCATACTTGTAAGGGACGAAATGAAAAAAAAGCTTCTATTCGATAAAATGTTCCTGGATAGGCCCTAAAGTTGAATCTCCATATTTGGAATTATGTTGCAAGGATTCAGGGGAGGTAACTGCAAATAATTCCCGGATCTGCCCTCAAATTTAATCGAAAATCAATTCTTCCCTTGCCCATGGCCCACTTTTCCACATGATGTCATTGAAATTCCTTGAGTCATTCTAGAGATACAATTCCAAATTAATTGGACGGGCAGTCAGATACGCACGAATACATTTATCACTTCAAACTTTGTTGGCATAGGTGAATAAATACTGCAGATTTATTCAGGAATAATATATATTTCAGGAAAGATTATTTTGGCAAATATCTTCGGAGCATTTTTTTTAAACAAAGAAACAAATAACAGATATACCAGCCTTTTGAAAGTCTACTTTACGCCATTTTTTCAGTTTCACAAAAAAGCAAAAGGTAAAAAACAATGTTTTGCATCATTTTTTGCTGCCAGCCGTTATAGAGGCAGCACGAATCATCTCATTCTTACACCCCAGTCGTCTATACCTCCCATAATCCAAACCTTTGTCTAACATGAAATCATCATCATTTTGGGGATGTAGGAATACTCCAAGGTTTTATATAAATTAATCGTAATGGCTTCTTCGCTCTACTCCATTTAAGTTACCAATAGGTTTATATAGGAACAGTCTACTTTCCAAGAGCAGAAACCTTGAAAACATCTCTCAAACAAACAAACAAACAAACAAAAATCAAGTAGAACAAGTCTGGTTTGTCACTCAGCAAAAACCGTTACTTGAACAACGTCTTTTGGCAGATGGTAAATCAAAATATTGAAAAAAGGGTGATCAATACATACATTTAAGCGCGAATGCTACCGGACATAAAATAAGGATCGATTTAGCAAAAACTCACATTGTAAATTGAACCCCCATTAAAAGACTATTTTGGTGGGGAGTCCCCAGCAAGTGTTCCTCACAGACATGATAAGGAGTAGATGTTGAGATTTTCGGCCCTCTAACTCCATTTGTACCGGCCTGTACGGACGATACGTAGATAGCCAGCCAAGCAAACCAATTTAAAAACGGAAGAAACCTACGTTGACAGTTTTAGTTGACGGTTTCTAATAAAACAAAATAAATGAATGAAAAGTAAACAAATCTATCATTGGGAAAATATATGTATTAGGAAAACAATAAGAAAAAAATATCACGAAGATTTTGCCATTCATGACATTTCTCCTTTTGTTTCGACGTATTTTGATAGGAGATAGACTCCTTGCTTTCTATTCTCGTCCTCTCAGTTTGAGAGAGATGGATCGCTTCAGGTGGTCCTAATTGCATTCTCTGCAAATTCCACATCCTTTCAACGCCCGTCGAGACGAAAATATTTTTCTACAGTCACGTGACAGTCAAACACGGGCATATATAAATTGCTACGGATGGCACTGTGTACAGGGAGCCATCCAGATCTTCTCGCGCGAAATCTCGCTCTACCTTCGACTCATCCTATTCCTCCATTTTCTTTTTGTTTTTTCTTTGATGTTTTTTTTTTTTTTCGCGCTTTTTTTTTTTCGTGTGTTTTGCTTTATTCATTTTTTGAAGCATTTTGGAGGGTAGATTTCGTTAGATTTTATTTTGTGCAATGGAATTATTTTTTTTTCTCAACAATCCCCACTTCTTTCTTACTATGGTTATGCTTCTCTTTCTTCCTATTTCTCTATTCATCCCAAGTTACTTCTTCTTTCTTTGCTTCTCGTATTATCTCGTCCCCACTTCTCGTCTTCCTCCTCCTCCTCCTCCTCCTCCTCCTCTTATTCTTGTATCATTTCGTCTTCTTGCTCTCATCTCTCTCACCTTCACGTATTACGCCTTCTTATTCTTTCTCTCTTTCTTTCACACTCTTTCTCGTGGTTGATAAATTCAACTTATTCTTCCCTAACTTGTCTCTTTCGTCTATGCATTTCCTCTCACATCTTGTGGTATTCAATTTTTTTATTATCATTATTTTTGTTGTTGTTGTTATTGTTGTTGTTGTTATTATTGTTGTTGTTGTTGTTGTTGTTGTTGTTATTCTTCTTCTTCTTCTCCCAGTATTTTGTTTTCTTCATTAGATTTTCTATCTTTCATAACGTTTTTTTTTTGTTTCCTTGGAATGTTTACTTTTCATCATCTGATATATTTTTTTATGGTAAATAAATTAATCGTTTTTGCACACCATGTTCTCTTAACTGATTTCAATTATTTCTTGTTGGTCTACATGTTCGTCTTCAAATTCTTTGTTTTTTTTTTCATTCTCACATTCATTTTGGGCTTCTATTTCTTATTTCTTCTTAATCTTTTTTTCTGAGGAAATGTTATCTTTCATCCGCTTTTCAAGGACATTTTCAAAAAGTTCTGTTATCCTCCAAGGTTTGAGTTATACCCAGATATTCCTGACAGTTTGCCCACACTTCAGATGATGATGATGATGATGATGATTATTATTATCATTATTATTATTATTATTATTATTATTACGAGGACGGTGATGATGATGATGATGATGATGATGATGATGATGATGATGATGATGATGATGATGATGGTGACCATCATCAAAATCATTATCGTCATAATCCTTTTGACGTCCTTAGTTGGATTTCCAAAGCTTTGCCAGCTCTCTCTATCGCATGCGTGGTGGTGCCAATATCTGCTGAACGGTCCAAATCATCAAGCCATCTCATTTTCTGCTGACCACTGTTTCGCATAAGATCGATTCGGATCCACATTGTGAGTCGTGAAGTCCAGCGCCTGAAATTGTTGATCGCAGTGCTCCATTTATTCATTTATTTTTTTAATAACAAATATTTTGTCTTCATTAATAACGGGGAACTATTATTATCAAATAGCAAGAGTTCAACTATCTGATAAGGGTAATATTCATCAATGAAAAAAAAACATTGTTCCTTTAATAAAATTAGGTGCAAGATATATGAGTGAATTTCGATAACAAACCACATTTCAAAGGGAGCACGAAGTATCAAACCTAAGAATTTTGTTATCTTAGGCTCCTGCAAAGCAATTAATAGGTACAGGTCAGATGGAAAATGTAAGCCCTACCTTGAACTGCTGGTTAAGTATTTTTATGAGCAGTGCTAAATATACATGAATTATATATGGGTATATACGTTACAATCACAGCGGCCCCTTTATCAGGCTAAGTGAAGACTCGGACCCCTTTCAGCTACCAAAAGGAGTAAGACAAGGTGATACCAGCTCACCCAAACACTTCACAGCCTGCCTCGAGATGATTTTCAAAAGAATAAACTGGGAGAGTACAAGAATCAGAATAGACGGCGAGTATTTGAGCAACCTCAGATTTGCAGACGGCATTGCCCTTTTCGCAGAGAACCTACACGACCTCCAACTAATGATAGATGAGCTAAATGGAGAGAGCAAGAAAGTCGGCCTACACATGAAATTCAGCAAGATGAAGGTCATGTGCAACAACCACATCAGAGATAAAGACAGTAAGATCAAAATCGAAGACACAGAACCGGAGAAAGTAGATCGCTACATCTACCTAGGACAACGAATCTCCATGAGACCCACAAAAAAGAAGAAATCAAGCTAAGAAGCACACTAGGTTGACAATCCTTTGCCAGAGCAAGCTCAACCTTCAAAAATAAGAAGATCCCGTTAATCCTAAAAAAGAAGGGTGTGTAACCAATGCATCCTCCCAATAGTTACTTATGAAGCTGAATCATGGAACCTAACCAAGAGACAGATCCACAAATTTAGAAGCATGAAAGAATTATGCTCAACCTCACATGGAGAGTCCACAAAACACCACAGTACATCCGGAAAAATACAGGAGTCAGGGACATCATAGAATTCATTAAAAATCTCAAATGGCAGTTGCAAGAATGGTAGACAATCGAGAGACAAGCTAGACGAATTCAGAAAGTACTGGTTCTGCAACGCCCATGATAGAGAAGTGTGGCGAATCCTGGGGAAGATCTATGTCCTACAACCCTTTGAAATGCCACTTGCCCATCACATCTTAAATGCTTTATAAGTATATCATTACTTGGTTTGGTTCACTTGACTCATCCTTTCATTATAAATATTCTTGTTGTTGAATATTGTAACTAGGTGCACTTTCTTAATGTTCCCACTGTCCTTTTTCGTTGGAAAAACAAACAAACCAAATAACTATTCAGATGACAATGGAAGGGAGAAAGCTCCAACAATTATTTTGAAAAGTTTTAACATCAGGGCCACTATGGATACTAAATTCGCATAAAATTGTTTGTAAAAAAAAATATGCTGCCTTGGTGCTTCTCGATTTGGGACAAATAACATTTTAATATTAGTTGATCATCTCATCAATATTTGTGAACCCCCGACTTCATATATACATCTCAAATGATTTAATCGATCCTCGATTATAATGAGACGAGTCCTTCAAAGATATTACTGTTATGATCACAAAGTATCCCAGCCGGAAATTGAACTCGGTTCACCGATTCTATTTTCTGTGCTGTTGACCAGTAGACCGATTCTGCATCTATCTATAGCTCTCTCTCTCTCTCTCTCTCTCTCTCTCTCTCTCTCTCTCTTTCTAGGCATGCATCCTATATATATATATATATATATATATATAGAGAGAGAGAGAGAGAGAGAGAGAGAAAGAGAGAGAGAAAGAGAGAGAGAGTGAAAGAGAGGGTGAGAGATAGAAAGAATGAAAGTGAGAGATAGAAAGAATGAAAGAAAGAGACAGAGAGATAAGGTTTAAACCATGCCATTTTACTGAAAAATAGGGAGTCTTCCTCACACTGTAGAAAAGTACGAGGATATTTGAATCCATCTTCAGAACACAAGTTCTCAGCAATTAAACCAACGTATCTTTCCAATCATAAGGGTGCTTCAAGTTCAATTGTATCCAAAGTACTACGAAATGGTGAATAGCAGATTTTCTATCCCTTTCAACTACAACGGTTACATAAGTGCAGTCGTATCTAGAATTTTACCTTGCTTCACTATTTAAAGTTTTCATCTTGTCACCGAAGTTGTTGCTTCCCAACCCGGACTTACACTCTGATATACCTGTACACGAATGTGAACATGCATGGTAAAAAGTTTGACAGAATCCTTAGAATTTTGAATAAAAGGAAACTTTTTTTTTTCGTTCAACTCTTAATAGATTGCAATATCAGTGATGCGATGGTTCTGTGTTGAAAAAAAACAAACAAACCAAAAAAAAAAAAAAAGCCCCGAAAAATTCGACATCAATCATTGAATTCATTCAGCCATTTAAAATGGATTGGTCACGTGACATGAACTGCGGTTGGCGTATCCGTTCAACCATTTCTGGAAAACGTTGCTGAATTCTTCTCGACAGAAAACTGCTAACGTCTCTGGAGGTGAGCGGCGTAGGGTTACATGGCATTCGGTGTTGGGTGTGCGCGTACCGTGTGCAAAACATAGAACTGCTCTTTTTAACGCTTTGCTCCAGTGAAATGAAAAGAGATAGAATTTGTTGAAAAAAAAAAAGAGAAAGAAAAAAAGAGTATTTAAAACGATAAAGAAATATAAAGTTGAATTTCAAAAAGAAAAGTTATAAAAATCAACCATGAAATTCAACTGGTTGCTGATTCGACTTGAAAGGATATTTTTGTTGTTGTTGTTGTTTTTGCTCGGTGTGTATATCGATCGAGGTTCAATTCGTTGAAGGGTATCGAGGCTGCATTTTTAAAAAAATTCTTTTTAGGTATATTTTTTTTTATCAAGCTCTATTCGTGTGCTCTGATTTTTTTTTACGTTATGCTTTTTTTTTCTATTCCATACCTATTTTTAAATTATGATTTTTTTATGATTTAAAAAATAATTTTATTTTTAAACATGATTTATTACATTTTATTTCACTATATTCAATTTTAGCTTATTGCTTTCTTTTGATGGATTTTAAATCTCATATTTTTTGCTGATTACTTTCTCTTTCCGATTTTTACTTTTTTGCTTTTACTCAAAATTCCTTTCATTGAATTTGATTAGCCCAAGTTGGTGATTTAAAGAAAATTTCCAAAACAATTTTTGTCTGCTTTTCTGCGACGAAGTGCCGTTACTGTTAAGTTGATGCAAAAATTTCCTGCAGTTTGTGACCAAATACTTTATTCATATAGATTGATAGCAATATTATTAAGTATTCAAAGTGTTTTCTCAGACGTTCTATTACTTTTTATGACCTTTACAGCCAAGTGTGTATTCCAATTTTAAGAGAACGATTCCATGTTTAATCAGTTGAACATATTTAGTTCCTTTTTCTTTCTGAAGCAGGTGACCAAAGCCTGGCGGATGATTGGTGAAATATCGGTAAGCCAGCGAGTAATGATTAGATAAGCCATGGAATATGTTATTTCCCACGAAGCGTTAAACTTGATAATCTACTCCCAAGGTCTGAAACTTTTTCGACTCAGCGGGTCTGATTGCGTATCAATGAGTGGATGGTCGCCTATATAAATGCCATAAAGAGCTTGAAATACAGGATTTATCCATTAGAATACATCTGGTTATAGGTTGCCTAAAATCAATGAATAACTCATACTAAAAAATAAACTGTGCTTGGACAAAAAATGTCAATTAGCAATCAAAGAACTCAATTTAGTCGTTGCAATTTATTTCAATCAATTCATCTCTTGAATTCGTTAAAAAGGCACAAATCATATTTAAAGGATAAATTGTGAATATGATATCCGAGTATTTGATTGTGGACCGGATCTAGACCGTAGATTCTAGGTTACCTAAACCTGTTCTACGGTATCAATATTTACTGAGACTTGTTTATGCCCCACCAGACTGAATGTGCGAAAATAAATGAGAAAATTGCACTACCTGATTGTAAATTTGCATTCAATTCACTGTTTTTATTTGGGTTCCAACACCGACCAAAGACACTAGTTTGAGAAACGCAATTCTCCAACAAGGCAGCGTGAGTCGTGAGAGATTGTATAAGTGCAACGTGTAGAATGCAGTGTGAATTTTAGCTTAATTTTTTATAAAAGATGACAGGAAAGGCAAATGTTGTTAATCTGCATAGTTCTCAAAAACACTATTGTACTAAGATTACACCTTTTCCCCTCACAACAATATGAGTATTACCTACTTAGAATACAAGATTCCGGGGCTGATCTACTCTCCTAGTTTCGAGATGTTCTGAGTTCATTGTAGTTGTTTTTATCCAATTTAACACCGCTTGTTCCATTTTTTTACGACTACTGTTGTTTTCTGAAATTTTGTGATAAGAGGTTTTCATTATTCGATATATTTCTGGAATTATCCTATTCATACCTGTTTTTATTTACATAACGTGCTATTTTTGCCTTTCCTCGGATTTTTGATCCGCCCGATATTTTCCTTTTCGAAGTTCGACTAAAGGAGATGAAGATAACGATGAAAAAAGGCGAATTCTAAAAGCCGGAAATCTAAAGAATGTATTAGATGAAACGTTGAATTGGAAACAAGAAAGACGGGGACAATACTCCGAAAAATTTCATCAGCATCACAACTAGCCTTTAAATTCCGTTTCGAGACGTAGACCTTCCCCGGGGTCTGTTATTGTATGAGTAAGACATTAAGAGCAAAAGGTCTTGTGCGGCCACCCTGGCCCAAATCGCGTTGGCAGGGTTCCGAAAAATATACGGAATAGCAATTATTGTAGCTATTTTTATTACTTTGCAATCAGTTGAATATTCTGCTCGAAAACATCTTAAGCGGTAAAATGTTGCTTCCATGCCAGAACTAAGTGTGCATGCATTTGCGTTTGGGTGCAGACGTGTGGGCGACTGGCCATTGCATAATCGTTAGCGAGCTAGCCTAGCAGAATTTTACTTCTGTAATAAGTTCAAACATCCCTGGGTACACCATACACATGGCCATGAGCCAGAGAAAACTTAAATTAAGTAAATACCAATACTAGCTTAACCTAGTCGGACACAATGTCTCAATCAAGGAGCATCTGTTTATGATCTATTGTAATAAAACTGGTTTGTAAAAATCGTTTAATAACCATCGCTCAACGGTTGGTTCTCCTTGGATATTTGCTTGACTTGGTCTACGTTTGCACGAATGAGGACTGAGCTCAATAGCATTGCTCTATGAGAACGCCCACCTGATAGATATTTACAAAGCTTGTATTGGATCAAGGAAACAAGTGTGGATCACTTGGTGAGGATCGAACTCGCTATCCAATAGGAGTGGCACATTAGACGAGCTTGGCAATCATTGCTACCTCATTGTGTCTCTCTGCCTCTGTGATTGGGCTATTGAGTGTGTGTACGTGTGTGTGTGTGTGTGCCGTTGTATGCGTGTAAGTACTTTTTTTATGGTTTATTGTTTTGACCGTAACTGTCTATGGTTGTATCAGTGAATGTGTATAGATTATAGAACGTAATTCGGGATCTAATCGATGGAAATATTGTCAAAAAGAGTGCCAGGATCGAGTGCTTTCAGTCGTACTTCTAGCCATTATCGAGAACGCGGAAAAAAATCTGAGTGTTGAGTGTTTTTTTGTTTTGTTTTTTTAAAATTTGGAATACCGTTATATTCGGCGCTTGGCATTGGTGTTTTGTGGTGACGGGTGAATAGCGAAGGAATTTGTTGTTAAATTTGTTCAAAATCTCTGTCCCCAAACCGAAGACAATCGTGTTTTGTTTTTTTTAGTTTTTTAAAAGTTTTATGAGTTCTCAAAGGATTAGTATCCTTTTTGTTGTTAATGCTGTACAGTATACGCATGTCAGCATCGATATGATATAGACGTTATAAGGAATTTAGTCAATCGAGCTCATTTCATCTCTACTTCCCATGTATCATTTTATAAAGAACTCAATAACATTGAACCCTAAATAAACAATCATAAACAACGGATTTTCAAATGATATTGTTGATGGACAGATAAAACCAATATCAACAAAACTCAATACTATAAACAATAATGAGAGTAAATAATGAAAATAGGATAGACTTATTTTATGATAAACAAATGCTACAGAATAATGACCTGGCCAATAAGCCATTAAGCACATATTTTATCAAAACACATCTCAAATAAAACGTGACAAACATATTCAATTAGAATTTTAAAAAGATATAACTAAACACATCTAATTGCATTATCACTAACAATGCTTGTTGTCGAGAATCTCCACCAAGCAAGATCAATGTTATCCACGAAATATATTTTCCTTTGTCGGATTGGGTCCACTATAATAAACCAACATCAAATTCGAATGTTGGACTTGCAACTGCCACCTTCTTACGTTGTTTTTTCTTAGCACAGTGCTCTCCATAGTTATCTTAACGAACACTTGTCGCTAGGCAAAGACACTCCCCAAAACGTAGGCAAATACTCGTGAATAAAACACGTACATTGTACATTAATTGAGAAAAAGGCTACAAATCTTTGAAGCAATCCCAATAAAATCAAGAAGATCTAAACTAAGTTCTTATGTTACGAAAGTGATTTTCATGTATTCGTAGACTCGTTTATGACATTACACCTTGCCAAATACGCAACGATGTATATGTTTTGAGTATGAAGTGTCATAAGAGTTAACTAGAGTGTGACTTCATCGGGTGCATGCATGAAGAGTATATCGTATTTGTACTCATGTATATATGACGCCTTTCCCTTTTTTCTCTCTGTCTTCATATATATATATATATATATATATATATATATATATATATATATATATATATATATATATATATATATATATATCAGTAGCACGTGTGTCAGCGAACAGCTGGTCATTTTGTCATTCTGTCAGTAACATTGGTGACATTGGGAAAAAGTGCTTTAACATATCCAAACACACGCATACATACACACACGCACACAAACATATATATGCATGTGCATGTATACACTTGTACATACACACTAACTCACACACATATATATATATGTGCACGTGTGCGTTCACATTTGTACAAACACACAGAGACTCACACACACACACGCACACACACACACACACACATATATATATATATATATATATATATATATATATATATATATATATATATATATACACACAAACATATAACTACATGCATATCTACGTATATGAAAATGTACACGTGTTTATATGTATGGTTATTTTTTCAAGTTTAGTTTAGTCTGGGACAAGTTGGCAGTACTGGGGCACTCTAGAATTAGTTATGATCCTGATAGATATAGACATTAATTTATTCAACTACTGCCTGGCTCTGGGCCCAAATCGCTGGCATGCTTTGAGAATTGTATTACACAGAATCGACTCAACAAACTAAGTCTGACCCACAAACATTTAGAAATACAATGATTAGACAAAAACATACAGAAATATTAGATTTTCATAAAATATTTTGATCAAATTTTAATTTGATTACAAGAATCATCATCAGTCTTTTATCGTCCATCGTTGGACATAGACCTTCCCCAGGATCCGCCACATTTCTCAATCATGAGCGTCGCGGAGCCAGTATTTTCTGAATTCGTCTGGTTCATCTTTCCATTTTGTATTTTGTCCGCCTCAGTGTTGCACGTGATCCATGTTGTAAGTCGTGATGTCCATCGGTTGTCATTCTTGCAACATGACCAGCCCATTGCCATTTGTTTCTTAATAGATTCTTTGATTTCTCGGACTCCTGTTTTCTTCCTGGTATACTGAGATATCTTGTGATCTCTCTATGTGAGGTTGAGCATGATTCTATCATGTGCCTACTGCATGGTTCTAAGTTTGCAAATATGTCTCTTGGTTTGGTTCCATGTTTCAGTTCCATAAGTGACTATCGGGACGATGCATTGGTTGTATACTCTTCTTTTTAGGATTCTGGGGAGCGTCTTTTTTTTAAAGGTTGGGCTTGCTTTGCCGAAGGCTTGCCATCCTAGGGTGATTCATCGTTTGATTTCTTCTTCTTTTGTGGGTTTCATAGAGAAGGTCGGATTACAGGATTTGTAACAATATATTGCTTGCATCATTTTAGTGCCGGTTTACCTTTGGACCTACATCGGTATCAATATAGATATATACAAAACTCTCCCTCGTACAGAACCAGGAGAGAACCAAAACCAATACAGTAATAATGGTCTATAAGACTAGCTTGCTAACTACTATCCCAAGGCGCGATGCCCACGTCAATGTACAACTCTTTGATCTCAATACACGCACGTGAAGAGGTGATAGTTTTTGCGTCAAGATACACAATCCAGCTACGTATGATATCAGATGAATCTGCCCACGTGCGAATGTGAAAGGATTTCGTATCATCCAATTATCACATTGTTTTACTCTGGGTGGCATTTCTTTCATCTTCCTTTACATTGTGTTTCGGTAGGGACGAATTCTAAAAGACAGTCTACAAATTCCAAGTATGGTGTTTTAACCATTTATTTTTCTACCGTCTTTCATTTTTGTCAGCTTCACTTTTCATCGTATTTATTCGTAGCGGAACATTTGCATTGAAACAAATGTACATGTCAGTTCTCGTCTGATTTTTTTTTCAGTCGAGGTGTTTTAATCATTTTTAGACGGGGGGAACGCTCGTAATAATTTTCATTTCCCAAGGGAACTCTGCATAAATACATTACATGTACAGCTAACGACGATTTTGTGTACTCAAAAATTTTATATTTATTATGATTTAAAAATAATTGCCAGTATCCCATAATGTACAGGAATAGTTTTCTACATATTAATTCCTTTCGTTGAAATTTCTAACATACTCTGTTATTTTTAATCGATACATATCGGTGAAAAGCGACTAGAAAAATAGTTATCGATATTTATTCATTTTACTACTGACTATATAAATAAAAGAATATCAATAAATATAGGGTGTTCCGTAATCAGAATTTTAAGTATTTTATTATAACATCTGAGATGATATCTTTATTAGGAATTCTTTCTTTAAAAACTCAAACGATTTTAATGAATGAATGAAAGCCGTCAGTCTTTTTCGTTTTATAAAACATTCTGATGCTTCTCATATCAAATCTCAAGACTGGAATTACTACCTGTTTTGTTGAGAAGCAGATGACAGGTGTTTTTTTTTACGCATGAAGATTTTTTCGGGATCCTTTGCAACATCTTGTTGACCCGCAGTTTTACTTGGGACTCCGACTTGAGAAAAGCTAGTATATAGGTTCGGACTTATTTCGTCGACTTCGTTGTTTTATTACGGTGTTTTGGCCACGCACCCTTTGATCTTTGACAAGTGTCTGTCTTGTTTTAAAATGTTGTATCTTGCACTGAAAGACATGCAGTTCCCTTCTCATACAGGCAACGGTTTCGGCGTTTCTCGGGAGAGCTCAGAGCAACAGATGTGAAATGCATGAGATTTAAAGTGCATGCCTATCAGAGCAAGATTCGACATGAACAAACACATCGGGTACCCAAAGTAGGTCGGAGTGTTAATGGCGGAAACTTTGTAAAAAACAAAACAAACAGAGGCGAGGAAATTAGTCCGAAATAACCTACATACAATGTACTGTGCATGTTTAAATGTAAATAGGATATATGTGTCTATGTAGTGGGGTCCAAAATTCGAACACGCTTCCAACCGATAAATCAGCTTCTGAACACAAGAAGGTTCGATTCCTGCAGCAGCCCCATTTTTTTTAATCGTTTATTTATATTGCCAAAGCCAAATCATATATTCACTATGTAATAACAGGAGATAATTTCAAGTCAGAGTTTCAATATGATTTAACGCAATCTATATTCATCCTGACGAAACATGCTAGGTTATGTGAAAATAACTGTTTATTGTTTTAAATATTTTGTTATTTCGAACTTTGACGCTTAATTCAACAATCTTCATAGAATACACCATTGTAAAGCGAGAATTTAGCGCTATTCATTTAAACTGAATGTTTTCCTTGTTCTGGTTTTTTCTTAGTCTGTCGAATCAAAAACGCATAAATCAAATTCAAGCAATTTTGTTATATGAGTTCAAAATGAGACGTAAATCAGCGGAAACTGCTTGCAATATCAAACAAGTATTTGGCCAGAGAACTTTCATCGAACGTACCGCTCAAAATTGGATGAAAAAAATTCAAAACGGAGATGAAAGCCAAGAAGATGAGAAGTTACCGACATACACCTGAGGTCAATTCTGAGAAAGTCTCAAGCAACACAACTCGAGAGGTTGCATAGGAACTACACGTTGACCATTCAACAGTTGCTCGACATTAAATCAAATTGGAAAAGCAAAAATGCTTGACGAATGGATACCGCATGAGCTGAACGAAAATTTTTAAAAATTGCTGTTACGAAGTCCACTCGGTGCTTCTCCTGTGTAATAAAATGACCCCGTTCTTGATTGTATTCTGACTAGTGAGGAAAAATGGTTTGTTTACAACAATCCTCGGCATTTTGCGCAATGCCTTGATGGAGATGAAGCATCAAAATACTTCCCCAAACTTCCATCAAAAGAATATCATAGTCACTGATTGGCGGTTGGCAAGGTAAATCATCAACTACGACTTCTTGTATTCTGTCGGAATCACTACGGCCAAAAAATATTGCCAAGAATGGAACTGCAACGTTTCCGTCCAATATTGTTTGATCGGAAGGACCAACTCTTCTCTATGATAACCCCTGACAACACAACGCGCGAATATCTCTGCAGAAATTGAATGAACGACATTACGAAACTCTATTTCTCCCAGCTTTCTCATCAGACCTCTCTCTGATCGACAACCATTTCTTCAAGCATTTCAACTGCTTCCTACAAGTGATGATCTTCAACAACTTAGCAACAGCGGGAAACTCTTTCGAAGGAGTCATTGGCTTGGGGATCTCAGAATTCTATTTATTCCGGAATGAATAGCAATGTTACCTTCATTGAAGCCACTTGAATCTTTCTTCTAGCTTTCAGCATTATTATATAAAATACTCAAGGCCAGTTTCCCTGTTTATATACCCCTGATCCTGACATGCGCAGTTGTATCTGTTATTCTTACCACATATCTCTGGTCATAATATTTTGGCTTATCAGTATATATAACACTATTGATTTCGGAAAGCATTAATATTTGATTTACAAATTAGAAGATTACATTGATTTCTTTTAAATATATCGATGTGTATTATCATCTGCAATTCTATGCTATAATTAAGGACATTTGATTTTATTTTAAGATATGTATAAATTAAATAAAAAGAAAGAGAATGAAATAAACGAGGGTAGAATTAAAACTAGCGCATATAACAGGAGTAGCGTTTGAATATGTGTGTTGTGGGAGTGTAATTACGGGCATATTTCGCACAGCTGCAAATGTCTGCGTCAAAGAAGTTACGAATGGAAATCAAGCAAGGGATTTACTTCAATTTCCGAATGCAATTAAACCAGTAACCATAATTCCTGTCGTGTCAATGAAGTCATATTTAAAAGCAGTAAAATAGTGCATAATTTGTCATGAGATTAAAAACAATTTAATTACACCACTGGCTTTTACAAACGAATTCACAAGCATAAGATTGTTTTTAACAGCAGTTTTCAATTCTTTTTATACAGGCAAAGCTCAATGGAACAGTCTGACAGAAAGCCGTTCCTATTCTCTTAGACTACCTCTCTGGAAAAAAAATCCTCTTACTTCGATATCTTTTCACGGCCTGCTTTTTGCAAATTCGACAGGTCAGGTGTAGATACGAGCGTAAATAGGATTGATAGCGCCTTGGGGAATTTTCAAAAAATGACATTTCGAAATCGATCTTTGAATTCTAAATGAATCCTTATCCTAGAAAACGAACTGGTTTCCGTCATGATCATTTTTCGACAGGTATTTCTTTCAGTTTAATTATGATGTTAGAAATAGTAATCGAAGTATTGATAATGGTTGAACTAATGCTTCAACTAATGTAAATCCAAGTAAAACTGTTTCCAGTCTTGAAAACTTGTGCATGTACCCCACGTACCATTCCCTAGTTACACCACTGGGTTTCGAACTTGGAAGTGATAGTGATAAAAAGATTAGTAACAGTATAAATAACTGCTTTTTGAAACCGACCAACTAAATTAAAAGAAAACAAAGCAAAGACTAACAAATATGTTTAACACACGAGCCACGACAAATACGAATTGCATGTTCAGAAAACTTTAAAAAAAAAAAAGCTTTAGACTGATGGCAATTTTACAGTTAGTCTGTTGACAACAAAAAATCCACAGAGCAGAACAAATGAGGACATACTTAGGGGTATAAAACCATCCAAACTAAATAATCTGGATAAGGTGACAAAAGAAATTCTGGTTCTAACCTATCGATCGCTTGAAAAAAATCATAGATGATAATTATTAACAGAAACCATTAATACAAGTGATGCCTGAGACGGAAGACTCGACGTTATCACTAGAGAATGGGTTGGATTTTCATTGTATTCGAAGGTGTTGCACTGATGACTTGGGACGATTTAAATCGCCCTTGGGGCCCAAATGGAAGGGGGATCTAAGCTTCATGAATAGTAATTCACTTACTGTATTTTTACGAACATAATACAATAATAAATCTCGCTAATCAGTGATTTCCAACCTCTTCATTACCAAGGGATTCGTTTATTTAAACGTATTTTGATGGGAACCCCAGATATTAGGAAATTCTGTCCACACGAAAAATTAACGGATCTCAGGCTTTTGAAAGATCTGCCCACGGACCATCACTAATACATTTGTGAACACTCGTGGGTCTGCGACCCCTGGGTGTGAAACTTATGCCCGAGATGTTGGAGGGGATGGGCACTCAAGAATTCAGTTCACCCGGGCCTCCTGAACTCCAGCTACGCTCCTGTACATTCAATGTCACAATAGAAAATGATTTATGCTATTTTGAAAGCAGCGTTGCTCGTCGACCAGGGAGGCGACTAAGAACGCTAATTGTTTACGTTGCAGTGAGCGCTGTTGATCTCTCAGAATCCGTTATACTGAAAATAGCTAGCGTACATTGATTCATGCAGAACCGTTTCCGACTTCGTCGTTGTACGGTAACGTAGCAAAGAACACTATACTTAATCCACTGAAATTTATTATTCTCACTCTTGTAGTTGTCACGTCTGGTGTCTTCCCTTCGGAATTTCAGAACTTATTATGGCAAATTATTCCTTATTATGTCAGTCTGCTTAGTGGTGTATATTTCTGCGCTACCTTAGCCTGGGATTGAACCCAGCTACCAGGGAAGTGAATGAGCTTGACCAACGCATTGATTATCTGAGCAGGAGACTCAGTGTTACTTTGGGAGCCCTTGATTAAATGCCGTTTTTCCCCCTGATAAAAGGCTCCTATGTGGTGGTCCGATATAATCTAGGCATAGTAGTATCGATACCTGGTCTCAGAAGTTCTCACAACAAATTATCAACAGCGTTTAGACGAGGGTTTCGTTAAAATATGTGAAGCAACGGAAAGCAGCAAGAAGCAAAGCAAATATATCATCTATTACCAGTAATAATTGATTTAATCAATGAATAAACATAACCCTAATCTTAAATTATCAAATTAACCACCACGAACATAAAAGCATTTTTTAAAGAATTAAATTCCCTTTGTTTCTCGTTGCTCCCGGCTGCTTATTGTATTTTACCTCCACCGTTTAGACGATACGCTGGGTAAAACGATATTTATGAGTTCTGCGAATAGAGAGAAAGGTATCATTTCTCCTAGACCAATATTGAATATCGTGAAGGTTCGGGGTGTCATAAAGATTTACTTAGATAAAGACAACAGAGATATTGAAGTTGAAAAAGCATTTTTCACTTTTGGTGTAATATGGTAATCTTTTGATGTAATGACCCTCGTTCAAATGGAACTTTCCGATGACATACAGGTTCTAACGACACGTTTGTTTTTAGACTTTGTCGCTGAATATTTTGCAGAAACAGCCCATTCAGATATCAGTGCATTATTTTGAAAACGTTTTGGTCCGTTCATTTTATTTTAGAACATTTAACTCGCAAAAAGGGGATTAGACTGTGAAAGAATCATGAAAAAAGGTTCTTTTTATCTGAACTTTTTGGTTTCTCATTATTAGTACATTTCGTATGAAACTCAACTGTTATAACGACAAATTTGTCATAGCAGCATTCTTAAATGCCCGCAGGTATCGTAAAAACAGGGTTCTAGTGGACTCTGTTTCTGATACTTGTTATAAGGGAGATATAGTCTATGGACATTTCAAGTTCGTTATAAAGAATAGGGTTCTAGTGGACTCTGTGTCTGATACTTGTTATAAGGGAGAGACAGTCTATGGACATTTCAAGTTCGTTATAAAGAACAGGAGTCAAGTGGACTCTGTCTGATACTTGTTATAAGGTAGGGACAGGCTATGGACATTTCAAGTTCGTTATATAGAACAGGAGTCAAGTGGACCCTGTTTCTGATACTTGTTATATGGGTGGGGCAGACTATGGACATTTCAAGTAAGTTGTAAAACTGATTAAGTGACGACGCTGCCAATATTTCTCGCTATTACTTTTAATGTGGTTCTAAAGCGTTTCACTCTGCCTGCATAAATATACAGATACATCATATGCAAAATCGATAAATATGAGCCAGATGTTGTGTATTCGACATAGCCAAAATCTGTCGGAAGACTACGCCAGAATATACAGGGTGAAGATTCATGTATTAAACTTTTTTTTCTGAACCGTGTAGCTTTTACAAAGTTCGTTTTGATGAACGTTTCTACTGCTTAAACTCGTTGCTGCACCGGCCACCGATTAATGCTGACTAAACTCCAAGCAGTGTGCTTTTAGGCCATTACAAAGTCATCAGTGAACTCAACCTGTAACGAAAGAAACACATTTCAAAAGTAGCAGGTGTCTCTGGTCCACCTCGTATTTCCCTGGGGAATTAGAAACGGCAATGCCTATATGGTATCGATTATCGACATCTTTCCTTGATTTGGGTTTGAACCCTGCCGAAGAAAAATCGATTACAAACTGACGAACTTATGTTTTAGTTTGATTATATTAAGGAGATCCAAACCAATACAAATTTGAAGACAGAGTTGACATCAGTGGTTGCATCGGCTATTCTCGTTGGAATACTCCCTCCGAGAAACTGTCCGTTAATTTCATTTATTATAAAATAACTGTTTCTCTGACTGTGTGTTTGTTCGTCTGAGGCAAATTTATTTGGCTGGATGACTTTGATTTTGAGAATCAATTTAATTGGCATTGACTTAGATTAAACTCTTTTAAACCCACCAATCAAAGATTTACCCCGTTCGATCCAATTATGAATACGATCTTAAAGTAATTATTTTCTTTCATATCTATCTATCCATTAATCATTGTATGCTACACACACACACACACACACACAAACACACACACATACACACACACATACACACACACACATATACATACATACATACATACATATATATATATATATATATATATATATATATATATATATATATATATATATATATATATATATATATATATGTTGTCATCCAAAGACTATTGTTTCATCGTATTACTGCTCTTCAGTGTGGATATAGTCTCTGTATCCACTCCAGTGCCGCTAGGCAGGATTGAAATCTACTATATATATATATTATAATAATTAAATAATTGCATCATACACAGACAGCTGTTTTGTTGTATTATAACTCCTCAGTTTGGCTATAGACTATCCATCATCCCATCCACGAGGTAGGATCGAAACCTTCGCTTAAGTGGCTGGCATCTCACTTTTGCCCCATGCAAGAATACACTGTCAGTGAGGTTGGATGTAGGTGATATATTCACTCTCACTTAATTCCCCATAATATCCACGTCTGGTGCAGCACTGGAGTGGATATCGAATCTATAGCCATATATATAATGTTTTGTTCTACTTTTGAGCTAGTAGAATAGAATTAAAACATCTGCTTATATAATGAACAGAGTGATGTTCTTGTTTCTCTGTTCGCAACCATGGACTTTTGCACTTGAAGGTGACAAGTTTGCTGCAAATATTATCTCTTACCAATCATTCCAAATAACGCTTTTCAAAAGTACTCTTCTCAACACTTTTAAGCTTTCAAGAAAAAGGAGCGAAAAGTGGAAATAACATTTAGCTTTTGTTTTACATGAATTGCCTATGAGCCCAGACTTTTGCAACACACTGTATTTGCTTTTTATTGATTGCGTTTTGTTATTTGTCCTGCCTTGTCTTTAGTAATTGACTGGGTTCTCTGGTTTCATCAGCTTATATATATATATATATATATATATATATATATATATATATATATATATATATATATATATGAAAAATAAATCACAGATATATATATATATATATATATATATATATCCGTGATTTGTTTTTCACATGGATTAAGTAGCATATTATATGAATGAATTGTTCAATATCTACACTGATTCGTGATTTATTGATTGATTAAGGTACATGCCTCTTTTTTTCAGGAAAAGGCTGATATCTGACACATCGGCATAATTGGAAGAATTAACATTTTAGATTTTAATTTAGAATTAGATTTTCGAATTCGTTTTTTGATATCTTTTCCATTTCATCGAATGACTTTTGACAAATTGCTGTAAAGAGAAATGGATTGTCTCCCTTTAATAAAGCTCATCACAATAGAGGCTAAGGTTAGAAGAGGGAAAACTGTGTCAAGCTATTCTCTCGGGATTTGGTGTTCCGTTGGAGTCGGACTTTGATGAGTTGAAACGAACTTGATCGATGCAGTGTGAAAAGGCGATGTGTCGACAGGGGGATTCTAAAGTAATTGCGTGGTAGAACGCTACAAATTAGGCGCGCTTTTGTAGGAAAAGCTCAGACATTCACTTCAAACAGGAGCCGAGGGTTTATTGATTGTGTCAAATGCTGACAGGACAGAACGTATTAGAAAGAGAAGAAGAGCAAAGAGTGAGTAGAAAGGAATTGCGTATGAATGGATGGAAAACAAAGAAAAATGGATGCTAAGAAAGGCAAGAACTTGAAAGAAAAAAGTATTGAAGGAAGAAGGAATAACAGAGAATGAAAGAAAATCGAGAGGATAAGAGTATATATTATGATTGAGGAGAATAAATGAATGAATGAATAAATGAATCGAAGGCAGGAAAGAATACATGAAAAAAAAAGGACAGAAATCAATGAAGCGAATCAAAAAGCAAAAATGGGACAAAGAAAAATGACAAATAAAGAAAGCATAAGCATGGAAAATGAATGACAAAAAAAGGGAAACACAAAGAAATAGAAAAGAAAGAAAAAAACAAAGACAGTGAGAGAATAAGAAAAATATGATGGTGTTTGGACTGATAAAAAAAGATGAGATGAAAGAAAGAGGAATGAGAAAAGAAAAAAAAGAGACAAGAGTTTAAAGAAGGAATCAAGGCAGACAAGCAAGAAGGAAAAATTGGAAGGGAACAAAGAACCAGAAAGGAAAAAAAAGGAAATAAAAAATAATCAACAAACGACAACAAAATCAATGAAGTAGATAGAAAGAAAGAAAGGATGAAAGAAAGAAAGAAAGAAAGAAAGAAAGAAAGAAAGAAAGAAAGAAAGAAAGAAAGAAAGAAAGATTCACGGTGAAAATGTGAGGGGAGAGGAGAGAAAAGAAATTCAAGGAGAGAAGCAGTGGAACATTGAACGGAATAAAAAGACAATAAAGCAAGAAAACACCACAAAAAGAAAAAGAACGACAAGAAAAGATAAGAAAATAAAAAAAGTGGGAGATCTATTTAAAAAAAGCACAGGAAAATGTTACAATATGGAATGCATGAATAAAGATCTAAAAAGAAAACGCTGTGACTGAGAAATGTTAGCGAGGAGACAATTTGAAAAAATAATTTTATAAACTAGGGCGAACGAGAAACAGGACGATGCAATAATGGGAAAGGGAGATAATTCTTAAACTGGAAAAATCACAAAATGAAGATTAAAGATGAAAGAAAAATGGTGGAATTATGTTATGTGTAATTCCTTACCCTGTTGAGTTATTTCCTCAGGCAAACTTTCCATGTAATTATTCTGACTTTGTTCTCACTTTACTCACCGAATTACTTACCGTATTTTTTAAGATAAATCGAACAAGATTTCAGACAAGTTCAGAACTGATCATAACATCTCAGAAAATCAACTTATCTTAACATAACGTCGTTATAAGAGATATCCCATTTTTATGGGAACACAACTTATGGCAGCTGTCACCGAAAGATGAATTTTTCTTCCTTTCTACACATTGATCGCTGTTTTCGGGTTGTGAAATTGCTATCAGTGATGGCTAGTTCAAGTGTTAAAATGATTTAAAATGGAATATTATACAAGACGTACGGTAGCCTACCTATATAGCATGTCATACAAAACCATGTTAATGGATTGAGTTAAAACAGCGGCAATTATCGCTTGCTGATATGCATTGTGTCGATCGACACTCAGTTCAAACATTCATTGTATTCCTCAGCGCTATATTAATATTGGCCATTTTCCCATTAACTGGAAAAATAATTCAAAATGGAACATTGTACAACACGTACGGTATATTACCTATGTAGCATGTTATACAAAACCCTGTTAATGAACTGAGTTAAAACAGCGGCCATTATCGTTTGCTGATATGCATCATGTTTGTTGACACTCTATTCAAACATTCATTGTGTCTTTCAATGTTATATTGATAGTGACGTTTTCCCCCTGATCTGAGTATAAGTCGAACTGCTGATTTTAAGCGATTTTTGTTTTTTTTAATCTTATACACTAGAATACACAGTAATAGTCTCACGTGTTTACATGCTTTAACGCGCATATGGTCAATTGTTACTCGAACAGAAACGGTTGGATTTTTCTTATAACCATCTATTTGATTGTATTTTACTGCTTGTTAAACTTCTGAATCTACGTATTTCAACTACTTGAATCTTGCAGACTTTAGCATCTGCCAAATTACTTCTATACAAGAAACTACAACTTGGAAGAAAATAAAGCAAGGCTGGTCACAATGATGGTAGAGGGAAACATCCTTACAAAATCATTTCAAATTCAGTTTATTTGAATGCTACAAGATCAGTGGAGAGATTCATTTCCGAATAATTCGGTGTCCTACACTTCACGATGGGAATAATTACATGGCCAATCAGTCGGTGGAGAATCATTCGTTCACATTTCATGACAGTGATCAGATGAGTAATACTGAGCAGCATACATAAAAAATGTTATAAGCAGTCTTTTTTTTTAACCATGTTGTCTTCAAATGCCGCCATTTTCAACACTTCCTATCTCGCTGAATCAAGAACATTGTTGGCATGATCCACCTAATTATGATAGTATCAAACAAAGCAGCAGAAACGATTATAAATAGTTGAAACATTTTAAAATAGGTTTCTATAGGGTTGGTCCAAAGTCTTCCCATGAATATACTCCGGTGAGCACACATTAAGGCCAGGAAGAAGGATGATATATAACTGCTTCTTTGTTCACTTCTGGCACGCTGAATAGTGTTTATTTGATTGAAAAACTCCTTTCTGTGTAGAATATGGGCCGTCGACTTTTGAAAGGAGATCTTTGGTATAAGCGTGTCCCATGTGCTCGTAAAATGTCTTAACGATCCCTTAAATATTACTAATTGATATCGAGGATTTATATCGTTCTGTTGGCAGTTGGCAGATTTCAATCGGAGGGGGGGGTGTCAGTGGAGAAGGGATCACGTGGATTAAAGAGGGGTTTTGTCGGCGGTACTGTTCACTATGCCCCGGTCGCATAAAAAAAGAGCCTTCAGTTATTGATTTGCAAGTAATTCCCAAGGTGAAGAGACGTTATTGATTATAAGAATCCCCTGGCTGATTTAGTGGTCTGGTGGCCAGTAAATTGGACGCCATTTTGTGGGAACTTTTTTTCTTATTTTACGAATGTGATATGGTCTTGTTGAGCTTACGGTCGAGAACAAGGCATAAATTTGGTGAGTATTGAATTCATCAAGATTCGAGTGGTTGGGAAAATAAAGATCATGGGTTTAACAAACGGTGAAATGAAACAGAATGAAAGGATATAAGAAAGGTCAGTCTGTTCCAGTTTGGCCAACAATGGCTAATGAAACAGAACATTGCTTCTGCGTCAACTACATAGAAGCATTTATGGCAGAAATATAACTCTACTGCTCATGGCAATAACGATCATGTGATAGATGGTAACAGTCCAAACTACAAAATATATAATCATCAATATTCAGGAGATCAGTTGAACAAAGTTAACACTCCAAAGAATTATCCGTAAGTGTAAAATTCATCGGTGATAAATCGGTAAAACGAATCGATAGCGCCAGCATCAGTCTTCTTTTCAAGTTATAACAAGTTTTGGTGATGCAAGACGCAAGTTCAGGTCCCACCCACGGTTGTTATTTTGCATAATCCCGACCCCACCTCTCTCCTTCTTGCCTAAGACGAACCAAACAGACGCAGAGGCAGGAAACAAACACCCTTTGACTTCCCTCCCACAGGCAGTTCTTAATTCAGACCAAACTTAACTCTCACCTAAACAGAAACTATCACTTCTTCCGCTACGTCTAAACAAAGAAACAACACGGAAATATCTTCATTTCTTTCCTCAACCTCAAATATGTAAACAGCAACATTTCCTCTAAACCACTGCCAATTTTTTTTTTCCTGAAAAAGAAAGCTGGCACCCGTCCGAGTGCATCGAAAAATGCCCGTGTGATGATGGAGGCATTCTCGATGTAACCTTCTTTTCCACAAGTTTTTCTCTTCATCTTCCAATTGTCACTTACATCAATATTCTGTGGGGTCATTTCACATCCACAACAAAAGCATGAAACTTCTAAAACTTGATTTGAAGTCAAGAGAATGGAACGAATGGAATTGCTGGCACGTGAAGAAAAAACTATGTTGAAAGGATGGAAATACTATTTCGATGAAACACGCAAGCACACACACACAAACACACATACACATATATAAATATATATGTATATAATACGAACATATATATATATATATATATATATATATATATATATATATATAAAAGGTTTGAGTGAGTAATTATTTCCATAGTAAAGTTACCAAAACTTTTGAATAGCACCTCGTGCATTGATATCTGTATATATAAATTATGAACGTCGAATTATTGACGTTGTCATAGCGTCCTATTTTTCTCTCATTCAGCACTATTGTCTAAGTATCGCTGAATTGCACTTAATAAGGTGATCGATATCAAATCGATTATTAATAAAAAGGAGCTACGTTATTAGAAAACACCTCTGAGAAAAGGTGAACTGCAAACTTGCAACATCAGATCGATCGATAAATTTCCATGTTCACCAACACAATAACAAAAATTACAAAAGAAAACAGACGGGTTGAGAAATCGAAGAGAAGCAAGATTTCATCCTGATCAAAGTAACAAAAGCGGCTGTGTTCCCGAACGCCACCTTGAATGAAAGGTCACAAGTAGTGAAAGCTTCAGAATTAGCTGCCAATTTGTATATTGGCCCCTTATAATGTTTGATCCTTCAGTAACAATCAACTTATTTCGCAGTCTGTGATATCAATCAGTGTCAGAAAACCGTTTCTAAAATTAGTAACATCAAATTCAGGGCGGCATATGTAAATAAGATCAGTAGGATTGAATGTTGAGCTCATGGATGTGCACAAAAACCTCGCCCATCAAACAATTTCAAGATATGAAGAAAGAAAGCAGATTTGTAGATGATGAGGTATGATATAATGTATACTGAGGATGGTACAAATAAACGTTGAAATACTATCTTGACCCCTCATAAATCTCATAAAGCTAATTAAGTATTGAATTATCATAAGGATGTTTCCCGCTGCTACTTTGGTGCAGAATATTGAAAGATATCCACAGAAAATTCTATATACACGGTGTTTTAAATATACAAATATTAAACAGCATTCGATATGCGGGTAGTGCATAGAGGAGAGCAATCACAAGAATCTCAATTCGTTTCTTTTCCTATGAACGATAGTAGAAGAAAAAAAGTGATTGTAAAAATAGTGATTCCTTATATATATATATATATATATATATATATATATATATATATATATATATATATATATATATATATATATATATATATATATATATATATAAGCTGATGAAACTAGAGAACCCAGTCAATTACTAAAGACACGGCAGGATAAATAACAAAACGCAATCAATAAAAAGCAAATACAGTGTGTTACAAAAGTCTGGGCTCATAGGCAATTCATAATAGAAACATGGTTTAGCGTCAAATGAAATTTGATTAATCATATACCAAGGACTGAATCATTTTGAAATCAATGTTCTGCTTCAGTGTTTACAATAAACGTTCGGATCAATGTCCATCTACTTCTGAACACCTTTGTATTCAGTTTACACGAGGAAACCATATGGATTTTTCTGAGTTGAACAAGAAAAAGGAAACAAGTGTTTGAGGGTTGACAACTGCTCCTTTCTGCAAATTCACGTGGAACCAATCTCCCTAGCTTTTGTCAATGTATTTGGCATGATAAAACGATCTGAAAAAAACAAAACAAAACAATACATCACAGACGTCTAAAATGTCTTGACCTCACTTCAAACAGAAAAAAAATGGTGTTATATAACAAACTCTCAATATAGGAAGAATTTTACCTTTTCATAAAATCTGATACGTACGATCATCTATTTGCAATTAGAAGCATTTTTACGAGAAAAAAAATCTTCCCGTGTTTTTACTTCTTCCATTTCGACTCTTCAATATAACAAGTTTAATTAAATTTGATTCTTGAAGAGTTGCCTGAAAACTCTGAGAGAGACGCTATTGCTACTAGTTGATGAAAACAGCTCGCATCCGTTTAGGCAGTGACTCTACAAGACCTCTAAATGTTTTATCTAAGATATCAACAGCAGATCCTTTAGCTGCTGAAAGTTTTTTGGCGGAGTTTCTATAGAGCGAACTTGTTAATTCAACACATCTAATAAGTGGTCCATAGCATTGAAATCTGTGCAGTTCGAGAGCCAGGGCATCACAGTGAAGTACGCTTCATGTTTCTGGGACCATTCCAGTAGAATTCATGTGATGTGGCAGAACGAAATGTCATGCTGAATGATGCCACAAGAATGAAAGAAGACTGTTGCAATGAATGGGCGTAACTAGTCTTCGGTGGTTTTCATATTAGTGGTACGCGATAAAGTACCAACCATGTGAACGATAGGACCTTGAGTTTCCCAGCAGAGCGTTGTTAAGACCATCACACTTTCTTCAGCAGCTCGTTGTTTTCCCACAGTGCATCCTGATGACATCGCTTCCCCAGGATCACGACATACACTTCCCTTGCCATCCACCTTAATCAGGGAAACATCATTCCATTGTTACAAGGTCCACTTCTGACTCTCGCATACCAACAGTTGACTCTTTTGGCTATAGACTTTGGCTAACAACGAAAATCTGGCTGGCTTCTGTCAATAATCTCTTCAATAAACAAAAAATACCTAGAATAATTTTTTTAATCAATAAAAAAATTAGAATCCTATTCCTACGCCAGCATATGTTTACAACAAAATAAAACATCTTTACATATACAGGTGTATAAATGATTGTATGAATAAACACAGCTATGTCTGCTGAGACTGAATGAAAAACTGGTCTTTGCTCACAATACGCTTGTGTTGTGAGTTAGGGTTCTCACTGTTTGCCACACTGTCGTTCTCTTATACCGGGCTAAACCAAGCTTAGAAAATAGCTACGAGGACAAATTTACACGATTCAAAGGAAATGGCAACTAATCCAAAACAGAATATATATACTAAAACACTTGATGAATACACATTTCCAATTTGAAGCTGAAGATACTGATTGTTAAAGTGGATTTACTTGACTTGATTAAATCGGGAATGATTATTACTTTTACATGGATTTTAAACTAGCGTATAAATTCAATGACAGACAAAAGAAAATAGTAGGTCTTTGAATATAGGTACGAACAAAATAAGGAAAATTTGTAATGGTATATATGTAACCGTCGTGCTAAGATGTATATGCATTCTATTAGTCTCAGAGCTGCGGGTATTACGTATTTCTCCGTATATATCATTGTTCCTATGTCGACAATATGATAAGAATTGGATATCCGTATCCGATGATGAGAATAAGGAAATACAGTTTCAGGAACTAAATTTTGCTTGGACTGAAATAATTACAGTGGTGAGCGGAACAACTTTGACGGTTGGGAAATGAAGGAATGAGCCCCTCGTGGAATTTGAACCCACACCCATTACCATGGGAGCACCTATGTTGCCTAGGTCTGCGCTAACCGACTGCACCATCGGGATGCTGACGGTAGATAGAGGTGTAAATAACACCTAATTCAATCTTTCAAAAACCTTTGCTAAGTCAGTGAAATCGCTAAGATTCACTCATCTTCAAAGAGAACACACACAAATGTACTCAAAAAACAGGAGATAGAGATAAAGAGAAAGAAAGAGATTAAAAAATACTGAGACAGATTCTCTCACACTTAAAGCCTAAGAGTGAATAATAAAAGTTAACATTGAAGTTAGGAAAAAAAAAGCAGAAAATGATGGAAAAGTAAATTAATCATGCAAAATATGAAGAAGAAAAAATGAAACATGTAAAATAATGGAAAAAGTATGGAAAAAAACCCAGAAAATAATGCAGGATAAATTAAACATGCAAAATAAACAAAATACAAAGGTTGAAAGAAAGACTAAAAAAAAAAGTTTCCTCTTTTTTTTTCTACCCCGTTAAAGAAAGGGAAGCTTAATACCAGACGCTGTTCAGTAACAAACCTCAGCTGTAAACAAATCCGTCGGCCATCATCTAATAATCCACCCGCCTTTTGCCGCCAACAATGCAACCGCCATCTTATCTGTTACCTTTTTCGTCGACCTGCTTCCTGATTCTCCTTCATCCTTTGCCAGCCCCGAAACTTGTTCGTTGCTTCAGTAGACAATGTCTTGGTTGCTTGCTCTTTTGCGTCCAATATGGTGTTACTTTGAAAGTAATCCATTTTTTTTTTCTTTTGTTTTATACATTTATTTTTCATTGTATTGATTCAAGTATTTTTTCTACCTTATTTTTTTTTTTACTTTGCACGATCGCGCATGCGCGGAATTCACTGGGCATCGCCATACTTTCTGATGACCAGCTTTAATCACTCTAGCAGAATTAATAACATTCAGGATCTCCATTGTTGCGACAATGGCCTGCTGCATTTTTCAGTCTTTCTAACTTCTACTCTCGTTGCCCCCTCCTCTTTCTCTCTCTCGCTCTCTCTCTCTTTTCCGTCCCTGCCCTACACACTTCACGCGCCATGCACAGCCATGCCAAGTGAATCGGAACCGATCGCTCCAACATTTTTTCTTCTTCTTCTTCTTCCTTTTCTTTCTTTCTTTTTATTTCTATCTAATCGTCTTTTCTTTTCTTTCTTTTCAAAAAAAAATTTTTCGTCGTTTTAGTGTATTCTTTACCCTACAACATCAATAAATAGGTAAATAAAAACAAAACAAAAATTATATAGATAAATTATTAGAAAAAAAAATAAACAAATTAAAACAAGCGAACGGCCATCTCCATCCAACCCCCCCTCATCTCGCTTGAGAATACATAAATATGATATCGTTCAAAATCACGTCAAACCTCCGCATACGAGAAACAGTAAAAGAACACACATTCACACTCGAGCAACCATATGCAACCATCAGGGCCAGGTCGCATAAAATAGTTACCTCGAATCCCCAGGATAAGAAGAGTTTTGATCAAACAGAATCCAGCAGCATTTGGAAAAAACATCTATTAATAAATATTAACGGTCAATTTCATTATTCTCAATACATATTTTGAGATCAGTGGGAAAGATGTATAACAATATTAATGTTTGTTTCTCGTTGGGATTTTCACCTGTCGAATAATCGTCAAGCCACACCGATTATTACAATAAATAAGTATGATCAGTCAATAATTAAAAACTGCCGTGTGCCCAACATCTTTTGGTATCATGGTGTATTAGGGGTCATCAATTAAGAAATATATATATAAAAGAGTGAGGATCAATAAATACGTTACTTTCTTGGCCTTTCGCTGCATCACTAAAAAGCCTGTTTTTATTGCTAAATAATGGACCAACACCCCACCCATAAAAAACACAAAACACAAAACGTGGTGGGGGTTCCAAAACACATAGAATTTATTTTTCTCATAATAAGGAGTGAACGTTTAATTTTTCATCTCTCTAGCTCCATTGGTGTATGCGCAGTATATACATAGCCAGTCAGCCCACCAGCATCACCAAAAAACTTATAAAACCCATGTTGACCATGTTGACAGTTTTGGTTGATGGTTTCTATAATCCTTTTTACAAAGCCTTAAATTAGAGGACATTAGAGGTTTTTTCCTCCCATGGGTTGACAACAATTACAAATCCCAATTTTTACTCGAACAACAACGATAATAATACTGATATTTATCAGGCTCATCTTTGTCTTGTATAAGGATAGAACTGTTATACTGGGCTGCACGGTACTATCTTGCTAACCATCGTACAACAGTAAGTTGTGTTTACCCATAATATTTCATGTGGATATTCCAGTGTAATGTATGGATTACATTTTAGAACCCACACACACACTCTCTCTCTCTCTCTCTCTCTCTCTCTCACACACACACACACACACACATACACACACACATACATATAAATGCACGTGTCTATTCATATCTTTATGTGGGTCCGTTTGTGCGTAAGAAAAAAAAATGATCTAATATTTTAGCAGCCCCGTTCCATTTTCTTTAATTGTATATTTTATTTAGATTGTCTAGGTCAAATGTAACATTCAGCGCGCAATAACAGGAGATAAGTTCAGATATAGTTTCAATATGATATGACGCCATTTGCTATCATTCTGCCGGTTAATATATACATTTTTCAATCACATAATTGTCACGTTGATAGAAACAAATACAGCAGATATAGACCGTGAATAAACCGAATGAGGATTCGAAGTTGAAGCAGTTTGCATAATCGGCGGATGTTCAACTCAATGGTGAGAGCACACACACACACAAACACACACACACACGCACGCACGCACGCACATACACATTCAGATACACACACACACACACACATATATATATATATATATATATATATATATATATATATATATGCTATTTCAGGTCTCCTTCTGGTGAAAACTTTTCCTGGCTAATTCCATGACGATCGTGACAGTGCTAACGTCACCAAATCGCTGATGGATCCCATATACTCCGTCTAAGTGTACTTCCAATTTCTGAATCAGCTTTTCCGGGAGGTGCTTTCAAAGCTTGCTGTGATTAGTTTAATTGAATCAAAACTGATTCCCCTTGTCTCACTCTTTTATACCATTTTATCTCATCCATAGATTTATGCTGTCAAAATATTGCCATGAAATTCTTGTATTTATTTTCAGCAACTTTTATGCTATTTTAGGTAATACCCTGTTGTTACATTTAGTTGAAGGCTGCCGTATGTTCTATTGAATCAAATGCTTCTTTTATTTGATAGTAAACAAAATCCAAACAAAATGGCCTGTTGAATTCTGTTTGTTTTTTATCTCTTGATCAATCATGTAGATTTTTTTTATTTCCATGTTCTTCATCCTTTTGTGTCTCTTGTTTTTTTTTTTTGGTTTATCCGTGTATTTGTTTCTGTTCTTTTGATTTCGTCTCTTCTAGATTTTTGTTTTTTTCGTCTTCCATTCATCTCGTTTCTTTTTTATCAATCAAAATATTAACTTCTAGCATTTCCACTTGTTTCTATATTTGCTTTGACTAGCATCTCGGTTGCTTCTTCAATTATAGTAGTCAAATTTTTACTCACATCCATCAAAAGTCCTACACCAATACCTACGATGTGCCAGGTGATTTTCTCCAGTTCCATCATCAACCACTCCAGTATGTGGTCTTCTGCGATAACTTAAACGTTTTAGATGTATATTTTCTTGTTCTTTAAGTGTTTAATGTCCAAGTTTGTTTTTTGATTATTTTTTTTTTTGTTTCTGCCCAGACAGGCAATGGTGCCACATGAAAAACGAACGTGTAGCAATCTAGAAAATCAAACATATGTTTTCGCTAAAAAGAAGCACAACACACGCAAACACACACATACACTGACTCACGCAAACACATTTGCTTACACACACACGCACACACACACACACGCGCATAAATTGTATTTGATCGCATTTGACAATAACCATATATAACAATATGATACTTTACCATTTGAACACCGTCAACGCAGCTAAAACTGACACAATACTTGATGTAATCTCATGAAACCCGACGAGACGTGACGAGATGTGGACATTTTCATATTCCCCCATACATCAGAAGAAATCTTATCAAGGGAGGAAAATATAACGTCCTGACATATTTTTAATGGCGACTGGCTGGACAACTGAACACGGTTCACCCTTTACACTTATTGTTTGTAGTTTGTTTACATATTTTGACTCTGTGCACTGATATTATGTCCATCGGTTTTGTTTCTTGATTGTCAGTGGACGCTGATAAGAGAAATGGTACATTATACCTTACAGTTTGATAGTGGAACAACAGGTACATATTTAAACTAAAATTTGATATCTGGAGAACAGCATATAGTGCACTTTTATAGAAAGCCTTAACTCTGTATCATCAATAGTCTGTTTTCCTAAGGGTATCACACACACAAACACACATACGCATTCTATTTTATTGTTTATCATTGATATTTATTTTAACATCAATCCCACTGACTGTCTACAATTTATTTTTCTTTAGTTAGTTGTTATTTAAACGCTTTGAAGAGCAAAAAAGTGAGAGAATAGTTTAGACCTGAGCTGGGGACGACGAAGGCTCCGTTTTGACTTACGGAAATTCAAAAATAATATTCAGTCACATACGTAAGCTGCCAGCAAGGTTGTAGTCAAATCTTTTGAGAAGCAAAAAGCGGACCTGAGACTAGAAAATCTCTCCAAATCTATCGTCTGCGTTGTTCATCGGTTTTTTAAACTTGTTGTGCTTTATTATTTTTATTTTTTGTTTTCCTTATTATACTATTATTATTCATATTAATCCCAGTCCCTAATATGCATATTGTTATTAATTGAAAATGCCATAAATGCCTATAATTGGACAAATTACGTAGAAACTTCAATAATCAGGCAAGAATCAGCACTTATTTGAAACCTAGGTCACCATAGTCGTCAGCATTTCTTTCTCCAGGGATGCACCTCTGGCCTGCGCTCCAGTTTGCACAGGCTACAATATGTCGAGTTATTCATTTTAGGGGGTAACAGACCTTACGGCCAGTGCATATTTGCATCAGTCGGGGTGCTTTGGATCTGTTGCAGGCAGGTGTATTATCATGTGTATCCCCGAGAGGGACGGTGGAACTCTATAGCACTATCGGGAATCAATCCACTATCGTGTATTCACGTCACATGATTCAACTACTCGTCAGATATACTATCGGAATACTTCCACAAAGGAGCATTCTCCCATAGCTAGCCCTGGCATCGGCAGGAAGTAACTTTTTATCAAACCTGTTGTTCTGTGGCCTTGCACCTATTTGTGACACTTCGGTGGACAATAGGATGCAACCTTTCGGGTTGCATGATGGGGTTAGCTGTGTGCACGAAGCACTTCGCCGTAAAACTTCATCTTACACTCACACACGCACACACACATATGTATATATTTGAAATGTCAGTCCTAACATATCCAACCATTTTGAATACCACCAGAACCGATTGCATGGCAACAAATCAGACAGAGCCTTGATTTGCATAGAAGGTCTCCAGTAAGGTTATTCAGTCGGAGGTGCAATGGCATTTAATGGGATGTCTCGGTGTCAGATCCACAATTCACAAACGAGTTGATCAGCCAATATCTTTCAAGGGCTGGTTAGTAAAACAGTGCATCACCAAATGCTGCTGAACCCTCTGTAGTTCAGATATATTATTCCACAAGTGGTTTTCTTTGTTGATTTTATCAGAACGCCAATGAATTCCTTGTTCTCTCAAGAATGTATGATTTATCCGGTCGGAGGATGTTTCTCTCTCAGATGTTTGTAGATCTGGACGTTATAGATTTGGAATGGGGTCCAAATGATAAATGGAGGACCTTCCTGGATGGTTGATGAAGCGATAGAAGCTACATACATGAACCCTCGAGAAAGCAGCATAAACCAATCCGGAAAGGTTTTCAACACAATGGGTGCACCTATGCTAACTTAAAAAAGGAACAGAACAATACATTTCAGTTGAAAGAATTGATGATGATGATGATGATGATGATGATGATGATGATGATGATGATGATGATGATGATGATGATGATGATGATGATTCAAATGAAACAAGGATAAAAGCTGTAAGATGAAACCTCATTGTAGATAGTTCACGTTTAAAAATATGACAGAGATTTGGCAAGAAAAACTGAAGGGAGATGAGTTACATTCTTCAAGATATCATATCAACATATTTCACTTTCCCTTCCCCTCTCTTTCATCTTATTCTATCACTCTCATCTCTCTCTATATATACAAGTGTATATTTCTCTCTCTCTCTCACTCTCTCTCTCTTTCTCTCTCTCTCTCTATATATAGCTCTCCCACTCTCTCTATCTCTCTCTCTACCTTATATGAATAATATTTACTTTCTACGTAATTAGATTAATGCTAAATATCATTCACCAATTTTAATTGTCGTTTGTTGGACTCGTGTTTGGATTGGACGATTCAATTTTTACTTGTAAAAGCAGACTTTGGGGAATATATTGATATTCCCAATCACACACACGCAAAAACACGTATTTTTCTTTACATATATGTATATATATATATGTGTGTGTGTGTGTGTGTGTGTGTGTGTGTGTGTGTGTGTGTGTGTGTTTTGGGCAGCAGTCCTTCATTTGTGCAAATTTGGTTAAACACGGCTGACACGGAATGTCGTTTTAACCTTTTCAGACATTTTCGTGTTTTCTCACAAGAAAGCACTCGATCTGAATAAATATTCGATTATTTTCTGAATCGGTTTCATCCTGAAATTCGATCTCTTGAGAGAAAACAGGCAAAATCGCTGGAAAAGTTAAAACAACTTCCCGTGTCAGTCGTGTTCAACCAAACTTGCGCAAATGTAAGGATTGTTACCCGATATATATTGTCCAAATCATAGCCAAAACATTTTCAGTAACATTTTCAGTAACTTTTAAGGTTGATACCTATGTAGCTCCTTGACCCCACCACCCCTCCTTCTACACTATCCCAAACATACCAAAAAATCCACCTCCTCAACACTAACCCCTACCTTGACACACTCTGCCCTCCCCAAGACCAACTGCTGCTGCTTTACCAAAATCCCAATACCTGCTGGTCATTCTTACATTCAGCATGAGGCCTCTAGTAGCCCTGACAACAAAACTTACCCACAATGCATAGCCCCTGGCAGTGGACTCTGGTTCCACATGGTACATTTTAATTCACACTCACACAACACGCACCACTAATGATGGGAGAAATCCCGAAACATGTATGGACTATTGACATATAAGGATTAATAAACCTTACCACCAAAAACTTCACTCCCGAGTCTGTCTCACTCTCTAAAGTACACATTATATATATATATATATATATATATATATATATATATATATATATATATATATATATATATATATATATAAAGTAGAATGTGGATTCGCTACACAACCTTGCTTATGTTTCTGCCCTCTTCGGGCCTCATCAGAATTGGCTTTATATTATTGATGTATTATTATATCCTGTTATGCTGCTAGTCTGATTTGCACCACACATATATATATATATATATATATATATATATTGTAGCAAAAATATGAATATGATTATAGTTAAAACGCATTGTAACATTTGTAAACTAATTCTTAAATGCGCTTATACTTTAGTTTTCAAAAGCTTGAACACTCAGACGCACAGACACACATTTATCTATAATGTACACACACACACGTACAGGATGGGACAACATACGCTAATCCACAGAAATTATGTAAGTGCAGTCTTGACGAATCGCTTAAGCACGTGAAAGGCAACTGAAATACCGCTAGCGTCTCCATCTATTCAATTGCA
>OY735205.1:17457268-17462668 GCA_963457665.1 Thysanoteuthis rhombus
CCAATTGTCATTTTCATTAACATTCTGTCGGATCACTTCATACGCACACACGCACACACACACACACACACACATATATATATATATATATATATATATGGAGAGAGAGAGAGACAGGCAGACAGACAGAGAGAGGGAGAGAGGGAGAGATAGAGAGATAATATTACTGTACATATTATCTATAAATACATGTTCACAATCTATTTTTTTACATAATCACATGCATTATTGTAGGGTTGTATTATTTGATAGAATTTAGAAAGTTTACTCTGAATGAACTTCATGATAAAATCACTTTTGTTTGTATTGTGACAGCTGTACATCGGCATGCATTTTTTAAATAGTCAGAATTAGTTTATTCCTGTTTTTTTTATTATTCGATAATTGAAAACGGAAGAAAATACATAAAATATTCTTCGTATTATGTTCTTTTCTCAAATGATATGAAAGTTAAACATGCAACTCAAGCTAAAAAAAAAATTGTGCTGATTATGGATTTACTCTGAATGGTCGAACGTGTCAAAAGTGATTTGCAAACATTTGTGCAAGAAATTTCCTCAGTAAACGATGCTCCACGGTCGAGTAGATCATTTGGGGTAATTAGAGATCAAATCAAGACGTTAATTGAAAATGAGCAATGTCATATGATGCGGGGTAATACCCATCATGCTCAAAGTATACAAATTAAGCGTTGAAAATCATTTTCACCAGCTTCATTCTGCTATTTGCTAATGATGAAAAAGAATTCATTTCAACAGAAAATATATCTATTTTTCAACATGATCTCATACCTTATCAATTTACTTAATCCAGTGGTGAATATTAATCACATAGATAGAACATTATACAGTGAAAATTATTGATAGAAATTTTGCTAAAAGCTGCATGTAAAGCTACGTTCCTATTGATCGTCACTCGTAATGTGTTGCTTCCACATGTTGAGCTAAAAAAAAAAGTACCCTACTGGACCATATTTCCACTTGGGTTTCACTACTTAGACGTAATGAAAATGTTCAAGTTTTGAAATAAATTGTGACAGGCGAAGAAAAATGGATATTCTATAAGGTGAAAGGACGGAAATAGCGAACTGAAGCCGCATGGAAGGCTGGTTTTCATGGAAAGAAGCCAACGGTGGGCATTTGGTGGGATTGGAAAGGGGTCTTCTGCGATGAACTCATCCAGGAAATGCAAATGATTGATTCGAACAAGTACTGCCATAGGTGTCCGATGCCACTTTCCAAGGGAGGGGGGAAATTATGAATTCTAAAAAGAGATGGGTAGCAAGAGGACAACAAGATATATCCAAGATATCTTGGGGACAAGAAGATATATCCAAATCTTTATTGTCAGGTAAGGGACGCGAGAGTTCCAAAACTGTAACTGTTCATGCTGACCCTCGATCCAGCTTAAATTTTCACCCCTCTCGCCCCAAGTGAGAAGGTCTGATCCAGGGGAGGGCAAGTGCTCTGTGTCCCCTCCAAGGGAGCCTATGAGTACTGCTCCCAATAACACTAATTGAACGAATCGACCAACGATAAACAGCCGAAGATAACTTGTAGGAAGGGCTCGATATTCCACTAGAATTTTTCTAAAGCTCACAGTTTCTATGACCAGGCTAAAATTGTTCAAGTCTAGCTTGGAGGTTTTCACTCATCAGTCTTATTCACCAGATAGTGCACCTTCTGATTATCCAGTATTTACATGATTATCTTGATGGAAAAAAAAAGAAAAGGAAATACAATTCCCTGGAAAACTGCTAAAGACATCTCTACATCTATTTCTTTGCTGTGAATTAAAAAAAAACAAAACGTGAGGATAAAATTATGAAATTGCTCAAGAGGTGGTAGAATCTAGTGGATAAAAAAAAAACAGTAAATATGATGTTCAATAAAATTTATCACTTGACCATAGAAAATTATCCCATGTCACACTGATCCTTTTCTCCAAGTATAGAGACTAGAAACAATCTAAAATCTCCAATGAATATGTAGAATCTTTCTTTCTTTCTATAGCATTTCATACAGACATAATTTGGGATTTCGTGTATAAAATGGGAAATGTTGATCTGGTCTAAGGACTTGTTACTTAGAACTATAAGTATAGATATATCTATTATGGGGGTTATTTTATCACTGAATACCAAGATGACCGATCATCTCTCTATGTCCTTGGGCATCTTACGTCAAGATCTATGGATAATGGAAGATCAGTTTAGTACTTGATGACTATGTGCAGAGATTTCAGAATGGTTAAGAATCTGTTTTAATTACGTAAATCTTTTTATGTCATTGTATCTGGACATATCTTTGGGCTGCAAAACATGAAAGGTGTACCTGGTATACATACTTAGATATGAACATAGATATAGCGTGACAAATTCAACGTTACACAGCGACAAACAATGACGTTTATAGCTATATATATATATATATATATATATATATATATATATATATATATATATATTTGTGTGTGTGAGTGAGTGTGCGTGTATGCGTGTGCGTGTTTATATGTGCATGTTGTTCGTATGCTGCAGCTAAAGTTATATGTGTTCATGTACTTACACATGTTATATAAAATCAATCTTGACAAAGATAACAAAAAATCCTGATTCTCAGAATTAATATTGGTATTTTTGCCGACTACATTAAAAGTTATAGTCAGCGAAACCAATTAATCAGTTTTGATTTCTACATACTTGAAATTGCCACTATTTCATTCGCATTTATCTAAGGCGCGTGATTTTTTTTTTACACGTGTTTCACCTGTACTCGATATTAGGTGTTTTTCATTCATTTCAATCACATTTTCAGGCCTGTCTCTTCCAGCCAACCGTCTTTCTAAATGAACGCAACGTTGTAATGAATAATGAGGCAGTGCATTTCTATTGTTTGCTTCACTTGTAGGCAGGTGCGTTGCATTTCTGTCGGTTGATTATTCGTGATAGTCAACAGAAGGACAAAATTAATTAGTAAATAAATGACTCAATACATCTGCATTGACTTATCTTACACACACCTACACATATCTATCTATCTATCTATCTATCTATCTATCTATCTATCTATCTATCTATGTATTCGTCTATCTATCTACAGATACAACGCAAAATAATGTTTACACCTCTGTTTACGAACAAGGCCAATTACTCAAAGATGCAAAGTGTTCTATATACAAATTAAACTTCTGCACATTTTTACAGATTTCCATTCCTCAACCATTTAAAGACAATTCTGGAGATTTCCCTCACATCACAAACAACAATTTTTAAGATAAGTTCATTTGAGGTCGATGTGATATTTTAAAAAGTGAGAATGTGTATTAAAAAAATTTTTTTTAAAAAGTCTGTGACTCCAAAACTAGCTGTCGTCATTGTTGATTCTTATCAGTATTTTCCCTCATCTCATCTCTGGTCATTTTTACACCCAACGACCGTTAAGCAAGCAGCATCGATCGATAATAAGGAGTCTTTGGGAATCCATCTGACATGGACAGCATCTTACCGATTTGATCAGGGGAATTTATCAGCAGGCGAAAATCAAATCTCATATATATATATATATATATATATATATATATATATATATATATATATATATATATATATATATATATATATATATATATATATATATATATATATATATATATATATATATATAGCTATAGCTATAGCTATAGCTATAGCTATATTTCCTTCATATCTGATTTTCCGGAAATAAAGGAGTCCTTGTTGCTAATTCAACAATCATAGAGGGTAAAACAATCTGTGCATATTACAAAAAGTTACAAATATAGGATGAAAATAAGAAATTCATTGGAGATATTTGGACTTAAAAGCTTGAGTTATTTAAAAAATTATCCGGCGATTTCTCTCATATTTATATTTACTGATTTAATCTTGTATTATCATTATCTACTCTGACTTAATGAGTCATATTTGATACGTGTTTCATACTACACTTATCTAGAAGGATTTGTATTTACCAGAAGTCACACAAAGGGCTTGCTTAGCTTTTAACTTCTTCCTGTTTATAGATTTCTGACACTGAGACCGAGTGGAATTTGAATTTAGTCCCTCAAACCTCCAGAGACATTTGAGATTGGTGCCCATCCAAACCAGTTCATAAAATGGGTTTCCTTTCGTTTTTTCTTATTAATTATCATATTTGATTATTTTTGATGAATTTCTTCGAGATTCCATATTCTACAGATCATTACTAGTAGTAGTACTCTCGTATTTATTAAATAAATTGTCCAAATGCTTTGACGGTCAATGAAAATGCTTCCTCTCAGAATTGGTTTACTTGATAGGTATTTACAATATGAACACTTTTCGTCGAAAAATCGACATCTGAGAAATTTAAAAATCTTGTGAAAATTAGCATATTATTCGATTCTTTTTTTTTTTTTTTAAATATTGAGTGAATTTTTTTTTCAGATCAAAAGCCTAAATCATTTCCCGGTGGAATTGCATTCACATTGTTTTAAGAGCGTTGGGTGATGGAAGTCGTTGTAGCCATGGATTGTCGAAACTTCCACTAATTACACGAGTAGTGTCAGGATTTTTGGCCTCATACGACACAAAAGAGAAAATTCTGATTTAAATAAATAATTGAATAAACAATAAAATAATAATATTAACAACAAAAAGAATACCAGTCTGTGAATAATACAAAAAAAGCCTTGAAATATAAAAATAAAATAATCTAGGATAAAACCCCGGAGACCCCAAAGCAAAAGAAAGTAAGTTACGGAGTCCCTGAGGTGTTTTTGGTATTCAAATTTCCAGTCAACGAATGGCGCAGTATGGAAGATTAGCAATTGAAATTAGAAATTGGGGGGAAAAATTTCAAAATGCAAGACGGTTTTTCATAAAGGCCTGGGTGTGTTGTATAACAATAGAAATCATAAAGCCTCACTGACTTCCACGCCACACTCTGCTATTCCCCTATCCCCACCCAATCTTGCTTTCAGAATTTATCCGCTTTTTTTCTTACCTCTGACCCCCCTACTTCTTTCTCTCTTGTGTCCACTGCTTCGCGTTTATTTTCTCTTTCAATCGCTCGCATCTTCTGTGTATTTAGTTTCGACTCTTTTCATTACGTATGCGTCTCTTACGCACACGCTGCTCGAATTTTCTCATATTTTCCTATACCGAGATCGTCACATAAGGAATTCGAAATCTGCCTCACAAAAGAAGACCATCAACCAGTCCACTAATCGCATATTGTTGTGCATTTGACTGTAAAAAGCTATGTCACTTCTTACACCGTATTTCTTATTTCATCCTTCCTTTCTTTCTCAGTTCATTCTTCAGTAACTCTTCCTTTTTCTTTCTTTCCTTCTTTTCGGTTTTTTTCTTATCTTTCTCCCTACCTTTATTTCGTTCTCCATTTA
>OY735205.1:17462868-17480368 GCA_963457665.1 Thysanoteuthis rhombus
TGACAGCTTATAAATGGATGACTGAAAATGACAAAATATTGTATTACCCACAATTGCAAAAATTTGTTCACAGCATGAAACAGTACCATATGACGAGCAACGCTCTAGTCATTAATATTTCTAAGTTACTTTTATTTATTATTTTCTCCTGATGTTGATGACCAGGTTGAAGTAATAATTATAAACCAATTACCGCAATGGTGTAGCTGTGATTATAAGATTAATTATTCATCTGGGAGAGAAGCTCTGAGAATATTGCTACAAGTTATGCTGCTTCTACTACTTCTAATAATGATAATAATCAATTACGTCCATACTAAAACTAATAGGAATTAACAATTAACAAAGCGAAAGACAGAGGTTGGAGTTGCCTTTGTCCCCCTTCCTCGTTGCAACGTTCCCCCTTCATTTGGAGGAATTGACTCTTTATTGTTTTTGTTTTTTGTCCTGGTGCGTTAAACCAAACCAACATACATACATATATATATATATATATATATATATATATATATATATATATATATATGTAATATATATATATATATATATATATATATATATATATATATTATTATTATTATTATTATTATTATTATTATTATTATTATTATTATTATTACTATTATTATTATTATTATTATTATTATTATTATTATGTCCCTACCGCAATTTGGAATCCCGACCAATTGATTGGTAGGTGACTCTCTTCCCGACTGAACCAAATGAAAAAGTCTAGCACATCTACGATTTTATCAGTTATAAATACAATATAACAGTTGCAGTAATTATGTTCAATCAGAAGTGAAGCTAGATAGGAGTTTCAGCCTGCGACGGCAAAACTTGTCTAGGAAAGAGTTGGTGTGCTGCCGTACTCCTTCGTCTTACCAGAACGCTGAGGGATCCAGGGGTTCTTCAGTGAATACTCATGAGTATTAAGTTTCGTTAAAGTGCAAAGAAATGAAATAATGAAAAGAAAATATATATCGTCAGAAAATCAGATATAAGATAATAAAATAAAATGGTAGAAATATAACTGCTGGGATGAACACGTGGGCAGTGTTCTCTATAGAATACTCTGGGTCCTTCTTGAATTAGCTAAGAGAGTATCTATTAACATTGAATAAATGGACAGCAAAAGTAGTGGAAATTCATTAGAAAAAACTCGCAGGATATAACATGCGCAGATTTTATAAAAAGGGGGATAACTTATCTGCGAATACTTGGCTAATGCCGAGTGATATCAAAAGATGGCAATAATAATCCGCATTAACATTCTTCTGACATCCGTCGTTGGACATAGACCTCCTCCCCCAGGATTCGCCAGACCTCTCCATCATAGGTGTCGCTGGGCCAATACTTTCTAACTTGTCTAGTTAGTCTCTCTGACTTGTATTCAGTCGGCCTAGGTCTTTCATGAGTCGTGATGTCCATCAGTTTTCTATCATTCTTGCAGCATGACCAGCCCGTTGCCATTTGAGGCAATGGGCTGCTTATGTTGCAAGAAGAGCAGAAAATCAAAAACATCAATATTATTTATATATATTGCTTTGGTATTATATTTGATAACGAACCGAATGCTGGGACTGAAGATGTTGCATCAGAAAACATAACGTATTTAATTTATACATTTAGCATTTCCGTTTGATTCAATTTTGTAACGTTTTACAGATAAGAGATGACAAATTAATTATGATCATTGTATTTTCTTTTGAATGACCAGGCTCTATTTATCATAAAATTCTTCCCTAATCAATATCGCCTCGGAATATCAAATCCGACACTAATTTTAGTTCAGTTACCCCCATTTTATCCTTTTTTCACATAAAGAGAAGTGGCATATATTTATCAGATGAGACATAATTATTCGGATTGTTTCCAAGTTGTATGTTTAGACATGTATTTTTTATTTATCATTTTCTTTTATGCTTTTGTAGCAAATGATTTTCGAGGAATCAATTCTGTTTTCACATACGTATATGTTTTTACTTTTCTTAGATTCTACTTAATTTAAAATTCATTAGGAATAATGTACATTTCATTGAGCCTCGTTTCAATAATTTTTCTTTCCCCTTAACTACATTAGATTCGAATGACTGAAAACGAGAAGGTGAGTAAAGAAAATCCAAAGAATAAAACATAAACACTAATAAATAGTTGGATTATATATATTATATTTTCATTCATTTTAAAAAAAAAAAACATTTCAAGGTGTTGTATATATCTATACTTGGTGTCTATGTTTTAGAATAATTTGTATTTCTTTCTAATTTGAAGGAAAAAATTCTCGAATCTTATATCATTCACTTCCTCTCTACATAGATACATGTATACATACATTCACACAGGCTCACACACACAGCCACTCACACACACACACACACATGTGATGACACAATAAATAACATTATAATTATATATATATATACATATACATATATATATATATACACACACACACAAATATATATATATATATATATATATATATATATATATATATATATATATATATATATATATATGTCAAGTTAAATGATTTTCGTATTTTCTGTGAGCATGGTTTGTTTGCTCACAGAGGTGACCATACTGCCGGTGGTATTGGTTCCAATAATTTGTAAACCTGATAGTTATTAAACATTTTTAGCTCTAATTCAAATCAATAGATAGAAAGATGAAAACTATCCCTTAACTTTCGATTATCCTGTTTTTATGGTTGCTTTAGCCTTTTCATATTTCTGGTGGAGTGATAAATCTTACACAATATACCTTGATAGTATTGTAATAAGTTTGAAACATATCAATCTTGATAGATGTTTCAGCAATAAACATCAGTTATTGTAATTCCTTATAACCGTTCCACTTATCTTGCTTGCTATGGTATATTGAGGTATGCTCAGTTGGTAGACCCTTAGTATATTAGTGAGATCGATCCTAACTTGGTGTCCCGCAAGAATGGCTTTTTGCTATTCTAAGCCAAACCTAACAAATACACACACACATTCACACACACGCACGTACGCACATTCACACACACGTGCACGGGCACACATATATGCGCAGATATATAAAAAATAATTAATGCAATATTGTTGCGGCGTTTTCATCATCACTCACAAACTTAACAATTTTTAATTGCTTTTTTTTAAAAGTTTCTTTTTTTTATCTTCTCTCCGATGTAATTTTCGACGTTTGCTTTTGGGTTTTTTCCCCTTTTTAAAAAACAAGATAAGAATGCAGGACAATCAACGCTGACCCCTTTTTTTCCCTCTTGCAAATTTCCCATCATCATCAAAAATGATAGAGGGTTCACGTCGGATATGCACCGTCTCTGTTCTATCCCTTTCGGGCGATGCATTAAAGGTTACCTCTGTTTATTCGCGGGCGAGAGATAACTTTCAATACGCATGCTTCACGGGAGAATGAAAGGAGAAAGACAAAAAAAAAAAAAAAGAAAGCTGTAAGAAAAATATCAATAATAATTACGAAGATGAAAGTATGTAAATCAGGAAAACTAGCACAACAGCAACGATATTCGGAGAGAAATGATATCGATGATACAGATTGAAGTAGCAAAGATAATAATAATAATAATAATAATAATAATAATAATAATAATAATAATAATAATGATAATAATAATAATAATAGTGATGATGATGATGATGATGATGATGATGATGATGATGATGATGATGATGAAAACTCTAAAATATACAATGCAGAAATAAATATTAATCGTATAATTGAGTGTATTCAATTATCTCGGAAGGTATATAAAAACACATGTTTGGGCCGGAACGGTGATTCGCGAGGAATAGTGCAAACGACGGGGATTTAGATATAGACAAACCAGAATTTGTCCTGGGAAACAGAAAAATTCAAATTTCTTGTGACTTACAAATTCAAATCGATCATCAAATCCTGATCGAGAGACCAGATCTGGACCATCGTAAAGAAAGATCTGTCAGATATCGGGTACCGCTGTTTGGAAATTGAAATTTGGAAACCTAGATAAACTTTGAAATGTGAACGTGACATTCGTGAAAATTTGGGGGGAAATGAAAAAACCCGAAAAGGAGAATTGAAATCGTTTGGACTATAGAACAACCGAAACTGGTAGGAGTACTGAGAGGAGGACTGGGGGAGACTAACTCTCATTTGATATCCACAGGGACACACCAAGCACCGCTGATGCGAAAACTCAATCAGCACAAACGATATAGTTATAGTTTTAGTTGTAGCAGTCGTCGTGGGAATAACAACGTTATTATTATTATTATTATTATTATTATTATTATTATTATTATTATTATTATTATTATTATTATTATTATTATTATTATTATTATTAAATTGATGATGATGATGATGATGATGATGATGATGATGATGATGATGATGATGATGATGATTGTTACTATTATTATTCAAATCGGATATCTTCGGGCAGATTCATTTCAAAGATGGCCAACTAAAATGCTTATTCCGATGCAAACCAAAGATAACCGATTTTCTGTAAAAAAAAAAAAGAAAAGCGCTCACTATCCTTCGATCAACCGTTCGACTTGCCAAGCTTCCCACGTGCGCCCACATATAATCGCCTTCTGCTTGCACCCTTCAGCTCTCCCCCCACCACCACAACACCCCCACCCCCCGCGAGTTTTCACTGTGCACTGTAATCTGATCGCTTGGAAATGGGATGATTAATCGGTTCCTTGATCGATCAGGAAAGGAAGAGGCCGATATGGGTCAGTATGAAAGCAGTCCCATAGCATGAAGTTGCCAGCTTGCAATTTTTTATTTTTTATTTTTCAATGATCGGATGTCTGGTTGATATTGGTGAGTACGTACAAACGTGCGAGAGAAGAAAGCGCGTATTTATAAATAAGGGGGTCGTGGTGTGCGTGCAAATATGTCGTTGCATATGACATTGCAGAGCATTGGACCCAGTTAAACATCACTGGAGGAGCATGTTTTGCTGGCTGAGTTAGTTTGAGTTATTGCAACTAGCGTTAGTAATCGGTGTTCGAGCCCAGTCAGATTCCAGGTTCCCTAATGTTAATGCTTGAGGAAAGTAGACCAACTTCACCATGAGGTCCCCAATTGACCACATCTACTGATGCTGCCCCATATATATATGTATATGCGTGTGTGTGTATAATATGAACTGTAGAGAGTGAGATAGACTCGGAAGTAAAGTGTATGGAAGTTAGGTTCATCAACCAGTAAATGTTTTAATTAATGGTCTAGACATGTTTTGGGATGTATTCCCATCTTCAGTAGTGTGTGCTGTGTGTGTGTGTGTGTATGGACTTTTAGAAGTTAAAATTTTGATTTAGAAAGATATATATATATATATATATATATATATATATATATATATATATATATATATATATATATATATATATATATATATATATATATATATATATATATATATATATATATATATATATACACAATAATGTATTATTCAGAAATCATTTTTTTTTTAAAGTATCTCAGTTAATTGAGGAGAGATGTGTGTGTGTGTATATATGCATGCATATATGCATCATATCAATTTAATTTTTTCAATTTCATATCAATAAAAGCGTTTATATGCACATCATATGTTGCAAGTATGTGTACGTACTTACGCACAATGTCCACCGCTAGCACATGTATATGTGTGTAAGAGAGAGAGAGAGAGAGTTTGTATGTAGCGGGATGTATGAGTGGTGGGAGTGATGTTATGTGTCTATGTTTATGCTAGCTATGTAGCTACGCCCTCACTCTTCGTACTAGTTCACATCGTTTTATTGAACTAAAACTAAATGCATCCGGCAGGACGAAAAAAAATCATTCAAGAGTTAAACCTTACACTCCACTGCAAACCAACAGAACTGAGTTGTGCTTTGGTATTCGGGACTAAAAAAGATTAAGGGTGGTAAGAATGAATGATAATAATTCTTACAGGCGAACTTCATTATCTTATCTTTGTTTTGATTCTACATTTAATTGATATAGAATTTATCAAAAGAACGTCCACAATTTGTGCAATTATAAAGAATTTGTGTAAAAATCAGTCTGGTGGAATCTTATCCAGGACATTCAGATAAAATTAGGGCATATATATATGTAAACAAACACGTATGTTTTTGTTTTTGTAAAAGTAAACAAAATGCTGCTGGTCCTTGATATTTGTTGGATTCGCGGGGGAGGTTCAAAGGAAGACACGTTGAGAAAAAGAGAAGAAAACTTGTTCTTACGCGTCTGGGGAGGGAAGTAATATGATCGATGCATGTCTGAAAATAAAATTCATAAAGCTCAACCAGGTCTACACAGGTAGATTTACGCATCAATACTCTACCATACAACTTTCCCCCCCTTTCTCTCTATAAAACTATCTCCCCCAACCCTTTCCAACATATACCTATACCGACACATATATTCTCCTTAAAATTCTGTTACGCATGAACACGTAGGCTCACGTGCCGATCACAGAGCGATAAGGTGCAATGATAGAAATGCATTTTGCGTGACAGATGAAAGTATTGCGATAAAATAGCAGATTCTTCTTATCGCTTATTCGATGAGCTGGTATTTAGATATTTTTGCAGACCAGTATCACCCGAAGTGATTTTTTCCAATAAACACATACACGCGAACATATGCACACACACACACACACACACACACACGCGCACACACACGCACACACACACACACACACACACACACACACACACATATATATATATATATATATATATATATATATATATATATATATATATATATATATATATATATATACTCTTCCAACATGGAATAGAGCACTGGTGGATGAGGAATATATACGATAAAAAATATATCGCACAAAATCAACCCCACTGACCATCCAGTTCCGTGGTGTAGAGAGAGGATACCAGCCTCCGGGTCTGAAGCTAAGGTTTCGATCCTACCTCGTGGTACTGGATGGGATAATGGATAGTCCATAACCACACCGAAGAGTAATAATTCAATGAAACAGCTGTCTGTGAATGACACAATAATATATATGTGGTATTCGAATGAACGAATACATGGCTTGACTTCACGATGATTCAAGGTGACCGCCATCCTTCAAACCAAAACTTTGCATCCTCTGATCCATTGAGGAGGCGTGAATAAGATCAAAGCGCCAAGGTTATAGTTTTGAAATAAGTTTCCTCGGCATAGAAGATGTCAGAGTTAGATATCAGAGTGTACCCCCACTTTGCAAAAGTATTCCAACAGATTGACTGACCTGAGTAGTTGAACCATAGGACGTGAACACTCCATAGTTGGGACATGCCTGGACTGGCTATCAGGTTCTGCCCCTCGCCACCTTTTGGTGGAGAATCTCGATAGTATGACTACCCATGCATCTTTGAGCACATCTCCAAGACAATTCGACACGTGCAGATGCAGGAAAGAAAGGAAGAGAGAAAGAAAGAAAGAAATGGTAAAATCCTCGTATACCCACATTTCTACATAACCTTTTTCACGAATATTTTTCCTTATCTACTTAAAAAGACATCCACTTGTCTAAAGACCAAACTTACGTATTTGGGAAAAACCCTTTTGCTCTAATACATAATAATAAAAAAAACCCTCTGGTCTGTAACTTTACCCAGCAATTTCCTTACCCCCAGCTACGATCCGGGCATTTCAGTAATTTTCACTATTTCTTTCAAATTAATCACAAATTTCGCTTTCAAAGCTCTGACGAGACCCGAGCCAACAGAAGAAAAGTACAAAAGGTATTGCACTATTCAATATAAAAATTGAGATGTATTAAGTATTCTCAAATACTTTCTTTTTTGAAATCGTCAAATTTTCTATAATATTCTGTTAGATGTACACCCTTTCCTGTGACAAATACATTCACACACAGAGACACACACCTGCACATACATACGCTCACTTTCACACACGTACACAAACGCACGTACACACACACACACACAAACACACACACACACACACACACACACACACACACACATATATATATATATATATATATATATATATATATATATATAAGCACTAAACTTTAAAAAAGACTTTCTCAAAAGATTTCATCTATTTCCCAATAACTGTCAATGCAATTCATGTAATTTTCTTGAAAAGTGATTTTTTATCCTCCTGTTTCCCAATTAATTTGTTATTAGGGTAATACATTGGTTCTTGTTAGGGTCATCAGTCGTTTACCATGTAACCGTTTCGGGGATTTAAAAAATGGAACATTTATATCAACATAGCACCCCTGCAGTATTGATCAAACACCACCTTCATTTCTTATGATATGGTTGATGCCATACATATACTTTGTCATTTTATGTAAGTTTTTATGTGTATTGTATATTGCAATCATTTTATACTACATATCTACCCTTTAAAACAAGGCTTACTTACGTAGATTACCCTGTATATTTATATCATAACTGAGATCGTTCCCCAGTAGCCACATGGTTGGTTTCCGAGTCCAAATGAAAAAAAAAAAAAAAAAAAGATTTCAAATGCCTAATTCCATATCAAACCGAATAACTAATGTGACATAATCTTCCCGCCCAACGGCCACCCCAATTTGGCCTTGTGCCAGACCAAACTATGCTTTGTCAATATGTGTATAAATAGTTTTAAACGGAGTAATAAATAAATCCATACACCCGCTGCTCTTTGATTTCAATCGAATAAAATGCCAATAAAATATAATGAATTCTAGATTTTATATTCTTTATTTTTTCGTATGGACCTTTAAAGAGATTTTAATAAACCGTTTTTAGTCTAATCGCGGGGAGCTTTTTCAATGGTTCAACACTAAATGGACATTTGAATTATGTTCGTTTTGCATACATATTGTGGTGGTATATTCTGGCTGTCTATTTGCATTTACAGACGATTTTTAATAGCAAATCTGTTTTGTATAATAAAGGGCACGCTCCTTCATTTCCTTCTTTCTAGTTGTGCGTCAGTATGGAAAGTTATTTTTTCCCTTTGTATATTGTTTTTAGTGCATTTAATATCCAAGATAAGATTCTATAGACAAAATGCCTCCCCTAGTGTCAAAGAGCTCATTGCAGGGCGAATACAAAATGCAGTCTTTTTGATGTCAAGATTCTTTTAACTGACTTATCTACTTAGTTTTTTTATTTTACTTCATTTTTTTTTTTGCAAATTAATTGTTTGATATTTCAAACTAGGTAACTGCTTTTTTTGAAGACTAAGATAATATAATGACATGGTTTGGATTTTCTAAGGAAGAGGGTATGGAGTTAAGAAACAAAATAAAAATGAAATTAGAGGAAGTAAATATTTCAATGTAGCTGGATTTTTCTATGTCTCTGATATTTGAATCTTATCAAAAATGAAAGTTTATGACCACGCATAACGAAAACCTTTTGTGTAGGGTATCTTTTGTGTGTTTGAGTCAAACTTTTGTGAAGCAAGCCGCTTTTCAAACACCATAACACCACTGAATATTGAAAGGAAGATTTGTAATGGCTCCGAATTTGAACTTATCGCGTAGATAGGATTCATAATCGTTACCGGTCCTGGAAAATTGACAACTATGCCATAATTTCAGTCTGAATCTCGGAGATGAAGAATTATTATTATCATACAATGATTTATTTGAACTGATAGCTTCATTTTGGGTGTTATTGTTACAACAATTCGGCCATTGTATATTCGGCCTTTTTTCAAGTCCCTGTCGTATTAAGTGCTGTTCAGTGAATCACGACTCGAACACTCCCATCAAACAATGACCCTGTGGAAATAAGTGGAAGTCAAGTGTATATAGTCATATCTTTTGCTTCAATGGAATAAGCAGAAGCAACACCACAAGTTCGAGATAATTAAGACGTCTTTCATTTTTGCTGATATTGATAATGCCATTTGATGATTCGCGATAGCTATCGGCTTGTAAGTATCTCGGTGTTCACTGAAAATTATATTTCATTACAATTAGATCGCTTATTCATCTGCGACGAAGAAATAGTTAGCAGATTAGGTCGTATCCTCATCAGAATGATTCTCGCTGAGTGATCTACGATTTACTCAGTCAACTAAGTCGGTTAACCATAGTAAATAAGTTTAAGAATCATACCCAAATCAGGCCAGCTGAAGCTTAGTTGACATATCCAAGAAATAGGAGTCTGGAGTCATGATTGCAAAGTTTTGTAAATATCGACAAAAATTAGCCTTAGAACAAGCAAAGATAAAAATCGTAACGTCTCTTAAAAGATAACCCAATGGGAGAATGAAGGCTGGTGACAAAGCCCCGGTTTCTGTTATATGCAATAGCTTAGTGATCCTTGCAAATCTCGCGTCTGGTCGAGACTAGGACTTTATACCTACAAGTTTTTATGATCATCCCCTTATCAGGATACAAGTCTATCGAAGGGATATCTCCATCCTAATCACACAGCTTAGTATACTTTAATATCTGCCGAGTGCACAGGGGAATTTGACTTGATGAAGGGTTTTCTACATTCTTCAATAATACCAAAATCACTATGCTTAAGCCTCATTTCATTAAGGGCGATATGATCAAACGCTTAGCCTTGTTCAAGTGTTTATTTCTCTCCAATCCAAAGCAAGGGTAAGATGCATGGGTACATCTGAAGCTCTCTCACAGGATCTTGTCTTCATCAAATCTTTTGAAAAGGTACGTGGTGCTAAACGAACATGGCCACTTAATTCTCAACAGATAGCCATAGCTATAGTTGCTTCGGTGAAAATGCTACACCAAACCTGGTAACTTACATGAAAGGTTGGGACGCCTTGCACTCTTCAGCATGAGCGTTGATAATAGAATAAAGAAGTCTAAGGGGCACCAAAAAAAACAAAACAAAACAAAACGAACATCAGACGGAGGCTCAAAGAAACGAACAGCTTAGATATGCTTGCTTCTCTTTCTTGAAAGAAAGAATTGACACACTTTGTTGGTGCTGACTTTTACTATATTGAGATAGAATAGATTCTATCTCAATATAGACAACAAGAAAACCTGTGTCTATGTGGTAGTTATCTGATGCGTAATGTCGTTTTGAACACTATTAGAGGATTATCAGTGATCAACGATGTAGCTGATAGAGTACTTGGGCTTTCAAAAGCGCTGCATGGTCAATCAAAGCCACGAACAGACGAGCATCTCCAGGCAACAGATGAAGTAGTTGATACCATAAAATGGTTCAAATATCACTGGATACTTTATAGTGTGATGAAGAGGATTCTAATAGAATTTCTGAAGTCTATTCATGATTAATTAGTGATAGATAATTACTTATCTTGAACCTTATTTTCATTGATTACACAAAATAGATATAACAATAAAATGAAACTTGTTTATCGGCCATGCACTTGGTCGAAGACTAGTTCTGTGTTTAGTAATGTGAAAATTACCAAATTCCCTTGGTGTGGTAGCTGAAATGAGTTTATCAGAAATATTCGCTCCTGAGGACCACCCCAATCATCTCAGAATGTCCACAGTATATTTAAGCAAGTTTAAAACAACTGCAAAATCATATCTACAAGCAAGACATTCCAAATAAATGGGGATGGAAGTGCTACTTATGACCCACAAAGGGGCATTAATGTAGGGGGACCTTAAATCTTGAATGTTTTTATATAGTTGATAATTGTGAATAAAATGGCAATACTTGGCAGTTTTTCCAAGGTAATTTAAGAAAGTCAGATTTGTTGGCCTGTCCAAATTTACAGTTAGCCTCTATCCAGGCTACGTTAAGTGCTGAAAATATCTAAAATAAGCAGTCTTGAGCCATAGCAGTAACCTGGAACTAGACTAAGCTAAGATTAGTAAATAGAAGAAATAAATTTGAACAATATAAAACTGAACATTAAATATCGGTATCAATGAATTAATTTTTGAACATGTCAAGGCTGGGCTTTGCAAACATCAACAAGAAATAATTTCATGCCAATCTTAATCAAACTTTATATATATCGACGGCGAAGTAACCTTGTGCTACTCGAGGTGAAGCTTAGTAGATATATACATTGAGCAATTAACCATCAGATGTAGTTATCAATCCTAAAGAGGGATTTAGTGGTGCGATTTAAGGAAAAATGAGGGAACCCTGGACTGCCTTTCCGAAAAAATCTCCAAAGTTTAAGCAATTTAAGAGGTGTTTTGAGGCCATATGGGATTAGTATTTGTACATCTACTGGCTATTTTTTTTTCTTAGTGAACTATTCTCATGGAATTTATTAGTAGTTTATACGTTGTGATGAAACACCGTCCACCCTCTCCCTAGAAATAAGGGAATGTCGTTCCCAAGCGTTCCTATCGTACTAAACAACTGATTTTAACACACGAAACAAGTCACACTACGTTTTTGTTCATATCTAAGTTTAGACCTGGTACACCTTTCATATAATTCATCCATATTACGTACGAATAAAATGGTATAAAAATCACTTTTGTGTTCCTAAAGTGGGTTTTAGCAAACAAAACAAGTGAGGGGACACATAGCTAACTGTTTCCAGGAGGAGAAATTTTGGATTTAACAAATTTAAGAGATTTTTGAGGTCATATTTAGACGGATATACGCTATCTTTTTTATTGGAATAGTGTGAGATGATAGATGAGCATGTATAATTGGATAAATGCTATCATATGCAGATGGATATAAACGTACTACAATAGATAGACACATACATAGATAAAATGTACTTAATCTAAGAAGTATTATGCAATTTGGGGGTATTACCCCATTTCCGCCCAAAATGGGACGAACAAGGATTTTCTTAAGGTAAACAATCATGCTGTCTCATTTGTAGCCATGAGGGGTACAAGGTAGTATAGTTTTCAGCCAAAACTAATGAAAAGAGCTTATGAACAAAAATGTCCTTTATTGGGGCTTTTAGGGCGTATTTGTCCCTATTTGGGTCGAAAGGGCCAAAATGAATTGATCTCCAAAATCGGGCTCTGTCACTCTTTCCAACTTCTGGACTCTTAAATTCTTACAAAAATTTAGCAAAAAAGGATTGGATCCTCGGAGATGTATATTACGAACGAAGTAACAGACTAATTAATGCAATTATGGACGAACTAATTAAACCTGAATTTATTAGACCTTCATGTTGCTGGATCTAATAATTAGAATAAAAGTTTGTTTTTTTCTTTTTGGTTCCATGCAAATGATTTTGAAACAATAGGTTTTGTGCTCGTATTAAGAAATGCATACGTTTTTCTTTTCTTAATTAGCTCTGCACTTCTTCAGACTTGGGGATTATTTTATCAAACTCTAGTTTTCTACTTTTCCTTGACGTACAGTGTAAGGTGGCTTCCCCTGGAACTCTTTTCTATTCTTTTTTTCCTTTGTTGGCTTCGTCCACCCAACGAAATGTCTCAATTAATTTGTCTTTGTCCAAATTCCATCTGTTTTCTTTCCTTTCCCTTCTCACTGCTAATCGCTTTTTAACGCTTTTTACAAGCTGGTCTAGATTATACTTCATTGTTTACGTTTTTGTAATCAAATTAGTTTTGTACTTATCCAAATCGTTATCTGTCTACGGTTCTTTGAAAAGTGCATGTATTCGTGACATATCAATAGTTATATTTTAGAAGCCTTTCTTTCCTTAAGCATTAATTTAGACAGTAATTCCCATCTATATACAAACACCTTCGCACTTACGTATAAAAAAAAAGCTCTGGTCTGTTACACAGTGGCTAACACCGGGATGAACACCGTCCCCGGGCTTGCTTTCTAATTTCCTCTCTATTTAATGTAAATTACGTGCCTCGTTAAAATAGCCATGGCAACAAGAGCAGTCCTTATAAAAGCATTTCTACCTTCTATTTTCTTTCGTTTCGTAATTTTCTTTTCGTTTTTATGCTTATACGGTCGTCTGCACTCTATTTCCAGTTACATAGTCTTCACATATTTTACCCCTGCCCTGCGCAGATACACACATGGACACCAGTGCATGCACACACACACAGAAGCGGGTGCAGGAACAATTAGGAATTAATGTCCAATCTCAACCGTTCTTTCATAAAAGCAATTGAAAATTAGCTTCCAGACGTGGCACAACCGTTAAGAAATGCGAGGTCACGCAAAGGTATTAATTGATTTGTTTATAAACACTATTTATATGGATGTGAGTGGTTCTGTTGGTCGATTCTCTCTCTCTCTCTCTCTCTCCCCGCCCCCCTCTCTCTCTCTCTCTCTCTCTCTCTCTCTCTCTGAATTTCAGCATGCCTTTATGCGTCTCTATTTGCGTATATGAGTCGATTGACGTGTACTTTTTAACTTGAAGGCATGTTTTATTCGGGATGTTCTTTGTTCCTTGCATAGTCAGAAAGAAGACGAAATTGACTGCCGTGAAACTCTATAAAACTGACGTAATGCAAAGGGATAAAAAAAAAATATGTATATTAATAGATATTTCGGTTCATGGTGAGCACTCAAGAGATTAATGAAAAAAATGTGTGTCTATCTATCTATCTATCATGAATTATATGTATACAGGGTGGGTTAAAAGAAACTCCCTATTTGGTAGTTGATTTTTCACTTACATTTAATATAATTAATCTACATTGAAATTCTCAGAAGTTACATTTAATTTTTAATTAGGTCAATTTTCACCCACCTCTCAGTCATTGCAAAGGTGTTTTCAAGAATTCTTCTAAATATACTTCTCCATAGCATATGTGCTTCATCTCTCCGCGACAGTGTGATTATAGAACAGGAAGGAGAACAAAATTCATTATATTTACTGCTCGGCAAATACAAGAACAGTGTATTGAATGGCGTATTTATCTTTATCAGGTGTTTATTTATTTGACGAAGGCACTCTGCACGGTTAATAGGAAAACATTCTGGGCTGTCTTAGGGATTGTTTCTTATCCATCCAGTTTTGTTGACATTTGGAGACAATTTGATGATGGTAACAAAGCAAAGGTCAACTTCAATGGTAACCTATCATCTCCCGTTGATGTTGACAATGGGGTGAAACAAGGAGATATTCATACGCCTATTCTGTTGTTGATCTGTTTTGCTGTGACTCTCTAAATTGCTTTCTGTTTTTTCTATATTGACGTACACATTTCAAAGCAAAATCTAAAACGTTTGCTGCGCTGGTTAGAGATCTACTGCGTGCTAATGATTATGACTTTGCTGCGTACCTGGTGGTAGATATGCAAGAAATCATGGACTGATTCACTGGTGCTTACACGGATTAATCTAAGAGATGTGACACCTGTTCCTGGGAATCCCAATTACGAACCTTACACCCCTGTATGCAAAATAAAACTGCGTGTCATTTGATAAGTTAATTCATCTCTGTACACTTTCCTGATTGAGAGGTTCAGCTAAACGTTAGGGGAAGTAGTAAAGCTTTTGAGATTCCAGAGGCCCGACTCTGGTCGTAGAAGATCATCAATTTAAGCACAAAGTTTAAGTTATATAAGACATGTTTTTACAACATTTCAATGCCTGTTAGACCGGGACTACCATACGAGCCAACTCGAATGTTTCGAGTAGATCTGTCTGGATGTTGGGTGCAGCGTTGAGGATTATGACTCCCGATACTGAGGTGCTTGAGCGGTCTCAAAAGGGGTTTGAGCATCAAGACACGTTTTATGAAAAGTACATTGTGGAGGATGGGTATTGTAATCACGGTTGAATGATTGCAGGCTGCTCATACAATTAATCTATGGAGAGCAAGTGGCTCATGACCATCTGCAACTCAGGAAGAAGTATGATGTCTGATCTTGATGGGAATTAAGAACTGGGGGAGGGTGCTTAGCGAAATTTCCTACAGCGTGGAGAATACAAATCTTTGAAGGGGGAGCTAAATTGGAGACAGAAAGCATCCGTCATTCGAAGTTGCTTTGTCCAATTTGCAAGATGGAAGGCGCAGAACTTTCTCTGCTTTGATGTACCACAATGTGTTCTTGTACCATGGCCGGTCCATCGATTAGGTGAACGAGGGTGATTGCTTAAGATGCAAAAGTCCCATGGGTGAACTCCAAACTGAAAAACTGAAAAAGAATACAAGCATGCGCACTAATTTACAGGTCTTTTCAACACTTGCTAACATTCAAGGTCGTAGGAATTGAATCCTTGTGTGGGCGAGGTTGTGCCATGTGAAGCCAAGTTTGATAAATAACCAATGGACATATATATAGTCCAGCATAGACGTCGATGAATTCATATAGTTTGAGAAAGACAGAAAAAGAGGAAATTAGAAAATAGCTTGATTTGTGCGAATATGATTTAGTCGAAGGTTAAAAAAGTAACCCATCGATGAGGAATTTATTTTCTTTCGGTAAATGTGGGAACTGTAAAGTTTAACTACTAAAGATTGGATATCTCAATTTCTCTTTTTTATCTTTACTCCCAAAATATCAATCATATCCTCAATCTGTTTATGTCTATCTATCGATCTATCTAGTTTAGTCTGATTATGTCTATGGGCCTAATAAATTAGAACCTAACAAAACTTTTACATGAAATGTGCCAATCCTACTCTTTCTTTCATTCAATATATATATATATACAAAAGCATTGGGGGAATTCACAGAGAAGTCGTTATTGGTGACTTTTTTAGCATAAAAAAAGCTGCCAATCAGATTTCTTTATTTTCATTTAGTCGTCAGGTTGACAGGAATGGTCCTATTTTCTATGCTGACCTTGGTCGTTTAGAAGGGTTTCTTTGTATTATGTGATTACGTCTTGTTTCTGAGTATTTATCATCTGTGGGGTATTTTTTCAAGAGAATTTCACTGGAAATTAAACTGGTATTTATTGTGAGTCATTTCTTTTTACTTTCTCAATGGTCTCGTCTAGCTATTCCTGTGTAGTTTTTGGTCAAAGTATATATATATATATATATATATATATATATATATATATATATATATATATATATTCAGAATTTCGCTGAAACTAAACGATATATATTTATTCATGCATAAAATCCCCATCCACCAGAGTGCTCTATTCCAATGGAAGAGCATTGCATAAGCTTTCAATGGATGAGTTGCCTCATTTAAAGAGTGCTCAACCCTGAATAGAGGAGCATTAATTATTGTGTCATCCACAGACAGCTGTTTCGATGTTTTACATCTTTTCAGGGTGGCTATAGACTTTCCATTATCCCATCGCTTCAAACCCGGAGGCCAATATCCTACCTCTGGGCTACAGAACTGAACGGTAAGGCTGAATTCAAACGATGTATATTTATTCACACAGAAATTCCCCATCCACCAGAGGGCTCTATTCCCATATATCAGGTTTGCAATATAGCATACTATAATTTAGTATAGGCAATGTCTAATATGTGATGTATTTATTTCATAAGGTACTCGATTCCTTCAATTTTATACTGTGAGAGTTAAGTTGTTTTATAGAACAGCTGGAAATTCTAAATTTTGCCGAAATAGCAACAAAAAAAACTGAAGTAGATTTATTAAATAGGAAAAATGAAATAACACTAAAATGCCGGCATCGCTCAA
>OY735205.1:17485368-17580368 GCA_963457665.1 Thysanoteuthis rhombus
AGCAAAAGAGGGAAATTAACATAAACAGCCTCGTCTGCAATTCGAACTCGGTTCAAGAATTTGATTTTCTGTGCTGGTAATCGTAACGCCGCATTCACATCCTAATGGTCCGAATAATTAAGTGAATAATGACAAGACTTCAATTCATTACTTCTGACAACACTGATTTTCTTCCTGATATTTGCTGGGCTTTAATTCAGTAAGACACAGGGATAAATGCGGGCAATGGAAGGTTAGGACGATTATGTAATTGTTAGATTCCCAGTAGAGGAGTTCTACCAACCAAGAAAATCAGTATTTGAAATCCTGGGTTCGAACACCAACCACTGATTCTGGTGGAAAATACGTAACTTTGTCAATTATTACTACACACTAAAATTCATCTTTAGTTTTTCGAAACGTAGCAGGTTGTTCATATGCCTTTAAAACTTATCCCTGTTTTAGCTTATCCCCAATACCTAGATTTCTGATCTTGTAAACATGCTGGGTGACTTTTTCGTTATCTCCCAATGCACTCAATAATTATAGATAATAAAACTTGCAGTATATTTATTTATTGAAAAAATGACGAAAAATTTAAAAGCCTCCAACAAAAGATTAACATTAACAAGACTGACAGACTAATCTAAAGCCCTTATTCTGACCCCAACCCTAGAAAATCATCTGGATAATCAGCCGAGTTGTCAGAATGATCTTAACTTTTTTCATGTACATGTATTGTGCAAACAAAGCCATGATGATCTGTAATAGCTATTACTATTTAGTGTGTTGGTCAATAACAAAAAGGACCTGATTTTATATTTTCCATGATCTTCAGCTTTGAGTATTTTTTCAGAAACTTGGATTCGTGAGCTAAAAAAAGAAAACTGAGATTTGCTGATCACCTGGAATAGCTTTAATCCTTATGCGTTGCCATATATGATTTCTAATCTTATCATTTTCAGGATTTCCAAGCTTATATATATATATACATGTTTAAAATTAGAATTTAACATAGACAAGACGGCTTTGATTCTGAAGTAGACTAACGATCTGATTTCCTATGACAAAATGCCAGGCTTCTCCCGTCAATATCAAATATATCAAGGAGTACCTTTGACCTGTATTACTCTTATTACTTTATTACTTTTGACTGGTACAGAGCCAGTATGGTTTATTCAGTGACGAACACATCGAATTGTCTGCGAGACGAACTTTCTAGTTTTTGCACTGATACCCTTCTGATTACGTCGTATTTTGTCAGTGGTCAATTTCTTACATTTCGCTATAACATAAGAAATTGTAATTTTGTAGTATACCCTTGCCAGAATAAAAGAAAACATACTATTAGACTGTTGCAAATGAAAAGGGTTAATATCAATTGAAAATAAACCTGGAACAAAATATTTTCTAACGATCCTTTTATGATAAGATGCCATCTCAATAAAATCATTTAGCTTTATCGACCACAAAGTCAATGAAAGCGTGAATTATGGTTCTCCTATTTGTGAACTTTTTAAAACGGATGTTAAGTTCAAAATGCTTGAAAAGATGATAATCACGAAGAAAAATAATATGTGCACATCTCAGTTCTCCAAGCTTAGACCCAAGTAGAAGAGAGTTATGCAGTTTGTAACTCTCATGGCGCATTCCGTTCATATCTTGTTGGGACGATTTCTGCGACTTTTTAACTGCTCCAATTGGCTTGAGATGACGAGATGTGGTCACTCTTGAAGTTCTAAAGTCTCTAGGAAATAGTCGAACCGTTATTTTTGGGATGTTGTTTACTGTTGATAATTCTTCGTCGAAACCGGTGTCTAAATACTTCGTATATCTGCAAGTAATGATGTTTATTTAGGAATGAGCGGTGCCAATTATGGATTGAGCCATCAGCCGTCCGGATCAGTGATTCGTGCTTGGAAATCTCCCAATTCATCAAGGATGGTTTACTTGACACAGTCTGTCTGAGACGCTTTTTAGAAATTGGCATTGGATGTAAGCGATTTGTACATTCGTTTACCTCTGCCAACAAAGTTGGAGGAGGTTTATGTAATTACTCATGTTCATCTGTTCCCACAATATCTCCAAAAGTTCTCAAATGATTTAAATGAAATTATGTGGGAGGCTGGGTAACGAGAGAAATATTGATCGAATTTGGGAGCGGATCCAGAATTATTTTCTGATTTAGAGAATTTTTTTCCATGCTTCTCATATACTTATGTATTCACTCGTGTTTGTCCACACAATTAACTACATTTGAAGAAAACTCTGTCTGTTTGTATGTGTACCGTGATTACTTAACAACTAGCCATAATACAAAGTTAACATTCGCCAGATATATTAGCTAACACAAAAGGCAATGCAGCGTTGAGTTTCAAGTTTTTTGTGTCGAGAAGTTGAATGGAAGTTTGAAATATTAAGAATAATCTAAATTTAGATATAAAATATCGAAATTGGCAACGCTGACCGGAAGTAAATGAAATACCTTGAAGCCACGGTGTTGAATACCTTGAAGCCAATTGTCCAAAATATGGAACATCGAAACACGATTGTGCCTTTATATGAACTAAGTTTCATGCAGTTTTTTCTGTCAGTTGTGGTTTTACTTTCTTCGTGACCAACTGTGTTCCATATTTTGGCAAAATATCTCCTTCTCATCGCCCATAACGATTCGTCTAAAAAGCTGGAAATCATTGTTACATTTAAGTAGCCAACTTCACACAGAGGTATGGTTCACTTTAATTTTTCCACACATCGAAGCAATAAATATAGCCAAACTGGTGCAAATTATTCTCAAAGTTTGGTTTGGATATTTTTAAATATGTTGGTTCTCTTGCAGGTAGTTAAACGTTGATTGATTATAAGTTATGTTTTGACTAGATCGCTTATCAACCTAACCTGGTGTATACAACCGTGGAGCAAAGCTCAGCGAAAAATCTTCAACGCGAAACTTCTCAAAGTACTTTTCACTCGCCCACAATGCCTTGGCTGTTTTTCCTTTGCATTTCACCTGCATTTTTATCTTTCTTGATATGAAAAAAGACGAAGGCTTGCAACTATCTTGCAAACCATTGACAGCGAGTTCAATCATCATTGAGTACACCATGACTCAAGATTTGAACCAGATTAAAGTAGTCGTTGTAAATATATACTTTGGGCGCCTACAATGGAGAGATGGCTTCCAAACTATTCACGCAAGTTTTCGCGACTGAATTTGATACTCACTATGTATCTCATTCATGCGGCTTTGTGTCGCACTGAGTTAACCTTAGTGAATATCTGACACCATTCATGTTCTGATTCTTAGGTAAGGTTTGGTATCATTTTATTAAAATTTCAAATGCACGAATATGTTCAATACCGAATGAGACTTCGATGACGACAAATGCTGGAACCAAAACAAGAGTGTCCATGAAGGAGTGAACGCAAAACAGCGAAAGCTCCTTAACGAATGAACTTCTGCTGACTCTCCTTTGGAAAATTGAAAACAATATAGATTTTGCAATATTCATACTTTCGATCGGAATGAAAAATTTTCTACATTAGCGTTTGTCACAATATGCTTATTTATTTTGCATACTCTTGTCCGCCCGGCTGCTTCCTTGCTAATAATCTGCTTCAAACGGAATAAACAATTAACATAGATTAAAATACTACAACGTAAGGTGTTATGATAACAATTTCGTTAATCATACAAAAATGCAACTGGCAAGTACACTATAATCGAAAAGCGAAATGACTCAGAATAAGTAAAAGAAAATAGAGATGATTGGGCAGAGAAGTTATAAGCTGGAAACTGTGCAAAAGATTGAGATTTCATCATGTAAAATAATGTTATATTTCGTGTGTCTTTGTGTGTGTCTTTTAATATTTTTCTTTTCTCTTTCAGTTTTGGCAGAGTTCCCAGGGTACAAAACCTCATTACAAAGATCATATATGGTTTCGGCTTTGTGTGTATCATATTACTCTTTGATTTTATGACCCAAAATAAGTTGATAAAAAATAAAATGCAAATGCTACCCTAAAACTGCTTGATTATCAACAATCCCTTGTTTCTGATTTTCAATGCATAGAATACAAATTGGGTGCCTCAACTTGCTAAAAAGACTTTACGTTAGAAAAAAAACAACAGGAAAATACACCGCTTATTTATCGTGGGGATATTTACTCTGTTACTGCAGAAAGGACCAAAATTCATCAAGAAAATTATGGAGTAGCCGTAATGCCAGTGAGTAGGGTTCAGTGAAGCCCGAAACTTGAATTCATAAATCGGATTTAAATGCAGTCGGCGTCAAAACATAGCTTTGATTGTAGTTTCGTTTTTATCTCTACCACCAAAACTTGATAGGTTACTATATCAGTAATCATTATAGTAAATGAAATTTCTGAGGCATTTCTGGAACAATTCCTATCTGTGATATCGCAGTTAGTTGTAAATACTTACTAGGCTTTTCTACGTCCGATTCAAGGCTAAATGAGAGTTGTATAAGTAAGATAATGTCATCGAATCCTTCAACCTACGAGGGCTTGTTTACCTTTAAATTCCGCATACAAAATTCTGATTTTTTTTTTTTTCACTGAGGCTCAAACAATGATCACTGGTGCCGATTGGGAAATACTCAGCTGACTCAGCAATCAACCAAGTTGCAACCATAGATATAATATTCTCTAGAGAAAAGGACTGTTAGAAGAGGGCGAATAAAGCATTTCCTCGTCGTTACGCCCTTGTCTTTCATTCGCAAAATAAGAACTACAGTATTTTAATGATAAAAGATATAAATACATCGAGTCCGGTTTATCTGCTTTTCAATAGCCCTAAAAAAGCTCTGCTCTGTACGTTGTTTTGTTTTCAAAACGCTTAATACTGAATAGCCAACAGGCTGAGTCGATATCCAGCTTGTTTCATTATCAATTAATTAGATGTTTTCGGCCGGAAACGAATCAATAAATTGTTCGGCCATATCCGGAAAGCTGCTGAATAAGAGGCGGGAAAACAACGAAGCATATTTGGTTCGGGGCTTCTAAGTTTAGAGACGAGAAACGTGTGTGCATCAGCGCGTGTATATGATTTGTGTTTATGTGCGTGTGTATGCATGTGCATACGTGTGTGTGCATGTGTGTGTGTGTATGTGTGTGCGTGTGTGCATGTGTGTGTGTGTATGTACTGCAATGGACGTTTAAGGTCATTAACTGGACATGAATTTCAGAGTGCATTGGGTCTATACGAGTACACGATTTCTGTAGGAGAAAAAATGTATAAGTATCTATATGCCAACACACACACACACATATATATATATGTGTGTGTGTGTTTGTGTGTGTGTGTGAGTATGTGTTGGCATATACGTACTTATATGTATACATATATATATATATATATATATGAAAGAAAAAGAGACAATTTGGAAACTAAGTTTAAAAGAATTAGTTTTGTTATTTATATCACTTAAGAAAGCCTTTCTTGTTATATCATTATAAATCCTCTCCAATGATACATATATATATATATATATATATATATATATATATATATATATATATATAGAGAGAGAGAGAGAGAGAGAGAGAGAGAGAGAGAGAGAGATAATAATTCAATAATAACAATTTTTTGGTAAAAGTAATTTGATTTCCCAAATGACTGCAAAGGTACTGAAAACGATTCTTTACTTAGAAATGAGAGATCTTCTGGATTTGTAATGCTGCCTGGAATATTGAGCAATATATGTTGTTCGATTATATCATGATTCTAGTTTTTGTATTTTATTTTTTCTACATAAATGGAATGATTTTTTTGGCGAAGCCAAGAAATTGCATGTTGTTGTTGGGATGCCTTGGCTCAAGGTGTTCGCTAAAAATGAGTTCCACAAACGATTACAATGTCTAACTTTGTACAGGTATCTTTACAAAAGTCTTAGTTATGAACAAAATGATTTTTCACATGCATCACTTTGTAATGCACCTGGATATATGATCAGTGATATTTCCTGGGAGTCAATTCTGTGTTTCGGATTTTCCAACGATCAGACACCGTCACCTTGGCTTGTTCACTGTCTGGACTCAAGGGCTTCATCAACCCCAGCTGAGTCGCCAGGGTGAAGGAGTCTGATTTTTTTGAGCTCAGACGCTCCCAGAACACATCGTTGGTGATGTGTCCAAGTGCATCACGGTTTGGTTTATGTACAATGAAGGTTACAAAAAGTGTTAATAAGTGACTTTGTCTTTGTGTCTACAGAAGGTATATGAGGAAAAAAGAGAAGTATACTCATACTTATATGCTCTACAGAGACGTCGCTCTTGATATGAAGTCAGCTTTGTTCCTTCCAACAAAAAAATCACAAGCTTTTGGCGCCCAGTGAAAATTACAATGAATTTCAAAAAGTCACATTCAACTGAAATTGAGCATTGTTTGAAGTGACCTCCCAATAGTCACCTATGGAGCTGAAACATGGAACTTGAACAAGAGAGTGACCCTCAAAAAGAGAAACCTGCAACGAGCGCATGAGATGATCCTGCTAAAGATCACATAGAGATACTGCACAGTATAAAAGGGGAAAATAAGAGTCCAAATCCTCATAGAATCCCTTAGGAAACTCAAATAGCAATGGGCTGGTCATCTTGCAAGAATGGCAGACAACCGATGGACATCACTACTCACAACATGATCTCCAGAGATCAAATGCAGAACAGACGTTGGCGAAATATTCGAAGGCGAGACAAACTGGATAGGTTCAGAAAATATTAGCTCTGCGACGCCCAGAATAGAGAGGTGGGGTGAATCCTGGGGAAGATCTATATCCAACGATGGACGAAGGAAAGATGATGATGATGATGATGATGATGATGATGATGATGATGATGATGAAGAAGATTGAAATCAGTTAGGTCGTAATGGTCTGCTTGATAACTTTGCGAACCTCTAACCAAATATCCATATATGGGCAGGGCTCGACGCGGATGCTTGATCGCTGTAATACAGCGTACAGCGAGACCCTACCCTGAATCTGAGGGTTGATATTTACTATGTTTAGTTTAGTGCAGCACAAATCCACCAGTGTGAGGCTCCCAATCGAATACATTTGTTATGGTCTACGAAATTAGCCTTTTTTTTTAATTCTTGAATTCATAAATAATCAAAATAATGATAATATCAATGTACATAACTGCTGAATTGAAGTTACCTCCTTTGAAAGTCAGGTGCATTTTTAAAGAAAATCGATACACAGAGAGTTTCATCATTTGTCATTCTATTCATCGTGTTCCTGTGTCACTTTGGGGCGGTCTCAAGTGGTACATGAATTTAAAAGTTAAATCCTACTCCTCAGTCGTTTGTGATAGTTATGTGGACGTAGATGAGGGAAAGAGATATAGTATATGCTTAAATGTAAATGTGCAAAAAATTTCAAGGAACTCAATGCACTTCTTTACTGCCCAACTTGATTTAGTTCCACAAATATCTACTGGTAGAGGTCTCTACCGAAAGTATGCAACCATTTAGAATATCTCAAAACCACTTGGGCATTCTTATTGGGACTTGGAAACCAAGAGAGAAAGAACATCATTGTATATGCCGTGGGATCACGCAGTTGCCATTGAGACGCTATTGAGTCAGCTTGTGTACTGTGTGACTGGCATATTCACAATGACCAAGTGAATCATTGTTCACGTCACGTGTGGGTTTTTGCCCAGTTCTGCTTAACCTTAACAGTTTCAATTTAGCTTCTTGCATCTTCTGACTTTTCCCAACTAAGAGTGCGTAATGGGTTTGCTGATGATCATCACGAAATCAGATTTTACAGGCTTTTCTGAAAAGTATAACGGTTGCTTGAATATATGTGTTGTATCCTTATAAAGGGGACTGAAGCACAATTGCCCTTGATGGGTGATTTTTCATTAATGTTAATTGACGATATATTCGTGACAGATTTCATATCAGTGATTGGTATTCATTCCATCTTATTGCAATTTATCAAAACTTTCAAGTTTTCATTTTACAACTAAAGGCTTATTCTCTATATCTGATCTATACTGCTTACTAAATGGTAGTTAAGTCTATTACATATATTCTATATGATCGAAGGTCTTCAGAAAGATATAAGTAAGAGCAGCTGCGGTAGATTCTGCATTTGTGCGTGCAAGTCTTAGCAATACATTTTTGTTGACGATGTATAAAACGTGGAATTTTTCTTTTAATCTATTCTATACCAAATTCGTGAAATAATAAAAGCTTTCCATCATGTGCGAAAATTATGAATCACTACAATTAATTTTTCAAGAACTTCTTTAGTGAGTTTTAGGGCACATTATAATCGTTTTTGAACATGCTTGAACAAGAAGACTTGGATTAGAAGATAAGAATCGACGTACCATAAAATCGTATTCGCAATGAAAGGGTTTGCGTCACGGTTTTAATCCGAACATAAATACATTAATATATATATATATATATATATATATATATATATATATATATAGCATGAAGTATCTAAACCTAGTTCTGAAACAACGGCAGTTACAACAACGACAAAGGCTTCATCAAAGGATGACCAAAAGGTCACGCATATTTTGAGTGTTATTCCTAATTCAACAGTCGTCATATATCCTGCTCATGTTGCAATTTTAACGCAAGCAGACCTTATCCCCTCAGAGGATATGTGCAACACGTGTATCAAGGCTTTTCCTCGGGGAGCAAGTCTCGCAGACCATTACTACTGTTGTGAGTTTGATTTTCATCCGGCGTCCAATATTTTACCTTGCAACGCCGGATGAAGCTCGAAGGGCAGAAACATAAGCATGTGCAGCAAATCTATTATTTCATCATACATATACTAATATGTGTGCGTGTCTGTGTGTGTGTGTGTGTGTGTGAACAATACTGAATGAGACTGACTCGGGAGTAAAAGTAAATGGAATATCTCTTTGTTGATTATTTCATTCATAAATGAATCAAATAGTATGCTATACATGTCTTGGGAAGAGTTCCCATCTTCAGTAACATGTGTGTACCTTTTAGTAGTTGAAAGGTTTCTGTAGAAAACCTATTTAGCATCAGATGTTTTGCTATGAAAGCAAAAATGGAAATCAAGAATAATGATTCCTGTGATGTCATGATAGTGTGTCAGGACTGTTATATGTCTGTGAAGAAATCTGTGGCGGTATGGTTGGATATTCTGTTGGAAGAAGTAGCAGCAGTTAAGGATATTTTATTGTTTGCGCAGGTAAAAAAAGGGATGGGATTTCTTAAGCATCGGTTGCCATGGATACTGGAGAGCTGGATAGTTGTTTAGTGTTAGACTGTTTGGGTACTTAGTAAGTTGGAGTTGAGGTTATCTCTAGTGTTAATCAAGATAATGGGGTAAAGGGTAGCAGAATTTATATAGAGAGAAGGAGAAAGAGAAAGAAAGAAAGAGAGAGAGAGAGAGATAATGCGATGAAGGAATAAATCTTTCCCCCCTGCTTTTTGTAGGTCATCCGTCATTAATTGAGCGATTTCCGAGATTCCCGGCTGGGAAGACCTGAATGTAAATAGAGTGAATACTCAATCTATTACTTATAGCACGTCATCAACCTTCCCTACATCTTCAGCTGCCAAACCTAGACACTGCCCCCCACACATTATTCAAAACAAAGACGACGCACGCAATCATCTCCGCTGCCAATCCTAAATACTTACAAAAAACATTTGAACACGAAGTTCCAGCGCGGCTTTCATTGTCATTTCTTTGAAACAAGCCTACTCAATTCATAAAAACACAGGATAACGTTTGAGCTTTTATTACTCAGGTACATGTGAACACTAAAATAAGCTTACCTACTAACATATATACCTGACTTTCTGTCTAACGAGGGGTCTGTTTAATGATTTGCCTGTTTTTCGACATATATACATACATTTATACAGCAGATTCGGTCCAAGTCTTCATGGGACCTTTGGCAGAATTCGATTTAGGTGCTCCATAGAGAGTTCTTGGGGTCGTTCAGTTCTTCTTTTTCTTCGAGATGGCTCTGGCACACACTTATGTATTCACTAGGCTAAACTTAGTCTAGTACATAAGTATTAGAATGTCTCTCTCTCTTTCTCCTACTCTCTCTCTCACACACTCTTTTTCTCTCTTATATATACATAGTTACGTATACTTTCCATATTTTTTTACAGCTGAAAAGGGATTCTCCATTAATCGAAGTGTACATACTTACAAAATATCCACGACAAAATATCCATGCAAGTCTCTCTTAATCCGATCACTATTATTTCAACGTGTTCTTTCATAATTATTTTTAATCAATTTTATGGTCCTAGTGCTTGTAATTCAGTCTTTTTTTATATTTTTACTCTTGGTTTGTAGAATAGAGTCATTCAACCAATGTTGGCCATGTTGTAAGAATGGCAGACAACCGATGGACATCACGACTCACGACATGGATCCCTCGAGATCACATGCACAACCGAGGCTGACAGAGTATTAGATGGAGAGACGAGCTAGATAAATTCAGAAAGTACTGGCTCTGCGACGCCCATGCTAGAGAATTGTGGTGAATTCAGGGGAAGGTCTATGTCCAACGACAGACGTTAAAAGACTGATGATCATGATCATGATGATGATGGTGATGATGATGATGCTGACACTTACCTTTGAACTCTGCGTCTCGAAAATTCATAAAAACATATTCAGATTAAGAACAATAGGAACCTATCTAAACCAAATAGAGTTTGACATACTTTTACATATCTATATTTGCATGTAATCTTTATCTTACATTACTGCCAATGTATTCACGACTTTAAATAATCATTCATTCCGAATCGATTTGATATTGTATAAACATCTATTGAAAGCCGTGTGCTAACGTATACGCTATGTATACTAACCCCTTGTTTCTCCATTCCATGTACTAAATTCATAATTTTTTCTATAAAATCCTTGGTTTGAAGGGTAGTCTTTGCTATTCATGAATATTCAGACGGTATCGTACCACGAAATAAGCATTGGAGAATATTATTCCTCTTCTGTGGCAGTCTAATTATATAGAATGATAATCTTTATCACACAATTCATAAATAATATATACCATTTTCAATTTCAATATCTCAGTCGAGAAATGTCTCATGTGTTCCTTCGCATTTGAGTTTCAATCCAAGGTCTTTCGGATATATTTCTTTGTATGATTTCTCGAATACTTCTTTGTCATTTATGCAAAACGTATCGATAAAGCGTGTGCAGCCATGAAATCTGTGAGAGACAGAGAGAGAGAGAGAGAGTGTGTGTGTGTGTGTGTGTGTGTGTCTTAGTACAGGAAACAGATAGACAGAGACAAACAGATAGTAGATGGGAAAAGTTGCTCCTATATGTGCCATAACTTAATCCTTAGTAGCCCAGTCCACTTTTCACCTTACAAAATTATTAAGGGCAGTCTAGAGAGTTTTGAAAACGTCTTAGATTACGCCACGAAGCTCAACTGGTGACGTTACGCTCATTGGACTGATATTTCAAGATCCAGTGAAATGCAATGATGACCACTTTAGGATAAAATCATTTCTATAATCTTTTTAATAATTCACTAATTGAGGGATTAGGTGAATATATATCTACCGATTCCCTGTAAACAGTTTTACTAAAATTTACCATCAGTGTTTAGGTCAATCCATAGTTCCGACAAATATAACAGTGGCTCAAGAGAGTTTCGTTGGGTTTTCATAGTGTGACCTTAAACCGTATTGTATGACCCTACCAAAAATCTAATTCAAGATTTGTGCAGAGATAGCTGGATTGATGTTTACATCTATATTGTATATGTATGTTTGTTTTGAGGAAGTAAAGTGATCCGACAGAATGCTGATGAAAATGACGACTAGCCCTAACCCTTCCACTCCTACTAAGCAAACAGACAACACAGAAATATCCCATTTATTCCCTCTGCATCAAAACATATAAACAGCAAATTTTCTGTACACCGCTGCAAATATTTCTCTAAATGAGATGGCTGGCTTCCGTAGAAATGCATCCAAAATTGCCTATGGAATGATGAAACATTTTGAGATGTAATCCCTATCTGTTGAGTTTTTCTCCCCACCTTTGTCATTTTCATCAACATTCTGTCGGAGCTCTTAACATACAAACATATATATATATATATATATATATATATATATATATATATATATATATATATATATATATAAGAATGAAAATATCTAAAATAGATTTAAAAAATAAGAAAAATCTAGAAATATCTAGATTTGGGGGAATCTAGATATCATTATTAAAATAAAGCCTGCAAAAGCTTTTTCTTCTGAAACTCGGAGGGAAAAACACTTTAGAAGAGGTTTAGCGGAGTACTTATGCCAATTCTCAAGTCTGTAGACTTGATGTTATGACCCGGAGCGCTGAAACATAAAAACACAAACACACGCCTATAAAAAGAAAGGATAGGACTCATCATCGCCTTTGGTGGCTCTGGTTGTTGTATATTTACAAAGAGTTAAATATTGAATATTGTTGAATATTTACATAGAGATAAAGATTGAAATATAAAGAGATACGATAAAGATTAACAGACTTAGATTGGAGCATATAAATACGTTGATTGCTATCTTGAAAGTTTACTTAGAGAACCTTACATAGACGTTAAAAGACGGAACTTAGTTTGACTGCTTTATACGTTGACTCATGAAACTTTTCTGGTGATCATAATTTTACGCTTTAAATTTGACGACTCGGATGTGTTACGCACAAACAACATCACTCCTTAGCTCTCAACGAACCGACACCTGATTATCCACAGTCTAGTAGATTTAGATAGCCGCCTCAAAAAGATGAGAGGTTGTAAAGGTGGAAAAGGATTATGAAACGTCAGATTAGATTGATTTCAAACGTGACCACTCACACGGACAAGATGTTCTCTCATTTTTCTCACAATACGCTGAGATTTGTGTTTGTCAGTTTTATTGAAACCTCAATGTTAGCTATGTAAACCTTGGTCTCATCCAGCGATTATTTTATGAGATCTTTTTTTTTACTCTTGCCTTCAAAAAATGACGACAATATGCAAGTAATTTTGTAATTGTAATTACGTAAAAGCAAAGAATACAAAGAGAAGTTGTGAACCTAACTCAATTTTGAAACTGTCGTAGAATTCAAACATCATCGTGCACAATCCTCTTTTTCGTAATAACGAGTCTTCTACGGAAATAAATTCGTTCGTAGATTTATGAGTTGTTTACGTAGGATTTTGCAGATACATAATCCGTATCTTATAAGTACATTATCATCACTATATACATATGTGTGTGTGTGTGTTTATGTGTGTGTGTATGTATGTGTGTACTACACGCATGTGTGTGCTTGTGCGCACGCATACACATGCGCTCGAGCTACACACTTGTGGTATTCGTTGTATTAATTGTCTATGTAATAGATATATTGATATTCACTACGCGAATCGTCGTCTGACACAGGACCACGGGAGCAGATGTGGAGATTGGGGGTTGGCAGAATCTGTTCTGGTTCAAGTTGGGATGCATGCCTGCTTCGGAAGTTTGTATTCAAATCCTGGAAATTCACCTGCGCTCATAGAGTGGTCACAGTAGGAGAAATGCAAATTCATGAGCGACAGAACATGCCTAAAAAAGATTTATATGCGAATGTGTACAGAGCACCATATATATATATATATATATATATATATATATATATATATATATATATATATATAGATAGATAGATAGATAGATAGATAGTGAGAGAGAGAGAGTGAAAGAGAGATAGAGATAAGGCTGATCCAGTCCTTGTTACAAGATGTCAATTGGCATAAGACCGAAGAATCTTTGGAAAAGAATTCGCATAAGAATAAAACGTAAGCGTAATTAAAATCAGACTGAAATACTTGGTCACTCAACGTTTTATCTACTTCCTATAAAATATATGCCAAGTGTTAGCTTCGAAGACGACTTTTACGTTGCTATTTTCCTATGTTGCTAGACCATTTGATGATTTCACCGAAAAAGAAATCGATATTCTCCGTTCATTTTACGCAGTGGTTACTCAGGCGAGTAGCAATCATGAACAATTTGTTGTTTGAATTTATTGAATGGAATATTGCCATTATTCGATGAAATATTCCGATTGGTATCCTCACCGTTGTTTCTTCCATCACTAAGTCTAAATAAGCGTTGGGGTCAATAAGTAAACAAATCGGAAAAAAGGCCAACTTCCTGTTGAAGGCCGGGGAGTCTATCAGCTGAATCGAAAGAGTACTACTTGAAATAGTTTATTGTATAACCAAGTTTTACTTAATCTATTTCATTTTTTTTATCCGACCATACACCGGGTGCAATTTTTAATATTCTGAGTATACTCCTTTTTTCCGGATGTCTGCGTATTTAATTTAACGACCGAAGAATGGATCCACGAAGAAAACGTTGCCATGAAAAGAAACGAAAACGGTTAAAAGAAAACTATTCAAATATTTGTAATGGTGAAATTATTTCCTTTAAGATTCTCAAAACAGCTTCAGATTATACCATAAAAGAAAATATGTTTAAACCCGATAAGGTCTAATGATTCATTTAATTGGCGCAATTTAAATAAAATATAAGCTATGAGAAGAAGGGGAAAAATACACGTCAATGAATGTGTCATGTGCTGAAAATCATATATATTATAAGAGTCGTGTCACACTAATAATATCAGTAGCGACCATCAATTCCTCTCCTTTCCTTCCCTCTAATTGAACAGCCTAACTTCTCTCCCCTCTCTCTTCCTTCCATCTAACATAACTTTCTTCTCTCTCTTCTCAACTTACTACCTTCTTGTCCTACTACCTAACTTTTTTCTACCCCCACCACTACCTACCATATCTGTCACACTTACAGTATCAGTAGCAGCCAGCTGCCTGGCCTGCTTTCGTAAACTCATGACCGTTAGTGAAGCGACCGGTCACGGACTATATAGTTTTAGACATAAATTCTCATCGCTTGACTAAAGCTAACCACGTGTACCGTTATTTTTTTTTCCCTGCAGTGATTTATTTCGACGAACAGAAATTAGAGAAAGTCAACTTTATCTATCTGACATATACATTGGTGGTTTAAATCAAATCATTCCAATTGCAAAGACTCAACGACTTAACTATTTTTATCGCTGTTATCCAGCAAGTAGCAGTTGTACTGATTGTCTTTTTGTGTCATTTTACGGGCCGATAACTTCTGTCTCGGTGTTTTGATTATTATTTTTATCTTGAATACAAATTAAAGTCTACGGAAAGCGTGTAAGTTGCATCGCATGACAAACAGAGAGTAACCAGCTTGAAACTTGATATTTTATCTGTAATTTTATGCATATGATGAAAAAAGTAATAAAATAAACGTCTATTTAAAAAAAAGTGAATGTATTCACTCTATTATTTATACTGGTATATAAGACGGCTCTTGATTTATGACCAAGAGACTTCTAATTTAGAATATGCCTGGTTTATAGAACGACTTCTGATTTTCAATTTAATGAAGCAACAAAGTAGGCTGAGATATCATTATATTTTGAAGCATATAAATAAATTCCAGAAAAATGCTAATAAAAGATTAGAACTTAGATCGCCCCTTGCGTTCATACTGTATATTATTATCATTATACATTTCATCTTGTTAGCTATACACTGACAACAGTTTTGTGTACAATGATTTTAAGCAAAAAAACTATAAAAAGGCTTTCAATTATTTTCCCTAACAGCCATACAATTTATAATAATTTATTTTGGCTTTAAGACCTTCGATATAGACTGCTGAAATAATGTTATGCTGTTGGTTAGTGAGAGTCAAATGCTGATGGCACAGTACAGTTTCATCAAGTGATCAATGAATTGCTCTATCGTTTAGTCGTAGAAATTGATGAATATTTCTCATGGCTGAAGCAAATAACTAGCTCTTATGGAACTTAACCAAGACATTAACTCTATAATCATGAGCCATGCAATGTGCACAAGAGAGGATCATACTTAATATCACATGGAGAGATTACACGAAAGAACATTATATTAGAGAGCAAATAGGGCTCAGAAATATTGTAAAAATCATTAGAAAACTTAAACAGCAATGGACTGGACATGATGCAAGTATGCCAAATAACCACTGGACTCATAACGTGGATTCCGTGGGGTCATATATCAATCAAATAGAGGCCAGCTAAAAACATAGATGGTGTGATGATTTTGACACAGAAAATATACTTGCATCGTGACACTCAGGGACAAAGGAGTTAGTGGATCTGGGGTGGGTGACTAAGACCAGCAAGGAATATTAAAAGTTTGCTCCTGATGATGATGATGATGATGATGATGATGATGATGATGATGACAAAATTATGAATATATTTCATGTCTGAGGCTTTTTGCAACTAGTTTTTTCAAACCAACATCGACGTCCACCTGATGAAACTGTAACCATCTTAGGTAGATAGACATCTGAATCTTGATATTAAAATATGATATTAACACCTCGACTTTTGAGTGAATATAGATAACAGTTCATTCATTGATTGATTAATTGTTCCATTGAGTTTATGTCTGGTTGGTCAAAGCCTCTCTTTCTTTTGCTTGAAACCACTGACATGAAAGACTATATACCATATATATAGTTCAAAAGTCATTTTTAAAGGATTGAACTTATAGAATCGATATCATACACATATTAATTTTGAGTGTTAGGGTTGGTTCTAATTCACGTTTTTGGTAGGTGTCTTTCATGATCAATATTTTGTAAAATCTCAATACTCAGGCTGACATGATTTTTCTACAAGAATAATCTTCACCAAAATTAGGGATGTAAACCGATATATAAAATACACATTTCACCTTCTTGATTTGAGATCACTGCCAAATAGATTACAAAGAGACTGTCTTATTCACTGAGCTATATTGAGTCTTGAGTATTAACGGAAACTTATATAGATACGCTTTGACTTATATATGTCAGATAGATAAATACATTTATGCAAGTATATGTATATACTTTTATACATTTTTCTACTCAAAACATAGGTTATGGTAAGCATCGTTAGTCGAAATAGTAGTTGAACCAGGGTTTGACCCTGTAGATGTCAGTCTTGTCTCTTTTATTTTCATTTTGAAAGTTCAATCTTAACTCAATTATTCGACTCTTTCAACATGATCACCAAATAATGCTATACAAAATGAATGAAGAGAGTAATAAGATTGGTCTTAACATGAACTCAAGTAAAAAAAAAAGTCACGTGCAACAGACATGTTGAAGACAAAGGTACAACGATCAACATCGAAAAAGCAGAGCTAAGGAAAGTGGAACACTATCTAGGGGAACGAACCTTCTTGAAATCCTAAAAGATAGGAAGAGATCAGGTGAAGAATCACTCCAAGTTGGCAAACTTCCGGTGGGGCAAGGTCAACCTTTCAAAAATAGTGATTCCCGACGTGTACACCACAGCCCCTTAGAGCCAGTCATGTTGCTATAATGTCAATCAATCACTGGACATCACAACTCAAAACGTAGATCATGCGCGAAACTGCAGCCAGCAAAAAATAAGATGGCTTGACGGATCAGACAAATCCAGAATGTACTGGCGCCGCAATGCTCATGATAGATAGGTATGGTTAATCTTGGGGAGGGCCATTGGCCAAAATTCTCAAGAAACCAAATCAGGTTTTCCGTGTGATATAAATGAAATCGCATCTGCAGATATTCTCCTCTTTTAGGAAGTTCACTTTATTCTGCTCTCTCGCTTTTACGTTTTTCGTGAAGGTGAAAAAGAGGCGTAAATGAACTTTCGAAAAGTTTCCATGTAAAGCCAAAAGCGAAAATAGTATTCAGCGTTTGATTTGCAGTGAGCCGAGAAAGAGAAAAAAAAAAGACAGAGAAAGAAGGAAAGAAAGAGGTTTAATAAGAGCAAGCAAAGAGGAAAGTAAACTTCGAGGGGATAACAATGAGTGATAAACAAAGTCCTGTGCTTTCGTGAGCTGTATTTACGCATGCGTGGTTTTGTGTCAGAGTCGATTACGTCCACTGAACGCACCCAGGGTCTCATTATCTCACGTTATTATTCATTTAATTCTGCACAACCTTGAACGTTTATTTGCTCAGCAACACTCTTGTGCGTTTTATTAATTCAGTCGTCCTACCTTTAGCACCCACGCTGCTCGCTGATCCGACTAGCCAGACATCTATCGCGTGTATTTCTTGTTTAGTGCACTTCGTTTATAAATCACCAGCGATTCGTCTCTTTATTGCAAATTTGCAGAAAAATCACTGTCGATAGGAAGAATAAATGCTTACACATCGGAACTTTGTGCTCGATTTCAGCTACATCTCGTGTCTCTCAGTATAAGCTGTAAATTATGAAAGCATAAATAAGACTTTTTTTTTTTTCATAACACAACCAACGTTGTGGGGGCTCTGCAGATAATTATCACTAGGGACATGTCGAGGTAGAGGTAGTCTGACAAAACTTATCCCTCTTCAGGCTGGTTTTGGAATGTTTGTTTGTATCCTAGACTGGTTGCCAACAATAGCAAGATAAACCAGTCTGACTTACTATTTACCCATTGCTTCGGAGTTCCAAGAGACACCTCCCTTAGCAACATTAGTGCAAAGTGAACACAAACCCGTCTATTCCATACTTTGTGCCTTCAACTGTTCGGCCACACCACGCCTTAAACAAGAATCGGGAATCAAAATAGGTAAAAATCAATTAAAAAACAAACCAAAAAATTTTTGCATTTTCACTCCAACGTTTTGTTTGAACAAATCACTGTAACAAATATTTAAATTGGGGAACTCTATAATACATAGGAAATGTGCGAAAAACAGGTATAGAAATATGTGAAGTCAGAAAGAATCGAAAAACTATTCATTGATTCATTGGGACGATTCATAAAGCCATTAGTTCTTCCTAATGATGACGTAGACCAAATGAACAGTCCTGTTTTAGATGGCTGTAAGTTTGCCGAGCGCAACAAATGAAGACTGGAGTCTGTAATGGGCAAAACGTTATCCTGCCTCTTGGTACTGGATGGGATAATGGATTGTCTATAGCCACACTGAAGAGTTGTAATACAACGAAGCAGCTGTCTGTGGATGACACAATAATTAACGCTCCTCTATTCAGGGTTGAACACTCTTTAAGGGAGGTAACCCGTTCATTGTAAGCTTATGCAATGCTTTTCCATTGGAATAGAGCACTCTGGTGGATAGGGAATTTAAGCTAAAATAAATATATCACTTAAATTCGGCTTTACTGACCATCCAGGGTCTGAAGCGGAGGTTTCAATCCTGCCTCGTGGTACTGGATGGGATAACGTATTGTCTATAGCCACTCTGAAGAGTTGTAATCTGTGGATGACATAATTATATATATATATATATATATATATATATATATATATATATATATATATATATTCAGATCTTGCGTTTTGGGCCTATTGACAGATGTCGTTTGTGTGTTGTCTCATGCGTTACATCATCTTCACACACAAGTGTCATGATGTCAAAACGTAAAAATCAAAATATTGAAAAATAACTAATACTCATAGTTTTTGTCTCTAACTTTAATGATCTCAAATATTGATAATTGCTACGTGTACGAGAGCACAAGATCCGAAACGTTTGGATAGATACATACGTTGAAACCTGACCAGAAACAGAAACAGGTAGGTAAAGTAAAATATTCTTAAACAAGTTCCTTCTCAATGGTTTTCAACAAAATATTCATTAACAAAGATTGCTCTACACACATACACATACACACACATACACACATTATACACATATACTGACCGACAGACGGAAAAACTTATATCTGAACTGGAGATAGTAGATCACTACATCTACCTAGGACAACGAATCTCGATGAGACCCTCAAAAGAAGAAGAAATCAAGCAAAAAATCATACTAAGATGGCAAGCCTTTGCCAGAGCAAGTTCAACAATCAAAAATAAAAAGATCCCATTAATCGTAAAGAGAAGGGTGTACAACCAATGCATCCTCCCAATAATCACATATGGAGCTGAAACATGGAACCTAACCAAGAGACAGATCCGCAAATTGAGAACCATGTAATGTGCACATGAAAGAATTATGCTGGGCCTCACATGGAGAGACCACAAGACAGCACAGTACTCCTAAGGAAAGACAAGAGTCAGGGACATCATAGAATCCATTAAAAATCTCAAATGGCAGTGGGCTGGCCATGTTCTAAGAATGGCGGACAACTGATGGACAACGCGACTTACGACATGGATCCCCCGACATCACATGCGTAACCGAGACCAGGAGAGTATTAGATGGAGAGACGAGCTAGACAAATTTAGAAAGTACTGGCTCTGCAACGCCCATGATAGAGGAGTGTGGCGAATCCTGGGGAAGGGCTATGTCCAACAACGGACTTTGAAAGACTGATGATAATGATGATCGTACAGGCTCATTACGATGTCACGTCTAGCACCTATATTAATTCATAGCAAACATGGCTGACATAAGGAGATTAACCTTTTCCTTAAAAGTGTTGTTAGGTTCAACTTGGCTATTATATAAGAGTAAATCTCCTATAAAAAGATTATTATTTTTTTCTAAGTAATCTTGCATCAACATCAGGATTAAACATTGCTCGGTGTTATTCACAGCTGTCAATTCTTGTTAATATAAACAGGCCAGACTATTTCATTTTTTGTCCTGGAAACATTTCGAGGCCATTACTTCCCTTCCTTGATTAAACTCAAGGAGAAGCATGCGTCTTTTGAATAAGAACCCTGTTTCTTTGGCCAACTGTTTTATTTTGTCAATTCAAATTTCGTCCCAAATCACCAGGGTCCCATCACGAACCAAAATGAATGAATATCTGGACTTCAATTGGAGTGAAAGATAGAATGTTGATTGTGTTGTTTCTATTTGTGCATTTGCTAAATATTGTCAGAAGACGAAGAGATATTTTAGATCTATTGTTCACAGATATCAAAGTGTTGATATATTCCGCTTAAAAAAGGACGAAAACCTTTTAAATGTTTGAAGTTGTCAGTATTTTTCATTTAACTTGAAATGAAACGCGCTTTGATTCGTAGATGTGAGAGTTACGTTTGACACCTCGGCGCCGATAGCCGAGCCCAGATAATAGACACTATCTCACTACCGCTTATTCTTCGTTTTAGTCTTTGTGCTTCACTGGGCTAAGCTTATCAAACATCAACTTAAAACACTTATGGCACAAAGACATTTTTGCATAGCATCAAGTGAAGATTGACCCGAGTTGAGTATTCCTTTTATTGGCATCAATCCATATATATAAAACGGGTATCCGTAGGAATCTTTTTGTGCGTGACCCTTTTCAATGTGCACACAGATACTATACTCTGATCCTAGTCAGGAGTGCCCATTCATACGTAAGTGATCCCGTCATTTTATGAATACTAAGCTTGTAGTACGATAACAGCTAAAAAGGTATATATTACTGAGCTTAGTTTAGACTGTGAAAAAACCACAATAATGGGTCACGGAAAGATCATCGATGCTGTTACTTGTAAGAGAAGAGGATACAGGTCATCACACCACTGACAGCATCATTTTATAAGTTTAACTTACCATAGTATGAGGAATCCGGTGGGGATAGCACTCATCACATAGTAATGGCTAGCTCGAGTTGTCTTCTTAACCATAACTGAAACGCCATGACTTATCCTTCCAGAAAATTTAATTGCAATTCTTTGAGAACTTTCGGAGATATTGTGTGTACAAATACGTACCACGTACGGAAGGTGACTGTAAAACATCCTGGATTAGACCCAGAAATTAATCACTTCTTCCGCTACCCACCTTTTCACGTAATATCATCGAAATTAATTGAGAGATTCTGGTTTAGTGATATTTTGAGGACAGACAAGTGGGTATAATTACATTTTCCAACTTCGTTAACAGTGTTCAAATATGTTTTCAAAATACTTTTTGTCTATTCGAAAGAGCAGAAATACTTGGTGACTGCAAGAAAAAGTGTTCCTTTTCTTTTCTGTAGAGTAAGAGGTCCCTGTGCAATCCACGATTTGATATGAGCAGAATTTTACCGATAAAATAGTCTACAGCTTCATTTTCTTAAATCATATCAGTGTTAGAAGTTTAGATATTCAGTATATTCTCTTATATACAAAATATACAAAATAACTGTCATGTCCATACATTCACACTCATACAAATACGCTGACATGTATATCTATATATGAAGCGAAGGTTTCAATCCTGCCTCGTGGTACTGGATGGATGATGAATTGTCTATAGCCACACTGAAGAGTTGTAATACAACGATGCAGCTGTCTGTGAATGGCACAATAATTAACATGCAGGGTTGAGGACTCTTCCAGTGAGGTAACAGGTTCATTGTAAGCTTATGCAATGCTCCTACATCGGAATAAAGCACTCTGGTGGATGGAGAATTTAACGTAAATAAATATATAGCTTAAATTCAGCCTTACTGACCATCCAGTTCCCTGGCATAGAGGTAGGATATCGACCTCCGGGTCTGAAGCAAAGGTTTCAATTCTGCCTCGTAGTACTGGATGGGATAATGGATAGTCTATAGCCACACTGAAGAGTTGTAATACAACGGGACAGCAGTCTGTGGATGACACAATATATATATATATATATATATATATATATATATATATATATATATATATATATATATATATAAAATATAAAATGTGTACTTTATAGAGTGAGACGGACTCGGGAGTGAAGTTTTTGGTGGTAAGGTTTATTAATCCTTATATGTTAATAATATATATATATATAAACGATATGAGAATATGGGTTGAAAGCAGTTATTCTGCCTTTGCTTTATCAGCGGGCTATCTAGCCAAATGGTAAGTGCATCGCTACATTGAAACGGCTACATATCGGTAACAGGTCCGATTCCTGCAGGAGCCCCATTTTATTGTTTATTCTATTTACGTTGTCTAAATTGAATGATATATCAACCGTGTAACGACGGGAAATAATTTGATAAGTTTTTACATAATAAAATACAATTCATAATTAATATACATTTATTCATATACATATATGTGTGTGTATATGTGTACTGTAATATCAACATACTCTTTAAATCTTGGAACTGTTATAGCAAGGTAGACATATGCATCTCATTTACTGTTATTTTTCAAATGAATCAAGGCGCTGGGGCCATTCAGTCGCAATTAGCAAACAATCTCCCAAAACATTTCTATTTAAGTTGGTTCGATCCTTACTGATAGCCTTGTGCAAGACTATGCAAAGCATAACAAACATCTAGTTCTAAAAACCAGTTATACCCAGGCAGACATTCCAGCAATACACACAAGCCTCTAAAACCACGAGGACGAATGTGTGCGTGTATGTGAGCGTATGTGTCAGGAGGGTGCATATGTATGCAATGTATCAAGACCTTTATTTTCTTTTTTTTTAGCGGCATCTTTGTGTGTAAAAACTAGTTCGTTGCTAGGATGCCGCTTGGCCACCACCCTCTCAGCTGTTTAGCTTGTCCGCCGTTACGCTGTTCTGCTTCCGCCTGTCTTACTGTGTGCAACGTTTCTGTGCATTTCCCGAACTCTAAGGGGGGCGTGGTCCCTTGTGATATCTCAAAATACATTTCCGGCATCTTCTGATGTTTATTAAAACGCTTTTGCTCGGAATAAGAAAAGAAAAGAAATGAAAAAAAAAAAAAAAGACAAAACTTGAAAAGTATCTCTAGAAATCAACAAAAATGAGAGGGAAGTTGAAAACAACTTTAGATCAAACACAAGAAAAATAGAGAAAAAAAAGTAGATAAAAGTATCAAAATCTCTTAAAACAGCACACAATATAAGAATAAAAATGCAAAGAAAATAGAGATATAAACAGGGAAATAAAAGAAATAAGAAAACAATAAAGACAAAAAACAATGCCGCTCCAGAGAAACAGAAGTCACAAAAAAATAACAGTGATCAGTTTTTAAGGAATTGAAAAAATATATATTGCAATTCTATTCATGTCATCTTCAATAGATAAAGTTCAGAATCAATTTACTTATATAACCGTTCAATGGGAAGAAAATGATAAATAACGAAGTCTATAAATGAATAAATCGAAATCTTCTCTTAGATGAAGGCGAAGGTGAAGGTTTGCCGAATAGACGACAGCATGGAGGATGATCTCAGTGAGTCGAGTTCAAACTCTGGCCAAAGCAGTTTGTGTTTCATCATCTTCATCATTATCATCATCATCATCATCATGAGCAGCTTTTTAGACCTTCACAAAGATTTGGTAGACCTCTCTATCATGATCATCACAGAGCCTTGTCTAATTCTTCACGCCATCTTACTTTCTGTTGGCCACAATTTTGCATATGATCTCTGGAGATCCATGTTGTGAGTTGTGATGCCCAGTGAGTGTTTGAAATTCTTGCAACATGTCTGGCCCATCGCCATTTGAGTTTTCTAATGGTTTCTATGATACCTCGGACTCCTGTCCTTTTTGTGGAATTCGGTGCTGTCTTATAATCTCGTCATATAAGATTGAGCATGATTCTTTCACGTGCACGTTGCATGTTTTTTTCTGTTTGAGGGTCTATCTTTTGGTTACATTTCATGTTTAAACTCCATTGGTCACTATCGGGGGAGGATGCATTGGTTGTATACCCTTCTCTTTAGGACTGATGAAATTTTCTTGTTCTTGAATGATACTGCTATAAGCCCCTGCCCTGCTTAAACTATGGGTAAATAGAAACATAGTTAAATGAGCGGCGCCACATCGGGCGTTTGCCGCCTCTACGTCCATTTCAGGTACTGCGAACGGACCGAATAAGTAGTATTGTGGTATGCAGGGCCCAAGAAGGGACAGCTGAAGCCGTAACCAGCATAAGGGTACTACTTACTTGCTTTGGCAACTTCTGTGATGAAATGAGAACATAAATCAAAGATGTAGATATTAGATCTAATCATCCGAATTATTTCAAAATGGCTATATATTAAAAGGCGAAATTAGAGAGAAGACTGGCATGACTGATAGAAAAAGAGAAGGTTTAGATGAGCCAGTATGGATTATGTGAGTATTAGTTAATCCTGGCCGTCAGAAATGACAATCTACACGAAATTGAACGTTCTCACTATGCATATAGTAAAGATGAAATGAATCAGACAAAACATTTCTATTGTTAATGAACCAAACTTTCATATCAAAATACCGAGATACGTAACCATAATCTTATTTTTTTCTTTTTTGAGATGTCACAGTCAAAAAACAAATGACGCACACACAATTGGTGTATTATTAATGCAAATTAACCGATGGACTCGAAAATTGCAAAGGTGAAAGAGAAAAGAAAAAAGAAACACATAAAAAACAAGCGATTCCCAATTTCAAAATAAATGTTAGTTAGTTTTTTTATGAAAAGATATGAAGACAACTATACAAATACGAAACAAGATATCAAACGAAATATATTTGTTGTCAAAGAAAGGAAAAGGCTCCAATTAAATTATACAGGTAGCAACTCCCACAGACCATTTTCATGCATTCTCAAAACGTATTGCAATAATCAAATATATCCTTTAAATGATTAATTTTCGTCGCAACTGCAAGAAAATTGTATGAAGATTGTCGTATGCATAAAAAAATGTTTTTGCGAACTCGATTAGGCCTGCGATTACGTTTTTGACCAAAATTTCATCGATTTCGCCATAATTGACTAATCTGTCACCAGAACAATGAAGTTCTTTCGAGGATAGAATTGACTTCAGAGAAATTCGATTCGAATGAAAATAGTTAATAATCATTAAATGACTTGATTTTGGAAAAAAGATTGTTTACTTTCCATTGAAAGCTTAGTGAAAATTCAATTATTTAACATTGGATATCATTTTTTAGTGAAAATAGTTCTATGATGGAGTAGTAGGATTTCTACCTCCCCGTACAGGGTCGACGAAATAGAATCCTCAAAGGGAGGGGGGGCTGCACATACCTGTGAGAAGCTAGTTCAATGCTTCTTCAAACTTATAGCCTCATTTTCAAAGTTCTCTCAAAAGGACGAAGCACTTATTGCTACATAGGGCCGGCTCAAGACTTTTCGAAGCCCTAGTCTCGGAAAAGTTCAAGGTACCCTCGTGGTGTTTCTCAATGTGGGGAGTAAAGACACCTGACAGTCTACAAAGGTATCACTGGTGGTCCACGGAAATATGACACTTAGGAAACCCCCTAAAACTTTTATAAAAGATAAGTTTATCGAGTAAATGTTTGTGCTATTAGTAAGAGATTGAAGAAAGTGGACAGGTTTTCATAGATGGTCATCATCTTTGAAAGCAACCGTGGAAGGTCGGATTTGACTAAAATGTTTACGTCTTGATATGCTGAAATTCAAAAGGAATAAATGACATATTGCGTATTTATTTTACAAAAAAATATTAGATTATTGAATTGAATTAAGTATTAGGATTAAATGAAATAGAATATTACAGACGGAAATAGCATTTGAAGTATTTAGTAAAGTACAACTATTTATGATTAAATGAATGAATTAAAATTAAATTTATTAATTAAATGAACGAATTAGAATTCTTCTCACTTTTCTCTTTCCTCTTTTCTTTTTTTTTTTTTCAAGGTGGAGGAGAGATCTTCCAATTACCTTCTTTTTCTCTTCAAAAAAGTAGAAATCCTCCGATTTCCTATTTTCTCCATCAAAACGAAGGAGAAATCCTCCAATGTCTTTCTTTTTTGTCTCATTGAATCCTTCAAGCCAAGTAAATCTATAATTTGGAATTATCATTTGATATCAACAAATAGGAATTGATAAATTGATCAGGATTGAAAGCATGAATATCAAAGACATAACAGTAACATTATTGAATGAAACTGATACATCGAAACGAAATATTTTGGTTGTATTTACAATTTAACTATAATACTATAATAGAAAGTTAGTTTTTTTTAACTATCAGTTTTTAACGTGGGTAATAATGAGAAATTTTCAAAAAAAGAAATTCCTAAAAAAAAATTATACGGAAAACGAATTATAAACTCGTTGATACCGGCCATCCATAGTTGCTTTCAAATATGGCTGACTCAGCCACCGACCAATTTAAATTTGTACCCGTCAGGCTCGGGAATTTAGCATAAATCGAGGCCTTTGACTAGGGAATTCAGTCTACCCCAGACATTGCATTCGGAAATTTAGCAACATGCGAGCCTCGAAAGCTGACATTTTGTTGGTATTTAGCATCCTAACGTACCCCCAGGTAGATTTTAATAATTTACTCTTGTAAGGATGCAAAATACCAACGTCTGGACCCTAAATACTGTATGCACATCTCTGAATTACGTGGTATCGTACCTGGCGAAATGTATTGTATGTAATAAGAGCAAAAAATCAAAATTCTCTTTAAAAACGAGGTTCATTGGAATTTAATAAACTTTATACTTATTGATGGGCATGACACCATTCTTTTGTTAATTATGTTTCATGAGATTCCAAGAAGATCCAATGATCACAATCTTTAATATTTTATGGGCAACATTAAAAAAAAAGCATAAAAATAAATTCTAGTGGATATTCGAAAAAAAAAACAACAACAACGAAAAGTGCACACCGTTTTTTAATAAAGACACAACAAAAAACTTTCTAAACAAATAATTTTAGCCTTTTAATTTCAAATGAACTGGGGGCAGGATCGAATGAGATACTGATTGACTTAGTTTTTCTTTTTCTATTTCATAGAATCAAAATAGGGAGGGGTTGACTTTGAAACAATTATTCGATAAGATCTCCATCATAATACCGTAACCATTTTCAGAAGAAAATCCATTCAAAATTGAATGTATTCTTAATTTCTTGAAGAAATCGGCCAACTAGCGTATATTTCCACCGGAATTTTTAACGTGAGTAAAACGGGCTCAAACTCCCCGATATAATTTCAACTAGTCCATCGGTTTGCAAATGTAAACAAGTTTTCGAATCCGTTCATCTCTGATTTCATGATGTCTACAGAAATTATGAAAAGTTGATAATTTTTCACACGTATTCTTCTATTGAAAACACCGAGATCTTCGTGATGCTCTGGATATATTTCAAGTTAAATACGTTTTCATCGACACATGTCACTTTTTATCAAATGTCCGTGAGTGGTGCTCTATAAAGGACATTCTGAAATGTTTTATTGTCAGTATTCCAAGAATTATGCGGACTAGCATCCTCATTTCTATTGTTCCAGCTGATGTAGATTTGGCCTTCAGTTTTCTTTCTTCTCCCTGTTGTAGATCTCAACGACAAAGACTCCTCCTGTTTATACAGACGCTGACCACTCACATCTGGCACAATCTATGTATGAAAATAGAACAAAAAAGAAGGGTTCACTGGATGAACTATAATGCTGAGAAAGGCAGAAGAACGCATCAGCCGAAACATTGCTCATAAAACGACAAAGATGGGTAACCAATCCAAATAAGACCAGGGATCTTGAACCGAAACGGAAAAGAAAATTAGAAATAGGAATTAGAAATAAACCTTAATACGAGCGCAATTGAGATATAAGAAAAAGTCAACCATGCAAAATCAAGCGTTAATTGACCGACACAGAGACGGAGACATGAAAGAAAATAATATTCTAAAGCAGAATTACACACACATTGAGATTAGGTCGAAGAAGAAGGGAGAAATGCTTAAAACTATAAATCATAAAAATTGTAAAATATATTGAAACACTTCAAAAGATATGCAAACTCAAGAAAAATGATTATTTGACGGAGGAAAAATTATGTAAAATATATTAAAACACACACACATACACACACACACACACACACACACACACACACACACACACATATATATATATATATATATATATATATATATATATATATATATATATATATATATATATATATATATTGAAATGTATTAAAATATTATCAGAAGTGAAGAAATGTTATACAGAAAAGTAAAAATAAAAAAGACAAAATAATATTTTCAATGCTGAAACATGTTCTAATTTGATCTTTTGATTCAGAACTTATTCAAGACAATTGATTTTAATTAGATGCTTCCAAATATAATTGAATCTGGGAGATATAGAAGTAATATGTAGAGGAGATGAATCCAATAATCTAAATCTTAATACACCTCGTCGTACTTACTCAAGGAAATATGAGTGATGAAACAGCAATATTTTACGAAGATTTGATATTGAATATACGTTTAATAACAGATATACACTCAATTTAGAATATAAAAACAAAGAACCATGAGTTCAACAATGTGTCCACCATCTTACATTTTACTATCAAGTATGTTATCAGTTATGGTGGGAGAAGCAATTTGGTACATAAGGAATATCAGTTCAGAAAAAAAAAATGCATTCATATTCCAAGAAGGATTCCAAATATTAGAATATTTAGACTAAACGGAACCCTTTCATGAATAAATGAACACTGTTTCATATAGCAAACCAATATCTTGTGAAAAGCATGTCTAAAAGGCATGAACCTGTTTCCTGCCATAGTATATTTTAATGTTGTAAATTCTGCCCCAGATTTTTCTCGTGGAAAATCGATGAATACAGAGAGCCTTCATTGCAGGTTTAAAACTTTTTTTTTTTTCTTAATTTTATTTTCATATAAATCAACTAATATGTACTACAGAATTTGAACAAGAACGGAACATTTGAGTACATTCCTGTCAACCCTTTTGCCGCTTTGTATCCTATCAATATGATTTATACTTTCAAGTGGAGTTTTACTATCTTGCGGGAAAATAACACACTATCGTTAGAGAAGTTATCTCTTCTGTGGCAATAGATAGTTGACTTGGCAGTGAAAAAGCTTAGTGAAACCCATGTCCCAAGTCAGTTTTCTGACATGAATCCAACTGAATATTTGTGATAATGTTACGCATGTCTTTACAAAAGAATTGCTTCATGTTTTCGTTTAGTTTCTCGATGTAACATTTTCGTATCTTTTTTTCTTGTTTGCATTAACCTTTTGTCGACAGTCGACGAGATATCTCGCAAGAAATGTATTTGTCCTGCGAAAAGACTAGAATAAATATCCAAGTACCATGTGATAAAAATTATCAGGTCTAAATATTATCTTTTATCCGAATAGGAATTTCTTAACACGAAAAAAAAGCAGAATATTAAATTGATTTTGCCAATTTAGAAAGAACAAACGTTTAGGAACTAGCTAAGAATATATGCAAAATAAACCTTAGACACGATTCAGGAACCTTGAAAAAGAGACATAAAAATATGGAATTACGAAAACAACAAAAAAACTTGCTTTCACCTCAGTGGGTCTGTTAATCAATATTAACTGACAGCATTAGAAGCGATGGGATTCATTATTGATGGATCATCGCTGGAAACGCTGAATTCTCTAGCTTCATCGGTCATCCATAATTCAAATCTTGCATCGATACTATTTTTCTTTCAGATGTTTTTTCCATATTTCTTTCTTTCTTAATGGATCCCCGTTTCTCTTTTCATGGTGAATGGGGCTTGAAAGACGAAAGAGCGGAAAGCTACCCTAAAGACGATAGAGATTGAATAGATGAAAAGTAAAATTACAAATAATTACGCATCATGATGCTGATTGAATGAAGTGTAACACAATTTCTTCACACTTTGTTCATTGCTAATCCATTGCAACGTTAACGCCCGAGTACTAGTCGTTCGGATCCAACTTTCCTATCCATGTGCCAGGAATAGGAAAACCGAGTTTGAATTTTGGCTACGGCTTCTTGAATTCATTCAGGTCTAAGATCTAATGTCTTTGGAAAGTCATGAATCCACTTCAGATTTTCTCATTGTTCCAAATGTCCATGCTTATTTCCAGTAAAAATGGGTTAGATTCGTAACCAATCCGCTGTATCGAAATATATATACCAAGGCGAGACAATATTTATCCAAACTTTTGTTATAAATTCTCTTTAGGTTAACCATACTGAGTTCTATGCGTGCATGTGGGATTGTGGTGTGTCTGTCGACTATGCAGTAAAAATTTCTCGTTGATAAGTCAGTTGCCTTCGTACTGCCATACAGTCAACGTGCCTTCTCTGCACTCAGCACTTTGTACAGGGGAAGAACAATGAGCAGGAATTCGTTTCTTCGAGCTGACGGTGTACCAGGGACTGAAATCCACTGAAAACTTTTAGCACAATAAGGGAACAATGTTTTACCACGGCGAAGTGTGTATGAATGGATTGTGAAGTTTAGAAGTGGGCCAGCTATTCGAAGCAAATGCCTACGTCTTTCTTCAGAAGGTGTTTTGCTTTTGGGAGAAGTGTGTGCGCCTTCATACAACTGCCTCCACTTTCCAAACGCTGGGATTTGAGGTATTGGAGCATTCTGCTTATAGTTCTGATCTCGCTCCCTCAGATTGCCATCTGTTTGGTCCTCTTGAAGACGACTTGAGAGGCCATCGATTTTGTCACGAACCAAGACGTGGTGCATACGTTGTTGAGAGGCCAGCCAGAAAAACTGGGAAATGCTGGGAAAAGTTCGTTGCAAAACAAGGGAAATATATGGAAAATTATGCATTTGTAAGCTCTGCACTTTAGTTTTGATAAACTATTATACCAAAAATGCAGATAATTATTGACTCACTATCGTAACTATAGTCCTATGGTCCCGATAATTATTAAGATTAACTTAGTCTGACAAAATTTGGTCGTATATCTGATCTACGGCAGTAATAGTAAACGTAACAATCTTGTCAAGAACTTCTGCTCGGCGAAAGCAGAAGATAAAAACCGTGGGAAAATTTATCTTACAAAAGATTTTGAAAATGAATGATAATTCGCGCTTCAGTGATCGCTGGCACTGTCTTTGTCAAAGTTTTAAATATTCTCCTAACTTGAACAGTTCCACATGAGATGCATTTGTAAGATCTACATCTCGTGAAGTGACTAGATACTAGGTACTGAGGTTCTTGAACGCAGCAAGATCACTAGAATCAAGGCGTTCCTCATGAGAGCTCAGCCCCGTTCGAAAAGTCATTTGGTCTGCAAGGGAGACAACCACATACCAAAGGCAATGTTTGACGGGGTATTCGTTCACGGCAGCAGATTTCTAGTGGGGATGGGTGGGAGTAGCATACACGAGATACAAAGATGCGTCGAAGGCGACCCTCAGGGTCTAAGTTATCGCCACCGGGGACTGGGAGGCCACAGCAATAAACAAGGGTGGAAGTTATGTAATTGTAACCTGGAGCATTTGGGGAGACTGCGGAAAAGAAACAGCGTCTGTGTGAACGTTGCGACGTGGCAAATAAGCAGTCACCACCCGGAGACGACTTCGTCTGCCCTGACTGCCAGTGTCGATGCAGTTAACACATCGATGCTAGACAGTCACCACAGACATATTCATCCACATTGACAAACACCAGTGCAAGAAGAGGAGTTGTCCTTCGATCCCGACCCCCTCGGTCTATGATCAAATATTCGCTTAATCTCGAACTCGAGTATCAGAATCATGATCATCCTTTGAAGTTCTTAGATTAGTTTTGTCTAGGATTGCAACAGCAATATAACATTAACCCTTTGCCTTCTTATCATGAACGACAATATCTGATCAGGTGGCTATTGTAGTCTTATCTCGGTTAATTACTACATGTGATATGATTATAACGCTGCTGATGTCTGTAACTGCATGTGTTGTTTTTTTCGTTCGTTCTTTTGGGATTATATTAAATGTACCGGTAATACTGGAGGATTCCCCCAGGAATCAATTGACAGCAAGTCCCCTCAAAACTCTTTGCTTGGGTTATTGTCCATTACAATAATGATGTTATCTGAATAGTTTTAACTATTCGGATTTTCTGTTTTGCCATTTTTTGCAAATGTTCTCGGATCGTTCCAAGTGCTCCAACAATTATCGACACAATTGTCACCTCATTATTTAACAATTTTCTCATTCATTGTCCAGGACCTGCTATTCATCCAATTCTTCACTCTCTTCTTTATTATGTGGTTGCTGAGACGGCCTCATCATACAGATATTTATTTATTTCTACAATGGTCAAATCAGGTATCGAGACGGATTGGATGATCAGTTTAAATGTTTTTTCAGAAAAGAACATTTTCTGTACTCCAAGAAATCTTCTAGTTTCCGCCAGTACGATTTGTTTCCATGGTAGAATCCAAGTCTTTTGCACGACTCCCAATAAATTACCGTTCCTAACGAATCATACTTATTTCTCTGCTTCTTATGGATAATTTGCTCCATTCCCTTATGATTTGATTGTCTCCATATAAGTGACGTTTAGTATGTTTTATTCCCTTTTTATTTTTAACTATCATATCGTTCTTTTGGACAGTTTTTCCATTTCCCTTTCAAATTATTCTGACAACAATCATACTGAATTCACTTCGACTATGATTACATTTGTTTGTTTCTGACATACTTTTTTGCCTCCTGACTTTGAGTTCACTGACCCTCGTTTTGTTTTTTGTCTCTTTCTATATTGTGTAGTTTGCTAGTTATTTGATTGAGCCGACTTCAAGTCAATTGTTTCTATTGCTCCCAATTGAGCTCTGCACCTAAAAAGGCTTCAAGAATATCGTGGGAAAAGACGGAGTGCCGAGAAAATTCGCTGTTATTTGATTCCGGACGGAAGTCATCATATAGTGCTGATATGAAATGTAAATAATAATGAAAGAATATCAAGAAGATTTTAGAGACGAGACTAACCATCAGAATCTTATGAGAGGTATGGATTCATAGGCAGCATTCTTGATAAGACATTCTAAAACCTTTGTGAACTGGGCAAGATGAGAACTGAAAATTGCGGGTCAGAGAACTGGAAAACTAATGTGCATGCAGAAGCACAACACCAGACTTGATACGAAGAGATTATATGAAGAGAAAAGAGGCAGAAATAGGGCTCATTAGCAATACAGACCCCGAGTGTCGGCCTTAGGAGCTGCAGGGGACCAATTGCAATCATAACGATTCTTGTTAGTATTTGTGTCGACTGTAACAGGATAGTGGTGTCTTTTTGGTGTCTTTTTTTATAGTTTGTGTCGTTTTTCTTCAAATCAAGAACTATTCCAGTATTAATATAAGCTCGTTTCGAATTTATCACAGTTCTCCACTGATTATGGGCTTCATAGGTGTCAGCATATTCCACAATTATACTCCACTCTTGAACAAGGCCTAATATCTCTTTATTATCCGGTTCTCTTCGGAATTCACCTAGAGGCTTGTTAAGACGCCAATTTGACAAATTTGTTTTTCATTTGCTATAAAAAAAAACATGATCTCCTCTTCTCGTATCAATGGCGGCTCTGTTTGTATTCCAGAAATATCCTATTTTGGTTCATGGAAAGAGATTCTGGTTTGTTCTCGAATCATTTGTAATGTTAATATGCATCGATTGTGCATTAGTCATTTTGAATTATCTTATGGGAGCAAAAGAAAGTCCAGAGGTGATTTACAGTTTACTGAGATATTGGAAGCTTACTCACTGTGATCAAAGTGATGTTGCAGGACGTGACAGTAGAATGACTTTCAGGGAGTAAGTGAAAAAAAAAGCAACAAAAATTGACATAAAGAAAATACTTGTCGAAAATTAATTACCGATATCTCATCTTATAATCAATTCAAAATAATAAAACGCTAATAATTCAATATCGTCTATTAGAGATTTTCTCCAAAGTGCCATTGTTTTTAAATAAATCTATTTGCCAACCGACTTGATTACAAGGAATCTAAATTCCTTGTACCGTGAAAATGGTATAACCTCAATTTCAAATAAAATGTTTTTCATCGACTTACGTCTCTCTCAATCTTCTGTAAATAATTGTTCTATAACTTATGAACTGATGCAAACATTTGCTTTGGGAAACAAATGCAAGTTTCTAAAAAATAAGTTCAACTTGATCGAGACTTTTAATTTCTAACTATGCGTCTTTCGTATGAAGAGGTACATCAATGAGTACGAAACATAATGAGAGGAAAATCATTTATTTTGCCCTACAAATATTTTTCAGCATAATCTCCTTCTTTGACAATACAATGAATCCAGTGATGAATATTAATCACATAGATCGAACATTATACATTTGAAAATCTTAGATAAAAAGATTCAGCTGATAATTACACATCAGGCTACGAATTTATTGAATTTCCCTTGCAATTCGATGATTCGGTATTAATATCATGTTGAAGGAAATAAACTCTTAATAGCGATAATACATTAATTTGCATATTGATTTAAGCAATAATAAGAAAGAAATATATTTTAGTCCTCATTTCTCACGGGAATTTTTCATAGTTTGTGTTCCCTAAGTGGGGACCGTTGTCAGGAGTACATCTAATGGTTTTTATTGGTGTCGCAGGCATCTAAATTGCAAAAAAAGTTATAAGCCACTGGTTTGTCGACACAGTCGATGTGTTCATAAAGAAAAACTGAAGAAACTGGACATGGCCTACAAATGGATACAAAATCTCGTCTGTTTCGAAGATCCATTTCAAATATTTTACAGATTTACCAGATTTCTTAAAACAAAAATCTTGAAAGTTTTCAACAGAGAGAGGATTGTACAGCACCCCACCGAGCACCCCTCATTCAGTCCGCCCTTGTTCTGCCATTCAAAATTTATTTGCCTCAGGCACATCAACCTCAAAATAATTTCATTGTATTTGGTTTGTTCAGACTAATTACAAACAACAGAAAGGAGGAAAATAATCCGAGCAGATCGCATACAATGAGTGAAACACGCCGTCGAACAGATCTCAGAAAAGAACCGAGAGAAACGCCTATCCACGCCCGCAAAGGGTTAGTTCCAAGTTGCCGGAGGTTTTTAACAAGAGCTGATGCAGACAGAATTTAAGGACCGACAATAAGTGAAGCTGCAATGTGGGCTTAACTATTCCGCTCCAAAGACCGCGCCGATTTCAGCGAGGAGTTTTTCTTCTCGCTGGCAACTGTTCCGCATGATTGGGACTTTTTCCTTTTAGCTTTTTAGTAATCCAATTCCGCCAATTCTCCAAAGAATACCTCGCTCCCGGATGTTAGGCGAGGATGAGGGCTAAAGGCAGTGGGCTGAATACGATATACATGAATAGACAGAGCGTGGCCAACGTCCGTGTTTAAGGTCACTTAATATTATTAGACTCTCATTATTACTTCTACCATTATCACTGTTGCTTCTATTATGTTTTTATTGTTGTAATATTATCATTACTTTTGATGTAGTTTTTGTTTTTTTTATCATGGTACTATTATTGATTCAGCTCTAACTTCCCTTCAGTATTACAGTTACTGTTTATTATTATTATTATTATTATTATTATTATTATTATTATTATTATTATTATTATTATTATTATTATTTCTAGTATGTCCCTGTTTTAGAGAATGACGAATATTTTATCAATTATAGAAAATGGCGCAGCCGTTCAAAACGACTCAAACCACTGATGAATTTCTCGCCTAAGGACTTCACACTGGGTATTTAATTATAAACTATAAACATTTGTATATTATTCTATTAAATTCAACATCTTTATCACGTTAAAGAACATGAAATTCTCATTTACTACGTCAGATGAATAAATGAAATTCTATTTTACGATGTCAGTTACGTTCCATAGCGTAACAGAAGACCTCAGAACATTGCTAATAATATGTTATTGAGAAAAGGATATATATACGAGCGAACATAATGATTATAAATTGCGTTATAGTATATCAAAACTCTTATTTGAAATGATTTCTTGTTATTACAAGTTGAATGTATCATTTCGCATCGACAATGTTAATAAAATGAACGATAAAAAGATCCAGTAGCAATTGTTTACTCACGTTATTCAGGCCAAATGATACATCCAAGCATTTCAAATAGGAGTTTCAATATAATACAACGCAATTCACAATTATTATACATGGATGATTATTATCATTATTATCATTATCATCAGTAGTAGAAATAGTTATATATATATATATATATCTTTCATGGGAATAGAGCATGAGTGGGATTGGTGAATGAGGGATTTCTGTGTAAACAAATATATCGGTTAAATTCAGCCTAGCTGACTGTCATGTTACGTAGTTCCATAGTACAGAGGTAGGATATCGGCCTGTCGGTCTGAAGTTGAGGTTTCAATTCTGTCTCTGTACTGTGGGGGACGCAATAATATATATATATATATATATATATATATATATATATATATATATATATATATATATTCTGTGCTAAATCATCTATAATGGCTTTTATTCACAACGATGAAAAGAATAGCGACATATATCTTTCCAATGGTTGATGCAGATGTATAAGCAAACTAAACGACCCCGTGGCAACCAGAGACCTCAACCCCAACCTTGATTTAAAATTCTTTTGAGAATCTCAGGCCCGACCCTGATGAAGAAAATCGCATGGTTGCCGAGACTGCCAGCATCACTTCGCGCGTAAGATAAACACATTCTCGGTTATATTGCTTCCATTGCACATCTTTTGGTCAGTTATTTTCAGAAAAAAAAGGGATGACCTCGAATCAATGGTTCCTTTCATAATATCGACAAGGCACATCGACATCAAGTTCGAAGATCTGCATTTGCACCAACAGTAACTCGGTAAGGCTCCTATTTTGCACATATGCTCTCCTAGAAAAACGGACAATCTATGAGCTTTATCCAATCTTGGAAAAATATCAGATGAAGAACCTACCAAGTCTCAGACCGTCCAAAGCAAGAACGGACGAACTACGAGCTTCAATAGTATTCCTAAACGAGGTTTAATGGCGACGTTTTAATGCCAACTCAATCTTATTAAATTCGGTGGTTTGTCATCAACAGAAAAATGGAAACATCAACAGAAAAATGGAAACATTTTGAAGCTCCAAGATCTGACCACGGCTGCTTCTACAAAGTAAAGTGAAGGGAAAAAACAACGAACTTTAATGGTACAGTGAAGTACTGTTGTGGCAAACTGGGTTTGCCCGACCCTCAGATTATCATGTGATGAAGGCTTTGCTGGAAGCCTGCTTCTGTTTACACAAGTAGTTGTACGAATAAATTACGTGGTTGAAGCAGACGTTCCTAGAGCCATTTTTGCAAAATGTTAAAGACATCCCAACAGTTTTATCAACTCTTTATGATGTGCAATCAGCCAACTGTTGTACGACCTATGCAAGCTTTAAGAAGAATTCAGAACCTAGAGAATCGTTCGACGTTCAAACACTTGTATTTTCTTTCTTAATCGACAGAGGAAAAAATTCATTTAGAAGAAAATAGTCAAAACTGCATTCGCCACGACGATTTAAAACGATGAAAATACCGTGGTTAATTCAAGGACGGTTTTTGCCATCTCAACCTAAGCGACATCAACAGGTGAGAAAGTTCGTATCTGTAAATGGTAGGATTCAAACGTATATTCTTTATCACGAATTGATGGATACAGGACAACCTATTACCAGGTCCTTTTAATAAATCTACTATATCGAATGGAAGGAAATGTGTTCCCACTTCGTCTGGTATAGTGTGGTGCGTTCGATCCTTACTTGATGTCCCACTATTTCGATCTTGTGCCATGCAAATTGAGCTTTTTAAATATCTATTTTTACGGCACAGGGTACTTTTAATCAAAAATATCCATCAAGACCATGTTCATGCGAAAAAGAAAATTACTTATATATGCGAACTTCTAATTTCGCTCAGATGCTCATTTCTAAAATAGAAATTACTTTGCTTTAATTTGATATTTATAACAATGAAATATCATAAATTACTGATATCATCTGAGAAAGTTATTGTGGCGATTAACTCAATCGACCATATGACTGGAGATGGGACAGAGTGGTTAGAGAGCTCAATTCAGGCATTCCTAAAGGATAATAGCTTGAAATTTACACTCTGTCCATGAAATCAAAATTTGAACTTGGATTGTTCATTTCATTTTTTTATCGATCTGATTCGAGTTACTTCGATGTAAGCCTGAGTGGTAGTGAATATAAATGCAGGAGTGTAGCTGGGGATTGGGGGGTGACTCAGGGATTTGGGGCCCTCGGGGGACCCTCCCAAGCATTTTATGAGATTTGTTAATTTGCAAGTTGTAGAAATGCCGTAGGTGAACTACTATTCATAAAGCCTTGCAGTCTCCTCCAACCTATACTTTGTGAACTGGGCAAAATAAGAAGTGAAAATTGTGGATTAGAGAACTGAAAGACTAATTTGTATGCAGAAGCACAACGCCACAGACTTGATACGAAGAGATTATGTGAAGAGAAAAGAGGCAGAAATAGGGCTCATTAGCAATGAAGACCACGAGCTTAGGAGCTGCTGGGGCCCCAATTGGGAACATTTTTTTTCTTTTTGCAGAGCCATCAGTTACCAGCCAATGTCTGTAGAATCTTAGAAATTAAGATAAACTTTATATCTCAATGGTACAACGGAAAGCAATCAAAATGTGCGCGTGAAAATTTCACAGCAATATGTTTTACACTCTTCTGCAATTGATTAGCATAGCACGATTAAAAAAAAATAGACTGTGTAAGCAAACACACTCGAATCGAAGAGAATTTAGAAAAAATAATATTGTTCCTGTCCTCTGTAGATGATCCACAATAGGTCATTGTGAGTTCGAGCTGATGTAAAAGCAAGGAACTTGGATGTCGATTTTCACATATGGCTTTGCCCAAGTTTAATAGGGATGTATTAATATGCAGAATTTCCTTTTTCTTTCTCACCCATTCATAGTCTTTTCAATTATTCTGAGATTCACATCTTGAGTGAATTTTGATCTTTGCGCTCGATTTCGGATTCCCTCCTTCTTTCAATAAGTAAATCTATTTTACATTTTTTTTTCTTTTCCAGGTCAGTGGAGATGTCGTTTTTAGAAAAATGGCTGAACAGTCACTTTTAGTGAAATTTCCCTTGGTACTTGTCTCGTTAGTAGGAGACTAGTTGTGATTCAATTAATCTGATAAGACATACATATGTTTACAAACACACACACACACACACACACACACATACACACACACACACACACACACATATATATATATATATATATATATACATATATATATATATATATATTCTGAGAAACTAAATAAAAGTTCTGAAGATATGAACAGATTGAACTATCTATTGATGTGTAAAATCATCCAACGTTTCGCGCGTCCCACCGAACATTTCACTCAACGCTCGAAAACAATCCACATGGACATAAAGGAGCTCAATTTCTATCACATATTCTTAGGAAAACTTCTTTCTTTATCTTCCCGAAATTTTCAATGCACCCCCCCACCTACACAAACACACGTGCGTGACAGATATATGTATGTATGTCCCTCCCTCCCTCCCTCTCTCTCTCTTTCTCTCTCTCTCTCTCTCTATATATATATATATATATATCAATGAGTCGTAGCCAGGCACATACTTATCAGCTGAATTTTGATTTGAAATTTCCGTTGTATAATGTTTAATGTTTGTGATTCATTGTCACCATTGAATTCATTGACAAAGGAGCGGGTTCAATGAAAGAGGAGGAGATTGAATTGAATGATAAATATTGGTTGGGTGAAATAAACCTACTTTTCACTATCAAGCTACAAACTTACGTGCATTTTTGCGTATATATATATATATACATATATATATATATATATATATATATATATATATATATATATATATATATATGTATGTGTATATATGTATATATATATATAAATATATATATTTTTTTTTATATATATATACATATAATATTCAGTACTCCGAGTTCCATGCAAACACTATATATATATATATATATATATATATATATATATATATATATATATATATATATGTGTGTGTGTGTGTGTGTGTATGTAAATTGCGTTATATCATATAGAAACTGATCTTCCGTCATTACATGATTAATTCATCACGCACCCTAGATAAAATGAATAGAATAAACAATGTGGCTGCTGCAGAAATCGAACCTGCTATCGATAGGATAGCTGCTTCAACAGTTACCATTGAGCTGCATAGTAGTTGGTAATGCAAAGGTCTGAATAACTGTTTGCGCACAACATTCTTATCTTGTTTATTTTCTGCTTCTTTCAACGCGACAGTAATGTATTAAGAAATGGATATATGTGATCCGACAGAATGGTTATAAATTGCATTATACCATATAGAAATTTATTCTAAATGATCTCCTGTCATTACACGGTCAATGCATCACTCAACCTAAGCAGAAAAACATAATAATCACGAAGTGCAATTATTTATTTTCCTTAAGAGAATATGCGTATGCACTTTGAAATCTATCAATTATCTTTATACTTCAACACAGACAGTTTCAAGGGAATAATCTCTCACGAAAGTGATATAAGATTATGTGAATATCCATATCATTCATAACCTATATCATGATATCAGCAAGTTTCACTACGCTGGCTTGGCATTAAATTTAAATTAAACTCTACAAACCTGGCTGCACTAGGGTTAAACGCCCTTGCTACTTAAAAAAAAATAAAAGTTGAGAAAAAAAGTAATTTCTCTATACAATATCATTCCAAAACCAAATGTCTCATTTCGACTCCTTTTTTAGGATTTGCAAACTCTGGCAAAACAAGTCGACTTGGGTTGGCATTTTAGAATGGGACTGAATTCGTCATCAATTTTTGCTTCCGTCACTATGCCAATGCAAATCGTGCATGATGTTACTGTTTTTTTTAGTCTAGTTATTTTATCGATCTTTGTCATTACCTACAAAAATAAAGTCAAAACTCAATTGTAGGGGTTTGACAATAAGTTTCCCATAAAAAAAAAAAAATGTTATTCGAAGTTCAGTCTTTATAATGAATACTGGCCATGAGAAACAATGAGTAAGAAGAGTTTATCGAAAATAATAAGGGGATTAATTCGAGAATCCATGGCTAACAGTTGAAAATAAGAGAGATCAAAGGCTCAATAAAATGATAAAAACCAAAAACGAAGTTGCTGATTCGGAAGAAACACCAAATCCAGTAAATGAAGGGCAGTGAATGATATTCCTTCGATGCGTGAATTATGAGGTTTTCAAAGTCAATTTACGAACACTCTTGAAAAAAATAATTTTCCTATGCTTTCTGCCAGTTGAGATTTAAATCTGAGTTTCTCAACTTCTTTTTTTTTATATATCTATCACCCCCTTCTGAATATCTTTCCAGAACTTCATCACATCCTCCCTCAGCTAAACATTCACTCCCTCATGGGTGACATTGAGCCCCTATTTAGAATAACTGTCCACAATATCTTATGCCCTGATCTAAATAAATACTCACATCAAGTTGCTTGATTGTATATCTTCCAAATTCCGAATTATATAAAGAATTCTTTTCAGCAGATATTTAGAACTTTAGGATGACCTACGCGTGCTTGCATACTTTAACGACATGACAATGGAACAGAAAATGATAATTGAAACATTTTTTCTGAAAATAAATATTTTTTCATTCACTAAGTGTGAATAGTTTATCGTTATATCCTGATTTTACTTAGATAAAATGAAAAACCGCCTTTTTTTAAGAGGAACCATTCATTTGTTCATGACAATCTATCGTCCGCTTCTGCTCAATATTCGTCCCATTGGGGTGATATTTCACTTGTTGTGGATATGTTTAAATAGATGCTAATCAAGGAAGTTGAAATGAAGTGATCATTGTGTCGTGCCAACAACTCTTCGTAGGGGTTCAAACCAAATCCTTTCCACCGAAGTTGAAAGTTTGAGCTAACTATACAATACTACTGGGAAATTATGGTATTAGAAATGAAATAACGTTTTTTTTTTCCTTAACAGATTTGACAATTCTTTTCCAAGAAGTGATTATGATGTGATATTGCATGTTGATTTTTGATAGCTTTAGATTGTGATTGTACTCGTATAGTCTTTTAGAAAGAATTAGGAAGACACTGGAAATAAAAGAAAGGAAAGGAAAAGTGTGTGGGGGGGGGGAAACAGGGAACAAAAGAAAGACTCAATGGAAGAAAGATTAAAACCAGAATGGAAAAGAAGAAGAAGAAGAAGAAGAAGAAGTAAAAGAAGAAGAAGAAGAAGAAGAAGAAGAAGAAGAAGAAGAAGAAGAAGAAGAAGAAGAAGAAGTAAAAGAAGAAGAAGGAGAAGAAGAAGAAGAAGAAAAAGAAGAAGAAGAAAAAGAAGAAGAGGAAGAACAAGAAGAAGAACAAGAAGAAGAACAAGAACAACAAGAACAACAACAACGACGACGACAACAACAACAGCATAACAACATTAATGACAACAACAAGCAGAACAAGAATAAGAACAGTGGGAAAAGGTTATGATGAAATAAATACTTAAAAAAAAAGAAACAGTATCATGAAAATATTGAAAAAGTGAAGAAATAAAGTCTGAAAAAAATGAAAGAATCCCGTGATAATGAACACAAAAAAACCCCAAAAAAACAACCACAACAACAACAGAATAAGATAACGAATGAAAGAAAAGAAGAAACATAGAAAAGAAAGGCTGTGGAGTCTCGTGAGTAGATGAAACGCTTTCTTTGCCGACAAAATTAACGAAAAAGATAATAGAAGCGACAGAAAATGTCTGACACAGACGATCATTTTGCGTCGGTGAGACACAAAAAGCAAAGGAAACGCGATAAGACAATTCATTTCCCAAACAGTGTTATCTCAAAATAAAAGAAGGAGACAAAACTAAAAGACGATTTATCCAAGCATTGAAAAGAAGGAAAGGACCCAAAAGTTGGCATCTCAAGTTGAGAATTGAAATTAAAAGTTTAGCTCTGAATACAAGTGAAGAATGGAATCAAAAGATCATGATGAAAATAATGATAAACAAATTAAAAACAAGAAAAATGGGGCTTGGTAAAAAAAGAAAGTAAAACGAATGGAGGGCGCAGATTATTAAAGAAGAAAGAAAGAAAATATATTGTTGAAATAAATAAAGACAAGGGTTGAAAGAAAGGTCACGAAGAGGATGGAATAGAGAAATTGATAAGAAGAGAAAATAACTAAAGATTATGGAAAAAATATCTGAAGGAATGAAATACGGAAAACAAGAAGTGCTAAAAGTAAATTACTCTATTACGCGGCATCGAAAATGTTATTCTCCTACCGAAATTAGTCACAAAATATACCTTGCTTCCTCAAAGGCCGAAGGTTACTTTATACATAGGCCTATCCTAACCCCAGAGGAACGTAATCTATGCAAGTCAGTAATCTAAACCACTGTATAATGACCTCTCAAAGAAGTGTATTGATTTCGCTTATTATGAAGTAATGAAGAAATAAAAATATCATAAAAAATGAAAAGGATATCATCATCATCAGTCTTTGAACATCTGTCGTTGGACATAGACCTTCCCAAGAATTCGCCACACCTCTCTATCGTGGGCGTTTCGTAATCACAAAACTTCATTCCAGGGATGGTATGCTACGGTAGTTTTGCCAATGTAGACTAGTATTGTGAGAGAAACAGAAAAGAAATGTTGACTATAAGTGGTCAAGATGATCTCCCTATCGCTTAGACACCCTGAAAAAACATCTAGGAAAGATAGAAGAAAGTGCTGAGACATCTCTTTCTCTACTTTTTTCTCCAGAATTTAGCAAGTTAAATTGGGGTCTGTCTTCAGGGCCGGGAAATACGGTAATCTTAGACTCGAGAAAATATCACAAGCCATTCGTTTCAAAAGTGTTCAGCAGGTTATTTGAATTAGTTGTCAAAGATACGGAAAGGAAAACCTGTCAATTCGTGGATGCAGCTGTTTCTGTTTTTTTTTTTTTTTAACTTAGAAATACAGAATTTCATAAACCGTATTTCACCATGCATAATTCGAATTCTCTCGGATGATTTCGAGCTAAAAATTCCAGGTGCGTATTATCTACGGATATATAATTGTTATGCATATTTGTATTCAGAACTGTACACACGGGATAATGCATTTTTCATATGAAATCGATGCCCAGGTGGGGGTGTAGATCTCCTATGGTAGCGCATCATATATTGTGAAATACAGTATCTATTTACTAAACATAACTTAGTTGGTCAAGAGGATTAAACAGTCGGATGCCTATAGGGGATCTAACTCATGATAGTAGTAATTGTCTGTTAGACTAGCTTGCTAAATATAAAGTTACTATGAGACATCTCCGTTGTTCCCAAAATTAAGCTTCGTCTGACACAAGATCTCAGTCGTAGGACACTCGTTAGAATCGAGCTCACTACACTAAAACGAGCTTGTTAACATGGTAAACGGTAGACATTCATCGACTTTTTCTATAGGTAATAAAATGATCTAACTGAATTCATGGAAAAAAACTGTGAAAAAAAAAGACTATATTCATTCCGGAAGAAGCAGATAAGATTGTGAAGTGTCGGCATCGTCAGATCTAGATTGGTAGGTGAAGAACGCGGGTCCGTTTGAGTGCTACAAATTATCAAAACAGAATTGAAGATTGATCACTTGCTACACAGAAAAATATGACACAAGAGAACAGCAAATAATCACAGATTGAGGAACTGCTCCCATCCTGAATAAATTGCTCGAGTAAAGTAACACGACTCACTTTTTGAGAATTCGCCACTTTCTAAAACTGGTACTGCAAATAGGATATCAAAAACTGGTGTTCCGATCAGGAAGGCACTCCACACTTGAAAGATTAGCGGTAAGGGTGAATAAAGTTGTCTATTTCCCCACACCTTTGAGGATGGCAGAGAATCAAAGGCAAAATTTAGGGGTGGCGAGAAGATCCAAAGAAAAGGAAAGCGTAGAAAGGAATTAGGGGTGGGGAGATATGAAAGGGATGGAAAGGTGGGAAGAAAGGGGGAAACACAGAGAATAAAAGAGAAATTGATTCCCAAAGAGAAAGAGGAGAGTTTTGTAAATGCTATTTTGATCAGGTGAGTTATGTTAAGTGCCAGCTGATTGAAATAGGGATACCATATTTTAACTGACTAGCGTTATTGATCAGAGGAACAAACTCCATCTTTCACGTACTTCAAAGGATATAACTTTTTTCGGGGAAGTGAGGTTTGTAGTGAATCTCGAGAGTTGAATTAGCTACTTTTCCAAATAGTTGGACAACCGTTGTAGTATGAGTATATCCAATCTCCTATCAAAAATGCCAACTATATACTTCAACAAGACTTAGTATGAAAAGCGGACATGGTCTAGGACGAAAATTTAAAAAATATGAGGCGGTTGGGACCATCGAAAAGTGATCAGGGGGAATCATGGGGTGTAAGATCATTATTGAGTAATTTATATGCACCCCTGATTAACGGAAAACAATCTTTCTATTCCTATTTTCTTTCACATGACCTTGTATCGTACTAAGCCAAGTTTGATATAAAATATATTTCTTTGATGCTGAAATTTTTAGCGTCTTTTGAAAAGATCCTTCACTCATATAAATCCATTACAAAATTTTCAGTCATCAAATTATTTTTATTTGGCTTCCTTCGTCGATTTCGCTGGATGAGGACGCGCGTTTTGATGCATCGAAATCACTAGTCGATCTCTCTCACCCAGAAAAAAATTGTTTTTTCTGTTTCAATGCATCGTACAAACGAGGCAATTGCTCAATGTTTTCATTCGTGGTAGAAGTTTCTTCAGCTTCCAGCAGTTAGTAAAATAGATTACCCTTTGTTTCTCCAACAAACGCAAGGAAGAACTATTTGCCGAGTAGATTATCTGTGTATCCAGATAGACCATTCGAACAGAAAATAGATTTTTTTCCTTTTAATCAGGAAGGGTTAAGTCTTGGCTATTCCGGCAGATAACGTGGGTTGTGCATTAACCTTTGGTTAGCATGGTCACATCCCAATTGTTTGCACAAACCCCATTGGATCTCTTCCCAAGCCGAGTCATGTTTCTTAATCTACTCCTTCTGAACCAAATTGAGGCATTCGTTTATTAAATGATTGAGACTCCTGTCTCTATCTATGCAAAATGCACATTTTCTATTTACACGTATCCGCCCTATCTTGGCCTTAAAAAGAGAGTCGACTTTATTTTTAAAAAATACCGGTACACTTAATGCGCATACACAAGTGGTCACACACACACTTACAGAGACATTCTGAAATGGGTTTTGCTACAACAAGACATTCTATATACACAGCTGTTTTTGCTTGGCTAAAATGAATTGTAATGTCCATTTGCTTCTCATGAATATCTACCCAACGTATACGGTTGGTGGATACTTTTTAGTAGCTGATACACCCATCTTGAATGACCAAAGGGGGCCCAAATCCTGGCTTCTAAAATCATAGACGACATATTGCACAAACTAAAAACCGATTGGTTCCTACCTGCCACGCATGGAAAATTTGGGATTGCTCCATAAACTTGAAGCAAACAGATATATTCATGCTTTTACATACAAACATAAAGGATTGTGTGGTTTATGAGTTTGTGTTGTATGCGTATAAACACTGTAATTCTAAGAGTTTGATACCATCTATAATTTTGTGATGAGGCATCATAACTCAAAGATTCGTTCTGACTGTTGATTTTATTCCTTTCATGACTTTTATTGCTATTACAACGTTTTTGTCAATTCATGATACAACCCTCCTGGGGTACGCAACCCGTAGAGAAAAGGGGGTAATATTTTCACAAGGAGTCTCCACCAGTACTGTTTGCAGTGTTTTTTTGTGTACCTTAGGATTGCAGTAGAAGGCTCAAATATTGTGTCCACAAGAAAAATCAAACGAAATGAATTTAGAAGTATCTTGAATCTTTATTAGAGGAATCATTGTAAAAGATTACTGCCGTTCAAAACCATCGACTCTCTCTCCACTTGAACGAGTTCAGTAGTTATTCTTCTGAAAAGAAAATATAATCTTGTACAAAATTCAAATAAACCTGTGGGTTTTTTTTTCACGGGGATGAACTAGTTAATGAAATGAAACAAATCGGAATTTGAGTTTTGCTGAGTGGTTTTGTTGGATGGGTGGGAGGTAGGCATCCAGTGAGTTTTTTTTTTTTTCTAAACTTCCTTCCGGCATTTCTTCAGCGAGTGTTCTGCAATCCAGAGCAACACATGGAACTACTTTGGAAAAGTCACCTTCTGCCTTTCATCTAATATCGCAATGCATATTAGAATATATAGAAGGCGTTCCTGAAATGTCGTTGAACGCAAAGAGACACGCGCTCTCCCTCGGACGATCAGCACTGACACACACACACACACACACACACACACACACACACACACACACACACACACACACACACACACACACACACACGGCTGCATGTATAAATAACTCTCACTTGAAATCTTAAAATTCCCTGCTCGTTTTTTTTTTTTTCCTTTCCGGGTTGTTTTCTTTCTTTTAAGAAAAATCGCACCCGAAACATGAAGAATAAAAACAAACTAAATAATCACATATCTACTCACATTTGCACTCGGCTACTTATGCAAAAAAAAGTAGAAGAATTCTCGAAGGTCCATACATGAACAATCGTGTACACAAACGTACGAAGATTTTTTTTTCCTTTGTGACACACGCGCGAGCGCGTTCATACTTTCTCTCTTTCTCTCACTCTCTTTATCTATCTATCTATCTATCTATCTATCTATCTCTCTCTCTCTCTCTCTATATATATATATATATATATATATATATATATATATATATATATATATATATATATATTCATATGTTTATATATATATATACTTATGGATATATATATATATATATATTTATGTATATATATATATGTATATATATATATATATGTATATATATAAACTTATATATTTATATATATATATATATCATGTGTGTATATATATATATACACGTATATATTTTTGTATGTATGTATTTATATATATATATATATATATGTATATATATATATGTGTGTATATATATAAATATATGTGTGTGTGTATATATATATACATATATATATATATATATATATAGAGAGAGAGAGAGAGAGAGAGTGGAGGGGAACATGTGGTTACCACTCATTCGTTTCCAAGGAGGATGTTAAATCTATTTCAAAATTCAGGTTTCCACGTGCATGGAATTATAGCAAAAGACACGTGCGCATTATGGCCCCTTTTCTTGTATACACTACAACGGATAGGTAATTACCGAAGGATGAAGTTTGTGATAATCGAAGGTGTAATGTAAAACTTTAATTAATGTATTAACGAATCTCATCTTCCTGGAAAGTTCCCTGCGATCAGTAAGATACATTGAGAAACCGTTTCTTTGTTCCAGATGGATACATAGATAGTAAATAAATTTCACGCAACACACAAAAGTGTATATACCTATTAAAATATAATAATGCATAGTCTGTATTTTTGAGAGATTCACATTCAAATAAATTTTGAGGGGAGAGATCACCTTTTTGTTGTTTGTTGTTAACATGATGTTTCGGGCTTCTTCATGGTCGTGAACAGAATTTTAGACTACCAGAAGTTTCACGGTTGGCAAAATATTTAATCTAACCTACAAATCCTTTCATTGATTGAATAAATCAAGATAACATTACTTATCAACTGACGTTTACGTAATAGATATGCTTCAAATAATCTAAAACATCTCATATTCTACCTGGATAAGGGCATCTGAAGCTATCCAAATTTGTTCTTCTCTACTACAACAATATACAGTAGTATCACAACCGATAAGTTGCAATAATACTTTCCCTTTGGAAAATATTTGCTTAATGTTGATAGAAAGATTGCTTTTGTTGTTGAAACTGAAATTACATGGTCAGATATAACCTAGTAATATTTCCGCTCGCTGATGTAGGTGATTTGCCTGGAAAGTGTCCTGTCATCTTGAATATCTTGAGAACTGATTGCACAGCCCTAAGGTAACTCGGCAACCCATCTGGCGGGACCTAAGTATACAGATACAATCTCGTGGGGTTACTCAATCAATAGTGAGACACTACAATATTAACTTCTGTGCTGTGTGACTGTTACATTCGCAAAGGATGAATCTGCCTATTCCTCACGATTCGGGCAAGGTTGTTTGGAAAATCATCGCATCACCGAGGATTGTCTCCACGCCTACCGTCCAGATTTGCCTTCGTGTGATTTTTGGCTTTTTGATGTTGAATGATTCAAGTGATATGCGCGTTCGTAAGTCAATTTTTTCTGTCCAAATTGTTTACTGATAGCCTTAGACCGACGTTCTGAATAGTTGCAAAAAAAATCAGCACGAAAGATGAAATAAATACTAGTAAAAAATTTATGACGTTCGTTGAACTTACTAATCTTAGCCTAGATTACCTGGGTAGAAAGCCACCAGTGTGCACCCGGTGAGGATCGAATCCACTTCAGTAGCAATAATCTCTCAGACTTGCTCGCTAAATACTACTCAACAACAAGTTGCGCTACATCAACTTCTATTTGGTAATCCCATTCTAAGTAAATGTTGAATTACTTGGTGACTGAGTTTGTAGCGTATTTCTCCATTGTGTGATTGATTGACGTTCAGATATCAAAGACTGATGTCTAAGGTAAGCGGGTCCTTTTCTAATTGCAAACCTGTCGCACCACTATCTTCTGTCTTCTGCGTAGTCCAGTGCCAAGCTAAGCTATATTTTCAAAAGTATTTTGAGTAGATATTGACAAACGTGAAATGGGTGCCTCACCGTGGGTTAATGGTTTATGAGCTAGTCAAGCAGATCATCGCTCCCGTGAGTACCACTTCAATGACCCTATGCCGTACTAAGCTAAACGATAAATACATATTTGAAAGCACAACATCGATATTCCGTCCACTGGTTTCAACACCTCGTTCAATCTGGAAGACGTTACATGAAATCATTAGAAAATATTGCATCTACCTGCACAAACATCACTGATGATCCCGTCAATCTATTGCTAAAAAGTTATAATCAATCAAGAATCAGCTATGTAATACGGAATTTGCATTCGCGTCGTACCAGATCTTCCTGTAAAATTTATCCGGCACGTTCATTGTGAAATCAATAAAAATGAAAATCTAGTTCGTATCCCTTGGGCTGGAAAACTGTTAAAAATTCTGTTCGTTTGTGCTGAGATGTCTTACTAAAAATAAAGGGATTTTCAAACGTACAAATGAAAGAAGGGATATGAAAACAGAAAAAAAACAGTTCAAGGATTTTCTGTTTATCAATAATTCCATTTACGAAACAGGCTTGAAAGACAATAATGGGTGCTTGGAACGTTACGTTGTGCCATTAAATCCAAGATATGTATATCATTATGAGTAATCTTTCAGTTAAATTCTTTTCAGTTTGTGGTAGGCTGAAAAACATTTTTACCATTTTTTCAAATCATATATATATATATGTATATATATATATATATATATATATATATATATTGAATCACCTGTTCATATTTAACATTCTACTTTAACCAATTGTTTTTTATCGAGCATTGTGGTGAAATAAATACAATCTCACATCAATTATTGTATTATATACTTTTACTTTGATATATATATATATATATATATATATATATATATATATATATATATATATATATATATATATATATATATGTGTGTGTGTGTGTGTGTGTGTGACTCTGTGTGTGTGTGTGTGTGTGTGCGTGCGCGTAAGTTTACGTGTGTATGTTGTTCAGGGAAGAGTAATCAATGCTAAAATGTCATGTAGTAACACAAAGCTTCTTAAAGTAGAGATCGTAACCGTTCAGAGGGCGTCATGGATTCTAAAATTTATCTGAATGTAAATCAACCCTTCGGGATTACCACATGTCATCTATCCTGACGTCAAGTTACCCATGTACACATTTTTTCAGTTTGTAGGGTGCAGTCGTCTTCGTTAAATTTGAAAATACCCAAATTGACCATTAATTTTTTTTATTGTTCAACAGTGGTCATCGCCACCTATCCTTAGTTTCGGCTTGGCTCAAGTTACATTTTCCGTTAAATTTGAAAACGCCTACCAAAATTGACCTGACTTAAATTGATCTTTAGAGGTCACTAAAGGCCAGGTCTGTTTATCCTTTTTTCATCCTAGGAGCAAGTTGAACACAATATTGAACACTTTAGGGTGCAGAAGTCTCGGTTAGATTTGAAAATGTTCCAATTGACCAGACCCTAGAGTGGCCTTCAAAGGTCAGCAAAGGTCATTGCCACATTTTCTATTCCTCCTGGGGCCGAGTTACCCTTATACACAAATGTTCAGCTTGTCGGGTGTAATCGTTTACGAGTCTGTAAAACATGAATTTAGAAACAAAGAAACATTCGCCTTTATTATAATATTAGATATGAATGCAGAGGAAACCGTTTATCATAATGATGGATACTGTTAACGGTTATTCTTATCAAAATCAGTGGGTTTCAGATACTTCAATGAATGTAAGTTAGTAACAATGAATGAATTATGAATTGCGCTATATTATAAAGGAACTTATCGGAAATCATTTCCCGTCGTAACACTGTTAATATATCATTCAAATTTGACAACGTAAATAGAATAAACAATCAAAGAAAATGGGGCTGCAGCAAGAATCGAACCTGCCGCTGATTGGTTGCTGCTTCAACGTAGTTCTCAACATTGTACTAAACAGTCCGCCGCCAAGGCAAAGGCCGAATAAATGCTTTCAGCTCAAATTCTCGTCTCGTTTATTCTCATTCTTGCTTGTCTCTTTCAATGCGACAGTATGCATTTAAGAAATGGACATATTTGGTCAGACAATGAATTATGAATTGCGTTATATTATATAGGAACCTATCTGAAATGATATCCCGTCGTTACAAGGTTAGGATACCATTCAAATTAGACAACGTAAATGGAATGAAGAATTGAAGTAAATGGGGCTGTTGCAGGAATCGAACCTGCCACCGATACGTAATGATGCACTTACCGTTGTGCTAAATTGTTCCAATCTCTATATCCTTTGCTTAGAGTTATTAGATCGGTAATTTTTATCTAAGAGTCACTGCCTCAAAGACATCACAATAGCCGGCTTCCTGTGTCTGTGAGTGTGTATGTGTGTTTTCTATATATACAGTGAGTGCAAAAAGTATCCGATACGTTGCAAAAATTTTCCACATACACGGCTCCTACATTGACAGAGTTCGGACCAAAGATTTCTGATTTCGTATTGAAAGAACTTCCCAATATTCAATCGTTAATAAATTTCTTATATTTGTTGACTTGATATCAACATCTGGTTAAATATATGTTGACTTGGAAACTGTACATGTATATTACAACGAAATTTTTTGCAATGTATCGGATACGTTTTGAATACCTTCAATTGATTAATGCTGGTTTTCATGCAGCCCGGTTTTTGTATTCCTATATAATATAATATAACGGGGTATAAGCTGAAAAAAATACATCAAATTATAGTAGGATTTGAACAGTGCAGTTTTGAACACTCCGGTGAATTTAGGAACGAATAAACCGTACTATTCAAGGTATAGGGCCATTATAAAGTCTGTGTGCAATTTTAAATTCTTATGATTAATATTCTGTAAAGAACATTTAGGATTCTGATTTATACCCTGTAAAGAACATTTTAAAATATATTTTATTGTTGTAAACCGAAAAAAAAATCATTGAATATATTCGTTTATATATTTTTTAATTAAAAAATTCTTCTTTATTTTCGGAGTTTTTATTGAACCATGATTTCAGTGGAAAAAAAAAGAGTTAACTGTATTCTTTTGTTGGCTGAGCCAAAATCTGTCACTGCTGTCAAACGAAGATTTAAACGCATTACAACAAAGATGGCACTACACATGAATTATATAGATACAAAAAAAAAAAAAATGATGAAACTTTTAAAATTTCGCAAGAACTTTATAACAACCCCGTATATAGTATTGAAAACACATGCAATATGAAATGGCAGAAAAGAAAATATAACTAAACCATTCAGGTAATCTTTTAGACAGAAAACCGGCTCAAAATTGTTTCTTTCGATCTGGGTCAATAAGAAGCGAATATATCGATTCAGCAATGTGGTACATAACATTTATTAATCTCGGCCATTTAAAGGGAAAAAAGACATTAATAAAGGTTAAATCAAAGGATATTTGGTTGTATTCAGGTGTGTAATTGCTCGTTAGTTGTTTTTTTGTTTTTCTTTTCTTTCGTTTCTTGTTCACCAATATGGTGGTGAGAAAAAAAAATGGAGGGACTTCTTACTTTGTCTTTCTTTTATTATTAATATTCAATGATACCAGAACAAACAACATGAAATTTTAGTGTGTTCCATCAAATATGTTGATTTTTTTTTTCTTTTGTCCTTTTCTTTAATCTACATCTTTTGGGCAGATGAAAGAAACAAAAAGAAAATATGAAGAAAATATTTGTTCATACATACATAAAACCCCAAAATTATGAGAGAAAAAAAAATGAAAATTAAAGCAAATTAAGATCGAAAATATAATTCTAATAATTGCTATCCCGTCACTTTCTTATCCTTTCTGTATTCTTTTTTCTTTCTTCAGAAGTGAATCGTGCCATTGAAGGTATTTAGAAAAAAAAATTAAACCCAGGTAAGAGATTAATACACTGAGAAGATACAACTTCCAATATGTATATAATTCTGCCCCACAGTTGGTCTGTCTACGTTCAATTATTCGTTCTTGGATCCTTGGTTTAAAAAAGAACAAACAATAAAAATGGTTTAATTCTACTTGTGTTAAAATTGGGTCATCGCTGTAATAGTAATAATAATGAAGATAAGAAATAATCCTTCTAATCAATGCATGTAATGAAATTTCATCAAATCGCAACACTATAGTCATGACGATGTTTTGGTGGGGGTGAAAACCATAATGATTTTGAAGCTGATAAATGCACAAATAAGGTTAAGTTAGATGTGGTAATTTAGAAACAAAGTGAACGCTGTGTTGGAGGTATTGGACATCTTAGAAAAGTCATTTTCCCTAATTTTGGTTTTGTCTTTTTGTTAAGTAAACCATGATTGAAACAGGCATTTGTACCAATATTTTAATTATTTTTTGTCGAACTTTAGAGAAGAAATACGGGCTAAAAAATTGAAGACCTAAAGTATGTGGAGGAAACGAATCTTGCAAAAATAAATACGGGCTAAACAGAATGTTATATCAAGAATGTTGTTTTAAAAAGACAAAGTATTTTTTTTTTGTAGAAAATTATGTCTGTAAACGGTTCGTGACATCTCTTTTTTCATGCAGAAATATCAGTTATACTTAATTTTTCCTACGCGAAAAAAAATGTTTTATTACCCTTTTGACCATTTGTTTAAAAAAAAAATGAGGAAAGAAAATTTTTTGAGTGTTGTATAATGAATTGCGTTCGATAAATTGTCATTCGTGGTTTGGGAGCAATTTTCTTCATTGAACGAGTTTCATTCACGAAAGAAAATAATCTTTACCTACATTCATTACTTATCATTTCGGTGAGTGTGGAGCTGTGCTACTTAAGTGATATAAATCTATTTGTCAATTAACATTTTTTTCTTTATTCGCTTATTTTAACCCTTGCCCTTATAATATTTATTATATTTGTGTACGTTCCTTGCGAAAGATACCGGTGACCACTGCGTTTTATATAAAAGCAACAGAGTTTGTTTTTTTTTTTGTTTGTTTGTTTTTTTTTCACTTCTTTTTTCCTGCTGGTGTTTCATAGTTTAGTGATATGAAAGTAATGACGATATCATGACAATTCATAAAGAGTACGCATTTTTCTCTTTCTTTTTTTTTTTTTCTTTTAGTTGAAATTGTTTTCAGAACTGTTCATAGTTCGGGGGGTTAGAAAGATTGTTTTTAATGAGTTATTTCATAATTCCAACGTAATTGTTGATTTAAAAAAAAAAAAGAAGCTGAGTTTTTGTAATCATGTCTGTTTCTCAAGTCACTTTTTTTTTCCAAAGGAAAAAATCTTCTATTTACGACGTTCATTCAATCAAAAACCAAAACTTGATCGTCATATTATGTTTAGAAAAATTACACACAAAATAACCGGCAGCTTCAATAGTAGCAGATCATACGCTTACATTGTATTTTTTTTTCTCATTTTTTTGTAAAATGTTCATGAAAAACAAAAAATGGGGATAATTCATCAACTGATTTCCCGAGATCTGAGAGTTCGTTCTCTATTTTACTTATATTTTTCCTCAGTTTTTTTTTTTTTTTTTGTCAATCGCTTTAATAATTTCCCATAAGAAAGAAAATTACAGATAAACAACAGAGAATTAGTCTTAAACTCTCGTCTTGTTTTGTTTGTTTTGTTTTTTTTCTCTTTTCTTACTTTGCAAGAAATGTTGAAGTTAGATTTTGGATGCTTTCTCTTCTATTTTTTTATTTTTTTTATCTCATTTCAAAAATGTCACTCAGGATTTTGTTTCCAAGCCATCTCGGTCTAGTTTAATGCAGGAATCATATTTGGGTTCATTTTTATTCGGATTATGATCATCCATTTTCGATTTGTCTGGACCTGTCAGCTTCGACACATTGTTCTCCTTTTTCCACTTCATCCTTCGGTTCTGGAACCAAATTTTTATTTGTCTCTCAGATAGTCCCAAAGAATGAGCGATTTCTATCCGCCGTCTACGGGTGAGGTACCGATTGAAATGGAATTCCTTCTCCAGTTCCAAGGTTTGAAAACGGGTGTATGTTTGCCGTGTTCTCTTCTGTTCGTAGGCGGTTTCTGAATAAGAAAAAAAAAGAGAAAGAAGAAATATTAATTGACAGAATTGAAGATGAATATCCTTTCATTGATAACAGGAGGGTTAGTCAAAAAAAAAATTCTCGATAAAACGAATAAAAAAAATGACCAAATTTTATACGAATAAAATTTACCAGATACCAAAAGGCCTGAACGTAAATTGACAAAACAACCAAGATGAGGATATCCGTCCGAGTAAATCAGTGTATTATAACGAATGGTGTAGCCTTTAAGTGTACGAAATGAAAAAAAATGAGCAAATCTATTGGGAATGTAATGCTTGAAATGTAACGTATGTGTAATAGCCGTTTTTTAAACATGGTAATTACGACAGCTGTTGGTGCTTGAGCCCTGATTAGAAACTAAGATTTCGAATGCTGATTTTCAAGTTAAGCAGGCTGACATCTCCCTAACTCAAACTTACTAAAGGCCCATCGCAAATTACGTTTGTCGATACCAGATTATGTGAGCCATAAAGGATCATGATGTTGAAGTATGTATTTCGACAAAGAATAAAACAAGTCTGATTGGTCACTCAATAGAAACTGTCACGTGACCAATGTCATGCTGTACTGGGGATGATCAATTAAAATTAGACAATGGGGTAGTCAATGAACAAAATGTTTCTCTTGCTTTTTGGCGGGCAATGGTCACTAAAAGGTCAATATTTGGGGTAAAAAAAAAGGTGAGCACTACTGCACACCGACTAAGGCGTCACTTTAGCATAAAATTATGTTTTAAATTGAACTCCTCTCCAGAAACCTGTTGATGTGGTTTATAAAAACAAATGAAAAGTTTCCAAGGACACAACATAGAGTAAATGTATATATTTCCAGTCCTTCAGCTCCATTGCTGTGGCCTATACGCAGAACACATGCATAATCGGCCAGCGAGACCCACTTAAAAACTCGAGAAACCTAAGTTGATGTTGACAGTTTTGGTTTGCAGTTTCTAATAAAATTCACAATGCTAAAAAAAAAAAGAAGATATTGAAGATGAACCTCAAGGAAAAGGTGCACGTATATGTATCTGAGTAACCACATGCTCACATATCAACGGAGAGCAGAACTACCAGAGAAAGAAAAGGCTTGCTTTTTGAAGTAGAACATGGTTGTTTCATGTGTCATCTTTGCTGTCATTGGGGTCTGAGCAGCCATGGTCACGTATCAAAGGCATCGTGATAATTTCATTCGTATAATGATTATTCTGTTTACCCGGACGTCGTTAACTCCTTAATGAACAAACGTCTACTCGGTCCAGTTCGATTTGCACATTTTTTTATCTCTCTCTCTTTCTTTCTTTCCCTTAATCATCTCGCTTCGTGAACTCTGACATCCTCCGTTTTCGAAATCATCTCCAATCTGGGACAGTGTAAAATAGCCGTCCATTGTCTTAGTCATTAGAAAAAAGATGACGTACTCTGTTTCCAAATGAGCTGACTGGTCTGATGCGTGCAAACATTCAGGATTTTTAAAAAAATTTTCGTTCAATGGAAAGCATGACTTAAACTAGGAATAGACAATTAGTGACCAGCTACAATTTAAGAAAGAGGACAGTTCTACGACAGGAGCTTCTGAATATTTTTTTCATTTCTTTCTGTTCTTCGTCCAAATATTCAACAATTGTTTTTTTTTTTTTTTTTGTTTTTAAATTAGGCCTTTTTTTCTCTTTGCTGGGACTATTTCTCGTGTTGTGCGTCCAAGCCGGTATCTGGGACGTAAGAACGAATTAGAGCAGACGGAAGACAGATAAAGGAACAGTATTCATTCAGATGCCTAAGAGCTCGCAAAAAAGGGACAGACGAACACGAGATGAACTTTGTCCAAGCAGGGAAGCAACATTTTAGTGTTCCCCCTTCTCTCTCTCTCTCTCTCTCTCCCTCTCTCACACACACACAAACATACACTCGCCTCACACACACACACTTACACACACACACATGCGTGTATGAAAAGTTTTATCAAAATTTCTGTACAGAAAACTATGCTTTTTGCTCCAGCAAGTATCAGTGTTTTGTAATAAGGGATTTCTCGTTTTTCAATAAGATGTTCCTGGTTAATAAATAAAAGCAAAAACCCATTTTCATTCCATAGACTGGCTGATTCTGTTTCCTTCGAGAATCTCCAGGGACATTTGAATTCCCAAATGATTACGAGCACATTTATATTCCTTTGTTTCTGCTGCTTTCGTACAGTATCTTGGCATTTCTTTCCTTTCTAATTTTACCAGTCTTTGTGATTTCATGGAAAGGTTACTTCTACAATCAAATCTAGTTCCCTTGCCTGGATTAGGTAATCCGTTAATATCCACAGGTATGAAAATATCTCTCATTTTTTTTATTCTCAAGGAAAGCTTCTGATTTGTTCATATCCAGTATGTATAAACAAAATTATTTGCACACTCCCCAGGAAATCACTATTTCTACCCCAGTCAACTTTTCAAATATATTAAATGACCGAAGAACATACTGAACTGTAATAACAAATTAAAATAAGAGAACCGGAAATAGAAAATAATTAATGAAAAATAATCATGAAAAAGAAAGAGAAATAATATGGTAAACAGACAACATAACTAAAATAATAACAATGAAAATAATAACGTTAATCACAAATAAAATGTAGAAAATTTATCCCTGCTATGATTGTGTACTTGTTCCAGAATGTCAAAAAAAATTTGATATGATTTCTAATCACAAACAGCAACAGAAAACTATTGGTAACTCTAAAAGCAATGATAATACTAACAATAAAATGCACTGAAGTACAATGTATATATATATATATATATATATATATATAACACAATACAAATCAGGAATGTAATATAATACAATGTACTATAATGCAATAACCGATATGTGATGGGTTTATGTCATAAAGTGCTTGATACATTCACCATTAAACATTAAGTTTGAGAGTAGAACTTGGAATATGAAGAATTTAAGAATTTGCTACGGAGACAGGTTTATAGTTTTGCCCTGCTTGGGCTTCTTCAGGTAAATGATTCGATTCATTTTAGATCTCTATTTAGGTCAGTTTTTGTGGGGGTCTATTTTGTAGAGGAGGGGGTATTTTTGTAGGGTGGAGAACATTCCTCTTATTCTATTCATATATCTTTTACTTAATTTTTCTCTTTTCCTTGTTGATCACTGCTTGTTTCGTTTTTCTGTTTTACATAGAAGAGATACTTTACACACTCACACACACATATATATGTACAAATTTAGTGATTTGTAACAACGTCTGCATGCACACATGACCGAAAAAAAAGCAGACATAATTGAAATTTTTGCGACTGAACTGAGGTTTGAGCGTGCAATCTGCCTGATGGCAGTCGAGGATTCCAATTGCCCAACGGGAACATTCTGGATAACTGATTTGGGCGAAATGCCTAATGCTGTTTTATCAGCACTAACAAGCCGTCGTCATACGTATGTAAACAGATATTTTCAAATACTGTATTCAACTAAAGTGTTTTTTTCGAACATTTGTTCGGGTACAACGAATTTTTCAGAATGGCCGTCTCTCAGGAAACTTTTGCACACATGAACTTTTCTCAAAAATCAGAAATCTAGTATCCAATGAGATTACTTTCACTTTTTTAAACCATCACAGCGGGGTTGTATTTACATTGTAACTACAATTTTAAACTGGACCGTTACTTTCTGTCCGTCATACGGAAGTCCAGGGAAGAATTGGTTTATTCTCCCCAGTTCTGTTATTGTACAGACGCAACACTGTTAAACTCAGTCGACGTTTTAAAAACTTGAGAAAAATCAATGCGTGAAAAAGTTTAATTCTATTCACATATTTGAGAGAAAAAAAAAGATGTTCCGATCATGTGTGCATATAAACATACTGACAACTATATATATATATATATATATATATATATATATATATATATATATATATATATATATATGAATTCTGTAATATTATGTTGAAACTCTTATTTGAAATGATCTCTCCTTATTACACGTTGGATTATCATTTGGTCTAGACAACGTAAATAGAATAAACAATTTGAAAATAGGGCTGCTACAGGAATTTTACATTCACCGTGTAATAAGAAACAGATACATGTGATACGACAGAAAGATTATAGATTGCGTAATATTATGTAGAAACGCATATATATATATATATATATATATATATATATATATATATATATACATATATATATATATATATATATATATATATATATATATATATATATATATATATATATATATGTATGTATATGTATGTATATATATATATACACACACACACACACACACACACACATAGGTGCGCGTGTGGCGGTGCGTGCATCATGTTCATTTACTATCCACACTTACTTTTGTTTCTCAACGCCGGCAATTATATAAGAAGGATATGGACATGCGTGTGTCTCTGTGAGCGGTACTCATCAGTACAGTGCTCGCAAACAAATAAGATATTAGCACATTACTGTTCATCATGTAACCAAATATGTATACATTTTGTTTATTTACAGTTGTAATATTTACTTTCTTAAGATTAATTCGTTGATGACATTATCACAAGTAAATGCTACCATAAAACCAGCTATAAGATGCTACTTCTTTATCCCTAATTCTACCAGCATAATTTAATCTCCAAAGAACAGGTCAATTACAAGTACCCATCACAAAAAAGTAAACACAATAAAGGAGGAGAGCATTGAAAAATATATATATATATATGTATATATATGTATATAAACGTATATATATATATATATGTATATAAACATATATATATCTATATATATATATATATATATATATATATATATATATATACATATATATATATATATATATATATATATATATATGTATATATATATATACATATATATATATACATATATATATATATATATATATGTGTGTGTACATAATATCAATCCCGATGTTTTAAACAAGGCATTCTAATGTGCTACGTTTTACCATTAAAAAATGTTCAAGACAATTACTTTTGCCAACTTATGCATACAAAACAATGATGTGAGTTACAAGTAACATCCTATACATTTTTGACTCAGATCTTTTATTATATTAATTTTCGGAACTATAACTATTTCCTTCTGGTAGCGAGCGTATCGCAACGTATATTTTTGATAACTAAATGACAAATAGTATTTGAATTACTTCGGATACTTTCTATAAGATAAAAGCTGTATCAGTGAGATTTAGGACGATTCGAGTAAAGTATTAAAGGATATCAATTGGTGCGGTAAGATTTGGCACGATTTCACTGGAATTCTGTGGGGTGATTAGGAAGCGATATTCAATTCAGTAATAGAGAGGAAAGGTTTTAGAAATGCCGTTCGCCAGAACTCAATGAATGTTGTTTGTTCAGTTGAGATCTCTTCAGACGGTGAATACAAATTCCCACAATCTGGTATAGTTTTTTTGTATTGCTTTTCATCAGATCAGTTATCAGTAACTTGTAATTCAAGAGTCCGAAAGGAGATAATGTTACTGGGAAAATCTTCCCCATGATCTACCAAAGTTAGTTACCTTTATATTCTCTTCAAAAACGTTTTTAAAAACCAACTTTCTATGTACAAATCACGGACACTTGTACTCGCTGAAAGACTTGCTAGTTCGAATGTTTGGCTACGAACATCAACAGAAGGAACTGCCTCATGTTCTTCAGTCGAGTGGAAATCCAATCCGATATAATCACATAAAAACTCAGTTCGATGATTGTAAAATTGATTTCGTCCTGGGCATCAACCGATCACCTTGCTAGCATGGTCGTAAAAACATCAGAGATGATTACGCCATGACGAGAATATCGACATATGGCAGCCATGATTTTCGCCTCATTAACAACGAACGGGTTGTTATTTTTTGTTTTTCGCGCTTCTCCCCGCACATTTCCCTCACATTTTTTGCATTCATATATTTATTTGGTTAGCAACGTAGGACAGAAATTTCTCCACGTTAAGCGAGACCCCCCCCCCTCCCTGGAATAGAGAGTTGTGAGTTCGATTCTCACCTGGGACTTATTCTTCCGACCCGTGCTGTTAGTTTTATCTACTCACCGCTGAAGATTACCAAGCTTAAGTTTAGTTGCGATAAAAAGCAACAACAATTAAGATGAAAGCAATTAATAGCAGAAATAAATATTTATGATTTATAATGATTAAATTAGGGAGATTTTTGCCTCAGCAAGTACAATGATAAAAATGAGGAAGATGATGCTGTTTGAATATTCAGCAGGAGTTGATATTCCGGAGTCGAATTGATGCAAGGAAAATCCCGAATAACATAAATAGGTGGTTTGGAGATTGTTGTATTTTTTGCTGGGGATATCTTGAAATAAAACTTTACAAATATAGTAAGTATAATTATCTTCTACTTTTCAAGGGCTTTTAACAAACCGTTCTCGAACTTTTTTTATTGGAAGAACCCGTGAAATAATTTTCATATCTCAAGGAACCAATGCATAAAAATATAACATGTTGGAGGAGCCAGTTTTAAATCAAGGGTAGGAATTATCAAATTGAACCAGATAACAAATAGACAGCCTATAAATAAATTCAAAATATGCAACGTTAGCAAAAGATTAAATCAAAATATCAAGTGTCATTCAATACATAAAGCCTTATTTAAGAAGACCACGAGAAGATTTCATGTGAACCAGTCTGAATGGTAAGTGCTCATCTGCTTTTTGTTTTGTCTCCGTCAATGAAGACAAACAAATACTTCTTGATGACTTTTATTTCGATCAAAAGCTATGTAAATCGATGAATATCGACAAAAAAAAACCCAATAAATATCTGTTCATTTCTATTTATAAATACTGACGAAAATCGATAGACATCGAAAATCTGGAACCGTATTTATAAGTATTATCTATGCTTCTTTACGAATATTCAAATAATGGGTTTCCAACAAAATTATACTACGAGCTAGAGGCATATACTTCGAACGCTATCAGGTTGGTATGATGATAATAATAAAAAAAAAGAATTTCTATAAAGATAGATATATTTATCGCACGAATAAATTAGGGTGTAACCGAATATCGTTACGTATATTATGCTTGTGGGTCAAGATTCTATTTTCGACAGATGACTTTTTTTTCTGGGATAACCCACGAAGGCAGTAATCATTTATGAAGTTTTCAGATCAGCAGAACCAAGAAAATAAACATCAACTGGTAATGATATCACATTAATTGAGCGGATTGCCTAAGTGGTTTCTTACGGACCCGTAAAAAAAAACGTTAGGTCTTTAGCAAACCTCGTAAGAAACATTAAGATGTTGTAAAGCACGCGTTGGCGAACGAGGAAACGATAATAATACACGTCTGATGTAATTAACAAGTGCCCCTTACAACAGTTGTTTATTGTTATATACCAAACATTCTCAGTACTCAAGTACTTCCCACACGCAGACTTTTAATAGCAGTCATATTTTAGGACAGACCAATATAAAGATATACGGAATGACTTAGCAGTCAAATCGCACATAAAACTAGAGAGTGATAGAGAGTGAAGGTAATTCAGAAAGAGAGTGAATGATAGAGATAGTAAGAACAATCCATTGATTGAGAGGCATGTGAGAAGAGTACCACCCATTCAGTGATATCGGTAGGTATTAAACTGGATCAGTTTGCAGCTATGTTCCTTGGGACACTCAGTACGGAACTCACTCACTATGTCGGGACAATTATCGCGTTAGATGCAACAGCAATGTTATGAAATATATATCAGTTTATTTTACAATGATCGATTTTCTGCCACTTTTTTTTCGAGCTTTAGACTTCATGTAGTGCCCCAGACAGTTCCAATAAACCTCAAGTTTGCTGTACATGTGTGTAATATTCACCAATGTTTTCCCTTCTGGCAAATTATGTCGGATCTGTTCTTGTACTCACCTAAATAATGATAAGTAATGATTATCTGATTTTCATCTATTTCTGTACTCTGTTAAAAGTCTGGTTTGCCCGATCAAATTTGGCACGCATACTCACTGGATCCAGAGGAAAGTTTTGAGGTAAGATATATACGGCAAAACAAGGCCTACTTGTCTTATTAATCTTATTTGGTAATCAAATACCTATTATACATAAAGGAACTATTCATGAAATATAAGAGAAGGGTTAAAAAAAAAAACAACTCGAAAACAGAAAACAGCAAATTCTAGTGGTAAGAGAAAAATGAAATGATAATCACGATTGTATTTTAGCACCAACTGCATTTGAACCCTCAAAACGTAAATAAGGTAGCAGCTTTTCTTACAGCCCCACAGACTTTACCACTACTCTTCTATTCTCTGGATTAGCCATTGTGATTCCGTCAGTAGCAATAAGTAATTTTTAATGTGTCTAAGAAGGATGCACAGTAATTTCTATGATTCCATTGCTTCAAAAACAGACAGATATTGCTTGGCTGTTGAGGTGACTCTGCAATATCCTCCTGTGTTAATGGTCGATGTTACAATTAAGATGAAAATCAGGATTTCGGCTGATAATTTTCACAACACGAAAGATTGGTGCTATATAATCCTCTATTCACCTTTCACCTTTTATTAGATTAAGCCTAATAAATATCTTCATAAAATCAAAGATAATAAGATTTCTGTGGATAGAATTTACATTCTCATTACCCTACCAATGACACAGAAGTGAAAGTCTACTATAGCTGAGTGAAGGAGATTCTAACGATTAAATGCCAATGATATACAGAGTAGGGCGATGAATGGAGGGAGAGAAAGGCGCTATAATAACAGATATAGGGTTACTTACTAAGTAGGGAAAAAAAGAAGCAAAGTATAGTGTTGAAGTTTAGGAGAAGTATTGAATTTCCGTGTAAATTACAGGAAGGTTGTAAAAAGTGGAGAAATGGGTGGGAAAGGCGGCAAACATCAAGAGAATGACAGAAAAATGCTTCGAATTGCGGAAAAAAAAGAAAGAAAACGCCATTGGAGCGACGGAAGAAGAAGAAGAAGAAGAAGAAGAAGAAGAAGAAGAAGAAGAAGAAGAAGAAGAAGAAGAAGAAGAAGAAGAAGAAGAAGAAGAAGAAGAAGGGCAACAACAACATCAACAACAACAACAATAACAACAACAACAACAACAACAAGGGAAGATGAAAAGTTAGAAGAACCGATTTAAACAATGAAGTCAGAAAACTGACCCGAAAACAAAAACAGTGTGAACGAAGAAAAGGATGCTTGATATGAAGTTTCAGAGAAAGTCACACCAAATACAAGAGAAAAAAAATGGGAAAGAAGTTAAGAAGGAGTATGTGAAGAAAAAAAGATGGAAAAGAGAAAAGAAAAAAGAGAAAGAAGAAATGACAAGAGAAGGACGAGAGAAGGAATGAAAGTGAAAAGGAAAAGAGTAATCAGGAAAAGAAGAGACAAGTAAAAATGAAAACAAAAAACAACAACAAAGAATGAAAAGGTGAAATAAAAGAAAGAGAAAGAGAAAAAATAAAAGTGGAATGGGATGATGAAAAAAACAGGAAGAAAGAAGGAAAAAATACCAACGAATCTAAACTTGAAATAAGAAAGGAATAAAGTTCGGAAAACATCAAAGAAAAAAATACGTTAGAATCTGCGGTCGCCATTCCGTAGAATTATGGTTACCGATCTAATCCAGTAACTCCTTACTACTGCGCAGTGTGTTCAATCCTCCCTGAGTGCCCCACAGCCTTGTGCCAGCCTAAGCTAAATGAATACTTCAAAAGATAACATCCAGATTGCTGAGCTATGTTCTCTTCGGGTTTTATAAATTGATAGAACGACGTCTGGATCGTTCTTCATGCACCATTAACAACCACACTGGATGAACATAAACAGAGGGAGTGGCAATTCGAATAACGGAATCCTTCCTTCTCCCCTTCAATCGTTCTTCGGTTTCTTCTTCATCTTGTCATATATATTGCCTCCTTTTCTTTACTTGGCACTCATCGTTTGTTGACATTAGCGGCTAGACAACACATTTGGACCTTATAGACAGGGGGCGGAAGAGGAGGGTGTTCACAAAAAAATATTAAACAGATTATATTGTTGAGTGATTTATTTCGGTCAGGAGAAGCCGATTTTCCCTTGAAGAGTTTCTTGATATTTCCTAGGGATATTTGTGTATGGCGCAAGGCTGAAGAGGAGAAATTAAAAGTTGTTTTATCAGTCTTTCATCCGGGGAGAGTCTGCCTGGAAAATCAACGTTCATAATCCCAGCTTTAACCTGGATTCGAACAACGGTCACAAACACGAAATGATTTCGGACTCAATGTTTTTTCTTTTTTGAATTATTCACTTTCAGTTTTTACTGTTTCGTTCGCCTTAAAATTATATTGACCTTTCTGTTCTTTTTTATTCCATCTGATTTTGGAAGGTTCTCCAAAACGCCTATTTCGCAGTCGCCCCTTTTAAAATGGCTTTTTAGTGCATTCTTTCATATCGATAGACAAACTTGAATTACTCTGGAAATGAGATGAATCTATTTTCTTTCTGTTAGTAAGTTTGTCTATTATACATCGTCAAAATCTGAAGGAAAAAAGACAGAAAACCGAATTTCATTGAGAAGTACGAAATTCTCAATATCATCTTTAAAATAACCGGATGCGTATCGAATACGTCAAAAATTGCACACGGGGGCAATAACTGCCTCCACTGGTAGATGGAATTACCTCATTTTGACTGCTCTAGCTACAAAAAAATACACACCAAAAAGAATTTCGTATCAAGAAGAAAATTATGATGCTCCTCGCTTAGTTTTACCGCTGATAATTTAAAAAAAAACACTCATGAAGAAAAAATGGTCAGATTTGGTCTCGAGATATTCAGTGACTGGATGGGTGAGTTCAGGCACGGAAGGTACGAGTTACGTAGAGAAATGGATATGTGTGTACATACACACACACACACACACACACACACACACACACACACACACACATATATATATATATATATATATATATATGCCCTTGGACAAAAAGCAGATAAAAAATCAAGATAAAGAAGTAAAATTATTTATTCAAAATTCTTAAGACTATTATAAGTAGTTCCTTTAAAGCTTCTGTACACGCTGTGAAAGTTGATAGCATTAGACTGCACCGAGTGTGTACTGCACTGTTCTTTATTAATCCTTATTGCATATACATTTACATTTTCCATATTTCGCTTAAGCCTTTCTCAAAAATAGTAGATTTTCAGACGAAAATTCATGTCAGTATAAACTACCAACCACCCCCACTTAACCAACTCAACTCAACTCCTTTCTCTCTCTCTCTCTATATATATATATACATATATATATATATGTATATATATGTATACATATATATATATGTATATATATGTATACATATATATATATATATATATATATGTATACATATATATATATATATATATATATATATATATGCGTGTGTGTGTTTATATGCATATAGTTAAACAATTTTTTTTCTATGATCTTTAACAAAATGCATTAACCGAGGATTGCGACAAAGATGTGCACTGTATATATATATATATATATATATATATATATATATATATATATATATATATATATATATATATATATATATATAACAACAAAAACGTTTGGGGAATTAGACCATGAAAATGCTAATCCTCACAACTAGTTTTCAACAGCGATGAGAGTCTCGAGTTCTTAGAACAGAGAACAATTCATGTAAAGACCGATTTTCAAATCGGTTAACAGCGTTTTTTCTCGTCAATTGGTTCATCATATTCATGAAAATAGAAATAGAGAGCAGGAATAGAAGGACGAATATTCATTCATCTCACACCGTAACATTTCAGTTCTTTTTTTTAGAATAATTCTCAAGATGAAAAAATAAAAATAAAAAAATAAGAAAAAAAAATTATACTGCGTTCATAGCTAATGTATACAATATATATATATATATATATATATATATATATATATATATATATATATATGTATATATATATATATATATATATATTCAGACCTGCTAACCGTCCAGTTCTGCGAAGGGCAGGGTAGAGTATCTGCCTCTGGGCCTGGTGTGAGGGTTTTGACCCTACCTAACTGTACTGGAAGAGATAGCCGATAGTATATAGCCATACTGAGAAGGTGTAATGTGACGAAACAACTGTTGGTGGATTACATAATTGTATATATATATATATATATATATATATATATATATATATATATATATATATATATATATATATATATATATATACATATATATATATATATATATTTATATTGCATTTTAGACAATACGTCTTATGTTAGATGCAATCATTATCTTTGTTTCGGACGTTTTAATAGGGATTAGCTTGAAAACTGAATTGAAAACAAATAGTTTTATTGCAGAAACAAATGTAGATATGATGCAGTTTCTGTACAGAATCCGTGCTTTGTCACACTACAGTTCCGCAGCAATCTTACAACTGGTACAGTTCCAAGACAAATATCCATAGTTACATTCTGTTTGCATAAAGTTTCCAAAACAGCCCAGACTTTTACGTAACAATTTTTGCACACACACACACACACACACACACACATATATATATATATATATGAAATTGTACGAAATGGGCTGCAACTGCAGGAAACACCGAAACATAAATCCCTCGTAAATTAACAGTAAATAAAACTGGAAACGTTTTACAAGGAAGTATATTTGAAGCATAGCAACAGTACGATGAAATTAGGCTAGGTCAACCACTTGGAGTAACTTGAAAAATGTAAGATTAGTAAATCAGGCTGATACGATACATGTACATATATCTAGTCCGATTCCTACAACAGTCACATTTTCTTCAATTGCTTATTTTATTTACGTTGTCTAGGCCAAGTGATACATCAATTGTGAAATGACAGGAAATCATTTCAAGTTTAAGTATTAATACAATGTAACGCAATTTATAATCATTCTGTTGGATCATATATCCATTTCTTGATATATACGTGTGTGTGTGTGTGTGTGTGTGTGTGTGCTTGCATGTGTGTGTGTGTATTAAATGTAGAGAAATAGAGAATGGATGAAATAGTGAGAAAGTGAGGGAGGGGAGGATATACACACACAAGCAGATGAAGAAAACCTTAAAATAAACTCGATTTATGTGTAATTCAGACAATTTAGTAAAAAAAAAATGATGATCATTCAGAATCATCATCAAATCATTATTAATGAAAATGACAGTTTTGGTCCGTTCATATTTATATTCATATAATGAAAAAGAAGTGAATGGAGCAACATGATTGGGCTGATGTTTTTACGCAAAAACATACACATTTTATGCTTGGACACGGATATTTGCTAGATTTATCCTATTCATGTTGATGCACAGAAGAATTTCTTAGCTTCCGATTAATGAATAGATGGATAAGTTGATGGAGAGAAAATAGGAAAGTATGAGTTGCAGATTGCTGTGAATAGAAGAAACATATGGATTGATACTTACAGGAGTAATCTTACATCTATAGCCTTATATTACGCGAGTCAGTGATTTATTTGATTGGTATAACTCTAGCACAGCGATAGAAACTTCAAATTAGATAGATAAACAGAAAAAACATACCAACAGAAATGATCATACAAGTCCGTGAAATATATTTCTGAGTGTACGTATGTAATACACCCACTCACATATAACGAGAAGAGAAAGAAAATGTTGGTTTGGCAAATAAGGTGAATATATGTATGTATATGTATACGTTTATATGTGAATATGTGTGTGTGTGTGTGTGAGTGTGTGTTTGTGTGTGCGCATAAACAAATATATATTTTTAGAATTTCCGCAGTAAGATCTTTAAATATCTTACTGCGGAAATTCTAACTCTATTTATAGTTTTAATACTTGTTGAAAGAGCAAAGATTTCTAGAATGTGTGTGTGTGTGTGTATGTGTGTATATATATATATATATATATGTGTGTCTGTGTGTGTGTGTGTGTGTGTGTGTGTGTGTGTGTGTGTGTGTGAGGGCCTAGATACTTTCATAGTGTCTACACATACGGCATGTAGTCGCTGCTGACGAAAGATTTCTCGGTCCAATAGAAATCCAAACTATCAAAAGTAAGGTTCCCGGTCCATTTAAATAGACGGAACAGATTTATCTTGCCAAACCTTTTCCAAGAAAATAGATCGTGTTCTCCTCGACGCATATCTCGACTGGCGAGAGACAGTAATGTCAAATGAGGATTTGAATAGACAGACTTGAATATCTAGTCCCTGTGGCTTTTGATATTTATGACCCCTCAGGCACCCGAAATCATATCAACACCAACAAAAATACAACCATCTTTTAATTATATTATGCCAGCTAGATTCTTTGTTTTGGTTGGTTCATGAAAAAAAAAATGTCGACTTTTGTATTAGTTTATCAACCATGAATAGTCTGTTTTTTAAACGAACAAAATTAGATTTTTAAAGAAGTAATGCCTGTCCCCTTTCAATTGGGTGGGTTAGGTTTGCCGTACTGGTGGATGGTAAGTGGTGTGCAGCAGTGTTTGGCTGGAGATAGGGAAGGGAAAGAGCTACAACGCAGGGGAAATTTAAATTGAAATGTCGTATCCATTTCCTACCTACCATGACAAACAGACCAAGCCAGCTAACCACCTAAACACGCTGTGTATTAAAGAAATTAGATATTTATACGTGTGTAAGTATAATGAAATTTACTTCATCCCAACATTTTTAATAGTCTAGAGAAATACTCACGAGGCTTATAGAAGGAGAAAAAGAGACGTAAGAAAAAAAAATAGTTAATAGAATTATGGTCAAAGGTTGGATTATCGACTTTCAGATTCAAATCGAAGGCCAATCAGACAAAAAAGCAGAAAGAGTGAAATGTTATTTTACGTCGTATTTACTAATTTGTCCCTTTTCACTGGTATGGATCTGTTGGAAATACCACTGATATATCAACATTGTTGATCATAATGACATCTCTCTCACAAACACACACATACTCACACTCACACTCTCTCTCACACACACACACACACACACACACACACACACACACACACACACATATATATATATATATATATATATATATATATATATATATATATATATATATATTGGTAAATACATCAATGAGTCTGCAGCCTGGTAGTTACAAAAGCAATTATTTCACAAAAAAAGGTTTATTTTTCAACATAATCACCTTCATTTTCTCCGAGCTTATGATATAGACAGAACATAAGACAGTGAAAATTTCATCTAAAAATTCTGCTAATCATTACGAGTCAGGCTACAGACTTATCAATCGATCCATATATCATCATCAGTCTTTTATCGTCCGTCCTTTGACATAAATCTTCCCCAGGATTCGCCATATTTCTCTATCGTGGGCGTCTTGTCGCCAATATTTTCTGAACTTGTCCAGTTCGTCTCGCCATCTCATATTCTGCTGGCTGCGGTTCAGCATTTGATCTCTTGGGATCCATGTTGTGGGCTGTGATGTCCATCGGCTGTCAGCCATTCTTGCAACACGGCCGACCAATTGATTTTCCTAATGGTTTCTATGATGTCCAACACTCCTGTTCTTTCCCCCCAATATACTTTGCTATCTTGGGGTCTCGCTATGTGAAGTTGAACATGATTCTCTCAAGTTCACCTTGCAAGCTTCTCAGTTTGTGGGTCAATCTGAAAACTCTTTTTGAAGTGATCTTCCGTTATTACACGATGAATGTATCATTTAGCCTAGACAGCGTAAATGGAATAATCAATTAAAGAAAATGGAGCTGCAGCTGGAATTAAACCTGCAACTGATAAGGTAGCCGTTTCAATATAGCGTTGTTCATACCATTGATCTAAACAGAAACCGGTAATGAAAAGGCCCAAATAATTGCTCTAATTCCAAATTCTCATTTCATGTTTATTCATTGTCTTTATCAGCTCTATTCATTTCTCAACACCGACAGTTATAGTATGAAGCGGTCGCAAGTTCGATTCCCGCAGCAATCACGTTTTCTTTCACCTAATCTTTTTAACACTATCAGGTGCACAAATAAACATCTTTACAGACAGCCATATATATATATATATATATATATATATATATATATATATATATATATATATATATATATATATATATATATATGTCAAAATAAAAAAATAGGATATCCATCCCATTCAAAATGAACAAGAAAGACCATCCCAATAAAGGCAATCCTTTTTAGTTTTTAAACTTTTAAAAAATCTTTCTATATGTGAATGACGGTTTGCGAGAAGATTTCGTCTCTTCAAAAGGGCGTCAAGTGGAAGAAAAAAAACTGAAAAGCTTCACACTATCTGACATCTTTCAACTATATTTACAAAGACTATAACTAGTCTCTTCATCTGGATGAGGTGATCCGCTTGAAAAGCTCATGGAATTTCACTCTTTTAGCCACTGGAATAGACCACTGGCTTCAATAATCAATTCCAAGGATTGACTATTAATGGTTGATTGTTTATATTTCATGGCTTTTTTGTCGGTTCTAACGAAGCATTTAAATCTCGAATGAAACAGCACTTCGAGAGTAATTTCCACGCAATGTACGTAGCTCTCATTTATGTTGTGTTAAACCTCAAGTGTACAACATATTGCAATAACATCTAAAACAGATTTTTGATAATCATTCAGAAAGATTAATGTAGTAAACTTTTCTACTTCTATAAGGATAAAATCTCATAACTACATACATATATGAAGTGAATATGACAAAAATCCGAATCGTTTCAAAAGGTTTATTTTGACATCCTTCAAAACTGACAGAATTTGATTTAAAAACTTCTGATTTTTGCACCTAACTTTTTGATGTTAAATCTAGTTTCAATTTTTTTTTTCAATCTTTGGTCCAAATCTTTTCGATATTGTAACTGCATAAGGATGTTAAATGAACGTTTTTAAATGTATCACATACTTATTGAACTCAGTGTATACAGTTCTAAGTGCTTCAGGTTGTATGTTTCACGGACAGCTTTGGCTTTTGATTTTCATTCTTGCTCACGTTTTTCTTTCTAAATTTTAATGCATTTTCCGATACCAACAGTGAACAGCCTTTCAATTTAGGGAAATGCGAACACATTTAATATTCAAAAAGATCATTTGAAAAAGAATATCCGGTTTACAGCCGGAAGTTGACTGATAAAAAACGACAAACGCATTACTACATATTTGATGTCTATCCGCGTTATGACGAAAACTGATTTTTTTTTCTTTGCAAGATACAGGGCGTTTTTTTTTCCTGATAAATAGAATCAAAAAGTTTCAATGATGAAATACTAAGACTCGTCACCTGAAATGTAGGTAACAAAAACAAATCATGGAAATGCTATGCTGGAATGGGAAGTGTATATTCTATATATGATGGTCTCGAGAGTTAGGATCTTAAATCAATTTTCCCCCGTGTGAGTGGCTTTTTTCCGGAGAATAATCGAATGAAGACGAATAGCGCTTTTTTTTTCGTTTGGAAAAGTTATCGATTGCAGGAATAAATTGATTTTCAGTGATTTTCAAATTGATTTTACCAAACAGAGAACCTCGAGTCAACAACTTTGAACTTCAAAGAGTGGAAAGTGCAATATTTATAGACCATACAAAATTTTTTATGATTGATACATTCATATTGGGATTTTGATATAAATATATATATATATATATATATATATATATATATATATATGGATGTGTGTGTGTGTGTGTGTGTGTGCGTGTGTGGTCGCGTATGTGGTCATGCGTGCGCAAAATACTGCCCAAATATCTTGGGTTGGATTGCACCCTTGAACTGAATGCAGATAAGACGTTCGTGTGGAATATTGGCAAAACTGCGGGGATCGCTATTGACATCCCCGAAGGAAGACAGGTTAATTGTCTTATCTAAATTTGTTTTCATATATAGATTCTACGATACTTCAGTGAGCATCCTGCACACACACACACACACACACACACACACACACACACACACATATATATATATATATATATATATATATATATAGATAGATAGATAGATAGATAGATAGATAGATATGGATGGATTGAAGGAATGTTGGTATCTCGAAAGTCACTGTATATCTTTTCTTTTTAAATATACTGACAAACGTTTTTAAAAGTTAATTTACAAACTTGAGTGTTTGGGAACATCGTTATTCAAATAAGATTTACTTTACTGGTAGATTTCGACACGTGGGCCAACTTCTTCACAGCACTTCATAGCCACGTCAGCAATTGACACAACCATTCTCGACATCAGCAAGCATTTCGAGTTTGATGTTTAAGAGAGAGAGAGAGAGAGAGAGAGAGAGAGAGAGAGAGAGAGAGAGAGAGAGAAGAGAGAGAGAGAAAGAGAGAAAGAGAAAGATGTTTGCGTATCTGTGAGAGTGAAAGAGAGGTTAACGGACTGATTAAAACATATCCTTCTATATGAGCATGTAGATAGAGAGAATATAATGTGAGTGGGAGGGAGTGAGAGAGAGAAAGAGGGGGGAGGGAGAAGGATTTTTGTGCATCCGTGAGAGTGAGAGAGAGGTTAACGGACTGATTAAAAACATATCCCTATATATGAGTGTACAGATAGACAGAGAGAAGAGAAAAGTGTGCATCTGAGTGAGAGGGAGAGGGAGAAAGATATAGAGGGAGATAGAGGGAGAGGGAGAGATAGAGAGAGGAAGATAGGGAGAGAGAGGGAAATGGCCACACATGCGGTCAGACTCACCACGAGATGGAGATTTCGATTGAGACCGATCGATACCATCTGATTAAAATCTTCTGACACATTTTTTATATAATTTTATGCATAACTCGTGCATAATCTCAAAGTCACACAAATTGTCAAATGTTTACTGGAGCGGAAAGGCCGTTAAAGCAGACTGAAAGCTGGATAATACATCGGATAAAGTTGCAAGAATACTTTACAAGGAAGAACGAAAACATCAAGCTTTCTATCAAATTTAATTACTTAATTTGATGGCTTCTGATTATTTAATAGATAGTGATAATGTATAAAACGTTGTAGTTGAAACAAATATTAAGACATTTTAAAAATGTTTTGGGCTTTATTTCATAAGAAGAAATAATTCATTTACATTATATTTCCAATTTCTCTCCATTCATATATATATCGCCGAATAAAAAAGAACTGGTGTTTTTTTCAAAATTTTGATGAAAATTCTAAAGGCATGATTTTTTCTTCAAATCTGCGTGTGTTTATTTGTGTTTATGCATGTCTTACGTATATTTGACAAAATATTTTGTCCTGTGATTATTGCATTAAATTATGGACACTTGTCTTTAAATTGTGCATGTTTTGTAGGTGATTAGGTCTATGGTTAAACAATCATGACAAATGCCCCGCCTTGATAACTGCATTGCCAGTAACGAAAAATCTAGAATCTATTGATAACGTTAAGGACAACTGAATTCGTTGATAATTATGCGGGTGCATTTGAACAGATATCAAATCCCGTATATAACGACGTATTAAAAACGTGGTGTTATCTATCTACTTAACTATTTATCGATCCATCTATCCATCTATCTATCTATCTATGTACCTATCTGTCTATCTACTTACCTACCTACCTAAGAGCTGTGTCGCTATCTATCCATCTATGACCATTTTAATCTCAATATGCATAAATCTATTCATTTAACTACCTATATATCTATCTACTGCCAACCAATCTACTCATATCTCTCTCTCTCTCTCTCTCTCTCTCTCTCTATCTATCTATCTATCTATCTATCTATCTATCTATATATATATATATATATATATATATATATATATATATATATATATATATATACAAATAGATAGATAGATAGATAGATCTATCTACACATTTCAACGTGTCTATATCTTTCAGCATACTCATTTCAATCTCAGTCCACCTCAACCGCCGATATCAATTGTACTGTGTCAATACCTATACAATCTCTCGTTCTCTCTTTTTCGATCCGTTCACTTCTACCTACCGGCCAATCTACCTACCTACCTACCTGCCTGCCTGCCTGCCTGCCTGCCTGCCTATCCTTACCTATTACTTTCTCATCATTTATCTCTCGAAGTTACTGCATGCATATCTGCACACGAACACACTCGTGTACAAGTAAACCTGCCTATGTGTACATATGAATGCACGCGCTTTAGTGCATCGCCTTTCTGTGTGCGAAGGAATACACAGAGCCGGGCATTTCTCTCAACTTCGCTTGAAGAAGTGAGGAACTATGTTTGTTTGTTTTTGTTTTGTTTTTTGTTTTTCAGAATTCCGCCTCAACAGCGTGAAGTCAAGATGAGAAGATGGCGTTGACGCACACACTCTTCACACGTCGTATTCCTGCTGGTAGGTGAGTTCGTACAACTGGTATTACATCTGACAGCTGCAAGCATGTCAATGCCAGACACAGGCTGATTTATGCTTGGCTACCTTCCATCTCATCTTCAGGTCTTTTTCTTCTTTTATAGTTCTATCTTGCTTTCATAGTTCTTCTTCTAATTTTTCTTTTTTTTTTTTCGTTTTCATTCCTTTTGAATTTTTTTCTCCCCCTCCTTGATTTACTTTATTTTAAAAAAAGTATCTTTCGTTCTACTTCTTATTTCTTTTTTGATTCATTCAATGTCTAAATTTGTTTTAGCGTTGAAAAATTCACCCTTTTCGACAATCTCTCTCTATTTCTTTCCTATCTTATTCCACCTTTCTTTCTTTTTCATTCTTTCCTAATATCATTTTCATGCTTGTGTTTTTCAAGAAATGTTTTTGTTTTATATCTTTCTCAAGTTATTTCTCTCTTTTCGCATTCCACCATCTTTTGTCTCGTTCAGTTCTGTCTTCACTTTTTCGGTGTTTTCTTTACTTGCTTCTTTCTTCTTGTTGTTCTCTCTCCTTTGATCGCCTCGTCTTTCTTCATTCATCATATTTTGTCTTTCTTTCGTTCATTCTTTCCAAACCTTTTGCCTTCGTTAACGTTGTCATTCTTTCGGTCCTTTTTTTATGCTGTCATTCTCTCTTTTCTTTTTACTTTGTCATTCTTTCTGCCTTCCTTTTTACGTTCTCATTCTTTCTGCCTTCCCTTTTTACGTTGTCATTCTTTCTGCCTTCCCTTTTTACGTTGTCATTCTTTTTGCCTTCCTTTTTACGTTGTCATTCTTTCTGTCTTCCCTTTTTACGTTGTCATTCTTTCTATGTTTTCTTTTTCTCCAATTATTTGTTAATCATTCTCATTCCTCATTTCCTTCTTTGATCCCTTCATTTTTATAGTCCTTTTTTTTTCTTTCTTCTTTTATCACTGGTCTCTTTTTATCTCTTCGCCCGTTTCTATCTTTCCCCTGTTAACCTATCAGTATTTGCTACTTCAGTTTTTGCCCTTGTCTGAATTTCAGAAACGAGCAATTATCATTAGTGTCCTCATCTTGGTTGTAATATTAGCAGCGTTTCGATCGTTGTAATTTCCGGCCTACTTCACGTACGTGTCGTAGATGGTAACCTGGGAATTTCCAACTGAACCTTTCATTCAATCCACTGGGAACAAGTGGTATAGTCGATAGAAAACGCTAGTTAATTTCAGTAATCTGCCTGGTGACCATGGGTTCAACCTTTGGGTCGGATGTGCAAAAAAGGTCATACACTGGTTCACTGTTACCAGCAACTTTGAAGAATCAAACGATAGGAGATATCTTTTTCCATGGACTTGGAATTAGTATAACATACTCCCGTAGATTGAATAACCGGTTTAGTCCAAAGTTCCCTGGAGGTTCCCAACTATTACAGATGCATGAAAAAGGCTGGAGGGTACAATGGTCGAAACGTTATAACTGTAACAACCAGGATTTTGTTTTTGGTCTTGGTTTTTGCTAAAACTCATTCTTTCTTTCTTCTTTCTTTCCTACTTTCAATCGTTTTAACAATTATAACATTCTTTTCTTCTTCATGCTCTGCTGGTTGCACAATTTTCAATCTTTATTTTCTTCACTTCATTTTCCTTCCAGCATAATTCATTCGTTCACACATCTCCTTTCCCTTTCCTATGTCTCTGAGTATTACCCACCTTTTTCTCTTCTTTTCGTTCTGTCATTTGCACATCCTTTCTTCCGAGGTTCCCCCTTTTTTTCTTACCAACTCCTCTTTTTTTCCCCTATGTTCTTTCTGTCTGTCACGTTCTCTCATCCCCATATTTATACTGCTATTCCCTCCGTATCTTCTGAGCTTGTGACTGTCACAAACATTTTAACATTGCTCCCACAACGATTGGCCATGCAGATCAAAAAATTCAAAACCTGTGATCACGGAAGCTTATCTATACGTGTACTTGTACATCATGGAACAATGAAGACGCATACACTCGTTCAACTAAAACTCATATAAAGACACATTTTACATGCACACGTATATATACATACATATATATATATATATATATATATATATATATATATATATATATATATATATATATATGTGTGTGTGTGTGTGTGTGTGTGTGTGTGTGTGTATGCACTTACATATAATCTGTTTTTATACGTTTTTGGTTTGTTTTTACAAATTGAAAAATACATTTACTATCATATATATATAAATACACACACATGTGCACTTACATTTAATCTGTTTTTATTTGTTTTTTGTTTTTACGAATTGAAAAATATATGTATTATCATACACACACACACACACACATACATATATATATATACACACACATAAAAATATCTACAGAACACATGTATGAATATACTTTTTGCATACACTTCACACACATACCGATTTCCTCGCTAAATGAAAGCCAAGCATTCATATATAAGAACTTTTCGCATGCCAAGATGGCGTAAATCGGAGGAGCAATTACCATTACTCTATATCAGAATAACTATCGAGCATTCACATACACTAAAATTGTGATGATAAAATGTTGAGCTGAATGATCGAAAGATAGGTTCATAATTGAGGTAAGGAACAGAAAACTGAGGTGTAACAGAAAGAGAGAGAGAGAGAGAGGGTGGAAAGTGGGTAAGAGAGTGCATGCTGCTTCTATAACGGCTCGCTGCTAAACAAACGTCATCTTTTTTTCTGTCGGTTTGTTCACGCCTCACTGAGGAGCTGCTATCGTAACTCATAGATAGATCAATGAAAATTAACTGATTCAAATAAAAAAAAGAAGGGTATTCTAGACATAAAATCCTGGTGGGTACTATCTACTTTTAACTAAGTAATGTGTAAAAAAACAAAACAAACAAACCAACAAAAATAACATTCAGAGGCGCTGACTCGTTTATAGGTGAGCCCGAGAAAGTAAAAATAATAAACAGGTAGATATCAATTTATATAGATATGAACAAAACGAGTAAAAACGACGACTGGCTTTGAGCGAAAAAGTAAAGAAAGAAAAAAAAAATAGTAATTAATAAATGTGTTTTAATAGACAAGAGCAGAAGCGACAAGCGTTTGTGAAGGGAACATCTCATTTTGCCGACATAGGAATCTAAGCGGTTCAAACACATGTGCCGTTGAGAGGAAAGGTCTGTTAGAAGGCGATGCGGCCATATGTGCGTCTGACTCAGAACTCAACAGCCATCACCCTGCCACACCCCTAACATCTACTATACTGAACTTACTCCGCGCCGCACTAAATTTTTCGGCGTCGGAGTTCACGCTCAATACGTAGAAAGCGACTTGATCCTCTATAAGAGATCGACTCAGTCGTTAGGTTCTAGTTGACCAGTAATAAACGGTGGGTAGCGTAGCTGTTCTGTTACTCACATGGGAAACGGAATCGGCGAAACGAGTTCGATTCTTGGCTGAGACTCCGTGCGTTTACTTAGCAAAAACAAACTCTTGGGAAGTACATGAATCCACTTCTGCATCCGCCCCTGTGCCATCACCAGATATCTTGACAAAACATCTCACGATATGGCATCTGGTTGACATAGAAGAAAGTGGGCGAGTGAGCACATGGGCAAACCACTCTCCCATAGCAACCTTAGCTTCCCATGCAGTATCAGCAAAAACCTGTTACTCTCGTTGTCAACTATGATAGAGATCCAATGAATGACAGGCATGAAGACAAACAGGCATCGTTGAAGGAAAAGTGAGACCCACGCAGTAAGCGAGAGATAGAGTGAGAGAAGAGAGAGTGTGTGTAGGAAGATGGGTGACAGAGAACGTGCGTGACAAAGACAGACTAACAAACCAGATCACTAACAAATGTAAGAGAGAGCGATAGAGAGATATATATAGAGGGGGTAGGTAGATAGATGTGAGGAAAAAGAGATGGATGTATAGATAGATACAGAAAAAGGACAGAGAGAGAGATAGAGAGAGAAAGAGAGAGAATAAATAGATAGATGTAACGAGAAATAGATAGATACCAAAAAAGAGACAGATGGACAGAGAGAGCGAGATAGGGGGTGTAGGTAGATAAAGGTGAGAAGAAAGAGATGGATATATACATAGCTACCAAAGAAGGGACACAGAGAGGGAGAGAGAGAGAGAGAGAGAGAGATGGAGGGTTGGTAGATTGATGTGAAGAGAAAGAGATTGATAGATAGATAGACAGATACCAAAAAAGGGGACAGAGGGAGAGAAAGAGAGAGAAAGTGATAGATCCAAAAAAGGGACGGATAGATTCAAAGCAAAAAGGGCAAAATGAAGCATGTGTCTATTGCATGTTCGCAATGTCTATCTGCGTATTGCGTTTTCCTCTTTCCTGAAATCTTCATGTCATATGATATATGTGAGTGGGTGTTGTTAGTGAACGTAAGCCTAGCACTTGAAACTTCGTGACTAACAAGCACATGCACACACAAACAAACACATGCACGCATACATACACACCCACACCAGCGCGCGTGCACACACACGCACATATATGTATATCATATCTATCAGTCATCTTCGTGCCTTTGCCCTCTCGTCAGTGCTTTCGTGAATACCATTTATCATCAAAGTTGGCAGCGGCTCCCCTCCTACTTTCTTTTGCCCTTCCTCCTCATCTGCCACGACCTCGCTGGCTTTTCGCATGAAAACCATTATACCATCGTTGATATCTGTGTTTACCAACAGGGAGACGAGCCAAAGAGCCCGTGCATTTCCTAACGTTTGATATCTCTGTCGGGCACCCCGACAGTTTCCTAACTACCATGTCGGAAGCGGGGGAAATGAGTGTATTTCCGACACTGAGAGAAAAATTAATGAAAGTAGGAAAATTAGAGGGGGGAAAATGAAATTAAATAAGGACTATGAACTGAAGGAAAACTGAACGAGGAGAAATGATAGAAACAAGGAATATCGATGGAAATGTCAGAACAAAAAATCTAATAAGAACGAATAATCAGGAGAAAAAGGATGAAGACCGTTAATCAGAAAAAAAAGATGAGGACCGATGATCTGTAAGAAATAAGAAACAGGTCTAGTTCGTCCTTCAATAGAAACTGTTACGTGACCAGCGTCTTTCATCAGCATTCTATGTTGGGGGTGATCGATAAAACAAAAAAGGGCTGATCATTGAATAATTTACTTATCTTGCTTTTTGTTGGGTTGTTATCATTACAAAAAGTTCGATAGTTAGGTGATATCCATTACAAAAAGTTCGATTGTTGGGTGGTAACCATTACAAAAAGTTCGATTGTTGGGGGGTAACCATTACAAAAAGTCTGATTGTTGGGTGGTTACCATTACAAAAAGTCTGATTGTTCGGTGGTAACCATTACAAAAAGCCCGATTGTTGGGTGGTAACCATTACAAAAAGTCCGATTGTTGGGTGGTAACCATTACAAAAAGCCCGATTGTTGGGTGGTAACCATTACAAAAAGTCCGGAAAAACTGCATTAATACTACCAAAGACAAACCGATAGACCGATTTAGTGCTAACTTACGTAATGACTTGAACGCACCTCTAAACACTTATTTTGGAGGAATTTGAAAAATCCAAAAAAAGCATTCTTTCTAGCCATAATAAAGAGTAAATGTTCAAGTTTCCCGCCTTCTAGCTCCATTTGTTTGGTCTATACGTGCGACGGATACATGGCCAGCAAGCCAAACCAATTTGAAAAATTGGAGAAACTTTTTTTGATGTTGACAGTTTTTGTTGACAATTCCAAATAAGGACGAATGATCAAAAGCTAAAAAACAGGAATAAGGCAAGTCTTTCGAATAATAATGAATAATCAAGTAATAAAAATATGAGTGAATGATCACGAAGAAATAAACGAGTTAAGACGAATAATCAGAAAGAAAATATAAGGGAGAATATTTAGAAAAAAAGTCGAAACAAATGAGAATCAAGAAGAGTAACCAGGAAATAAAATTAAAAAAAAAAAAGAAGTGACAGTTTGACAAAAATAAGAATTCAGATACGCTATAACCTAGGAAAGAATAACCCGAAGAAATATAATTAGGAGACGAAATGTCATTTTATACAAGTGGATGGGAAGGAAAATGAAGAATAAGGAAAGAAAGAATACTAAAAAATAGAAAAAAAAAGAAAAGACAATTGCGACCAGGAAAATCAAAGAAAAGAAAGATCAAGCAAGAAGTCAGAAGAAGAAAAGTATCTCGAAGAAACTAAGTTTGTATGAATAAACCGTAGAAAGAAAGGATAACAGAATCAAGGAAGATCGGCAAAATAAAGGACCGATGGAGTAATAAAGAAAGACGAAAGAAAGAAATGATCGAACAAAGAAGCAAATTAAAAAGAGGAAGAAAGTCGAAACCAAGAAATGAAAAGAAAGAAAGAATCTAGAACACTGTAAATAACAAAATATATAAAACAGGATAATGAAAGAAAGAAAATGGAGTAAAAAAAAGGTATATATATATATATATATATATATATATATATATATATATATATATATATATATATACATATTGCATAACACTTTTTTAAAGAGCGCCAAAATATTACACTCTGATCCTTCGTCCTCATCTGCCACGACCTCGCTGGCTTTTCGCATGAAAACCATTATATCATCGTTGATATCTGTGTTTACCAACAGGGAGACGAGCCAAAGAGCCCGTGAATTTCCTGACGTTTGATATCTCTTTCAGGCACTCCGACAGTTTCCGAACGACTACGTCGGAAGCGACACTTTGATCTTAGGCGGAGCACAGATATAGTCTGATCTTAGGCTGAAATACCGATCCATACGTAAATGATCCCGTAATTTTTTACGGATATTAGGGATAGTGACGTACATAGTGGACTCAGAATTGATGAAAGCAATTGCAACTCGCATACAAATATCTATCCATCTCTCTCTCTCTCTCTATATATATATATATATATATATATATATATATATATAGAGAGAGAGAGAGAGAGAGAGAGAGAGAGGGAGAGAGAGAGAGACGAAACCCTATTTTAGTTATCAACACATCAATACCGCTATCCTCTCTCTCTCTCTCTCTCTCTCTCTCTATATATATATATATATATATATATATATATATATATATATATATATATATATATATATATATAGAGAGAGAGAGAGAGAGAGAGAGAGAGAGAAAATAGGGTTTCGTCAAAGCTAGAATTTGAAAACAGAATTACTTATCCATTCTTCGCTCTTCAGGAAGGAGATCATTCTTTGTAGCTATGAAATAGTTAAACTCTGTAATTTCTGAACAACTGGTTAAGAGACCTTCAATATGAAATCGATACAAGTAACAATAAAATCAATAAAAATCTAAACGCTGCGTTTCCATTTCGAATATTTAAAGAAGTCAATCGTAATTAGTTTTTAATGATTAGGTATCATGAAATGGAAATGCTTGACTGTAATAACGTTTTTAAAAGATATTTGGAATTTCTATCTTCCCTCCATTTTTGTTTATCTTAGTGAAATCAGAATTGTAAAACTTTGACAATAAGTATGCAATTCTATTCTCAATGCTATAAACAATTCAATGGCTGGTCCTTATGAGTTATGAATGGCATACACAGAATGTATATCTCCGAAATATCTATCAATCTAATTAACATCGGAACGAAAATAGATCTTTGTCCATTCTAGAATCACACGCACACACACACACACACACGCACACACACACACATACATATTTATATATATATATATATATATATATATATATATATATATATATATATATATATATATATATATATATATATATATATATATATATGTATATATATATAACATAAGATAAGCACTTCTCGTTTGTATTTGAACAAACAGAATGTATGCATGTATTGCATCAGGATCAATTATCAAGCGGATTTGAAAGGTGAACTGACATTGTCATTTGGAAGAGTTGCTAAACTAGTTAATCGAATAGCCTTAAAGTTCTATTAGTAGAGAATGCAACAGCAAGTTGGGGTCAGTCAATGGAAACCAGTATTTGACCAAAGATAGCGTCCCCACCCCACAATAGTATGATCTTGTTCTGATGTTTTGAGAAAGTCCCTCAAAATACCTAGAAGACATGCAGACCAATACATTGACGAGGGAAATGCAAGTATAGGCAATAAACACAGTGTTTTTTGTTTGTTCAAATACTTATGAGCAATACCCTCTTTCTCTCTCTCTCTATTTATACATGTCATCATTTACACATTTGGAAAAAGTCGTACCTACCTACCCAACCCGAGGGGATAGTATCAATTAGTTGGGCAAGTTATTTCTCTTGCAAGTAGGTACAGTCGTGATAGATATATTGTCATGATAGAGAATTAAAAGATTTTTAACCTGACAGAAGTATTAACAATGATAGGAATGTATTTGATTAAAAACCAGTCCTAAACACACGATTTGTTTTATATTCTATTCCACTGACAAAAGAGGCTTGGAATATAGTATATATACTGTTTATTGCCACTTCATTCAAACACGGACTGTGCTTTCATCAACCGCATATCACAGCATGTACTAGGCAGTCGTTTGTCAAAGAAGAACAGTTACTTACCAGAGTGAAAAACGTTTTTCATGCAAAACTTACGACGCATAAGACTCAAAATTCGAAGAGATATGGGTTTTTTCTGTTTAAAATGAAGTTAACAATGGCGTCAGTGGTGGAAACAAGAATTAAAGCAACATGTCCCTGTGCCCAACTAGCCGTGGTCTCCCCAAGATTAAACAGTTAAATATATATATATATATATATATATATATATATATATATATATATATATATATATGTGTGTGTGTGTGTGTGTGTGTGTGTGTGTATATGTACCTGTAGTTACAGTTATATATATATATATATATATATATATATATATATATATATATATATATATATATAACTGTAACTATTAAACAGTTATATATATATATATATATATATATATATATATATATATACATATATATATATATATATATATATATATATATATATATATATATATATATATATATATATATACATATAACTGTTTAATATAGGGGAGGACACGGCTAGTTGGGCAAAGGGGCATGTTGCTTTAATGTTTGTTTCCAAAATATATGTATATATAATTGAAAAGTTGTGGATTTTGACCTTGCATCAACCAGACTTGTTTTGGTTGTGTTTCGTAAAACGAACTTCTAGAACTTCCGAAAATTTCTCGGTAGGCATTTCTGAATTTTTTTTTCCTGTCATGATATCCCAGCCATATCGACTTTTATTAAGATGGATCGAAATTTTTCAGGCATAGCAAAGAGAAAAAAAAATGCAAATTTCATTATTATTATTTTCAAGTAGTTGTATTCCCTGGATATTACGCGGAACGTATCTAATTAAATTAATTTAATCAATGACAATTATTCATTTTCGTTTTACTAAAAGCAAAAAGCCATGACACAATCAATCATACCACTATGATCACAACACCTCCATTACTCGTATTGGTTGTAGCAGAAGTAACCATAACTGCAATAGTATCAGCAGTAATAAGTAAATAGTACTAGAGAAGTTGTAGTACATGTATGAACTAATGTGCTCTAATAAGTATATATCGACGTTAAAATATCTAGTATGGGTTATTTATAGTTACGCCTTAATTTTGCATAAAAGAATTTAAAAAAAGACTATTTGAAAGAAACATATGTTTGCTTAGTTATTCAACATAAACCGTCATGTAATCACCGTTTATTGTCAGCATGTCGTGTTGGGTATGATCAATCGAAAATCAAGAAGGGGTGATCAATTAATTAAAGTTTGTTGGTCAGTGATTACTAAAAAAAGTCTTAACTTTCAAGGAACAGCTGGACACAAACTATGGGATCAGTTTGGAATGAACATGCGTTGTCAACTGAACCTCTCATTAAGAACTTAATTAGCGGAATGGGAAGAGAATCTTTGAGAAACATGATGGCTGAGATATTCACTCCTAAATATTGTTAAGAGTGAAAGTTCCAGTCATCTAGAACCATTGGTACGGCATGGACGCATGATAGGCAGCCAATCAGACCCCTCCTTCGGACCAACTTGAAAATTGGGGGGTGGGGAACTGAAGTTGACAGTTTAGGTTGACAGTTTCTAAAAGATGGATGAGATATTAAAATCAAAAAAGAAAAAAGGAAGGAAGGAAGGAAGGAAGGAAGGAAGGAAGGAAGGAAGGGAACCAAGAAAGAACAACGAACGAGGAAAAAAAAGAAGTTATAAAAGCTCAAAAAAGAAGTCAATAAAAAGAAAATAGGTAAATGAGAATAGATGCGCCAAGAAGATACAAACATAAAACTTTTACAAAAATGTTATGAATGCAATCGTAAATAGAGAATATTTATGAGAAAAAGAGTCAAGAAAAAAAAAAAAATATATATATATATATATATATGTATATATATATATATATATATATATATATATATATATATATATATATATATATATATATATATGTTTATAGTAAAGTATGGATTCACTACACAAACTAGCTCATGTTTCTGCCCTATCCGGGTCTTATCAGGCGAAAGAAGTAGCTTTAAATTATTGATATATTATTATATTATGTTATACTGCTAGCCTGATTTGTACCACACACACACACACACACACACACACACACACACACATATATATATATATATATATATATATATATATATATATATATATATATATATATATATATATATATATATATATATATATATATATATATATATAAATCGGGAAATTGGGAAGCAAATAAATTAAGTTACATAAATCACATAATAAAAAGAAAAGAAAGATCAGAAATGTAAACATAGAATAAAGAATCCCTTCCCTGAAGTGACGACACTTCCCTGGCATCATTTTTGCATTTGTGTGATTATTATACTTCGGGCAAAATAGCGGTGTTAACGGTCTCACCAGTAGTAACTGCAGGCCATCATACGTAACCAGAGGCTATCTCTTTCTCTCTCTCTCTCTCTCTCTTTCAGAATGTGTTTTGTTAGACGCAACTAAGCGACACCAGAGCTTTTCACAAGGCCATTTTCAAAAGGCCGAGGAGGGCTTTCCACGCCCGTTGCAGGCTTTCGGCTGGCTGGCCCGTGGGGCATGTATATTGAATAGCCCTCGGGCCTGCACTAAAACTTGAAAATAAGTTTTTAAGATTGTGCGGCATGCGAGTGACCGACCCCACCCTCTAGGGGCGATCCTCTTTCTTTTTTTTTTTTTCATTTATTTTTTTTTCTAATCTCTAAAACTGGAAACAGAAAAAATGCCAAGAGCAGCCACCAAGTACACTGCATGTGTGTATGTGCAGAATGTGTGTCTGTGTTTGAGAGAGAGAGAGTCAGAGATGGAGAGAGAGAGAGAGAGTAAGAGACAGAGAAGGGGGCGAAGAAAGAGAAATGCATACGTATATATTTGAGCCTACATAAGATTTTATCTTGAAATGTGTATGGGATACATCGAAATGTCGATTATGAAACTAGTGAAAATTATCGTCGCTAATTTATTCCAATTAAAAAAATAATACATATCAGTGGAATTTATGTATATGTATGTATGTATGTATGTATGCATCTCCCCCCCTCTCTTTAGATCGATATTAGAGAAAATTGATGAGAATTTATGACATCATTCTTGTGGGAAAATAATCTTCTATGTTGCTAAAAACAGTAAGAGAGAAGCTTAAAACCAAAATGGAAAAATTGCGAAAAATAACACGTAAACTAAGTTAGGAAAGAAAGTAAATGGTGATACGGACGAAAGAAAGCTATGAGGACATGAATGAACGATGGAAAAAAAGTAAGTTAATTTGCTTAGAGAAAAAAGAGACAGAACACAAAAACATTGAAAGAAGAAAGAAGAATACAATAAAGCAGTGTTTCCCCAAGATTTTGGGACTACCACCCCTTTTATAGCATATTTAATACCAGCAGCCCCTCCCTTGTATAATTGGTAAAAAATGATACGTTGAAAATTAAATTTAAAAAAAAATGTTATAAGCATTCATTTTGTAACCGAGATTATGATTGTAATAAAGTATCTAAAAATACTAGATTAATATAAAACTCATTGATATAAAGGGTGTGGCGAGACTTATTTTTTCTTTTCTTCGAACGTACCCGGCCACCTTTTGCCTTCCAGAGCACCCTTGAATTTTCTAGTACCCTCAGGGGGTGGTAGCAAAGACCTTGGGAATTATTGCTATAAAAAGAGAGAGAGACAGACAGACAGACAGAGAGAAAGACAGAGACAGAGAGACAGAGACAGAGAGAGAATGAAGGAAAAGTTTGGTTAAAAATACAAAGAATGGAAGAAAGAACGGAAGAAGAAAGAAATAATACTATCATGTGAGAGCAAAGGGGGAATAAGAAGGAGAAAAAAAAAGAAAAGAAAAATGACAAAAGAAAGAGGGAAGCCAGAAACAACCAGGGTAAAAAAAAATCAATGAAAGGAATAGTAAAACTGACAAAGATTGAAAAGATGAAATTATATAACCTTGAACAGATGAAAGGCTACTGGGGGGAAAAGAACGAAATAAAGCCAAGAAATACAAACAGAAGGAATCAAGGAACCAGAGAGTTTTACAGTCGCTCTCCAGAAAGAGTTTCTATGTAAAAAAAAGGCATTCCCGTTGACATGTACGCATGCGTGAGCCAGTCAGTGAATGATCGACCCAAACGCCGGTTGTGACGCTTTGGCGCGTGCCTGCTGCTTGCTCCGTTGCGTGTGCATGTCCGAAAGCGCACGGCACCAGGACTTTGCCTTCGAGTCCGCCGGGGCCGGGTGCCTCTCAGCATGGCTGGACCGACAGAGATACTGGAAGAAGGAATAGGTAAGCTAACAGGCGTAAAGACGAACAGCCTGTTTGCATTTCTCGGTCCTCAGAGACTTGTGCGTCAATGAAAGAGAGATTGTCTTGGGCATTTTCTCTCCCAACCACTGAATAACAAACTAAAAAAAGTTCTCAGGGAGTGCACAACTCTGCCGGCTCCATTATCAAGAGCGGTAATTGTGTATGGATCCGCTCCAAAAAAATTGATCCATTCTGCCGGAGCTCATAGAAAAATTCATTGAGAACTTGTGGAGATATCTTGTGGACATACATGAACTCTTGGCGACATTATGGGCATCGAACATAATTTCGCTGTAAGAGAGGTAATTTTGCCAGCAACTCTTCCTTACAACATAGGCAAACTTCCAACAAATTTTCATTGAAATTCATTGTATACTTTTGGAGATATCGTGAGGGCCGACACGCATACGGATTGACGTATATAATCCTATACATATACTTCTCTTCGTTGACTGGGATAAAAGAGATCTACTTATACTACTGAAATTGATTATATAGTTACTACGACTAAAACTACCACTATGAGCAACAACAACAATAAGGAGCATAAATACAGGCATGAGTGGGTGAGAACAATTATCAACTGGGAACTATGCAAGTGACTTGGATTCAACCATTGAAGACAATAATAGATGCACGAACCAGAAGGTGATATAGGGAATGAATAAGTTAGTTTGTATTGGAATTGTATTGGTATTGTAGAAATGCGAACGAATCACCCAATCCAAGGTAGGAGACTGTACTTTGTCATCGTCAACATGGAGATCTGATAAAAAATGAATGTAGCTCTCCTAGAAAATTACAGCATAAAATTGAAAGGGAGTGGAAAACTCTTGGAATATCAAGGTTGAGACTGTCTATACTGCAGCAGTACAGATATCTGCAAAGTATACCGAGTAAGGAGCTAGACAGCTGAGGGAATTTTCTGTTAATCGATACGCAGTATTGGCTATCAGAGATCTGGTGTAAATATGCAAACGCTTGAATAATAAGAAAAAGAACAGTAATTCTAATAATACGAAAATGAAGAAGGAGAAGAATTTCGAAAAAGAAGAAGAAATATCAAAAAACATGGAGAGGAGGATTGTGAGAAATAAACGGGGGGAAAAGAAATATAGCAAAAATATCTGGGAATAAATGATATTGTGCGCCCGAAAAAGTACGTACAATGCAAATTTTTAATAACTTTTTATGGAATTGAGATTTTGTAGTGTAATACCAACAGCATCGGAACATCAAACGACATGTTCAAACTGTTTGCTATGTTGGATCCAAAAGCAGAAGGATTATTCGCTTCCAGCTGTGTGTCGACAAGCAGGAAGAAAGAACCACTTGAATGTCGGTTTCGAACCAAGGTTTTTTTTCTTTCAAATCGTTCGTGTGGTCACACAACTGAAGCGTGAGAACTCCAATTTCGTGGAAAGAGTTGTAGAGTGCCTCTGGTTAAAATTCAAAATTCCAGTTCGAAATCTCAATGCAATAAAAAGTTATTCAAAATCGTTCGTATAGTTTCGGAATATACAATTTTCTTATTCTCTGTCAACGTTGACTGAGGAGGAAACGACTTATAGTAAAATGGTAAAGATCCAAGGACAAAGAAAGCAAGATAGAAAGAGAGAAAGGATGGAGAAAAAAAAACCGTCTCTTCCACCTTAAAATATTTTCTTCAAATTTGTTTCTCCCTTATTGAATATTGTCAGATTTTTTTAGATGTTTTTACGCTTACAAATCTGCAAATAATTATCCTTTCATTTTCATAAAGACTAGTTTATCAATCCATTGGTCCCTCCACAAACACTGCGATAAACACAGATCGATGCGTCTGAGACTTCGTATCGTTGATTAAGCTTCAATCGATCGACTTCTGAGACTTTTGATCTCTCAGACTTGATTCTTACTTACCCCGACAGTTGGATTCCCTGGTCCTCGCCAGCACAATCAGCCAAGTTTGTGGGTCAGCTACAGCGTGCACTTAAGCAGTAACAAAGCACAGCTGGTGCAAACATTCTAATTTTATAGCCACAGTTTATATGATCCCAGCTTTTTAGTCCGTTATTATTTTTGGAAGCGTCACCTCATTCAGATTTTGTCTCGATTTCTTGATCGCTTCCATAGATATTGATATATATGAATTTTAAGATTTCGAGATACTTTACAACGATGGCGAAAATCTGAAGATATGAAAAAGTCCAAAAAAGTCACAAATCTTCCCTCATTCTGTAAGAAAAGAAAACGAGGTGGAGAGGAAGGGGAAGAGGAGGAATAAAAGAAGAGGAGGGTGGCTTTCAAAGAAAATGAGCAGTTGTTCGAGATCGAGTTTCCAAATGGGGAAAACGAATTCCGATTTATAAGCGATTCTAAAAAGATGTTGTGCTAATGTGGTAGTCGTAGGGAAATGAGGACGAAGAAGATGAGGATGGTTCACCCGAAAATCCAGACAAAGTTTCATATCAATCCAGCTGAGAAAATAGGGGGCCGACCGACAGACCGACCGAGAGGTGTCTTATGAAGATGCATGAACACATTCAAAATCAAAATGTTTCAAAATGTTATTTGTTATTTTATGTTTTTTTTTTTCCAAACGAGTCGAATAACCGAACCGAAAGAGAGGTATTCAGCGAGTACTTTTAATTTCATCTTTTGGAGTTGAAGCAAAGTAATTTTTAAAGTTTTCAGAAGCTTTTGGGGGCTAAAACTAATCTGCCAATCGATCTTTAGAAAATGCCTCGGAATTAAGGCTCAAAGAATATTATAAAAATCATGGCAAATTACCGAATTATATTTTATGTTTGAAATATGAATATACACGCGTTGCCATAAAGAGGTTCAAGAAAACAAATAAGACTCAAGTGCCCTGGACTTATTGATATATATATATATATATATATATATATATATATATATATATATATATATATATATATATATATATATATCATCTGCAATATGATGGCAAGACTACCACTGGAGTAAGTATCATAGCTTTCTTGTTTCCTACTAAATCAATACAAGTATCAAATATAAAACAAATACATTTGCAAATATCAATTTCACCCTTCTTTGTAAAGTGTTTTAACCGGCCTGTTTCCAAGATTCATTGCGTTTGTTGGCTGTATCAATATCTTCAACTGACTTTCCCTAGATTGTTGGGTTTTTTCTGGGAGAAGTGTTGCCCCGACGGCTACTTATATGACAACATAATCTATTTTTATTGTCAGGTTGATATGTTTACAAGTCCTTTTTTGGTCGTAAATAACAATTATTATTGTAAGTCGTGATCGTTGGCTAAATAATTTATCCATCGGTTCATCCATTGATATAAACATATTTTCACAGGTTGAATATATATATATATATATATATATATATATATATATATATATATATATATATATATATATATATATATATATATATATATATATTCATATAATGGAAATTGTGACTTAACTGATTCCTCCTTTGTCCATAGTAATGGACTCTTCCACAAGAAGGTAACCATTTTGTAAATGAAATACCTCCTACACACCATCTTAAAGAATTGACTCCTCGGCTTCAGTCGTATTTTAATAGAACCCCAGATGAAAGAGATGAAACGTAGACATCTTTTTGCTCTAAAAATAGCTTTGCCGTGGTGAACAACTGAGTGTTAAAATAAGTGAAATGGCTGTAACTCCTCTGATCAAAATTCAAGCAATCACTGTCAGATTGCAGACTTACTCATCCATACTCGATTATTGGATTTACATTAGACGATGGTAAATGAAACCAAAGAAAGAATTAACAATTGAATCCATCGTTAAGCAATTAAATATAATAAATTCTGATAGTTTGATCGCTGACAGAGCATTGAGACTCTGGAGTGCATGAAATATTAAACTTAACTCTCCTTTAAATGAAAGGTTTAAGTTAGTTGTTCTTTAAATGGTGCGGACATTAAATTATTCATCTCCTGGTAGCAGACACGCGATCTCTGTCGGATTCGAATCTTTCTCTCGGGTATAATACAAAGATATTGGTGTCTCACGTCTGAAGCTTATTACGCTCACTCGAAGTCATCAAGTAGTTTCTCACTCACTATAAGTATGAAAATAACTTGTTATCTATAACTCTCAAAATAAATTCATTCAATCACTATTTCAATTATTTTTTTTTCTTTGAATCCAGCACTTCAATCCTTCAATGGTTCGGGTAAAAAGTCGTAAAATGGAACACATTTTTCAACTCTTTAAGTGGTTAATCTTTCAAATAAACCCATTCTCGGTTTTTCGCCATATTGCATATTTTATGACGAATTCTGAGAGTCTGAGATTTTTTTTCACCTATAGAAACTTATGTTTAGGAGTAAAAGGAGAAATTTCAATTCACATATGTGCGTAGGGTTTGTCTAATTTGAGAAAAAATTGAGGAATGACTTAACCAAGTTTTAAAAATATATTTGTAGAAAATATCCATCAACGAAAAAATTACAGCTTTTGAAAACTCGTTTAGGTAGTGAATGTTCGGCTAAATAATGAATCCTAAAATTAAAAAAAAAAAGAAAAAAAAAGAAGTCGTGAACTGGTTTTTTTTTTTTTTTTTTTTGCATAAGTTCCCCTCTTAGGGAGAGACGGGGGAGAAAACGTTTGTTCAGAGAACGTGGATTATTTGTGGTGAAACCTAAATTGGCAGATGACAGAAGGTTGTGTGTACTTTCTCAATTTAAAAAAAAAATTCTACTTTTTCTCATTGTCATTAATATTGAGAGTATGATTGTATTCAATCAGCATAATAATGACAATGGATTGTCGTTTGAAAATGAAACAAAGAATGGCGCCAGTTAAACACTAAAGGATAGTTTCTCTCTTTGAATAAATCCACCAAGAATTTTTACCGTCAATAAACATTTGTTATGTTTTTTTTTTGTTTTTTATTCTCTTTAAATGAGCTTTTTTGGGGAAATACCTACAATATTGTAAATTTAATAGCAATAAAAATAATTCCTGAGAATTAAATGACTATTAATTCAATGTCATTTTCTGTCGATATCTTCATTTCAAAGATTTTAGATACGTTTGTTTAGTTCAATATTTTTTTTTTTATAGATAGGAACAGAGGTGTGGAGTAGGGATTCCTCGGGGTAAATTCAC
>OY735205.1:17582868-17605368 GCA_963457665.1 Thysanoteuthis rhombus
GGCACAGAATGGTACAAAATGCTGATAAACAGATGGAAGGTCCTGCAGGTGCATCAGGGCTAAAATTTGGCCTTTGAGAATCAGGGCTCAAACATCGACTATCTTAGCCACGAAGCAGTCTACTCATCTCTGACCTTCAGAATTGGCCAGGTCTTTCCTTGAAGAACAATCTCTATAACTAGTCTTTCAAATGAGATCGACTTCTATACGAGTGTGTACGGTGCATTACAGCAACGAGCTTTAGATAACAACAAAGCGCTCCCAAAAATAGACCAAGATGTGTCGGTGAGAGGTATAAAACGAACCAATTAGTGTGGAGTGTGAGGTTAATGAACATGCAGATTATAAATGCTATTTTTTCTTTTTTTTAAATCGTTATTGGTTGATAAAAACTTTTTTTTTAAAGAAAGAATAAGATTGTGAGAAATAAAAAAACAAAGGGAAAAAAAACAAGTTACGAGGGGTGTTGGCCAAACGTTAAAGCGTCAAAATTCGTGAATGGATCACAGGAGGGGAACGAAGAAATTCAGGCAGTATGGTGCCCAGTGAAAAGATACACTTACCGATTTCTTCCAAAATTAATGGATCTGTAATGAAAAGACTCCCGTCAATTAATTTTTTAATTGGCATTTCAGTTGATTTTTTTTAATTGGCATTTCAATTAATCCGGTAAACTGGCAATTCAAATTAGCTTTTAATTGGCAATTCAATCAAGTGACATTTAAAAGGTGGTTAAAATTAATTAGCTCTTAGACGAGGTAATCTTATTGGTGGGTTCTATGCGTATGCAATGGTATTTTCCTTTCTTTCCTCGAAGAAAATATCCTTATAGTTTGGTTCTGGAATCTTGGAAATTCTCGCCATTTTCATTTTTTCCAATTCTTTTTTTCCTTTACCCCCAGAACAAAAACACAATAATCACATTTAAACTGATGGTCACAATAGCAACGTTCATTAAGACAAGAAAACACATACATTTGTAGAAATGGAATGAATAAGGGTATGCTGTGGTGAGCAAAATAGCCCAGCAGACTATTACTATTGTGGTGAGTTCGACCTTCACTGATTACACGACACTTGTGGTCTTGTGCCAGACAAGCTTCATTTTAATAAATGCAATGGTAAGTATGTTCATCTCGCAGACCGTTAATCAATTCCTCTCAATTGTAGGTTTGTGTCGGACTAAGTGCAGCTGAATAAATCTCCATAAGATGGGGATCACGTGAGGGACAGCCAAACTATATGACGGACTGGGGAAATGAAAGAAGAAGAAGAAGAAGAAGAAGAAGAAGAAGAAGAAGAAGAAGAAGAAGAAGAAGAAGAAGAAGAAGAAGAAGAAGAAGAAGAAATAATGAGACGAGGATATTGATAGATAGATAGATAGATAGATAAGTGAATTGCTCTCCTTCATAAACTTTAATTACTGCTATCGTTTTCACGATTTAGCTCATCAATTCAATTGCTTTTCATTTCCCTTTCCTTTTTCTCTTCTCTCGTTCATTCTTTCAGCTTTCGCTTTTCATTCTTTATCCATTTTTTTCTACATTGTGCTCTTCATCAATTCCATCCTTCGCTATCACTCTATTCTTCCCTTTTCTTTCTTTCTGATTTTTTTGTTCGTTCATTCTTTTGATGTTCCGTATTCCATTCATTCACCCTCTCTCACCCACACATATATTGCACTCGTGTTTTTTCTAAATATTTCAATCTGTGAGAGAAAACAGATTGATAAGCAATTACCGGATTTGTGTCTTTTTAATGCACCAACTACCAATAATTAGAAACCGCTGATCAAAACTTTTCAAGTTGGTCAGGCTGGTTATATATATATATATACATATATATATATATGTATATATATATATATATATATATATATATATATGTATATATATATATATATATATATATATATATATATATATATATATATATATATATATATATATATATATATATATATATATATATATACACATATATATATATCACGTTTCCAGTCCCCACCAATGGAGCCACAGACTAGAAAAATTCAACATTTATCCCTTATCATGTCTAGAAAAAAAAAAATTTTTTTAAATTTCTGTTCATCCCCATGAATATTTTCTTTAGAAAGTGGGGTCAGTTTGCAGTGCAAATTCATGCCTTCACATTTTGCCCACTTGTTTTTTGTTTTTTTGAAAATTCAGACTCTTTTTAGAGATCACTGCCCAACAAAAAGCAGGAGATTTGACTTTTTCCCAACTTGTTATGGATCACATTACGTGCTATCAGAACACATTGGTCGTATGACGTTCTCTATGGAGCGACTAACCAGATCTGTATTATTTATATATTGTGAACTAGAATGAATTCATGCACCAAGATAGCACGCCAGTGACAGAGCAGTAGTACGCAATCTCGTCACAAATACCAATGCGGGTGCAATGAGTTCGATACTCACTGGCTGTCCCACTGTGCCAGACCAAAAAATACCTTGGTTGCTTGCCGAGTAGGAATGTTTATTAAGCTAATTCCACAGACTAATGCAAGCACAGAGAGAAGTCGATTCTCATGGGGCTGACTGACTGTAAACAGGCACAATAAGTAGAGCATAATGTAAACTATTTATGTCTAGGAAGGGAAAAGACAAAATAAAATAAATGACGAAGAATAAGAAATACTATATATATATATATATATATATATATATATATATATATATATATATATATATATATATGTGTGTGTGTGTGTGTGTGTGTGTGTGTGTGTATATATGTATATATATATATATATATATATATGTATACATATATATATATATATATGTATGTATATATATATATATATATATATATATATATATATGCATGTGTGTGTGTGTATAGAGATATATATATAAACAAAAAAAATGGTGAAACATACCAAGAATGAAAGAGAAATAAATAAGAAATAACAAGAAAACAAGAACAAGTAAGAAGAAACAAGAAAAAGATCAGAAGCGATTTAGAAAATTCCCCACTCTCTTTAGATAGAGAGATAGATAGATAGATAGATAGATAGATAGATAGATAGATAGATATACATGCATAATTGACTTTAGCGTAATCCACATATATAATCAAGCATCAAATACTAGTGCAGAAGTGGGAATCAAATTCAATGTTCAGTAGAGACCACATTGACAACAAACACGACGAGCTGTCTCCGTGTGTATGTTACTGAGCAAGACACAAGTGATTTATTCCAGTTCTCTCCCTCAAAACACATGCCTCTAGAGCAAGACTTCATGATAAAACATTCTTGAACAGATATAACGCTCAAAACAAAAGTACTTTTCTTGGGTGGCTTAACTTAGTTGTGCGTAGTGATGCAATACACTATGATATGTGTATAGGCCAGGTATGAAAGGATAATTGACAGTGTCAGAATTTAACTTCGGTTTCAATGTTATTTGATACAAAGTACTGATAAATTTGAGACGGTATAGTTAGATAATTAATATTGTTTCCGCAAACAGTTCAAATATAGAAACGACTGCCCCTCTTTTTTTTTTTTTTTTTTTGTCAACTTTATAATCAGTGGACGTGTCGATTGGAATAAACTCCTTTGTACTTGGAATGAGACAAAGGAATTGAAAGTCTGACAAATCGTCCATTTTTTGTCGACCACTGATAATCGGAGAGCGAACCAATCGACACTTTATGAGAATGGAAATTATGAAGGATCAAGCTATTGCGACTGATGAGGTGACTTTTCGCCTTGGCCTGACATCAGCGGCTTCAAATCGGATCGCCGACCCATCCAGTCGCGAAATTGGTCACGCGGCGCTCTCCCGAGTGAGGCTGACCTAATCGAACATACTAGGTCCGCTGAGCAGAAAAGAGGATGGCACTAGGTTTTGGACAATAGTCAAATTAAATGACACACTTCGCAGAACTTGATACGCACACGCATTGTTGTGTTCGTCTCATCATTTATCTATTCATTTTATTTCATTTTTTTTTTTTTTTTGGCTGCGAAGTAGTTCGGGTTATTCTACTAATCCAGCCGTTAGCAATTCAACAAATTTGATTCAGACAATCCTACATCAGTTTACAGAATCTTTTTCTTCCTGCCTTCCACTGTTCTTCTCTCTCTCTCCATATATATATATATATATATATATATATATATATATATATATATATATGTATATGTGTGTGTGTGTGTGTGTGTGTGTGTGTGTGTGTGTATGTGTGTTGTTTGTTTGTTAATGTATAAAGAAAGTCACTTAATCGATGCTTTTCTTTCGCTATGTCTGTTTACTAATTATTTGGGTAGTACTCCTAATAACAGGTCATGACCTTACGTAACTTCCCCCTGCCGTTTTTAAAGGTAATCTTTACATTTCTCTTTAAAACGCTTTCGGTAAATGATATCCTTATTCTCTCTCTCTCTCTCTCTCTCTCTCTCTCTCTCTCTCTCTCTCTCTCTCTCTCTCTCTCTCTCTCTCTTGTCATCATTCTTGCATTGTTTTTCTCTATCCCTCTTCGTCTGCCCTTTACTTTCCTGCGGATTATCCCTAATTCGTCTTTCTCTTTCTTCGTTCTTTCGTTTCTCTAATGATCCCTCTCTTCATTTAGTATTCGGATATCTATCGATCTGTGTCTCACAGCCCTCTCCTGTCCCTTGGAATCTTTATATCTTTCTCTTCATTTTCATCCTTTTTTGCTATTTCCTCCGTTGTTCTTATTCTATCTATCTCATTACCCCCCCAGCTTCTATGTTTGCTGACCTGTCACCCACTCACTAACACACTTGCACTCTCACACACACTCCATACATAGACATACACAAAATCACTTTGCAGGCATACACCTGCTCACATGCAAACAAACACTTACACATTCTCACGTATTTTCTCTCTCTTTTCACATCGTAAGACACTTTCTTGATCCCTCCTAATACACCCTTCCTTTCAGAACGTCCACACATTTTGCATCTCTCAATATAACCCTGCAACTGTATGAATTCCTGCATCACCTTACCTCACCACTCCAGATCGAGGCTCGGAAATTTCCCAGTCAATTAACCTGTTGAGATTTGTTCAAGCACCCTTGACCCAAGCGTCATTCGCTTGGACTTTATGCCTTTTTACGCCTCTTCTATTTACTCTTCTCTGCCTTTACTTCTATCATTGCCAGGTTTAGTGTCTCTTGATATCCCTCTTCACGTACTCCTTCCAATTCATTTACCTTTAGTAATTGTTATCCCTCCTTTTGTTCATGTTTTATAAGCTTGTTCTCCCCTTTTACCATTCCTCTTCTTTTTCTCTGTATTGCTTCTTCCAGCTTTCTCTCTTCACATCGGGGCCTATTGCCTCTTTCTCGACCTTTTTTTGTTCCTTCTACATTTCTGTCTATTGTCTCTTTATCTTTCTCTCTATACATTTGGTCCTTTCTTCTTCATTGTTTTTATGGTTTATTTTACTTTTCTTCTTCCTGCAACTAGATCAACTATTTTGTTAGGCATTTCTTCTTTTTTCGTTCCTTCAAATGCCTCTCTTTCGTCTTGTCTTTCTTCCGTTGGTTTGATTCGACAATTTTTTCTTTCCCTCTTTCCTCTTTACTCGTTTCCCGTTCTTTTTTTTCCAGATATTATCTGGTTCCTTTCTTTTGTCTTTGCCCTACCTCATTATCAAGTGCTACTTTCTCTTCTTTCTTTTTTTGTCTGCTTTCTTCTATGAGTTTTTTTTTAATATTCTATTTTGCGCACAAACTTGTCTTCCTTTCCTTCCTCACTAACGTTTGTTGCCTCTCCACGTTTTTTGTATATCTTCTAATTTATATTTCCTCAAATTCTTTTAGTTACTTGTCTTCCTTGTGCACTTTTCTTTTCTCTTCCCTTTCTATCCTTTTTTCTCGTTTCACACTTCTATTTCTTCCGTTCCTTCTCGATATCTATGTAGCTCTTGTCATTCTCACATCTTTGTATGTGTCTGTCATTCATATTTGTCCTTTAACGCTTTCCAGGGGACGCAGCGAGGGAATTCAGGTGTCAAGGATGTGAGTGCGCATACTCACGCGTGTGTTTGTTGGGGGACTTGGCTCATTGAGGGACCACTTCAAAAAGTGGTGGGATTTGTCAGCAGAAATGCAGTAGTTGAATGACAACTTATAAAATTTTAGGGACCCTGGAGAGCGTTTTTCAATACCCACTTCCACAGTCTGCTTTCACATTTTCTTCTCTTTTTTTCCTTGAGATCATGAACATAAAATACAATATTTCTCTTTACTTTTACGTTCATCTTGATCTCTTAATCCATCGGACACTCATTCTGAAAGCCTCCTTAATCATCTCCTTTTTGCCAGCATTTCTTATTCTCTCACGACTTGAATCTCTTTTGTTTTCTCGCCCTTTTTTTATGCCGTTATCACTGTGGTTGTCATCAGCGTTATTAACCTTTCTCATGTATCAACAGAGAAAGCTTTGAGCAACAGATTAACTATTCAAGAAACTCATTTGTTTTCGCCATGCATACACACAAAGTAGTACAAACTCCATCAAAAATTCATACACACTAAACACTTTTCTTTCATGTTTCCAAATGCAGCGTACACTCTGGTGAATAGACCTAATTCTCCTGGCTATAAATTGCTGAATTTCTTGCACACACACACACACATATATATATGGGTGTGTATTGCACATATATACACGCACACGCATATATATATATATATATATATATATATATATATATATATATATATATATATATATATATATATATGGGTGTGTATTGCATATACATACACACACAAACACACATGCATATATATATATATATATATATATATATATATATATATATATATTGATATTGTTCTACCAGAAGTGTTCCCAAGTTGTGCAAAGGATAGGGACCATTTATTAAAATATCTATGAAAGTCTCATTGATATGATTTTTGCATAATAACTTGACATCGCAGTCAATAATTGAACAATCATAAAATCTTGTAAAAAAAGTCATTGGTGAACAAATATGGTCGGACAAAAAATCTAATCATGACATCACTGGGGTTTTCCACGGGAAAACATCTAAAATAAAGTTTCGAAAAAGATCTAGAAGCATCCAGATTTTCCAGTATGAATAAATAAGGCCCCAAAAGAGATCAAAAAAGGTTTTTCTCCAAAAATAAAAAAAAAAACAATCTATGGTATTTCATTTTTTTTTATAAATAAGATCTCAAACGCATGCATTAGAAAAGTGGATCAATTTCTAATGTCGCCTTATCTAAATCTCATAGATACTTTCTCCAAAAAAATTGCTTATTCATCAAAGTATCTTCTTTTCAATTAACCCCAAGTCAGAATAACACACATAATTCATCAGAGCATCTGTTATGTATTCTGAAGCCACCCTACAAAACATCCTAACAATATCGGCGCGTAAATCTCAAATAAAGGTCAAAAAGCGTAACCCAAATTTTCGTTATTTATGAAAAAATGGATGGGGAATGCGATGATAATTCAGTCAATGAAAGAGAGATAGAATCGCTATGCGAATATCAGTGATTGTGAGAACTGTTTCGCAATACAATGGTCACACAAACCATTGATAGATATTTTAATCTGAGCATTATGCAAGCATGTTTTCTTTTTATATTTTATGCTGGTTTTTTTTTTTTTGGTGGGGGGTTACTATAAGTATATTCTCATTCATCATTATAAATAGTAAAGCATGACAAGCCGTAAACATTTCAATGTTTTGAAATTATCAACCATCAAAACACAATGTGATTATGCAAATGGGTTTGGGTCACACTGACATACATATAGGTCATAAGACGACATACGTAATTTGTTTATCAGCGATAACTCAGATTTATATAATTGAAAATGTCACTCTGATGACCCCATGCAGCTTCTTGCGCTTCCGACTTGCGTTTCAGTTCATGGAAGAAGTCATGGGGTTCCACTTGCCGAACGAAGTCCTTTAGTGCTCACTGACCTGTATCATCCACAACCACTTAGCCGAATAACACCTTCCCAGTGAAGTAAATCTCATAGTTGCGCTGAATGTTCGATAAATTAGTGCAGCGATTTGCTTTCCAAATGATCACAAAAATGAGCAAAGTGTTCAGAAAAAAAATTTTTAATAGTCCAGCACCTCTTTCAATCCGGTCAAAATCCATCATCATTATCATCAGTCTTTTGAACATAGACCCTCCCTAGGATTTGCCTGACCTATCTATCATGGATGTCGCGGAGCCAATATTCTCTGAACCTGTCCTGTTCGTCACACTATCTCATATTTTGTCGGTTTCAGTTCAGCATTTGATCTCTGGGGATCCATCTTGTGATCAGTGATGTCCATCGGTTGTCTGCCATTTTTACAACATGGCCGACTTATTGCCGTTTGATTTTCCTGATTGTTTCTATGATGTCTCGGATTCCTGCTTTTCCCTAACATACTGTGCTGTCTTGCGATCTCTCCATGTGATGTTGAACGTGATTTTCTCGTGTGCACGTTGCATGGTTCTCAGTTTGCAGGCAAGTCTCTTGGTTAGGTTTCACATTTCAACTCTGTAGGTGATTCTCAGGAAAATGTATCGGTTGTATTTTCGTCTTTTTAGGACTAATGGTATTTTCTTGTTCTTGAAGGTTAAGCTTGCTCTACTGAATGCTCGTATATCTTGGAGTGAATCTTTGCTTGCAGCCGAAATTATAAGTCGACAATTGACTTTCTCGTGGGTATCACAATAGTTCGCCGAGTGGCCACAGGTGGCGTTGAATGTGAAGCTATATACTGCAGTGAATGTTACAGCATCCACAACGTTGTAAAATTTCTAGCCCCACTCCATTAAATTTAGCCTTAATTATACAGTCCGAACTAAGAGTTCGTGTAGATGATGGTTTAAAACGCAAATAGATGTCTATACTAGTGCCAGAAAAAGTAAATGTAATTGGAAAACTCGACCGCAGTTTTTTTCATGTAGAAACCATAAGAGATATATGCATTAGCTGGTCAACTGCTTACGATATTCGTATTTATTCAATTAATGTACCAGTGTACGTTTCATTTATATTAAGAAACTATCATTAATATTAGTGCAATGCATTTAATCATCTCTTGACCGTTTTAATGCTTTACATACATGAGTTGTGCATAATAATAGGGTCAGAGGAGTATTATCGAATTATTACGTGACCTCCGTTGATCAGAAAAATGGATAATCAGGTTCTTAATGCTGGAAAATTGATGTTGCACCTGCATTATGTTATGTTGACCTGATAACCTTTGCATTTTCTGACTAATAATATTTGTTATTATCAATTTTGACTTGTTTTTACCTTCATCCTAACTTATATAACCTGATATAAGGTTCAATTGGTCAATAGTGAGAAATGTAGCAAGATTCTATATGTTTATTCAAACCATTTTTATATTCTTTTACTTCAAAATAATCTACAAAGTAGAAAGAAAGTTTCTGACTCCAATAGTCTGAACTTTCTTATGACCAGTACATGAAACGAATTCCTATAATCATGTGTGGCTCATCCGGCAAAAAAAATATTTCATTAGCGATTGCATAGTCTAAATTCAATTTATGAGGGCTTATTTATCTGGGTCAGATTATAATTTAATGGAGTGCCTTTGATTCTCACGGATGCCTCATTATTGTGGCCCAGTGCGAGAAGAAGCCAAGTTTTGTGAATTATACCTGCGCAATCACTAGCTTTTGAGGGCTAGGATTAGTTTCCTCTGGTCCCCGAGAGAGACAAAACATAAAATTGATATAGCTAGATAGATGTGCCTGGTTTGATGTGTCCGGGGCAGTACCTCTCCATTGTACTAAGAGGGGAGACCGTGGTTCACTGAATCATTTACTGCAATGGACGCAAGACCTGGGCAATTTCAGCCTCGAAGCTCGGGGGGGGGGGTCATACCAAACTCATGCGTTGTATTTGCCCTCCTGGGGAGGCACTTAAATACGAAATAAAAGACGTCTGTCGATTGATCTCTGTTTCTCATCAGAATAACAGCAGTGGTTTTCAGAACATCTCAACTTTCCCTCTTGGAATTCAGAAAATGACACATTTTGCCACAACGTTATTCTTTTCTAGGACTTTACCAACCGAATGCACTCAAAGGAAAGAGTCAAGAAATTATGTTAGCAGCAACTACAAAAGAAATGTTACAGGAATGTATTTTATGATATCGACTTTGTTCTTTATCGGATATTATAATTGACCTGAGGAGGGTGGGAATTAGCTCTGGGAGATCCGAGTAAATTGATTAAATGGAGCAGATCCATGTCAAACTAACTCCCCTACATCGGTGCTGTATATTTACACCATATGGTATCTCCAAAAATTCTCAATACATTTTTATGCCATTTTTAGGGACGGTGAGCAAAAGGCCATGAAAGAACAGATTAAGTTTTGGAGCATTTCCTTGCACGATTACCTCCCGTAGAATGCAGTTATATGTCAAATAATAGCGATAATTTCTTTTCTGTCTGCAAGATATCCCCGAACGTTATATATCAGTTTCAATCAAATTTTACCGAAGGGAGGACAATGGGTGACAGGAAAAATTATTAACTTTGGAACGGATCCATGCACAATTACCTCCCCTACGTCGTAGTTATAAGTAAAAAATTATGTGGTTTGGACATATAACTACGATGTAGGGGAGATAATATCGCTATAATTTCAGGTCTATTCACACGATATCTCCGAAATCTATCAATGAATTTTAATAACATATTGTGGAAGAATAGGAAATTGGCAGATATATGCCTAGACAAAGGCCTTGGCATAGGTATGCGCTCTCTGGGTGCTTTCCAGTTGAACTAAGTCTTTCCTCTGATCCTCTGCCGTGATCAAAGAGCATAGAAAAAGATCAACCTATCCTGGCGGTTGGTAATAAAAACCAGATCTGATCTTGTGAAGCTACCGAGTTTACAATACAATATTTAATCAACCAACACTCTACACAGATCAATATGCAAAAGTAATAGTAAATGCACATAAGATATTTAACGAACATGTTTCTTTTATTTTTATCGTTTACGAAACTTCAAAAAATACAGAAAGAAGAATTCGTTCTTGAGAACATGGGGTCCGTACAATGTATGACGGTGCATTTCGCATCATAAATCCCGAACAATACTTCCCAAAATTCTGATATGCTTTATCATGGTTATTCTAACTATCCATGACTTTTTGCTTTTTTGTTTTTAATCAACGTTTCGATCGAAAAGTTTTCCTGTCTTCCTCGGGTGTATAATCAGGTTACGGATATTTTTTTTCCATTTAACGAAGTGGATAAATCTTAATCATATTATCTATACTCTTGGAGAAGGACAATGGGTTTATCGGCCGAATTCTTGAGATAAAACAAGAGGGATAAGGATAGTAGTCCAAGTAACTCATAGAAAAAAAAACTACACACCGATTATTGCTTTATCTTTCTCACAGCCTTTCTTCTTGTGTCAAACTAAACTAATATCTATTGGGCACCGACTGTAAAAAATAGGCCTACATTCCAAAAGTTCGTATAAATAACTTTCTTACGTGTGGGAATACAAAAAACAAAATATGGAAAGCTGTGGTGACTCTGGGAAGTGGGGGTCGGGAAATGCTTCGTGAATTAGGAGCATGATAACGTCGTTAGTAATTTTTTTCTTTATTCACTTCGCGCATGTGTGACCACGACGCTATATATACATATATATATATATATATATATATATATATATATATATATATATATATATATGAAGATAAAGAGCAAAATTTGCTTTCATATAAGTAAAACTGTATTCGCAACTACGCGTTTATGTAAGCATTCATATGTATTGGTATTTGTGCGAATGTATGAATTTAAATGCGTGCGTTTGTGTATATACATATATACCTCCAAATCACACAAACACAAACATACACACACACACACACACACACACACACATATATATATATATATATATATATATATATATATATATATATATATACATATATATATATATATATATAAAATGCATCTATTACATTTTACTCATTCAAAACACATGCTTGCATTTTTTTGCACATTCTCTTTTAAAAGAATTGGTTTAAAACATAAACATATTTCATATTTTGTTTGTTTATGTGTTTGCATTTATCTGTATGTGTGTACTTGTTTATGTATGTGAAAAAGAATGTGAAAGTGTGTGTATGCGTGCTAACAGAATGGTAATTACTTATGGGTCTGTCATTTTGAGCAGCATTCCAAACCAAACAAGTAGATGTGGAAGAATCATCGATGTAGGTTTATGTTTTTCCCCTGTACAGATCACATCTTAATGTTTGACATTCTGAAAATAATTTGTCTCGGGAACATCGATTGCTACATGGGTTTTCCTTGAAGCGACATTGATTCATTTTCATTTTTTGAATTTTTACGTTTATATGTAAGTGCTCGTTTATCACTTTTATATATATATATATATATATATATATATATATATATATATATGTGTGTGTGTGTGTGTGTGTGTGTGTGTGTGTGTGTGTAATGAACGGTGTGGTTCCAGTAGTATATGTATGCTTATCAGGCGAGTTTGCAAATATTCAGTCTTGAATGGACGTCCCACAAAAGGTTCCATGCATACATACGTGTTTGATTTGAAGATACATGCTTCAACACACACGTTGATTAAGTTGATGCAAATGTTTCCAACTTTTTTTGACAAAATAATTCACTCAAAGAATCATTATTCAGTCATTGAATAATCACTCCAGTCTTTCCATGATCGAATGTCATCTTCCTAGTTAATTCTATATTTTGGCATAAGAGAACGATTCCGGTTCTGATTCGTCGTTTCCTTCTTGGAATTTCCGGATGTCTGTTGCATGATGCACGGGTTGAAACCATTGTTAGTCTGGAGGTGAAAAATCCGTATGTATCACTTATTGAAAAGTTATCTTTACAATGTGAGGATATTCACTTCCCATGTCCAAAAAGGTCATTTCTTTTGCAATGTTTAATTCAAACGACCCAGTTTGCTCACTATGCGATAGCACAGTAACTCCATGCCCAGTTTCAAGAATTGGTAATAAAAAAACTTCTTTGAATCTCAGGAAGCACAGATAAAATGTTTTTTTTTTTACTCCTAAATTCTGTCCCAGGTGAGATGTTGAAGATGTCTCTAATTTAGCCACGATTCTCTCGTAAGAAATACATTCTTCATCATTTGTCACAATTTTATTCATCAGTGACCTTTTGTGAGTTGAGGAAGGAGGAAAAACAAGTATTTATAAGCGTGTCAATGATTTTTTTTCGAAAATTCTTGTACAAATCTTTCCAAAAGCTTGTAAATGACCAAATACTGTTGACTGATTGAACAAGCAATAAAGTAGCTGAATAAACAACAAAGGCGTTTCTATGATTTCTTTAATATGTTGCGATAGAGAGTGCTGGAAATTTTCGCATCAACCTATTAGGTAGAGCTTCTGCATATTTTTTTCATTTTTCCCTTTCCATTTTGGGCCTAAATGCTGTGAATAAGAATCCAAGTCATCATACTTTACCCATTTCCACATCTATTAAATGCATTTTGTATATATCTCCATCTGTCCGAACTCAAATGTGCGTAAGGGGCTGGGGCATATATATATATATATATATATATATATATATATATATATATATATATATATATATATATATATATATATTAAAAAGAGAAAGTCTTCCGAGTCCTTTCAAGTGTTTCCGAGTATGAACTATAGCAGACAAATTGCATTTAGAGTATATATATATATATATATATGTGTGTGTGTGTGTGTGTGTGTGTGTGAGTGTGTGTGTGTGTGTTGGGAGGCGGGGCTCTCACATAAATCCATACTAACATACATTTACATTGAATATGTACGTGAGAAAAGAGGAAAGATATAGGTATAGATAGAAAGAGAGAGAGAGGGGGCGACACACACACACACACACACACACACACACACACACACGCACACACACACGCAGAAAAGAATGAAAGAATGTCTTCCGAACAGCCCCTACCCCAGTAAATAAATAAAATAAAGTTGGCTTCATCTTTTTTTTTTTTTTTCTCCCTATGTCTGGTCGCTTTGCGTGCCACATGTGCGCACAGCACTTAAAGACTTTCCTTGTTGCTGCTTTCCACCCGCTTGTCCTAAACAGAGTTCATAGCAGAAAAAAATATTTGATTGTCTGGAGATTTATGCTCTCAAATCTCCCGTCTGAGGAAATCGTTGAAATAACGATCACGTGATGAATTATGGATACCCAGTTCGATTCCAATGCAGCATTGGTTCTGATAGCGCGCTTTCGGCTTGTATCTCTTATTGACATTCGTGACTATAGAAATAGATGTGTGCAAAGATTGGTTTCATCAATCTATTGAAGACCGGCTCGGTGTTTGATGTGAAGGATTAAAATCCATGTTTTAACCCACATAGAGATTAAGACAAAAATCTTGATTCCCTTAAACAATTTCTAACAATTCAGAAGTTTGGAGCGACACAATCTTCTTGATTATAGCAGTTATCTTCATCCACCCATACCAAATATCTATCCCTATATATCAATGCTTTAATGTCTTTTTGTCTTTTATATCCACATATATCTATATCGGGCTAACCTTTTTTTTAAACCCCAGTTGGAGTTGACTTCGTTTATTCCTGCGTAACAAAAACGACATGATTAGTCCACACTAAACTTTCGTGAGTAAATTCTCCACTATTTGTCTATCAAGTGACGTTAAAACAAACCTTTGTATAGAATTACAATTTCCTCAGTGAGATTAGAACTTATGATCACTTGGTTGGAAGGTTGCTCTCTGAGAAATTGGGCAACATTTTTATTTTATTTACAGTCACAATTTATGAAACAATAGCAGAATCCCACGAACAGTATAAAAGCATCCCTCATTAAACATATTATTGAATTCGTGAGCCGACGAGAAATCAGCATGAGGGAATTACACGCTCGTGCGTGCGATTGGAGTAAACGAAATGAAAATAGCATCTTGTCGGCATTTCACACAATTTCTTGTTTCATGGTATTCTCTTCATCCCTGATGATTTAATCCAAACTTTCGACTGGTATATATATTTTCAGTTTTCCTGAGGTGTATTTTATATCAGGTGATCATTGGAATTCGCTTAGTTATAAGTTTTGTGATCATTCATTCAACACAATGACAACACGTTAGACTAAAAAATCGTAGGATTATATATCCTTACATGTCGAGGCATACATCGCCAGAAACATTGGGATGGGAACAAGAAAAATGACAACAATTGCTCAAGAGCAGTTTACAATAATTAAAAGCGTGTGTAAATTCTTAGGATGAGCAATTAACATCATAATACAACGATTCATTAGGATTATTGTCTTCATCTTGGTTGTTAATGTCGCAATGTTCAAACAGCTGAACACACAAGCGTACAATCGTAATTGAATAGACGCAAAAGTTTCAAGCATTTTGACATATCACCAACATGGCGCTAAAATATTCTCAGGACTTTCTTTTGTCTGGAAATTTTGACTGCTTCACTCTCCGGCCTTGGGAAGGTATAGAAATCGAAACATTGCTATCATATAATAACCTGGATGGAGGCAACAATTCGAATGAATCAGTGAATAATAAAAATCATCTCGTAACCTTAAAACATCTGTTTAGTCCTTGTTTCAAAGTGGAAGTATTCATGATTTTGCCAACTTACTCTTTCGCTGAGTTTCCCTTTAAAGTTGATTTTGTAAATATTCAGGCTTAATACTGAAGAACAGTCCGAGAGAAATCCCAATTAATTCATGCGATAAATACAACCTACTTTAATTCTTGACTGAATTTTGTGAGACCAGATGTTGTAATTATTGCATATGGGTTGATTCAGACTAATTCCTACGTCTTTCTTTCCACAACGTTTCGGCCGTTTAAATTTAGGTAGGGTCAGGAATGTCAGAAGCTAATTTCAAGAACACACAGATGCAGGCAGCGGACGTAACTGTCGAAGCAAGATTGGACGACATTCCAGAACAAATGGAAAGAATTCTATTTGATCTTAAATCTTGTAATCCGTAACTATCGACTCTTTTGCTCACATGGCTGTTGATAACTGTCGTCGAAGCTTAGTAGGAAAAAAATCTATAAGTATAAGTTAAACAGGTATTAATGACCGAGAAACCCTGTTATAAATGGCAAGCTGTTTACTCGTTGGGTGTAGGTTGACTTGGGAAGATTAGTGCGTGAAGTGGCTTGATGTTTTGATAGCCAGGCAATCAAGCGTGCTCTTTATTTTGGGTTTATGCAGCTCTATGGCTTAAAAAAACTGTACAGTGCACTTATGGCGGGAAAATGTTTTTTTCTCAATTTGGACTCATGACTACGCACTTGTGGGAAAAAAAAACATTGGTATTTGTCTGCCAAACATATGTGTAAATAAACACGGAAATACTTGATTTTTAAAAAAAGTCTCACTTAGATAAAGAGTATGGGTAAGTTCCTGGATTCATTCGGTCTTGCAAGTCACAAATTTACTAAAGCACGTGTTGGTTCAGATTTCGAATTTCTTCAAGTTAAGGATTATACAATTAATTTTACTAATAAAGTATCTGACTTTTGTACGTGGTATTGTTTGAAGATAGGCATCTCAAGGGGATTGGGGATTAATAGTCCAATATATTCGTGATTGAGAAAGAGAAAATAAAGGCAGAGTCTATTACATAAGTTCGGAGAATGTATCAGTCCTGAAAAGTTGCATTTGGATTTCAGGCTTCCACATCTAAGTAATGGTGCTGGAAGCAAACCCCTCAGCATTTTTGCCACCAAGCAGTTCTCATAGAGGGATAGACTTAATATCTAAAAAGATTTATGGAGGCATGCATAAAAAGCGGATATATATATATATATATATATATATATATATATATATATATATATATAACGCCAGTGATGTCATATATATGATTGATTTTATACGGGATTTTGTGTCAAAACCAAGTTCGGTAAATAACTCCATGTATCATGGCTATGGGTGTCCGCTGAGGGTGGCAAACAAGGCATTTGTTCCCCCTGCCTGTATCAGGGTTCCTCACCTAAAGTGAAGTGTGCTGAAGTTGGAACTTGATAGTAAGTAAGGAATAATGGCCCCGTACAATTTTTTTTATGTAACCCCAACCTGATATACCCATAAAAAGGAAGGTATTATTTTTCATTGTTAATAGATTAGATATATTCCGAATGTATCATTTCTTTACCCACACCCAGCAAAAGTGTTCGTGGAAGACCATGATCAAGTCTTGCAATTGTAAAAACTGACAATGGATATGGTAGGTACTTTTTTCACTGTGAAGTGGATAGACCATGTACATACTTATCGACTGTAGGAAATATTTAGGTGACTGGCCGTGAGACATAGACCAAGAAGAGTTGAATTCAAGATCTACCAAAAGATTTACTATTTGAAAGTGATATAAGCAGTCTCAGCCTAAATTGGAACTCACTTGACTGGTTCCATTTTTCGCATCGATAAACCCTTACGCTACACATACACCCCCCCACACACACATGAACACATACACCCACATACATGTACACCGACATAAACCTATCCACACACAGTTCTAATATCACACACACACACACACACACACACACACACACTCTCTCTCTCTCTCTCTCTCTCTCACTCGCACACACATGTTCATAAACTAAATCTCTGATAAACGTGCGAATAAATATGTTTTCCCTATATATAAACCCATTTACTCACGCATCTTGGCGGGTATTCGCGCGTGTGTGTATGGAACAACTGTCACAGAAGGAAAGTTACTGTGCATGTCTTGCGATTTCGGACATTTTTTTTTTTTTTCGTAGAAAATATCCAAGGAATATGTGTACGAACATGTACATGTGTGCGCGTGTCTTCGTCACAGGTTTCGAATTACTTCCCTAGGTGGTGGGGAGAGCAATGTCATCTAATCCTCATACCCATAAATCAGAAGAAAAACAGTTTTAGACGTCGTCTATCGATAACAGAAACCGAAGAAAAAAAAAATCCCTCATCTTCCTCTTTATTTTTTTGTTTTTGTTTTCTCCGCCCACTTTGTTTTTCAAGCCTTCTCCATCCTTCCCACCATCAAAGTCTGGGTCCTCTTCTTCCTCTGATCCACCCTAACACGCCTTCGAAACATCTTCCCCGCACGGCATTTCATTAAATTCTGAAGAGCCTTTCGACCTGACTCGCTATGCAAGCTCTTGTCTCATTGAACGGAGAAAAATAGCATGTAAGTAATCAATTGATAATAGTGACTTTACAGATATTTAATAAAATATTTACACCTTCGTACCTACTGGCCCGGGGAGAAGACATTCTTGTTAGCTTTCTTTAAGAGAAGATCGCCTCTCCTGTTGAATTATCTACGTGCTTTAGAGGCAGCATATAAGCGTATCTATGAGTGTCCGCTTTCCAACATTGACATGGGCTTGAGTGGCTATTATATGCCAGGGCTTCTATTCAATGCTCTAAGCTGAAATATTTCATTTGTTCTATTTAAGAGCTCTATTCATTGCCTCCGCATACTCGTACAAAGAAACATATAGAAGTCTTATATCAAGCCGAGCTTGGTCTGGCACGACGCCCAATAGAAGCAGGAAAAATTCGGAAGCAGAAACGATTATAACACTTGAATTTCAAATAGAGAATTGTCTCCCTTGAAAATCAGGATTCAATGTCCCAGTTTTGATTTAAGCTTGAACTTAAATCACTGACTCTGGTAGAGGATGATACACTACTAGCCCAGCGACCAAGCAAATCTCAATGCATCATTTTTGTACATGTTTTTGCAAATTGAAGGTAATAACAAAAGCTGTATGTCGCCTGGGGCAAGTTCTAGATATTGAACCACCCATTATTCATCAAATACTATGCGAGACTAATTCACACCCATTGCTCTATGGTAGGCTCTCACAGCAGTAGTTTTTCAATGTATTTTATGTATAATGAAGGAATATAGGTCTATTTACCGCTAATAAGTTTTCATCTCTGTGTGTGTGTGTGTGTGTGTGTATATATATATATATATATATATATATATATATATATATATATATATATATATATATAAGTATACAAACAATGCATAATACCAGCTGTGACTTACGAATGCAAAACGAACAAAAGAACTGAAAACCAACTTAGAATCGTGCAAAGAGCTATGGAAAGAGCAATGCTAGGGATAACTTTGAGATATAAAAAGACCTGGGGAAAGACTAAAGTGAATAATATCATCCAAATAAGTGAGTGATAATTAGAATCAAATAAAAAGGAGAAGGGTAAGACACTAAGCAAGAAGGGGAGAGTGACAACAGATGGAGCAAAAAGTAAACTGATTGCTGCCTATGAGATGGAGAAACAGACATAAAATAAAGGAATGATTGGGTGGTATGACATGGCAGAGGTTAGTTCAATTGCGGTTGTCATGGAATGAAATGGGAAAGAACTTAGCAGACATAATGGCTGATATATATATATATATATATATATATATATATATATATATATATATATATATATATATATATATATATAATGAGACAGAGAGAGGGGGTAGAGAATTGAGTGATTCTGATATATTACAGGACTGAAGTTAACGTCAGGAATGCTTGAATACTTTGAGTGTGCATTTCTGAGCAAAACTATATTTGTTGGTATACGTTCACACGGATGTTTGTAATTAGATGCGTTATTGTATTCGAATGTTATATATGCCCTTATTTCAGTCGATAAATAGAATTCATATTCGGATCCTCTGGCTGCATATTCGGTACACACACACACACACACATATATATATATATATATATATATATATATATATATATATATATATATATATATATATATATATATATACATATATATATACACAAACATCTCGAGGCATTCAAACTGAACTTTTAACAGACTTTTTGGGAGCAGAACTATTTTTAGGTCAGCTCATAGATGCTTACAGAGCTACTTAAGAATTTTTCTTAGACAAATTCAGTCAGTGAAGGTTCGCTTGAACGAACAACCATCCAATCAATATCTTACCTACTGTTACCCTTGACTGTGAAATATCCAAGTTACATAATTCAAAACTGTGCTTTTGTTGTTGATTTTCATTGTGATATTTTGTTTGTTTTTGTTTCTATCACAAAAGATGAGCTTCAGTTGCAGGGGTTACACATTTACAATACTCGTTGCTTCTTTATTTCGATTTCTGACAATTCACTCTAACAGCTGAACATTTGTTATGGGGGTGCTTAAATTTTTTAATGTGATGCATTGTCAATTATGATCTTTTTAATTAATACTTTTTCATCTTATTTTTGTTACTTTATATTGCGACACTCAGGTGGTCATTCTGTGATCGTTAAATGAGTAATATGGGTCAGAAATACAGAATAAGCCTCTGATAATCGAATTTGATGCCCTCATCCTTTGGAACTTGCCATGATAGCGCCGCATCGATTAGCTAACGAGCTGGAATCTGTATTGCTAAGTTCCTATGACTTCTTTCGGTTAGCTATTTTGAAGCTTTGATCGGTAAACGTGCCCGTGTACACATACACACACTCATACACTTATACAGCAAATAGACATGTAAAACAAGATGAAAGAAAACTAGTTGGTTGTGAGAGAATGCCTCATCTTGAAATCAACGTAAGGTCCAATATGCAGTCTTATTTTTAATCGGAAAACTCTATGAGTGTACGCCTTCTCTTTTCGTAGATTACACATCGCCGATCATTGAAATATTATGAACTCACAACCTTGAGAAAAGCATCAGAATGAATTAGGTCGTTTATGAATCTCGAACGACAAAGTTTAACTACTGAGAGGAAGCAACTTGAAGTCTCAGTGACATACTTATATTATTACAGACGCATCGAAAAAAAAGTCCCTTTGGGAATAGAGTTAATGATTTTCCGATAGTAGAATTTAAAAGAAAACTACAAGTACTGCTTCCACTTGAAGATGAAAAAACGTGGCTATGAAGTGAAGTCACGAAGTGCGACTTTCTCGCTTCGGTGCATACATACGCACACACAGATTGACGCAGAGACACTTAAACTTAGTAACGAGATACACTCGCCAATCAAACACGCACTGTTATGTATGCAGTTTTACATAGGGAACATACTACCACATATTTTGGCACGGACATTCAACTTAAGCATCTATACACATTACGAAACAAAGTACAAATATGAAACCGGTAAATATGTGAGTACTAATTAATATGTTCTCACGTATCCTGAAAAAAAAAAAAACTCACAGAAATATGTGAGTACTAATTAATATGTTCTCACTTATCCTTGTGAAAAAAAAAACTTATAGAAATATTGGAATTTCAATGAAACAATTTAAGAAATAACAAAAAAGTTAATCCATTCCAGTGGAAGAGTTCATAATTTCAAATCCTGGGTAGAAGTTATTTTCTTAGCAAAGATTTTACCCTTAAGTTGAAAAGTCCAATGCAACAGACAGCGAATCAAGAAAATAACACTCTTCATTGAATTGATACTTGCTAGAAGTATGGTTACGTGAAAAATTATGAAGCGAATCTGAAGAACATGTTCCAGTTATTTTTTGTGGTTTCAGTCATCTGATTCAAAGGTTTCAGTTGTATCATATTTAAGATACGTTTATTGGTGATGAATTATGAATACCAATTAAAATAGAGTTCTATAGTGAGACATTCTTTCAATCCAATTTGAATGTGATCAAAAGGTTTGATTCACCTTTACCATTGGTAGTTATATCGATAAGTGCTGATTAGAATTCAGAGGAGTTGTATGTCAAGTGGGTCAGAGATATTTAGCACCATCAGAGGGAGGTACTGACTTTAAAATTATTACATACAACATTTGTATGCAGTGGTTGAGCAATATGTACAGTTGCTTCCATTTTTATACGTACCGATTCTGACAGATTTTTGTCGTTTTAACAGCAATATTATGGTATTTAGTATATGCAAACTTATGTCAACTAAGTTTATAGAAATGGGGTTATAATTAGAGGAAAACAAGGAAGAAAAACCAAGAAAGTTACTGATATTATTGTAAATAATAATGTTGAAAATTCATTCGAGAAATATTACATTCAAGCAATTTAAAACTGTATTATGAGATATTATTCAATGATGAAATTGATAAATGATAAATATGTATAACGATTGCTTCGAGGCTAAAATGTAACTTGAAAACATGATGATTGGAAGCCACAAAAATAAGATGAAATAAAAGCTGACCAAAAGTTATTGAGACACTAAAGTTTTTCACCCAAGAAATTGTATCAGGTTTGCTACTGCTAATGATAATATGCCCAATCTTACATATAGCTAAATAGTCCTATCTATTAAAAGGCATTGGGGCGGGAAAAGACCTAAAAATATAAATGTGATATTAGAATAAATTAAATGAGTCAATTTCTAAATAGATTAGACACTTC
>OY735205.1:17607868-17622868 GCA_963457665.1 Thysanoteuthis rhombus
GAATTTCAAGTTTTTTTTGTTTTTTTTTTAGATAAACCTTCCAAAACATTGAAAATTTAAAGGAATTATTTCCATTTTCATAAGCTAGTGTCTACTGAAAAATTAAAATCCAAACTTCAATGACTGAAAAAACAAAACAAAAAACAAAACACTAACGCTAAAGTTAGAATCCCAAAATTCAAAAAATCAAACAAAGAAAGCAAAATTCAAAATTCCAACATCTTTAAAAGTAACCTAAAACATGACGTAATGATGTGGAAAGACCGATGAATTCAAAAGAAAAAGGAAAGGTTACACACCACTCACTTTAAAATCACAAAATACACGAAACATACTGTTGCGTAAAGTAAAGATCCATAACATATAACAAATTGACCATCTGTGAGCGTACGTTGCGTGTATGCATGTGTGTGTGCAGCTATACTCTTGCTGTGTGTAGATTGAGTGGTCGTATTGAAATAAATGTCAACACGATCTGAAAATATCGGCATTTGCTCAGTAAACTAAAAATCCTTTTGATGTCTATGTGCAAAACTAACAGCTGCAGTAATAATAATAATAAAAAAAAGATTGTAAAAAAAACAACTTTTACTTGCGTCTTGCAGTGTGCGTTTAAACAATCCTGCATAATTCAACGCTCCCAATATCGTCTCGCGTATCTAAAGCGGTGTTTCCAGGAGGAGTATCCAATCAATCTATGGCCTATTGAAATGTTGCGTCCGATCGTAATAAAATCTCCCTTGTGAAATTGGAATGCGGATTGTGTGTACAAATATTCACCAAGCTCAGTTTAGTCTGACACAAGATCAAATTAAACTGATAGTGGTGATAATATGGCGAACCACCTAACTTCTGAGTGGAAGGGATCTACTTTCCACACAATCTATTTTTTGAGATCTTAGATTTTTTATTAGGGTATGAATATCGACTACTAGCGCCGGGCATTGCAATTTGAGACAACCCCTGTTTCAACTTACTGCACGGCGACAAACTGGTGAATAGGATGGAATCGATTTAAAATTACACCTGGGGTAGCAAGAATGTGATTTAAACCCACCCTCTACAATTTGATTACCGTTTGAAAATATTTATACATCTATTCAAGAACTGTGGCCACTGAAGTTGGCGAAAGGTTCTATTCTTTTTTATATGTGATAGTGTGTTTATGTCTTTGTTTGTCCCAGCGCTTCTGACCATATCGTTTTATCTACAAACTTGTAAATTCGCAGATACTTTGCTAAACTATTCCCAACCCTTAAAAAAAACCCAACTTTTTAAATTTCTTTGGAGCCTTATTTACATTTTTTATATCTAGATATTTCTCTATTTTAGACGTTCAATCATTGACCGCAATAGTTTAATTCGACCAAGAGTTTGCAAGAGATGTCAACCTACCATCCATGTTTACATGAATATCAAAAATTAATATGCGTAAAAAGACATTGATTATTGATCAAAAATCTTAATGATTATGGTTCATTCAATAAAAGTATCATGAATTATTTTAATTGAATCAGTATACGGAGTAATTTGAACAATGCAGGGGTTATACGGAACAAAGTTCGAGCAACCCCCCCAGGGGCTGTATGATATCGATTTCAGATTACTGCAAGGTAACTTTTTGGGCATGATGGGAGTCGAATAGAAGTCTTTACACGCGTGGTAAATAGACAACTATATCCTGTCTCCAACTGGCCCCTAAATGATGTTCGTATATATGTGTACATGTACAGGTGTCAGTGTGCGCCTCTTTAACTCAATATTTACTGTTATGTGATTATCAGACAGGTTGGTTTTATGATGTAATGATTATTCATATTTATGGAAGTATAGATTGGACAAAAAACGGCCAATTATCTCTTTACCTCTGTCTGTCAGGTCATTCTATTATTACTTATCTGTTTTTGTTTGTCTAATGATGTAGATCTATGTATATCTGTTGATTTCCTCCACCCTCCATGTTTCCCTAGTGATCTCTATGTTGGTCAGTTGGGATCTATGCCTGTACTTCTCTCGTTCTTTCTGTTTATTGATCTACCCCTACGTTTGCCTGTCTATTGTTCTTAATAAGTCTGTCCGCCGGCTAATTGACCCCCTGCTACGTCTATCTGTCTCTTCATTGTATTACTCTGCCTCAACACCGCTCTCTTCACTCACACACATACACACACACACGCATGCACGCACGCACACTCATGCCCTGCTCTTCCAGCTTTGGAACAGAGCACTCTGGTGGATGAGGAATTATGCATTAGTGAATATATTGCTTAAATTCAACCTCACTGACCGTCCAGTTCTACGTAAGGCAAAGGTAAGATGCCAGCATCTAAAGCGGAGGTTTCGATCTTACCTCATGGTACTGGATGGGATAATGGATAGTCTATAGCCACACTGAAGAGTTGTAATAGAACGAAACAGCTGTCTGTGGATGACACAATTATTTAATTCTATATACATATATATATATACACACACACATATATATATGTATGTATACACACACACACACACACACACACATATATATATATATATATATATATATATATATATATATATATATATATATATATATATATATATATATACATACATACATACATACATATGTTTGATATCATTCAGGGCCTCAAACATGTCTCCTTACAGATAAGATCCCCACCGACCAGTGTCCGAATCCTACATCATCATCCCCACGCTTTCTCTCTCCCCATCATTTTTGCAATCTCATTTCGTTCAATTTAAAAATTCTCTTCTATAGCAAAACATGTCATAAGAATAAAGGCAATCTTTAAATAAACTTGGTTTCCACATTGTCTCTCTCCATTATCACTCACACACGCACACATATGAGTCGAGTATTTGAAGCTGAATTCTGATCAGAAATGTTCATTGTATAATGTTCAATTTACGAAATTAATAGAGAAGCATCAGTTAAGTGCAATGACATCAAGGAAATTCTGTAAAAAAGAGTATTTTTTGTGTAAAATGAATGTGTTTTTTCTTTGTCTTTTGCCTACCAAGTCATCGTTGTATCTATGTATAAGAAACGACATTCAAGTCAAGAGTGTCCACTGGTTGGATAATTTTGAGTATATTATTTTAGCATGCCCCAATAAGATTCAAATTGAGAACCGAACATGAGCTTTTGTATTTCATTGCACTGTTCTCGTAAAACACAATTTACGCATCCAGCCAATGAAACCATTTCAGTAACCGAGAGAGGAAATAAAGCATACAGGTCCATTTAATAATAATCAAAATTTGCAGGTTTTTTTTCCTTCATGTTTGTCTCGTTTATATTTGATGATCTAATTTTTTTTTACCTTTTCAATGGAGAATTTAATTTTTTTTTAATCATTTTAAGTATTTTTTTTTATATATCTATTAAATCTTGGTAATTTTTTCATTGTGTATCTTTTCTGAAATTGAATCTGACGCTTGTTTGTTTGTTTTTTCTTCCACACTCCAGACTTTTCTTCGATTAACTCTTCTCCCTCGCGACCTATAGTCTGCAAATGACGGGAATTGCCGTCATTGCAGTTCCATAGCTAACAATAAGATTTCCGTTTTATTGCTTTGATCTTGCATTATATAAATTGCAATAGGCAACATGATATAGGAAATGAGCTTTTATCTTACAGAAGATAAATATTATTCTTTACCACCGTCTGTAGTTGATCGGTTTTAACTATCTATCTTTCTTCCTTCTTCTTTTGATTCTGTTATTCATACTTTCTTTTTTCTTCCTCTTTCTCAGTTAGGTTAGTTTTCTCTTTTTCATTCCTTTCTTAAACCCTGTCTTTCCATTTTTCCTTTGTCTCTCTACATTCTTTTTTCTCCAGCTTTCTTTGATTCCATATATCTACTTATCTTTCTGTATCCTTCTCCTTCTTTCCGAAGTCTTTCACTATGATATACTACGCTTTATATATTTATTCACCCCGCCCCTGTTTTGTAAATAATTTCTTGGCATTTTTACATGTAAGCTTTCTTTCGTGTTCTTGAAATCATTTGCTGAATTCTCATCTATGTTTTATCTTCCCCCTTACCCGTACATTCTTTCCTTCGTTTGTAATTGGTATATATATATATATATATATATATATATATATATATATATATATATATATATATATAAGAAAAACTACAGCATGCAATAAGGCTTACATTATTACTAAAGCACAAATGAAGAAATAAAATAGATAGATTTAGGAAGATTGCAAAAATTAACATTATGGGGAAAGAATGAATATATGCCAAGAAAAGAAATTATGTTATATTTTTTTTAGAATGAACTGGAACGAATGAAGTGAAGATAACACTGAAATCTATGGGCAAAATAGCAGGGACACTAGACTCTCTGGATTTGAGAGGTTGCAAGTCTAAAAGAAAGACAACACTAAATTGAAAACCGCGGAGAAGGCAACGGAAAAGCATTCCACTATCATTCCTAAGAACGGCCATTTTATCACAATTTTTAAAAATTATACGTATGGAAGCTGCAGAGGGACATGATGCCTACGTCTTGAGGGTATATGGCACATAGAAATAGGGTGTGTGTGTGTGTGTATGTGTGAGAGAGAGAGAGAGAGAGACAGACAGACAGACAGACAGACAGACAGACAGAGACACTGACAGACATTCACTTTCACCCATTTCCCGACGGTATATAGCACACAGTAAAAGTGTGTGTATTTGTGCGTGTGAGAGAGAGAGAGAGACAGACAGAGACAGACAAACAGACTGACAGAATCGCCCACATCTTGAAAGTCTATGTCACATAGCGATAGTGTGTGTGAAAAATAGAGAGGGAGAGAGAGACAGACAGACAGGTAAGATCGCCCACGTCCAGAGGATATATGGTATACAATAAGAGAGAGAGAGAGAGAGAGAGAGAGAGAGAGAGAGGGGGGGGGCAGACAGACATGGTTACCAATGTCTTGAGGATATATGGCACACAGTAATAGTGTACAAGAGATACAGACGGACAGACAGACAGAGACAGAGAGAACAGAATTAGAAACTGAATGGAAGAAACTAACGATAGATAGATGGGGCTCAATTAAAAAATATCCAGAAGTTAAAGAAAGAGAGAGGAAAGGAACAGAATGTGAAGGGTAAAAATGGATACAATCAAATCCAAAATTATAAAACAAAGGAAAGAAGTGAAGTAAGAAGTAAAATCGAAAAAGCAACAAATCCTAAAAATGTTAATCCGATAAAAAAAAAAGTGATTTTTGTCTGTCAAGCATCGTTAACACCAATACGTCTGTTTTCGTAGCTGAATAATTCACATCGGTATGGTTGATGTTCGAGTACTCAGAGAAGCCATCATTTGGAATTCAAATTACTTCAACAGGCGGACCTTTTCAACTTTGAACTCTTGCACAACGTGATCTTCCTCTTTTATTTCACCCTGAGCCAGACTAATCTGAGCTTAATAAATATCTATCTTTATACATGATTATATGAAAAAACCTTTTCTGTGTAACTCTATACACTGATGCAGAATTCTTTGTTCAACAAACAGATTAAAAGCTCATTATGGTAAGACGTTTCCTTATCTAATCAGTTGATATTTAGCCTCTTCTTACAAAATCTTTGATCAATGTTGCGGAAAATAACTATGAAGATACCGCGTCGAACATCCTTCTACCACAAACACTCTTAGCGGGAACAAAAGCTAATTTCAAACCATGCAAAAGACGCAGGTCTTTCAAGTCAGTCGAACAAACGAGTGGTATTTTTGGTTGAAGAAACAAACAAGCAAATAATAATAACAAAAAAAAAACTATATCATCATATTTAGAAAGGAGTCATCGCTTTGGTTTCAATCACAGAAACAGCATATAAATATAGCACATTTTTACGGATTCGTACGGGCTGGCCCTTGGGTTCCTGGCACCTTGGGCAAGCAGTACTGACAAAATATAGCATTAGCTATAATTTAACTACCTATGGTTTACATCGGAAAAATGAATATGCAGGAATAAAAAGTTTAACACAGCAATAATCCAGTTCCGACATCTAGCACACATACATATATACATACAACATCAGGGAATTTTCTTTTTTTCAATTTTTATTCGGTTTAATTTGATCATTTTCCCTATTTTCTGATTTATATTTGAAAAACACAACTGTCTAAGATACATGGAGGCGCCCTTAACACATAGTACATTGGGCAACAACCCTTCTCATCGGTATCTTGGGTTGGACTTAACCAACAATTGCAAAATCGGACACAAAGTCTTGTGAATATTGAACATTGACTCTTCGTTCTTTGTCGCAAAGAACAAGGTGTTCTCAAGACCCCACTTCTCTTAGTACCATCAGAGGGAAGCTATATGAGAGTTGGGGTCTGTTTACTGGGGTAATTTGAAAAAGAAATCCCTCCACAGCATCAGGCAGCGATTGACAAAACGAGAATTTTCTAACGCCTACTTTAGTCTACGCATGAAGAGAGAAATACCGTACATGCTAGTGTATGCAATTTTAACCAATAAATAATCTATTTACCATATGATTTTGCATAGATGGACATGTGTTTCACTTCAAACCAAACAATAACAAGAATATACTATTATCATTATGATTATTACCATCATCAGTTTTATGCATATGTTTTCATCATTTCTGAGAAAATCTTTCATTTGTATAAATTCATAGAATCCTTATTCGGTCACCAACGTATCTTCTCTTCTTTTTTTAAAACCTTGTGCCATCATTCAGGTGAACTGAAGAAATCCAACTTTGATTTGCTGGATTCTTGAAATAAATCTACGTGTGAGAATCAAATTCATTAAATTAATTTTGCAAGGTCTGCAAGATTTAGTTGAAAATCATCGTTCAACTGCATCCGTCCGGATAAAATTATACTACTCTACATTATTACTCAAGTTTGACTATCACTTAGATTTAACACTGTATTATTATTCGGAAAGTCGTGTCAAAATATCTAATATCGTAACCTGATTGGAAAAAAGTTGATTTTCAGCGGAAATAACCGAAAGGAGCTCGTAGCTCAATGAGTAAATCTTCTGAAATTAACTCGCAGCCATATTGTTCTATGAAGCCATGAAAACGCCTAAAAGAAAAAGATTTTACCAAGTAAATAACTTTACGTTTTATTTTCCCTTGAGAAAAAAAAGGTGCCAACTATATCCATCGACTGATCGTCTTATAAAAACAGACCAACCATTATCATATCTCCGTCTGCAAATCCCAAATGACTTCCTATTCATCTTACCAACGTTAGTAATCCACACTTACTCAGGTTTCTTTATTTGAAATCTTTCCCCGTTAGGTATTCAAATCTCTGACAGCCATATTAGCTAGAGATCAACACTCGAGCGTTTCGATAAGAGACATCAAAGACATTGCACATGAGGTGGTTTCAGAGAAACCCACCAGTCCCGGCTCAATTTCAAAAGGATTATGTTTCGCTTGAAACCACAACAAATTAAAAAAAGAAAACGCAAAGGAAAAGGGCAAGATAAAAGGAGAAGTAACTGAACTTACTTGATGGTGTATATCAGTGATATACCAAGCTTAGCTTAGTTTGGTACATAATTGATTATGTAAGGTATTTCTATTTTCATCCTTCTTGGATTCTAGAAATGCGACACTCTTTTCACTTGTGTTGCTCATATTCCAGCATTTTGACACTCAAGTACATCAATAAATCAGTATCGTCAAGACGAAAGAATCATTTGCTTTACATAGCAAATATCCATTTTCAACATATCTGTTTCTTCATCATAGCACTTATTCCAGTCGCGAGTATTAATCAAATAGATCGAACATTATACAATGATAACTTCAGATAAAAATTCAGCAACTAATGACATATCAGCCAACAGACTTACAGATCCACCCTTGTTTTTCTCTTGGCCATATTTATCCCATAAGCTTGCCATTTTAAAACTATCGCTGCCAAATTCTGTACATTGGATTGTTTACTGAAGAAGAATCAGAAATTTTGGAAAAAAGATTTTGGCGTACGGTTCAACATCCTGAATGCGTTTGGCTAGGTCATTAGTTGTTTTTGAAACACAATTGAGATATCTTAGCAGCGGATATTGCTTTTTAAAATCATCGTCTAAACTATACGATTTATTTCGCATACCAATTGATAGAAAATACATCACAATCTATTTTTCAAATATGAGCAAATAGCGAAGATACTCGGTTATTTCGGTCTCAGACATTGTGGTGTACATCTGACCCAACTCCTTTTAACGCAATAAAGGAAGAGATGCTATTTAGGGAATAGGTCACCACTCGCTAGATAAAAATTCTTTTTCCGAATTCCTCCGCATATGAAGGCGATAATCGAGTCCTCAAATCTTTACAAAATGCCATTTCATTCATTTTTTTTTTCAAAGAATTGTTATGGAATATTGATGATAAAATATAATGAAATTTAATTTTACTGAAATAAACTCGCTTGGATATCATTTTAAAAATTATAAATATGCATCTCAAGAATTATAAATATGCATTTGAGCTTGTAGTGTGTACCGGAGCCTTCTTGCTCTTGCGTACATTTTCTGATGGTTATAATACTTTAGTATATTTTTTGGTAAAATGATTGATACGCGATAATATATTGTTCCTACCTTAGATTCCTTATTCACTTCTTGGGCGATCTAATATCTTCGAGCATGATCATTCACTGCCCCCTTTCCGGGTTGGGTCCGAAGCATATGTCCCAAGAAGGATTGTAAAAGGAAATATCAGGATATGCCTGTGACTTGTCCTTATTTGTCACTGTTTATAATGACCCCTTCATCCCAAGCCTCTATAAGGTTCCGACTTTCAACCCCCGTTCTGGTGAGAAGACTTGATCCAGAGAGAGAGAGAGGGACAGATGTCCTGTTTGACACCCCAGCGGAAGCCCATATTTTCAAGTTGCGTTATGCGATGGTGCAGGTTGGCAGCAAAGTGGGAACAATCAATGAAGGCGCTACCAGAGGTAATCCCCAACAACTCCATGATTTCAGTTTCTCCTTGATGATGAAGTTATTAAGGCAGTAATAAATGCATCCAGTTCTGAGAATGTTTACATATGCATACGTGTTCGAACACATTTGCATACGCAGAGTTGTGTCCCTTGCACGTGCTTAACATCCTTGGTGAGATAAAGTAGTCTCTTGCGTGAATTGTTATGCTAAAACAGGCGGACACAATAACTGACATACAGGCAGACACCTTTACAAATGCCACTATTTCCAAGCATTAGAAATGTTTAAACACTACCAACATTTTATTTTTCTCACCAGGAATTCAAAATAACCCCAGGCCAGGTGCTCCACTTCCACAGGAAATATTTCGTGTGAAATCAAAGTTATCAAATAACTGCGTATGATATTACAACCAATATATATATATATATATATATATATATATATATATATATATATATATATATATATATACTCCCATAGTTAATCCCGATGAAAAGAATTACGGATGTGTATTCCAATTTCTATGAGATGATTTTTTTTAATTAGAAACAACTTCACTCTTTTCATTGAGAGAAGACATTGATTTAAATAGTGGGTAAGAGACATCTTTCATCAGTGAAATTGTTACCTTTATATGGAAGAGTCCATTGTTGAGGAGACAGAAACAGAAAAGGCCAGGCTGTTCACATACACACACATTTATATATATATATATATATATATATATATATGTATATATATATATATATATATATGTATGTATATATATATATATATATATAGAGAGAGAGAGAGAGAGAGAAAGGCCAAGCTGTTCACACACACACACGTATATATATATATATATATATATATATATATATATATATATATATGAAGCTATAATTGATCTTTTTGCCGATATGAATACAACTAAAGCAACGTGACCTCGAATAGGGGCTGCCACTTTAGATATTTTAGATACTTTTCAATTCTATAAATCAGTCTGAAATTTAAAAAAAATGTCACCCAAGCCTTAAGACTGAAATAAACCATGTAAGTTGTAGTTTTAACGAAAATGAAACCTTTTGAAAAGTGCCAACCTTATCCTACCTCACCAATCATATTATTGTTTTTATAAACATGAAAAAATGAAATAGATATAGCAATTAGCAATAAGGAAATGAATTCAACGAGGTTCTAAAAAAAGATAGGACGGAAAAGGAAAATGTGTGCTTTCAAGTGATTTTGCAAAATTCACCATTTGAAACTATCAAATCAAATTATATCAAATTAAATTATTTTCTTGCAAAATCAAAACTTATCAAAAATGTATACTTTGTATTATTTTTGTCTTTACCAAAATTTTATCCGAACAATGAGCACAATTCAAGTAAATTGAAATCAACCCATAATATTTTTATTCATACAGCGTGTAATCTTTCGGAACAACTGGATGATGGCATTATTTTCTATTCAGACCTGTTTTCATCTCAAACTATTGAGCGTAAATAATGTTGGTTCCTTGGAAGCGAGCGTTATTTTCTGATTGCTTCTGAGAAAAACGTAAGGAAAATTGTTATCATTTCTCTTCAAACGCTGTTCCTTTGATCAGGGTAGTGATATTCATGTTATTGTTTTTCTTACTTTGTGTGATTAAAATGTGCGAATCCAATTAAAATGAGCAGATTTGAAATCATCACAACCCTTGTCACAAAAGCCAAGTTTCCAAGAGAAAATAATTGACATAGTCTGTATTTTTTTTAGACATAACCAATCACAAAATGACGCTTATTACCCAGGAACAACATTACCGGTTGGTTATTTGACTCAGGTCAGTCGAGCGGCATTGCATTAATATGGTTTCCTTGGTAGGACGCTGGTTTGATCCTTGCAGCAGCCCATTGTCTTGGACGCTGCCGAGGACGACCGACATATCTTCTCCACGCAAGAACGTGGGTGTCGGTTCAAAACGAATTCTTACTGAAAATAGCGTCTTTATGATAATACAGTGTAGTAAATAGATATCCTTTGACATTTCGGGAACAATCTCAAAACCAAATGATTCATCGCTCAGCTATTAAGGTACCTACAGTGGAGATGATAATTAGCTTGGCTTACAGACTATTTCAATATTCTCACGAGTGTATCAAAAAGAAGATGACAGCATATATGAAATACATGGATATACACATTGCACGTGGAAAATTGAGAGTTGCATTGCAGTGAGCTCGAGCGATAGCGTTCTGTCATTGTCCGAATTATTTTTTCATGATTTTTAAAATTCATCATTTCATGACGTCATTAAAATGAATATAAACCATTACTGTTGCATTCTTTAGCGTGACGGAAGACATATTGCTAATTATCATATGTGTGGATAACTACTTGGAAATACTGATTTCACACATATACCTGTCTTGCTATATATACATATACATACATACATACACACACATTATATTTATATTTATATATATATATATATATATATATATATATATATATATATATATATATATATATATATATATATATATATATATATATATATATATATATATATATCATTCGCCTGATGAGGCCCAAAGAGGGCAGAAACATGAGCTAGTTTGTGCAGCGAATCCACATTTTACCATTTATTTCCAGCTCTACTCTAAAACAACTTCAATAGCAAAAAGCTGTATCGAGCACTCTATGAAATGAATTCATTACGTATCAGAAGTGGCTTTATATTATTGATATATTATTATATTATGTTATACTGCAAGCCTAATCTGTACCACATGTACCATATATATATATATATATATATATATATATATATATATATATATATGTATGTATATATATATATATATATATATGGTACACACACACACACACATACACATATATATATATAATATGTGGGTAACTGGTTGAACCAGTTACATTGCCGGAAAGGCGTCGGGCGGCCATCTCTCGCTGAATCATAGCTACTGGACATGAAAAAAGGAGTAACAAGTTTGTGTTCTCTTGTAAGGTGTTTCCTCTGTTCCTAATTTTTCATTTTTTTTTTTTTTTTGGCTGATTTGAGAAGCAAAGACTTACAATTCAAAAATAGATATCCCTTGATTTTCTATATTCCACCCGGATCTCGTAATTTTTAGCACGTGTACGACTAAGGGTCTCGAGGTCTGTGTCCGGTATGAGCAGTGAGAAGGGAAAGCTCTTCAATTCGATAAATTTACCTGTACACTTGGTAGCTAAGTGGGTTCATTTTAAGCTGTGTGATTAGGGTGAAAGTATCCTTTCCGTAGACTTGCATCTTATCGAAGGGGTGGTAATGAAAACTTGTAAGAATGAAGTCCTGTTCAGGGATCACAAAGTTGACGCAAGCAATGTGATCCATAATTTCAACGGGACTTGTCCCCTTAGAGATGGAATATAAACATAATTTTCTCTACAGGTTATTATTTTATCTCTTTTAAAATATCAATTCTGTTTTAATAGAAGTAAACTTTTTATTAACCCACATTTTTCAAATCTTAATTTTAACCCTTTGAACACTGAATGAATCACTGAAAAAAAAACAAATTACCTTTGAGGATTGACATTCGACGGTTGCAATCTTTTGCAAGACTAGCAAGGTAATTATTGTTCCATGGCAACCATCTCGATGCGTTTTTACACACGCAAGTTGTTAATCTGCATAGAAATTACTATATACCTAAATACTGTTTCAAATCCCTTGTTACGGAGCAATGGTTTGCAGCCTAGTCCCTGCAAATCATTCTTAAGTGGGTTCGATCCTCAATGGACTCCTCATACTCGAAGCTTTTTTCCATACTAAGCTGAAGTTAGTGCAAATAGTCTTAGAATGATGGTTAACCGACGAGTCACGGAGTAAATACCTACGCTAATGAGTTCATTTCTCGTCGCATGCACTTTACTTGGGTCTTTGTGTCTGTATAATCAGAGAGAGAGAGAGAGAGAGAGAGAGAGAGAGAGAGAGAGAGAGAGAGAGAGCGGGGAGAGAGACAGACTGCTTCTTGATAGATAAAAAGTGATATACATCTTTCTGCCGAGAGATTTATTTAAGAAAAAAATGGGTATCACACACACACACACTTACACATACACACACACACACACACACATATATATATATATCTATATCTATATCTATCTCTCTCTCTCTCTCTCTCTATATATATATATATATATATATATATATATATATATATATATAGATAGATAGATAGATAGATAGATAGATAGCTAGATAGATAGATCACATAACAAGGCATACATTTAGTCCTGCTTTGTGTTCCTGGATACTAATCTTCCAGAGAATATTTGTTTTACAGAATCAAATTGTTACATGAAAAAAAAAGTATTTTTCTATCAAAAATCTTGTTCAGAATCAATCAAGGAAAATGAAAAGGTGGACCCACATCGCTATTTGGAAGAGTTACCAGACTAGTAAGTTAATTTTGATCTCCCCCACCCGCAAAATCCTTAATGGCCCCTGAAATCTCAGGCAATAAAAACAGATTTTGTGCTTCTTCAAATACTTATGAACAGAACTTTTTATATAAAAGATGGTTTGTTTCATTTTTCTTCTTTATTGATGTTTGCTAAGCTTAGCTTAATACGATACAAGACTGAATAGGGGTGAGAAATGTGGGTAAGAAGATTGTGTTGCGCTTGTCGTTCAAGTGGGAAAACCTGCTTTCTTTCATTTCTCTTAATCATCCATTTGAATGTTATACTTTTTTTGCTTTCTGTATATCTACAGATTAGAACGTTGTGCTCCTTTCTATATATTTATTTCCTTTTGGCAACACTGCTATAGTGAAACAACTTCCCTCACTATATATATATATATATATATATATATATATATATATATATATATATATATATATATATATATATATATATATATGCGTATGTGTGTATGAGAAAGAGCGAACATGCCTCTGTGTGAGTGCGCATGCTAAAAAGAGCTTACAGCAGGAAGGACGTTTTATACCAGGAAATGGACTCAAAAATGTAAATAAATAAGTAAATCCCCAAACTTGAAAAAAAACTCTCTATTGAAAACTTAATCGGAAACATGATGGAGCCATTAAAATTCAATAAAAAAAAAACTTCGACAAATTAATACGAATTTGTAAAAACTGGAGAAGGTCACTTATTTTTTGTTCGTTCTAATGCTGCTCTTCTTTTCGAAACTGTCTTACATTTAAATTGATCCATGAGCTTGTCTGCCTAGTGGTTGATTTAGTCGTGTATTTCCCTTCGATGCTGGTGGTCAGGGTTCTAGCGTTGGTAAAATTCTGGTCTTCGAATGCTGATTTATAAGACAAGCAAATGGGTAGACCACAGTACTCCTTACCCAACGATTCCTTCTCCTTCATTCAATTCTCCGCTCCGTAAATACCAATGATCAATCAAGATATATAATATGCAGGTTTTCATATGGTAACTATATTCTATCAAAGTATTGAAAGCGAGTGCACGACTGACTTAGATGGATGGAAGTTTTACTAATAACTAGTTTACCCAGGCCGTGAAAATGATAGCAGACTTTGATAAGTTTACTATTGCACTTCACTTTAAAATATTACCAAGTAATTTCTTGATTATGTTCAACCAGAATGAACCCGGATTTTCTACGCACTTTTACTAAGAAAAAAATGAGTCAGGGAGCTTACATTTTAATTTGTATTTAATTATTATTTCACTTATCAATTGCTACTGACAGCAAATATAGACAATCCCGTGGTGAATTATAAATGTAGATTTCGTCTATGCTAAAGCTCTTGAATATGAAAAAAAGTGTATACATTATTATGAATCAAGGTGCAGATATTCATCAAGCAATATATATTCACGAATAGTGGTTAACTGAAGATTTTAGGAGCACGTGATTGTGCTTGCTTGCGCAGTGCACGTTTGTGAAAGAAGAATACAAGAAACAGAGAGAGAGAGAGCAAGAGAGAATTAGAGAGAATGCGAGAAACAAAAGCAGAGAAAATATATTAAATAGGGAGGGTAC
>OY735205.1:17627868-17665368 GCA_963457665.1 Thysanoteuthis rhombus
CCTTCAGATCATCACTTGTTTTACGCAGTCCTCTCATGATGTCCCTACATATTATTGAAAAAGACAATTTGAATGATACACCAGAATCGAGCAGAATTACATTTTTCGTTGTTAAAATTGAAGACTTGATTTTTTCTCGAGATCGATTATGACACATTTATGCACAGTAAATGAATATATCGATATTCAATTCTTATTTGTTAAATTTCTAACTGAGTATTGGGAAATGTTCACATCAACACATACAAGATATTATACCTCAGATGCATACGATAAATAGATGTATATCTGTGAGAGAATGAAAAATTCTATTGAAAACAAGCAAAAAATAAAATATCCAAAGAAGTAAAAAAAAAAAGGAGGGAATTAAAAAAAGGGGGGACAAAGAATTTAAGTATTTGACAAGGATTGTAACAGGTGAAAAATGAAAATGTATTGGAAAAAAAAGACGAAACTATATGTCAGAAGGAACCTGAGTAAGATATTTGCTAAAACTTTACGACATGGAAAAAAAAACAAAACACACACACACACACACACACACACACACACACACACACACACACACACACACACACACACACACACACACACACAATAAAGATGAAGATATTGGTTTTAATTGTGGAAAATCTAAAATATCAAAAAAATCTAGTTTGGCTCAGTTGGCTGGAAGATGAAAAAGAAACTGAAAAAGATAAGGAAGGATTTTTTTAAAAATAACAAAAGAAAGCAAATTCCAGAATAGAAAAAACAACCTCATGAACGTTCATACACTCAGCGGCATACATAAAGAGATAGGCGAAGTACAAAAGTATTTCTGTTTGTAGGCTAATACACGAATAAAAATAGGTATGAGTCTCTAAAAATGTCATCAATCCATTGGGATATTACTGACCCAATCTCTGTGGCTAATCGATAAAATGGTCAGATTCTCGAGAAGTTAACATCGATTACTTTCCCAAAACATGAAAGAGATCACGGAGCTAGCAAGATAAAACCAAAGGGGAAAGGCAACACAAGAAATCGTTATCAGCAGAATTTCCATTTTGTATAAGATACCAAAAAGCTTTACAAATGTAGTAAGACCAATGCCTCTTGTTTTTGGGTGTAAATCATTGGTAGTCAGGAATATTCATTGGTTTTATGCCAGTTTGATTTACACCGATTTACAATAACGCCAATTTGAAATACGCCCAAATGTTTTCTTCTTTTGGGTAATTCCGGTATAATTTTATTAACTGGGTTATGTATATATTTTTTCTTATATTGAAATAACATATCTCTATTTTACTTATTACTAAAAACTTATATCATCATCCTTGTATGATAGATTCATTTTGTGTTGATTTCTTTTAAACCATTTTTTTCTAGAAACACAACCTGATCTAAAATCAGCCTGTATTGATTAAACCCCAATTCATTTCCTTTTTTTGTGTTGATTTGTTGCTCGAGATGTGTATCCGACTCGTATGATAATGCAAAAAAGTTGGTCGAGGTCATACATCCGACTTCAAGAAACAATGATTGTACTTTTCATTTTTTAGTAAGCTTTAATGTTTTGCTCATCTTGGAAATGTAAACTACACCACGCATTCCATGTTGGTTCAACCTATCTTATGATTCAACTTCACACCGTTTTGGTTAACCGAAGATTTCATTAGAACATTATACTTTTGGATAGAGGGGAAACCTGTAATTGATAGCCTGGTTCAAAACTACGAGTTTGGTGCACCTTATGAGGATTGTACTCAGTATTGTAGTAATAGTCAGCAAGAAAAGCGTTCTAACTATTAAGTTCACGTTGAGGCGATTTTCCTAATTATATTATCACGATTTTCTTTTCAGCATTATTTGTTGTCAAACGTTTATACATGTGTATGTTAATTTGAAAATTAAGTCAAGGACACTTTGGCCTGCAGAACACTGGAGCGATTTCAACAGAAAAGCAGTCTTACTGTTTCCTTATATCTTAAAAGATATTGTTTATTTTACCATAATGTACATGGAACTGATTCAGAAAGACTTTGACAGTTGGCTTATTTTTTTGATGAAGAGTAAGAAGATTGTATTATGCCAGTCTTCCAATTGGAAAGGGGTTGCTTCCCTAGGAAATCAGCAGTCGAACTATCATTTTTTTTCAGCTCAAACAACGGCTCCAGGATGGGTTCGAGAAAACGTAACTTAGTCACTTATAAAAGATTATCATTATATAGATATTGAAAATGTTTAGCTCAATCATTATAGACACCTCGACGAACAAAATTAAGAGAAGTTTAGCTCAGTTTAGAACGAAGTGAAATGGATGGGGAAATGAAGAGATGGAGGATTGCATTACGATAATTTTCCAAGAATGGGGTGGCTGTCCGGGTAGGAAAAATCAGGAGACAAAACACGAGCTTTTACCTGGGCTCGAAATTCAGTCCACAGGCGCCGGTGGTAAATGCGTAAGCATTTTAGGCACAAAGCAAACCACAGGTTAGTTTGATTATAACTCGGCACCCGCAAAATTTCAAAATGTTTGTAAGTTGGATGCTTCAAAGAAATTTCCATTCTGAAGTGGAAACTTGAAACCCCGAGAGGCAATCTGAGGCTTTGGTTTTAATTTACTTCGTTTTTTTTTTTAACTCTGTTGTCAAATTCCAGTCCAAGTCGGGGGCTGAAGTTGACTAGGTTGTTCCATCGTGACAAGAACAAAAATAATCCTCACCTAATTTAGGGCGGCAAGCACTTTACTGCTTGTCTGTCTCGTCACATTAAAACGGTTGGCAGCTCTCTTACCGACTGAGCCAAAGCGACAAAGGCTATATATCTGCAAAAATTCATGTTACAAATACGCCAGGCAGGGGTGGGTATTTCATTCTAATAAATTAATGCTTCATTTATTAGATATTATCATCATCATCATCATCATCATCATCATCATCATCAGTCTTTTAGCGTCCGTCGTTGGACATAGACCTTCCCCAGGATTTGCCACACTTCCCTATCATGGGTGTCGCGGAGCCAGTATTTCCTGAACCTGTCTAGCTTCTCTCCATATAATATTTTGCCGGCCTCGGTTGCGCATGTGGTCTCGGGAGATCCATGTCGTGAGTCACGATGTCCATCGAATATCTGCCACTCTTGCAACATGGCCAGCCCACCGCCATACAATACATAAGTTGTTGTAATAATCTTCAGTCAGTATAGAAGTTTGAGTGGTGTTTGGCCCTGCAGCATCCAGTCTTATCTTAAAGTTTTATTCATTCATTTTCCTCTCTAAGAACTTGGATGATCATAGCTGGTATCAAGTTAATGTCTGACCAAGCTGATCGAGTTTTTATATACCAGACTGATTATTGATCTCGGTCCCAAAAACAAAATATACGTATAAACTAGATCTATTCCAGGTTAAGGTTGGGAATCGAGAAATAAAAATCAGCAATATCGTTCTCATTTCTCGATTTGTACTTCTACATTATACGTAAGATTCTATTTCAGCTCTCAGATTTTGAGTCTTAACATTAAGCTAAATAGTTTTTAATTGACTAGTGACTACATTCTTTCCATGCTAGAATTTGACCGAGTAATATCTTGATTTTTTGTTTAAACTAGGCATCATCAACGTTAGAGATTCACTTTATTTCAAATGCCTTGAATATAATATTCATAAACCTCAATCATAAAATTAATACTTATTCTTCATTTGTTCTCAAGTGAGATTAATACAACACAAAGGCAAATCGATGATTTGCGCCAAACATACAGAATTGAGGGTTCTGCATACCTTGAAACCCAGCCCACTAAATGATAGTTTTTACTTGGGATCGAACATCGTTCAGGAAAGTCTAACTATTTCAGCTGCAAATGCCACCGTACAGCAGCATAGCACGACTACAATACGTACAAAACTGTTAACCGTAGTCTCAGGTCGAGGTGAAACACCTGCGCCTCAGGTTAATTAATATATATTTTACTAAGTAATCTCTCTAAGGTACTTTTTCTCTTTTTTAAAAATCTGATTCCAAGGACTTGTAAAAGCAAAAATATGTAAAAGAAAAAAAAAAAGAGAACATAATACATGATTGCTTTTAATATTGATTTTCTTAAATTAACATGTGGCATTCGAATCATAATTGCAGACATCAAGGAATGCCTATCGTCCCCTTCAAGAGTAACGGGAGATACAATCTACCCGATGAATCCTCTTGGTGAAGGTTTCTTGCTGTATGGATCTCACCCAAAGGTAAGGGTGGGCAAAAGATGATGCTAGCTCTTGATGCCTTGGTTATTGTATCAACGAAGTAAATCCCATATATGGCAGAATGATCCAGAAAGGTTTGCCGGGAAGATATGACGGAGATTAGCGCAATGGCGGTCTTCATGGAAATATAGAGAAAAAAATTTCATTTTGCATCCCAGTAGTTCATTTTTTCAGTATAATCTCCTTCCTTGTCAACACGCTTAATTCATTGTTTAATTTTATTCCCATGGATCAAACATTATACAGTGGAAATTTCAGGTCGAAATCCAGCATATAATTGCGTGTTATGGGCTAGAATTGATTGATCTAATATCGTACATAGGCTGAAACCGAAAATTATAGCATGAGACGTATATCAAAATGCATTATCTGATAACGCTTTGAAATTCTCGAAATTTCTCTTACCAAGCCAAATGACTCTTCAACTACGCAGAATAAAGTTAAAACGGAATGTTACAAAAAATCCGACTAAATTAGATGTTTACCAAGTCTAGCTTATTCTAACACAAGGTCAACGCAGCTGTGCACCTAGTCAAGACCAAATTCACCCAAGGAGACATGCCTACTAGCCATCACACTACAAACATCAAAGAGTTCGACTAAACGTGTCAGGGACGTGTCAGGGAAAGAACGAGGGCCGACCTAAAAGCCGGGGGAATCATTCTGAAGAGCCGTAATCACGTTTCTTTTAATCCAGTATTGATGTGGGTAACTTTGTCTCTCATGAAAGGTGAAGATGTTATCGTTGGTCGCCATGATGGTTAGTTTTGCATTTGCTTTTAAAAGCCACTTACCATAGTGATTACTTAACCGATTTTCATCTTGACTCTTTGCTATTTATTGCTGTGTAATTTATTTTTATCTAATTTCAAACCATGCAATGTTATGAATACTATTATGCCCCTGCTCACTCTCTCTCTCTCTCTCTCTCTCGGGTCACCGGACCTCTATTATTCACCATGTCAGAGAAGCTACTGACCAATCAGCTAATGATCCCTAGCTAGAAGACCGATTGTTGAATGCTGTAGAATGCAACAACAGCAACAACAGCAATAATAATAATAATAATAATAATAATAATAATAATAATAATAATAATAATAATAATAATAATAATGATGATGATGATGATGATGATGATGATGATGATGAATAACTACAAAAACTACAATCCATCAACATGGACATCAGGCTAGTGGCTTTACGAGCGGACAACGGGATCTTGACGAGAGAATGCGAATATTAGGGAAATAACAAACCCACGCCCAGGAACTCAGATAATCATGGAACATGAAAGTTAGGGTCTTGCCCCGTAATAATTGACACAATTGGAACTTTGCCAGAAACACTAGAATCAAGACTGGATGAATTGAAAAATTCAAAGAAGGTTTTATACTACCTAGACCTCGCCAGTGCTTGGTTCTGTGAAGGTACTGAGAAAGAAAATATAATGATTATAATAAGAAAGGAACCTTACCTGACACTATCAGCGTTTGATACAAGAAGTAGAAAAAGGGCGCCGTACAAAGCACAAAAAACAAAAAAACTATCAGTATAACACCATCTTCATACGAATAATACGTCCGACCTTTAAAACACATGAAATTGACACACAAGGATGTTATTTGATATTCTCCCTGCAGACCAATATACTCAGCCCAGCAAATGATCCAGAGCAAATCACTGCCTCAATTATCTGAACATTCAAACCCACTTGATTTAATCCCTAATCAGTGAACCCGCCTCCAACCAAACATGGACTCTATAACAGACATCGTTTTCTGTCACCATCACCTTTTTCCTGAGGAGCCAGTATGAACAGGCAAAACGTGTAAATGGACTAAAGAAATCTCATTTGTACACAACGTGATCTTTTATAATGTCTTTTCAGTCGAATACTTCTTAATCCAATACAAATAGATTTCAACAATTAGAACTACGATTTCAGTCTACGACTATTTTACTACAGCCTTGCAGTTGAGACTTTGATATTTTCTGGTTCCTGAAAACTTTCACCAGATTATTTGAAGCCTCCAGTTGGCTCCATGTAAAAATGCCCGTATCAACTTTCATTATTATGCTTTAAATACTAATGTGCTCAGCGAGTTTCTATATATGTTTTCGGCTCTTACCTCCTATCGGTGTTTACACAACTGCCTATAATTGTTTGCATGTGTGAAAAGGCTGGCAGGGTATACACACTTATGGACCTTATGTACTTGCGCGCTCACATACGTAAGTGTGTGCATATATTGTAGGGCGTATTTGTTGGTGTATCAGTGTTCATAACTGCACGTATATATACAGCCAGTATATACACATGTTTATGTGCATTTTATACATATATATATATATATATATATATATATATATATATATATATATATATATATATATATATATATATACACAAACATATATATATATGTGTGTGTGTGTGTGCATACGAATATGCAAATATGCATGTATGCAAATATGAGATACTATCCAAAATTACGTGAAATCTGAACAGCGAAAGAAACCACTCCTTTTTGTGGTCAGAACACTTCCTGGGCAAGTAAATATTTACCCAAGTAGACTATTCCGAGGTAGACAATGAAAAATATACGTAAGGATAAATGATTTTTCCATGGTCAAATTCCCCGAACGTCTGGGTGACATTAAGTACCACCCTTTGCGACGTGAATACACCACATTGGCAAGCGACGTGTAGACAAATTATCTGTGATTTGAAATATATTTCATACCATCGCATAGCAATCGCAGTAGCAGAGACTATACGAATAGACAACGATTAGCCCAAAAGTATAATAAATCAAGGAAGTTACACTCAGAAAACACATTATATGGATTCTAATGGATCTTGTGTGCCGAGTAAACAAAAGAAGTTGCAAAACCCTGGCTGTTTTTTCTTAGATTGCAAAACATCTGCTGAACACTTGCACCCACATTAGGAAGCTGAAGCGAACATAGCAAGGAAGGAAGAATTAGAAAATTATTTGACTTTGCCGGTTCGTAATATCACAATGTTGTTTTGTCCAGGAAGCGGGACATTATTGACGTTGAACAATCAGGCGACATCTTGACGGTGTCAGCGTATGTACATCCGTTTAGAAAATAAAAGGCTCAAGAACTGCGAGTAATATGTTTAAGATCTGAGTTGCCAGGTCTTTTTTTTTTAACAGCACAATATCGAATTTTTATGGTCTTGGGACCAAATATAGTAGCCCCAGTACCAAGATAATCAAGTAACTCAAAATTCAACATTAGACTTATCTTGCAGGAAAAACAAATTATAATACATTTTTTTTAAATCCATTGTTCTTGCATATTCATGCTTTATTATATAATTCATATGCAATGGAGTATTATCTTCTGTAAATATTGCTTTGGAACTAAATCCTTTTGTTTATACCAAATAAATTTGTTCAGCACCAAATTTGCTCAAATTTAGTCTTGAAGAATGTCAAATGGCATCGCTGCTACAAATAGCATGTAGGGATGTAATTGTCAGTCTGGATTGAAGAATGGTTTGTACCAATTCTTGTTTCCCTGAGAAGTCATATTCCATGTTAGAATTTAAATGAGATAATAATTATCGGATATAGTGCAAAGGCGGATCATACTCTGTAATGATTATATTGCAAATCAGCCGTATTTATTTTTGCATTCTTAAAGTTGGTGAATTTTTGGTGTGCCCAAATATTCAACAACTCTAACAGTAATGCCGTATTTCACAGAAGAAGGACCGAGCCACACACTTTATGGAATATATATATATATATATATATATATATATATATATATATATATATATATATATATATATATATATATATATGTGTGTGTGTGTGTGTGTGTGTGTGTGTGTGTGTGAGTGTGTGTGTGTTCTAAGAAGCTTTACAGCTTTAAACTCTGAACATTAAAAAAAATTCACAAGTTTTTTTTTTGCCATATAAGTGACTTATTCCCCAATATCTGTCAATGCAATTCATGTGATTTCTTTGCTGTCCCCCCCCCCCCGGTTTCACATATGCTTTGTCGTTATGCTATAATGTATAACATTCCTTGTTGGGATCATCAGCTGTCTACCATGAAACCGTTTCGGGGATTTTAATAACAAAACAGTTATAATAACATTGCACACCAACAGTGTTGTTCAAACACCTCCTCCCCATTCAATATATACCTTATGTCATACTTTCTGTGAGTCATTTTATAAAAAAGCATTATGTGTATTATAAATTGATAATTTTATACAATTTGTCATTCATTTTTTGAAACCGGGCTCACTTACGTAGGTTAAGCAAAAATCTATCTAACGATGAGTAAGTGTAACAACAGATGTGACTTACTGTTGGTGTCTTTTCTATCGAATATATATATATATATATATATATATATATATATATATATATATATATATATATATATATACATATGTTTGTGTATTTGTGTGTGTCTTTGTGTGCGTGTGTATCTGTGTGTATCTGTGTGTGTTTTGTGAAATGACAAGTGAAAGGTGAAGAGTAATTGAAGAGAAAATTGCTGTGTTTGCAAAGAAAACGGAATGCTGTTTACATGTTTGAGATTTGAGAAATTGAATTAGGATAGTTCTGTGTTGTAGGTTGTCTAGAGGGAGGTGATATGTTTGCATCTATGTCGGTTAAAGTCAGGTCGATCTGAGGGTCTGCAAGAAGATGCGACCAGGGTGAGTGAGTATCAGGCCTGTCTGCAATGAGTCAGGAGACCAGTTTGGATAAAAAATAGTTAGGTTTCTACTTATATACAATGTGCGCCACCAATATATATATATATATATATATATATATATATATATATATATATATATATATATATATATATATGTGTGTGTGTGTGTGTGTGTGTGTGTGTGTGTGTGTGTGCGTGTGTGTGTGTGTGTGTGTGTGTTGTACAAAAATTCATCCTCGATGGATATAGAAATTTTTGTGGTTAATCCTGATACACCACTTCCTACTTATGTAGTTTGTAGAAATGCTTCCATTTGAAGTGTGCAGTTTTCACCTTGGAATATATATATTATTGTTGCCACCATGAAATATCTGAGATTCTAATAAAAAATAAAGGAAGATACCAATATAACTAATTCTACTTAAAATCCCACAGCATATTAACGTATGTTGCAGTGCTTATTATTTATATTCAACAGCGTGTATTGAGCAAATATATATGCTTCAATGTACATGTCTACAAATGATAAGGAAGTTTCTATCTGGTATCAGGTAAATTGTTAGCTGTTCCAAGACATTTTCGATCTCATTTTCAATGAGTTTCGAGATCAGCATATCAGGGAACACATTGTTTCTCTCTCAGTCACATGCATGTGCATTAACACACAAACATGTCGTAAGAGTATTTTTTGTTTTAAATGCACACCATATGAAAATCTGTATTTAAGCCTGTGTGCGCATGCGCGCATGATTGTGATAATTTATACACATTTGCCTCTCGACAGAGCGATAGATAGAATATTAGTCTTGCAAGCCAATTTTAGTAGACTCGATATCCAATGTGAGCTTTTTGATCAGCAACAACATCAGATTAAGTAAGACAGTAGAAATTCACCATATTTACTGCTCTTCAACTGTGTGCCTTTTGAATTAGTTTGAATTGCCATTTTCTCCTCGTTTTATCCTGTCACACAATGGCAGTACTAATACTTAGCACCAGCTACATATTCTTTTTATCAAAAGGGAAATATTATTGGGTGCATCAAGAGCGTAACCTTAGCCCCGTTTTCAATAGCTAGACGGGGTGCACGCAGCTAATCAGAAGCTCTGAAACCTCTTTTGCAGATGCGAATTCTAAGCAGACGTCAGTATTTTCAGGCGGCTGCTGTTCCGTTCGATTAACTGCAGAGACAAGTCTAAATTTGGTTTCCGATTCCGCTGAGAGCAGACATGCAAATTATTTATTGATATTCAAAACGACTGAATACATCAATTTCCTAAAATGGAAATGAGACTTACTGACTTGGTACATGTATTATTGGGCTCATTAAAATTCTTTCTATTCTCCATTCAAGAAGCAGAAAAGGTTTGGTACCAGATAGAGGATATACATGAAGTAGTGTAAAAGCCGATAAAAGATTATTATTTGGGTCGCATTGGATAACGGGCACGAAGATTGAGACTTTCCTCAAAAATGCGATTTCGCAAAACGAATTAGATTATTGATTAATAAAAACGTTAACGAAACGAAATGCGGGTTAAAACGTGAACCTTAGATACTCAAGTTTGTATATTCAATTATTACTTGATGATGAAGTTTCATGTCCTTTGTGGAAACATATTTAGAACATTTATACTGGTGCAGCTGTAGAAAGATGATTTAAATCAGGCTTGGGTAACCTGTTTGATTGATCGGAATACATAAGATATTTTTCCATTTTCGTTCGGGTTACACATTCCCTTCAAAGATGTCCATACACTCCCTTCAAAGATGTTGATCGTATTAAAGGAAGCGTACATAATTTTTTTTTTTTTAGGCAAACATGAATCACAATTATTATAACATTGATTTGTGAAGCCAGAATAATAGTAATTTTGTAAAATTAATTACAAAATTAATTTTCTGAGAAAAATTATATAAGACTTTATATATGACTGCCCATATGTAGTTCAGAAGGTAGCTTCGCAAGCCAAGGAAAAATATAAAAAATCCACCTAGGAACTGAAGAAGCAGGGGAAGATGGAGTATAGAGTTGTTCCTATAATAATAGACAGATTTGAAACCGATGGAGGTACTGAAAATCCGTGGAAGAATCGAAAACATCCAAAAGACAATATTAATAAATCAGCTGGAATAATGATGAGATCATTGGTGCAACGAGGAGACTTGTTATCGCTTGATCTGCATTCGGAACAACCAGTTTTTTCTACTTAGAAAACCCAGTGAGTGCCATAGAAAGCGTACAGGAATAATAAGAATAACAATAATAGATAATTACTATTGTTGTAAATAATGTTGAGCCAAGCCTAATATATGCTAATAAGACTGTCCGGTGAGTGCTGAGTCAAGAAATTTTCAAATTCTTCCTTGAATGATCAATAGTCCGAAAGTCTCTATCGAGGAGTATTTTCGGACAGGTAGTCACTCAGTCTCAGCGATAACATCCAGAAATATCTGGATGTAGATGTAAATAGTGTTAACAGTAATGGTAGAAAAAAAGCTATTTATTCATTTCTTGTCAGGCCAGTCAGGCGGTTCAGGAAGGGAAGGGGGCTTTGGCTTACGTCATCGAGCGAAGTGTAGAGATCGGTTCCCTTTTTAGGATAATTAACTGGATCGCCACACAAGGCTCTTCACATGATCTTCAGTTGCTTACGGACTTTGGTATTCCCAAACGGTCAATCATCAAGCCACTGGCCAGACGACGTTACTTGATATCAATGATGTAACGAGAACAGGTGTATACAAGGCTATTTGGCCGTAAGTCAATGAAAAAAATAATAGTAACAATAATATAATGACTAGCCTCTGTCAAATATGAATAACTTCCATGGTTGATTATAAATGGGGGAGGGTTTTGCCAGATTGCTTTATCACTTATTCTCTCCTCCGGCAATCATTGTTGCGTGCCACACACTGTATCCTAGTCACGATATCAGTGGATGAGACAGAACGCAGATGGAAATGGATTCATGCCTTCGCAAAGGCATTGGTGCAGTGAACACAAGCATCCGTAGTTAGAATTCGAACCCAATTTGCTTATTCCGTGTGTTTTCCCCTTCTCCCTTGTACAGCCAGGATCTGTTGCATCACGATATATATAATCATTAGAGTTTATGAGAAATTTCTACGTATCAAATGAATTCTACCCATGATACATTAACCGCTAATTATTAATTCGCTGAGTTTTCACACCAATAGCAACTGATGTGTTACACTTAATTGATTAAGTAACAGAAATCTCCATAATACTTTAGTATACTCTTTATTGTGATAGTTGATTTCTGTCTGGGTGGTCTCGAGTTTTTTCGCAGATTTGCAGCTAATACATATGGAAGTATTTTCACGTAAATTGAGTTTCTTCTTTCTTATGCTTGAAAATGTACAACGAATTATCTAACGGGCAATTGATTCGATTAAACAGTAGATTGACAATTCAGTGGCATTGAACGTCTTGTCTAGACGGGATACAAACAGCTCTTGCACAGGAAAAATCAGGGAAGCCTTTGCGCTTAGACTAAGACGCTATTGACCCAAGTTCCTATTCATAGCTCATGTAGTTCGTGAGAAAATTATCTAGCAATTTTGAATATTTCAAGAAACGTTTGGGTGTTTTGAATGTAACTTGGTAACCAATCAGAGGAGTCCTTACTACGCATATGTAAACATAATCTTCTGTTGGATTACTTAGTCAAGGTTGAAATGCCATTGAATGAGCACGTGTACTTCACATTCACAATAACTGTAAATTCAAGTCTGGTGCCTTTTTTTCCTTTTGCAAAATATCGCATCATCCAGGTTCGTCAGCCCAGAGTTGGCCCCCTGTGATTTCTTGCTTTTTCAAAGCTGAAATGGACTGTGGACAAGATTACAGAGAACACAACGAGGCAGCTGATGACGATCCTGAAAGGAACTTTATGGACTGTTTAGAAAAATTGAATGGACGCTGGAATAAGGGCGAGGAATCCCAAAAGGAAATGTTGAAGGTAATTTTTGGCACCATTACCCCTGGTTGGCAGTTCTATTTGTTAATATCAAATGGTTGGATACTTTCACGACGGATCATTCACAGTGAATAAAGAAATTATTAAATTATATCAAATATCGTTCAAAAGAGAAAAAAGTGGAGGAAAATCATTTCAAGTCTTTGTTATTCTCATGGATAATGCATTGAACCACAAACTCACACACCCAGCCACACGAACATTTTACAGAAGTATCGTAAGTATCAGTGTAAGGACAGGGCTCAAATTTCCATTCATGTTCTTGAAATATCCTTGTCTGATAGCAGTTGATTGGATCATTAAGCCAGCTTCAGTTTAATTAGGGCGGAATTAAACTAATAAGAAAACTGGTAGTTAAATTTGGTTCGACTGGTATCAGGATATTAATTATTTATTTTTAAAAATTGATGATCTTGGATGTGACAGTCTTTTCACTCAGACTGATTCTTGCGTTTGTTACCCTTGCCGAATGAATGCAGGGACATTTAATTAGGCGTATATTTCAATTCTGTAAATAGAATTGAGCCGTCAGCTCTGTAGCGTCATTATGCAGACATGAAATATAAATAAGTTTCTTGTACATTGAATGAATTTGCAAGTATTGTTTTTGCATATCTGTATGTTTGGACATTTCAGTCAGTGGACTACATATTAATCATTGATTAATTCGTGTCGCATCCGAGATGTTCTTTGGGGTTATTAGGCTGATGATTGAAATATATGTACCAAGATATAAGTTATATTTTCTACGTTCAATGATGCAGTATTTTATTTTTTTAAGAAAATTCCACGTAAGCCTTATTAGAGGCACACGGTCCCTGTTTCAGTATGACTATTCTATATAATTACGAGGGTTTCTTTTCACTCCTCAAAATGTCTTCGCACTCTGTGTAGAGTCATGGAGTGACTTTTAAATCTGAAGACTTGAACCACTGAACGCCCAAAACAACTGCCTATCGGCAGTATGAGAACATAGAATAAGAGGTTCAAAGATTTTTCTTTCTTGGACAGTTGAACTCATTCTTCTTTTATTTTTGTTGTTCCTAGAACATTCAGGTCAATTTCGAATTATAAAAGAAAAACAGTCGTCTCATTCAAGTCAGACTCAAAGAACACACAAAAAAAGCCATAACAACAGGCGAATTGAAAATATCTGGTATGGCAAATCAAATGAGGAAGGAGAAACATATAAACTAACTTCTCTTGGTGGAAGTCCAAATAATAGAGAACATCGCTGGAAAGCGAGAAAACCCAAATAAACTGCACACATAAACCAGTCGGCTAAATGTATGTCTACTGAGTATGGGTTTTAACTCGATGTAGTTTTTGATACTCAGACGGTACAAAGTATTGAAGTTAAAATCATCTGCTATCTACATTACAAGCTTTTCAGCTATCAAAACAAAAATTATTTTTGCAACTATCCCTTACTTGTCTCTCCCGAAAAGAGAGTCCTTGTCTCTATATACATAAAGTAAACCTTATAAAGCGTGTAGAATAGATTGACCGAAGAATAGTGGTGAAAAAAAAAGGGTTTTAGTTGTCTGAAAAAATTATTGATGATTCTTTTTAAAACTATAGACAATATAATATCAGAGAATTGCCTCATCAGATTAATTGGGCAATCGGCATTTGCATCGTCTAGAATGCTTTCGAAATTCTGATTTGATAATCCTGTTTCTAATTTCATTAGCAGGCTGCAAGTGGATCAGCGCCCAAAGCCTTTGAAAAGTTGTTTCCTTTGATAGAGTACATGGCTGTTGACATGGCTGACTCCATTCCGAAGAACATTTTCGTTTTTCAGAACTTAAACTGTATGATAGATATACATTCAAATTCATGTATCCACGCGCGTTCATATACAAATAAATAAAAAGATACAAAGATGAAGTTCATGATTCAATAAGAATCGCTCAAATGAACCTACAATTGCCGTTTTTATGCATTCTTCACTTATGAAGAAGACACGAGATTTATTTTATTAACTGACATTGTGAATAAACGAACAAACAAAACTACTCCTGATAAAATCGGACAACATTTGAAATTCTGACTTTTTCTCTGACAAAGATATTTAGCGGGAATCCTTGGATAGATACAGAGGTAATGAACAGGCGGATGTGTGTATGCATTTGTGTGAATGATCGCGTGTGTGTGCGTTCATGAGTGTGCATCTGCGTGCGTTAGTGAGTGAAAGAGAGAGAGAGAGGGGGCTAAGGGAGCTGACGTAATGTTTGTACTCTGTTTCTGGAGAATTCTACTCAGGTAACTAATTTCCCCTTGGAACGGGCAATAAATAACGTGTATTGTTCTGTCAAGGCCGCGATGAAAACAAATAAACAGTTGAAACCGGACAGAGTGGTTACTTGTTTATTTTTGGTAAGATTTCCAACTTCTGCCCTTGTCTTTCCTCACCAAGTTTCCAAGTGAAGAGAAAAAAAAATTGTACATACAAACATATAAGTCTTGAGACGAAAGGAAAACGACACTAAAAATGGTATACATAGATATAAATAAATAATAGGCAACTGAGAAAGCGCAGAAGAAAAAAATACATTTGTCTTTCATTGTTTGACAAGAAGGTTAACAGAACCAATGCCGTGAAACAAAATAAAGTGCACTAACCCAAACGAAGGGAAGGTGCTTTGGAGGAAAATTTTGGCTAAAAAAGCAAAGAGGGAGAGACATTCTCTCTATATATATCTCTCTCATTTTTGCAATTTTGTTTTGTTTTTTGTTTTCTTGGAAATTAACTTCGAAATTGTTTACCAAGCTAGATTTTCAATTATATTATCAAACTATTTTTATACTCCAGCACATTTTCACACGGACTCTGGCATATATATATATATATATATATATATATATATATATATATATATATATATATATATATATATATATATAATGGGAATAATGCATGGCATTATGGGAAGGCTTATATTTAGGATTTCTCCATTCTGCTATTGCTTTTATGCCCATTTTATACGTCTCATCTTATACATCAGTAGTAGAGCTCTAGATTTCAAGGTTTGTATAAATATGCATGGCTAGATAGATGTACATTCAAATTCATGTATACATGCGCATTTATATACAAATAAACAGAGAGATACAAAGATGAAGTTTTTGTACAATATTCTGAATATTGTTTAGTCATGCAGAATTTGGGGAATGGAACTTTACAAAGTTTACAAGCTGCCTATCTTAAAAATAAGCATTCAAAAGTATGTCTTTTGCTTTGGCTTGAAAAAAGATTCCCGCCAGTAGGAAAAATGTAGCCATCAGAGTCACGAAATAGATACTAAGACATATACATGTGATATATGAGTAGAAGTATTTAGAATGGTAGGACTCGTGTATAGATGGATATTAAGAGACATTAATTCGCAGATAGAGAATATATATATATATATATATATATATATATATATATATATATATATATATATATATATATATATATATATATATATATGAGGTAACCAATCCATTGCAAGCTTATGCAATGCTCTTCTATAGGAATAGAGCACTCTGGTGGATGGGGGATTTATGTGTAAATATATCGCTTAAATTCAGCCTTACTGACTGTCCAGTTCCTAGCTCAGAGGTAGGATATCGGTCACCGAATCTGAATTTCAATCCTGTCTCGTGGTACTGGATGGGTTAATGGAAAGTCTATAGCCACACTGAGGAGATGTAATACATCGAAACAGCTATATATATATGGTAGATAGATTCCAAGAAGTGTAAGATGTGTGATCAGAGAGAGATACACAAGGACAGAACAAGATATATTGTACATCTAAATCAATTCTGTCCGTTACGCTGCCCTTATCCCCGACTGAATACTCTTTGGCCCAATTTTCAATGCTCAATACACAGATTGAGAGCCGGGACATGCCAAAACAAATTTCAGGTCACGAATCGCAAACTTTGGTGCCTAATTTTTCCCAAGGGTCAGGAAAATGTTGATTGTTTGTGTAGGAAGTGGCTATGGCAAATGCTTGCGTGAAATAGCTCCCAATACGAACAGAGCTAAAATACAATCGTTGTTATTGTTTCCTTATTTGTACAAACAGACCAGTTGCCACGCAACAGTTCTGGGATTCGGCTGTGAACAGTTACCTTAGCACTTAGTTTCCATCATCTCTGTCGAAGTAGTCTGCTTGGAAACGTACAAAGATATATCATTTAAGGTAATGTTCTCTGAGTCTGTACAACATTTGGTCAGTGAGTAGTGTTTGATTCCACTGAGCAGAGCCCGATTATATATGCGTCTGTGTATGCACGCACGTCTCTCTCTCTCTCTTTCTCTCTCTCTCTCTCTCTCTCTCTCTCTCTCTCTCTCTATATATATATATATATATATATATATACATCAGACTCAGCTTGCAAACTGTAGATATGTTGATACGAATATAAATAGAGAGATGAAGGGGAACAGTTGCATATTTGCTGGTTTCAATAGATAGATCCAACATACACAAATGGCATATGCTTCGTATGCATATTCAATCGAGGTTTTTTGTCTTCCTTTTGTTGAATTGTGTGAAATTCATTAAAACCTAACATAGAGCCTTGATCAAAAGAAAACTCAAAATTAAATACCCGATAGAAAAACGTATTTCAAAGTAATTCTGAAGCGAAGAATCTTTTTGTCACTCGATAGAAACACGACTGAATGGACACAATAAATCATGTGAAACCTTGCCTTGATCGAAAGAGGAATGGAAGTGAATTTTGAAAAAAAAGTTTAAAAACTTTTGTCCAAGTTGGGTACGAAAATCACCCTTCGCCCAAGTGAACATAATGAGATGAGAATCAATACCGGTATAACCTCATTGCTTCCAGCCTGATGTCTAATGATCTAACTGCTGAATAACATCATAAACTCTCACACACACACACACACACACACACGCGCACGTGTGCGGGTTTTATGTGTGTGCGGGCGCGCGTGTGCAAATACGTATAGAGATAAAGAGATATATCCTTACATATATAAATTAGGCTGCGCTTGTTGACCTGCACAGGTATGCCCTGACGGGAGTGTACGCGAACCTATCCAAGGGGGCGCAACCCTTATGCCAATATTCGATCGCACAACCTACCATTCAATACACTCAAACAGTTTCACGGCTACTTTATACCACCCACCTGGTTGTATTGTGTAAGAAGACATTTATCAATGTTTTGTTTTTTCCTCCTGTATCGTCATATGTTCAGTTAGTCATGCTGGGATTTTCTGCTGATATATATATATATATATATATATATATATATATATATATATATATATATATATGGAAGAGAAGAGGTGTTTGATCAACACTGGGGGAGCATGGTGAAATAACTGAGTTCTTAACGGACGAAACGGTTACATGTTGAAAACTGATGATCTCAACAAGAGAAAATATACACAAACCTTGTGTAAAACATTTTTAAAAATCACTGAAGAAACTTATATAAATTACGTGGACAGATATTTGGAAATGACTGACTGAAGTTACACAAAAATATTTTTGAAAAAGTTTTTTTCAATGTGTTTAGTGTATGAAGTTGTAAATCTTTCTATAATATATATATTTATACATATATATATATATATTTATATATATATATATATATATTTATATATATATATATATATATATATATATATATATATATATATATATATATATATATATATATACATACATTTATATATATATATTGCTTGTATTTGTAATGATTACGTTTGTGCGGTTTTGAGTGTAACTGTATCAAACGGAAATGTGACAAAATATGTTCATAGACAAACATTACATACAGACAAGAGGATATATATATATATAAATATATATATATATATATATATGAAGAGAACAAGACATGAACAGATGGACCTCAATAGACATGAAAGAGCTGATGTATATAAATAAATTTATTGCAAGTATAAAGCTTTCATAGATGTGTTCACAAACTCATTCTTTCTTTCCATTATTAAACGATTCTACAGATTTTTTTTCCTTTTTAGTGTCAGCTTAACAAAGGCACAAAGAAAAAGACTATCAAAAGAACACTTACTCGGGGAAATGCCGAATGACCTTGCTAGACAGACATGTCACGAAGACACATGCCTCTCTGCAGAAAAGCTGCCGGCAGAGACGTATTCTAAATTTGAATTATTTCCCCCTTTTTAATGCTCAACTCAGATTTTGAGGAATAGCGCACATTGCCTTTTGAACATTCACTTTATCGATAAATAAACGATAAGAACGGCGCCAAATTGGGTTAATTATGTAAAGGAAAAAGAGAACCATTATCGATCAACAGATGATTGCCATAAATCAATAATGTATATAAAATTGAGCATAGGTCGCAAGAACTCTTAAAAAGACGCGTATGTTTTTGTTCAAATGGAAAAATGAAAACGTGATGAAAAGTTTATGCTATTACAACAACTAATTCATTCATTTTTTTTTAAATTAATTTCAGTAATTTGAAACATGTGTCCTTTGTTGCTCTTTCTGTGTCAAGTGAATTTTATAAGCACTCTACGGTACTGGCTAGGATGAGAATTTGGTCAACTTCCAAGAAATTATGCATTTGAACATGCTGGGCTCTAACTCCCTAGAATTAATTTCTTCTTACAACATTATTCCGAAACTGTGTGTCCCATTTCAAGTCTTTTATCATTAGTTCCTGTTAATTCCCACACTTCAGCGAGAGAGTGAATTCGTCATCAGTTTTTGCCTACGCTACTGTGTCACAGTTATCCGTGCATAACGTCACCGGTTTTTGATGTGGCTATAGTCATCAGTCATTGTTGTTACACATGAAGATGAAGTCGATACCCAATTGTAGGAGTTTAGCAATAGGGCAATATATATCTATATATATATATATATCTATATATACATATATATATATATATATATATATATATATATATATATGTCATCCAATATGCTGCGATGCTTCATCGACAAGATAGTTGATCGTTCTTCACGATGGTCAGTGGTCTGTGTTCGTGCTAAGTTAAAAAATAAAACAAAACAACAGGATTTGGTCGATGAATTTCTTGGCAGACAGATTCTGTCACCTTGGAACTTTTGCATAAAACAATCTTTACTGTGGCTTTGTGTCATATGAAGATAGCATTGTAACATGATATTCTTTTTCGAACCATCATTGAAATATAACCCTGCATCAAATTTCATTCACTATTCTATATTCAATGTGAGCGAATAATGTGAAATGACGAACTACATGATAGAAATTCCACTTTTGTTGATATATGTCTAGCTTCGATTAATCCACTACCCTTTCCAAAAGTGTCATTATCCTTCAATGAGTTTTTTCGGGCAATGGAACACATTGTCTGAGTTGCTTTTGTGGTTAACACAATTTTTTGGCATATCCATTCAACAGCTGGTATATTATTCATCATTCTTCATGTTTTTTCTTTTGAAAAAAAGACCATTCTCTTTTCTTAAGGAGGTTACACCCGAAGAAGACTGCAGACTGGAGGTTCAAGTCTACAATTGAAAAATTAGTAGATCTTAACAAAAATCGTTACAACCCCGATGACGAGAGTTCTGAAGATTTGAAGAGACAAGTTATATAACTCAATACCCATTGATTTGGTGTGAAGTTACTAATAATAACCTTTATAATTTTTGTGATTATAGTTCAGTGACTATGGCGTATTGTAATTATAAATCGATAAATGTTCATTACTATTTAATAAGCGAAATATTGGCTCCTGATGCATTCATATCAAATTATCAATGCATTCTAAACAGAGAATTGATGAGAAGTTAAGTATGTAATTCATGCTAACTCATACACATATATTCATGTATTCATATACACGTATACATATATGTATGTGTATACACTTACAATATTCTTAATTCTTGGAAGTACTGGTTGGTGTCTACATGTGTGCACACATGCCATTCCTTTGTAGATCAATCTAATTTCACAGTGTAATGATTAAAGAAGTTCAATAACGGTCAAATATTCTTATCAACTTTAAATATAAGTGATTTTTCCCACACTTGAACACAGCCAAGTGAGAGAAGGGGTCTGAACTGGTGTAAAAAACGTGGAAAAAGACTCTTATCTTAGTTTCATATACTTAACATTCACATCGCATAAACCAAGATTCTTCGGTCTGGTGTATTCCAAAATTTCAAGTAGGTCTTATAAATCTTTTGATCTATAAATGCAAATTTTACAGAAGTCTTGAACAAATAGCCTTGAATATAAACGTATGTTTTATGAAGGTGATAGATTTATACAGATCTATGTTTATTGTAAGCCTATACCTATATATTATTTTCAAAGTCTATCACTTTCCTCAAAGATCTAATTTTGTATTTGTCAGGATGTCAGGATATTCGGGAAACCGTTAAAAATGTACTGTTTTTTTTTTTCATTTTTATAACTCTTTATAGAAATTTACTAATTTTTTATTTTAATATTCTGTAATTGATTTTGAATTCCAACAAACGATTTGTAAATATTTGTAAAATTGTTTCACCTTCGTTGGTGCGATTGTCCTTTTAGATCATTTACGGTAAAACCTCTTTTCTGACATTTTTCCATTGTTGTCTATCAATAAATTTATAAAACATCTTTCATGATATAGCAAACGACACTGCTATCGTGAAACAATCTGATAGATCGTATCTTACGATACTTATTTGAAAGAACTAACGGATAAATGATCGAACTCACTATTTCTCTTCTCCCTCTATTTACTTATCTTTCCCCCTCTCACCCTTAATTTAGAAACAGATGAACCTGTTGACATTCCAAGGGCGTTTACAAATAAGAGTATCCATTCCAAAAGTTGCAGACGATTGGGCGCCTTCTTATTGCTTGCGTTATTCATTCGACGTTTCTACAGCCTTCTTCCGGTGCACTATCCGAATGTGACTGGGATGAACAGATTTTTTCCCCAATGATAGCAATGCTGTTATGTTAGATTCCGTTGGTTTCTTTCTCTTTCTTCGTGTTGAGAAACAGAAGCCACAATGTGTTGTTTGACATGCGGATGTCGGCAGCCCCCTTAACTTTCCTCAATTTTCAACAGAATTCCCTGTCTACAATCTGGAATTTCCCCCAGATCCGGTCAGTCATTCCAGACCTTTCTAATTCACCTTTGATTATGGATTTTTTTTTGTGCTCATCGAGTCAAACTTCGGAGGATGATACTATAAGTGTCCCTTGCTCTCTATATCTTCTTTACGATCCCTCTCGCATAAGGGATGTGGATTGTTGGAACTAAGGCGTTACCCTGATTGGTATCGTTAGCGTTCAGTGTCCATTCACACCTCCACTCTTCTTTCAACTGTTATCCTCTCAGTCTCCCATTAGTACCCCAATCTTCATTAAGCATTAGTGTTTTTCATTTAAATGTTATGCAAATATAGGTTAGTTTCATGTACAAAAAATATCTTCTACTGCATCCTCTCTTTCCTTTTGCTCTATACATTCCTAAATTATTTTGTGAATCGCAATTCTTGCACCATTCGGTCCTTACCTAACTTTCAAAATTTCTTTCATTCTTACTTTATACATATCCAACAAGCCTGCCTCACTGCGTCTTTCTTTCGTCACCATCCCTTCCAGCTCACTCTCTTTATGTATTAATATATACTCGGAAATACGTATACAGCCGTAGTTATGAGACTAACAGAACACATAGACAAAACTGGCCACGATTAGAGGAAAGAAGGAATAAGTTAAGGGTGTCATTTGAACCACTGTCTACCGTCAATTAGCTAGAGCAGAGGCTGCATAGGTATTCTAATGGCAATGGATGCAGGTTCAGATCCAATCCGGGGCTCATTTCTTTATTACCCGATCATCGCCATTGTTCCGCTCACTACCGTAAATAATTTAAAACTACCTTCCTTATCCACAAACACACACGCATACATATGTATATATATATGTATATATATATATACATATATATATATATATACACACACACACACACACACATATATATATATATATATATATATATATATATATATATATATATATATATATATATATATATATATATATATATATATATAAACACACATATATATCACAATACAAATTAGGAATGCAATATGATATAACATAATACAATATCCGATGTATGATGGGTTTATTCCAAAAAGTGCTCGATACATTCAACATTGAATATCAAATTGATTTAGAGTAGAGCTTGAATTATTTTACTCGATTTTCCTTTCGTTTTTAGCTTTATTTCTTTGCATCAGCGTCCCCCTCTAATTCTTCCACCTTTTTTCCTACTCCTTCCCGTTCAATGTTACAATGAAATCCAGTAAGTTCAACTCCTTGTTGCTCAGAATAGTAACAGATCGGACAGATACTACACTCAGATCCTAGATTCATACAAACAAGCATAATAGCTGTCTGGATCAGTTTGCTTTCAATTTTTTTTCTGATGTTTACAAACGATCAATAACTAATAAGTTACATTAATCAGTATGGAAACAAATCGAAGAATGACATGAACATTTTTTAATAACAATTTCCGTCTTTTTTTTACATTTTACTTCGCTGTTGCAGAATTCTATCTACACAGGAAAATAATTATCAATAGGTGGACACGAAAGCACCTTTCGTGCACCTGCTTTGATCATTCAGCCACATCAACTCTCTGATGTAATTCCCAGCAAGCAAGTATGTATAAAAGTAAATTATATATTAGGCGTGTTCAAAAGTTCCCAACGTCCTCTCTTTTTAAGAATGGAGACTGAATACACAGTTGAAAATTAGTTTTAAATGTTCAATATTCAGAGCTCTTTTATCCTCTGTCGAGAGAAAAATAAAAGGAGATAAATGTCATCGGACAAAATAGATACGCAATATTGTATGTCACCCCTTTTAAAGGTGAGCAAGACAGCTGCAGAAGGAAATGTTGAGCATTATTTCCAAAGTTCATGAAAGGTGTCTTTGACTTGGATGGCAAGCCACCCAACAGCAGACCATAAGAATTTAAGAGAGATGTCCTGCAAGCCTTTTCAGAAGATAATCCCACTCAATCGATGTTGGAATTTGGTGCTGATCAGTCAACTGCTCAAAGACTTTTACAAAGTATGGCAAAGTTTCAAAAAGAGCAAAAATTGGTTTTGCATTGATTGATAGAAAGAAAAAGCATTGGACAACTTCTCACCATCTTCATTCCACTTCTTGCCGGACATTGAAAAATATTTTTCTTTTTTGTTTCGTGGAAGACTTCTAATAGATATATAAACTGTTGGTTCGCTACGATTATCCAAGGCGTCATAAGTGGATCCAGTACAATGTACAGCATTAATATTAAAATTTCAACCTTTGAATGTATCTAGTGACACATGAAAGAGAACAGTATTACGAATTGCAGAAGCCCGGGGCAAACCGTTATATCATAGCTTTACAGCTGTTACCTTCGTAATTTGATCGCTGATATTGGAGAATAGAAGGTCATTTCCAGGACAGGGAGGCCAAAAGATCACACCGCTGCATGACATCGCTCATCCATATGTTGTTTTGTCGACTCAAAATACCTTAATGGAGGAAGGACTGGGAAATTCTCCATCAATTCACCAGACTAGGTACCATTGGACTATCTTTTGTTCCGAACAATGCCACAGTCTTTATTTGATCAAATTTTGATGTTTAATCGAAGAAATCGATAAAATATTTTCATTGACAACTCTGGATCGTTTTTAATAAAAAGGAATTCGAAAGTCAAGATAAATATTTTGACGATGAATATACGAAGTATTAATTATCAATATAAAAAAAAATGGTTGGAACTTTTGCGTGGACCAATTGATACTCGTAATACCAATTGTCAGAAATGCATAATTCAGGAATTTTAGTCGGGTTATTTATAGCTTAGGACCATATCTAAAAGAATCTGGAAATTTTGAATATATATAGATATGTGTGTGTGTGTGTGTGCGTGCGTGTGTGTGGTGTATGTGTGTCGGTGCAAAGATGATTGCAGTTTTCCCCCCCCATTAACTTCAAAGCAGTATATTTCAAGCTTGAAAATTACGAATCGAAGTAAAATCTCCCAGAATCTTCATCGAGCTGCTTTCTTGTTGATGAAGATCTCTTCTTGCAGGGAGTGGTCGAAATGCTTGAAGAAATTGGTAATCGCTCGGAGAGATATTCGATGAGTAAGCTGGATGAGTTAGAATTTTGTTGACTAGTTTGTTCAAATTCTGCTGGGCCATTCCTGGAACACGTCATGTTTCTTTTTTTTTTTTTTTCGCTTTTCCAATTTGGTGCAAGTGTAGTTCAACTTTTGAATTGTGAACATCTAGTTCCTCTGTAAACATTCCAGATGTTTCGTCCAGATCTGCCTCAATAGTGGCGGTTGTCCAAATATTCAAGGCTCTTTTATTTCAAAAAATAAGCATCAAAGTTTAAAATAACAAAAACTGCAATTATTTTTGCACCAACCAAATATATAAGTATAAATCATTTGACACACACACATAGATACATATATACATATATATATACACACACATATATATATATATATATATATATATATATATATATATATATATATATATATATATATATATATATGTGTGTGTGTGTGTGTGTGTGTGTGTGTGTGTGTGTATTGTTGTAATATGCAATAAAAAGATGAAGGATAGACTATGTTCTATCATTTTTTTTACTAGTATCACCTTTTGTCTTAATTTCTGTTGCTTTCTGTTGCAAATCGCAGATCCTAGATTGACATTTCACGATCGTTAGTAAGCAGTCTCGAACTAGACTTATTTTCGATCCAGGCTGCTTACTAAAGATGTTAGGAGTTGAGTTAAAAGCCGCAAAAACCAAAATGGAATAAATTTACTCAATTCATCAATATTTTATAATTGACAATGCCTCATCAAAGAGATTACAATTAATATGTGAAAAGATAGTGGTATATTCAGTGTTCCTATAAAAATAAGGAATGAAAGCTACATGGCTAGATTTGAATGGCTGTAACTAGTTGACTTTGTAGCCTAATCAGTAAGAGCTGAAGTACTGAATAGTTTTGTGGTATATACATTATATAAAACTTAACTGAGTTACTAAAAATTAACATTCTATGTACTCATGAAGCAGGAACGTATGTGTGCTTATGCAAGATCAAGTGCGTAGATAAACTGAGAGAAGAATGACGTGTGGTTACGGTGGTTAAGGTAACGGAATACCGTAACATAACTTTCTGTGAAATAGTAAAAAAAACCTCCCATTGTTTGACAGAAAGAAACTCCCGTGCGTTTAATCAACGGATAGGTCGTTGGCTTTCCCAATGGAGGTGCCTGTTGATACTTTCAGGTCGGTTTGGTTCAGGAATTTATTAATGGTTCTGTCGCCAAACATGGTGAGAGGATTTTCGCAAATAGCAGAGGAAGAGGGAAAGGAAAATATTTTAGAGAAAACCAAAGGAGCGGTTCAATAGGAGAGAAAACAGAGTTGGAAATTAGGAGAAAGAGGAGAAAATCTGAAAAATTTGAGTCAGTTTTTTGTCTTTCTTGATTTCAAATTGAAATAACGAAAACATTTGCAATCCAATATGGCGTAAAGCAAAGAAAAAATACCGTGGATTTATATGAGAAAATTATTTTAGCGATCCCAGATACGAACGGTGATTATGATATGTTAGGCATAGTTGTTGGAGGTTGGGATGGTGGTTATTACAGGAGGATGGGGTGGATGGGAGAGCGAATGAGAGGGATAGGGTGTGTGCTGCTTCTCTAACGACCTGTTGTTAAACAAACGCTGAACGCTATTTTCGCTAATCGCTTTTTTCGGAAAAGCGAAGAAGTGACGTAGAGTGAACTTTTGGAAGTGGGGGATAGCTGTTCAAGTACACAAAAGCAAATGAGGAAAATGAAAAGTGCTTGATAGAGAAAGTAAAGAAGGGAAGAAAGGAAGAAAGAAAAAAAAAAGAAAGAACGAATGAATTTTATAACCCAACGACTAAAATGAAGAAGGCAAAAATGAAAAGAGTAAACACTGTAGAAGCAAGAAAATCTCAGAATGAAAGAAAGAATGAGAAAGGAAGTAAATAACATTTAGTTGAGAACAAAGACAGACAGAATGAAAAAAAGGTGATGAAAAATTAAGGAAAATAGCAGAAGAAACAAAGAAAGAAAAGAGAATAAACAAAGACTAAATAAGAGAAAACCAGAAAATCTTATCTAGAAAACGTGTCCCCCCAAAAAAAGCAAGAAAATTAAGACAAATAAAATAGATGAAAGGAAAATAACAAAATGGTAAATAAGTCTGAGAAGTAAAATTTCAAAAGAGAAACGAAAGAAGAAAATAAAAGAAAATAAAACGGGTTAAATAAAGATCCCAAGAGGAGACATTACAGCACAAAGAAAGGAAGGAGAGCAAATATATAAAAAGAAGAAAAAAAAAAAAAATGAAACAAACGTTGTGTTGATCGATTAGGAAAGACAAGTGAATAAATTTTCTATTTATAACGATTTGCGTCAATTGATAAATCTAGTTCATTCGACACTCGACAACTTTTTTTTCCATGTTTGTTCATTAATAAAGCACGCAAGTTTACCAAAGGCGCAAATGAATATGGTGTTTCCAATGTAATAAATAGTGAATGAGAAGTAAAAAAAAAAGAAAAGAAAAAAGAGTGGAAAGAGACTGGGATAAATTTCAAGATGCAAAAATGAAAGAAAGTACGTTTTGGATTTGTATTTTGGTAATTTCATACTTATGAATAAATTTCACAGAAACATAATTTTATAACCCGCTCACACTTCAATCTCTTTGTTCTCAAATATTTTGCTCGGTAGCTTCGTCAGGGCACCTAACTGACGAAGCAACTGCAGGTTAGCAAAAAATTTGTGAACAAAGGAAATAAGTTTAAGTGTGTTATATAATTATTGTCTTGTAAAATCTATTCATAAATACGAAATTACCAAAATACAACTTAGTATATGACACACGGAATCTCATAGGATCATTGGCTGAAAAGACCAATGACCGTATACATGAATTTTGGATTGAAGATGCATAAGAGAACTAAGCGGCTGCTTTGGGCAAGTGGAAGTGCAGGTCACCCAATTAAATTGTGCTTAGGTTCTCGTAAATGTGGTTCGGGGGCCCCAAAATAAAAAAAGATGTACTTATGGCCTCATGAAAAATTCGGCCGGCCCTGGTGATTTACACAAACGAAGACGAGAATAAAGAAAAGCAGCAATTGAATGAATGAAATTATTGGAGTGTGGTGTTATAAATAGTGGTCAACAGTGGGAAAGAGTTACAATATATATATATATATATATATATATATATATATATATATATATATATATATATATATATATATAGAGAGAGAGAGAGAGAGAGAGAGAGAGAGAGATAGAGAGAGAGAGAGAGAGAGAGAGAGAGACGGGGGGAGTAGTGGCTGCAAGTAGTAGAGTTAGAAATCCGTAAAGACATCGGGAGAGTTGGGAATCCAAAAAGATATGGGGAAAGTTTGAAATCCAGAAAGATATTGGGAGAGTGGCAAATCCAGTAAAATATTTGGAGAGTTGGAAATCCCAAAAGATATCGTGAGTGTGACAAATCCAGAAAGATATTTGGAGAGCTGGAAATCCAGAAAGATATTGGGAAAGTTGGAAATCCAAGAAGATATTGGGAGAGTTGGAAATCCAAAAAAATATCATGAGTGTGACAAATCCAGAAAGATTTTTGGACAGTTGGAAATCCAGTAAGATATTGGAAATCCAAGAAACGATGGAGACCATCCAAACGATAGCACTATTGATACCCACGATTATATCTTTAAGTGGACTAGTGATTTAATTATTATGATTATCGCTTAGTTACGAGCGATGATCACAAGGTACTACTAGTCTGAAAATTAAGGAACGAAAACAACCCTTTTAAAAGTTGGAATATATACTGTACAATCATAAAAATATATAACACTCTCTCGTTAGTAAATCAAGTATAGGTTACCTCCGAGGAGACAAAGACCTATGAATGAATGTAAACTAAGAACGTTGGATGAAGCGTGCTTGAGAATTAGGGGATAAAGAGTGAAACATGTATTAAAGTGAAAATAAAATTAGAAGAAGAAAAATCAAAGCAAAAAAAAAATAGAAAAAAAAATAGAGAAAACAAACATTTTTGATACGAAACAAAAATTTTAAATAAAAAGCGAAAAAGTTTTAGCGAAAAGCAACTCAAAGTAAATAAAAGACAATTTAAAATATGAATTGAATTAAAAACCCAACAAAATTAAAGTAAAAACCAATAAAATAAAGTGAAAAATACGTTTAAGAAAATAAAGTAAAAAAGTTTTTAAAAAGTATTAAAAAATAACAAAAGAATTCAAGTAAAAAGATTTTTTTAAAATGAAAATTGTATTAGCCAAAACAACAAAACCGATCCCACGACGCCCACATGTGTGTCTTTGATATCAAATACGTAATAGAAATTTTGTATTGAAAGTTAGCGAATGAATACAGCATAGCTACTGCAATTACAATAACCGGTTTGTTATGAATTTCGCTTCTTCCAATACTCCTTTTTCGTTCAGTATTTAAATACCGTATCCAATGGCATATAAGAGCCCCCTCATTCCAGAAAGGAATATGAAGTAAAAAAAAGTTTCCCTGCAACGCTTTCCGTTTATTCCCCGGGTTAGTTTCAACTCCTGTGATCAGTCTAAAGCAGGAAAACGTAGTTCAAGTTTAACTTTCGAGCCATTATCAGAGGAAAAGAAGATCTTATATGCCACCGAATACATCACGTTTTAAATGAATGCATGCTGAACTGAATATGGAAAGGAGAGAGGAATGCGTTGTGAAGCCATCATATAGATTTGCCTTACAATCTATGCATAACATGCGCTTGTTACAAACTTATGTATTAATTTATTTTATTTTGCTTCGTATAAATCGCATTTTTCCAAAGATTCTGGGCTAAAAAAAGTCCCTACGGAAACAGAATAGTGATTCATATTTGTAAACTTAATCATATGCCCTGGATAATCTATTTGTTTTTCTAAGCTCAATTGAAGACTGCAAACTATCTATGGTTACGTATTATACATGGAGAAATACGTAAAATATGATACTGCACGTCGCATTACGATTATCAGTACGTGAAAACGGAATCGGCAATTCATATTCGAATTTCAGCTGAGGCTGCTTGTGTTCTCTTTGACTTGATGCCCTTGAGAAAGACATGAATCGAAATCCCAGTACTGTGTTCCATTACGAGAAGTTTCGTTCCCATCATGGTTGACGTAGAAGAGAGTGTGTGGGAGAGAGTTTGGGGAGACCGCTCTACCACAAGCGCTACCCTGGCACTAATAGATGTGAAACGTTGTTACACCATTGGAAAAACTTGACAGAAACCTGCGCTTAACATTTTTTCTGGTATTACACCCCCCAAAATATTCTCACCATGCACATAGAATAGGATATATTTTGGTGCATGCAAATAATGATTCAGCTGCTTAGATTTAAACTAAATAATTCTCAATATAAGACATAAATCTCGGACAGAGGTCGAAAAAGAGCGCATTTATCCCAAGATACATCATATTTAATCGAAGGAATATTAACAATCTACATATCCACCGTCTCTTTGAAATCAAAGATTGTTACATTTTCAAGTTCACCGAACGCATTGCACAGTTGTCCCTGAGTTTAGAGCTGCCTTGGGTCTGTGCTTTCCCGGACATGTGCTCCATTTAAGACCCAAAATTTTCAACTGGAAGGAATTTAAAAAATCCTTCAGAAGTCCAGAATTTCAACTTCTTTCATTTTGTCCTCGGAGAAAAAACATGAAACATTTTCTCCATAGAAGAAAAATAAAACAGTAATGACGAGAGAGAGAGAGAGAGAGAGACACAGACAGACAGACAGACAGACAGAGACAGAGAGACAGAGAGACAGAGAGAGAGAGAGAAGACTGGGGAAAAGGGCAGTACGCCTATTTGCAGTAGGTGACTTGAAAGTTTTGCAGCTAGCATGTTTTGCCATGAAATGCTTTTTCTTGTTCTTCAGGCACACGCATTAATTTTTTCATAATGCTATTACAGCCATAAATAGATTGTTGAAAGCATGTCATTTTTTCGTATGACCTTTTACTGCAGCATTTGTTTTCCTTGCTCAAAATTTGAGGCATTTTAGCAATTTTCACACATAAGTCAGCCGATGTCGCTATACTATTTTAGTGTGCTGACAGCTATGACTGTGACTAAGAACGTCATCTTTTTAATGACCGTGACCAGGAACGATCGCTTTTTTGCAATGTTCAGATATAGGAAGTGTACCGGAGTTGGTAAAACAAAACACAACAAAAGACAATGTTTACCCTTGCACGAAGATCTCAAAATCAAGGATTTGTTGAGTAAAGTAATGGCTCAACAAGTTTCCGTTCTCACTGGTATTTATATCTATATAAGTTGATATTTTTTTAACTTCCTACGAAGGAAAATGTGACACAGGTTGGGGTTCTCTGTGGTTCCCCACACGCTTACGTGCAAGTATATGCAAAAAAAACGGGGGGGGGGCTAGAACTTGTAGTCTCTACAAAAAAGGCGTCAGAGCGACTTTCGACCCTCCCTTCTTTGAGGTACTTTCCCGTTGGAATCTCCGTGGACTAGGAATATCTTCGTCGATCTTGTACCCTATCTTGCCCGGAGACAAGGCTGCTCCCCGCCTGGCAGAATTGAGATGGAAAATAACTTATCAAAAATATGAATTGCGCCAAGAATTTTCTGGTACTGACGTATGTATATATATTTTTTCTAATTTCAGATAGAATTAATAAGATCTTTATGAAAGAAACAAGAGAATAAGAAAAATAATTATTTCAACATCTGCATCCGTAGTTGATGTTTCCAACCTTTATAATCTTGAAGAAAAGGAATTTCAATGGCGATACTTCTCCGATAATTCTTTCATGTACATATCTTGTTCCCTATTAAAATGCAACCTCTCTTTGATATTTTGTCAATAGTTAAATACCTGTAATTCTAGAAAATAGAAATAAAATGAAAATTTTACATATAATCTAAGATATTTCTTCTACCAATGCTTATTGTGCTTATTCCTCGCTAGGGTAAGATAAGGTTTGGTGGAACCAAATATAACGGAACTATTACGAATCTTACGGCAAAGACAAATATTCTTCTTTACACGTCTAATTTTTCAACTTTGAAAATATTCATAAGTCGACAGCTACTCAACAGAATGAAATTATTCTAACTAGATAAGAACAATATGGACACAATTTCACAGGAAAATCAACACCTGAGAAATTTTGAAATCTGGTAAAAATCAGCATATTGTTAGATTTTGATAAAATATTCAATACTCAATTATTAAAGGACTTATTCGAAAAAAAATATTTCATCGGATATCTATTGTAAGAATCTTTTCATTTTGTCCATACGTTGCTTTTTTCATTGATTTTTACTCATTTAACAGATAAATTCTTCGAGATATTAATCATGTTTATCTTAATTAGAAAAACGCTCAGGAATTGCTCTAACTGGGAGTCTCACTTTAGGAATGAAAAATAGGAAAATCAAGTGAAATATTTCCCTCCTTATCAATAGTTTTATTCGATTATTCAGCATTTCTATCGATTCGAGTTCGAGCAGTTCCCGAGCGCTTTTCTAAAGAAAGTAAATATCATTGATACCTCTCGAGGATTTATCAGTAAGCTGTCTAAAAATCAATGTAAAAGGTAATGTACAAATAAAATATATCAACAAAATGATAAAAGGTAGGGTAGGAATCATATTTTTTTTCAAATTCTACTTTTCCAATATTTGGAATTAATTTTTCTTTTTTTTTTTTTTTGTAATTCATCCTTTAACAGATAAGTATCAAAAATGTTATCAATTGCTGGTCTTCCGATATCTTTTGTATTGCCAATGTTGACTAGAGTCAAATAAATTCATACAGTTTGGGTGTAATTCTGAGCATTTGATATAATAGCCATAGGAAATATCATATGACAATATCTCAACGCTATTCCCAGGAAATAACACTGGTTCTGGGATTTAATCGCATTGCTAGATAAGTTCGTAGCTAGGGATTTTTATCAGATTTCATAAAACGCTGGTCAATTTAATGATAAATCTCATCTGTAACCTATCATCGATCGCCAATACAGAAAATAATTCAATTGATTATATAGTTCATTCCGATGTTGGAAATAATGCAATGATATCAAAACTGCCCCTTGTTTTGTTAAATCAAAATCACTTTCAAGAGACTTCGGAAAAAAATTACCGAGAAAGGTTTACAGTCTTAGACGCCATAGCAGCTGCAGGTATCATAAATATTTAAATGGGCACACTTCTATTATTTATTAATTTTTTTTTGCTTTGATGAAGAACAAGTATGATTAACTTCAGAGATAAAACAAGATCCAATATTAACTCTATAAGTCATTCATACGCAAGCATCATCTAAGAAGCTTGGTTGCCAAATTAAACCATGATTTAGAAAAGACAATAACATTTCCCATACAACTCAAATACAGTGGTCTATTGCACGAAGCGATTTATCAGAAGAAATTCTTAATACTAACGTTTTTTCTGTTCATTACGTACTTAATCAATTACTTGGAAAGTCTTCGATATTTGTCTGAAATTGATATTTATTGTGATGCAAAAAAAAGGTGTCAAAACAGACTTTCCTGGCACGAGAGAATTCTCCACGGTTCGGAAGTATCTAAAAAATTCATTCACCTCTATACATAGATTGATTCGAGTCAGTCTCCTCGTCATTTTGTGTTTGACCAAAGGAGTTGTCATTGGTTAGGAATTTACGAGAGCATTACTAACAAAACAAGTATATCTGGATCGAATACGATCAACTTGAAACTATGGTTTTCAATTGATTCTGCTACCTGAGAAGGTAAAATGGATATGGGAGTATGGCCCCAGGGCTAACACTTGTCAAACTCTATGGTATGCCAGTAACGAGAAATTTAATCGAGATATAAGAGAGCGTAGGTAGATGTGTATTCAAGCTTTTCCATGTCATTCATAGAAAGTGAACAAAAACAAATTGAGCCAAAATTCAGTTTTACCTGTTCCATTTCTCCTGACGACACATACACACACACACACGTGTGTGCGTGTGAGTTTCTGTCGCTAGCCGAAAGTAGAGCGTTCCTATGAAGCCTTTCGTAGACCGAAATAGTGCGAAATGAAATGGAAATTGCTATTAATTTGTATGAGAAAAACCTTTCAACGTTCCAAGACCAAAAAGTAAAACTTTTCTCTGCTTGTCAGTTTTATGCAATGCATAATACCCTTTACGAGGTCTCTTCGGCTTTTCTGATACCTTAGAACACAGTAAGCAAATGAGTGCACAAAATAAATTGAGACGAAACACAGATGCTCACAGACACAGTTCAAAGCTATGCCGACCTGATGCTGAGATAATGAGTGCAGCTCCCCGGGGATAGTTGAATCTATTCGGCTATCTATCTATCTATCTATCTATCTATCTATCTATCTATATATATATATATATATATATATATATATATATATATATATATATATGTGTGTGTGTGTGTGTGTGTGTGTGTGTGTGTGTGTGTGTGTGTGTGTGTGTGTACCAGTTTTTATATTATGGATGGTTCGTAATGAATATTTAAATGCATTCAATTCTATTCAACGGACAAGTTATTGGTAGATAGATAGATAGATAGATAGATAGATAGATAGATGGATGGATAGATAGATAGATAGATAAACACAAGGTTCTACTCAAATGTTCTGTATCGGGCAATATAATCATGAAAGAAAATCACTTGAACTATGACCTATAGTTTCCACCTTTTATCTAGAAGTAGGTATAAAGCTCTCTCGGTAATTTTACTTCACATAAAAGTTAGCGACTAAGTCCGTGTTACCTTCAGTTCGCGCGAGTTGTTCAAATTACTCACTGTTTTGTGTGTCGCCATATATATATATATATATATATATATATACACATAAGTGAAGAAATCTTTTTGCCCATACCTTTTGTTTCCGAATGTACATCTCAAAATGTTGATTGAATGGTGTTAATCAAAGATTAGATTGAAAATATTACATCACAAGTTGGTTGAATATACATAAATTCTGCAAGAATCATTAAACCTCATCAGAAACATCAACCTACTATCTATCAACTCCCCATCTTCCCTACATCCTTTCGACTGAAAATTGAAATAGTTTCAATAATTCAGTTCAACTTTAAAATATCGAAATGTTTAATTTATAAATGTATACATATGTGTGCATTGCGTAACTGAAAAATCGTTCTATTAGAGTTTGTAAATATTTTAATTGTATTCCTTTTTAATTTCTAATGCGCCATAAATAATTAGCAATGATAACTTTACTTTAAATTTGAAAGTTATTTCATAAATATTTTTGATGAATTTATTCTTTTTTTCAATTTAAAATAAATAAGGCAGCCATTCAAATAAGTTTTGCATTATTGATTTGTTCACATATATTAAAAGAAGAGCCTCATACTTTCAAGTGATCGGCAAATTTTAAAGACTTTTTATCAACATATACCTATACATAGTGTAATGTGAAAAATTACCCACAAATGTACGTGCACACATACCAACACACAAAACACGCACTAGCCCACACTAACATATACATGTGTGTGTGTGTATGTATATTTGTTGATATTATATTTAATTCATTTATATTATTTAACATATATTTTCAATGAACTTACTCTGACGCTACATAAAAATGCCGAAGAGCGACATTTTGATCCTTGGTAGAGTACACCTATACTCGAATTGTAGGAAGAAGTGCCGATCCATACGTGAATAATTCCGACAATCCCGACGAGTACTATGCCAGTTATTATTACAAACATTTCAACTATGATAACAACAATATATCTTGACTGATTTTTACAAAGTGAACAACTTTCCGGATACCGAAAAGTCGCTTTACATGAGAGTATTCCTCAGGTTGAGTTTTTTTTTTAAGAGTTCGTTCTTTCGTGTTCCTCTCTTATATAGTAAACCTGGTACCCGCCTTGCATGTCTTTCTGGATAATTTTATTATTAAGGTTTAAATCATTATATACTCACCCTACATAAGTGATACAGATATGGAAAAATAGTCCAGTGCAATGCTGGCTTCTATCAAGGTTGACTAGGGGATAACAACTTTTAGTGATATTACGACCTGGGCAGTAGTTATGGGAGAATGGTTTGCACGTGAGTTCACTCTCTTCACCGTCGGCCATCGTGGTATGACAGAGATAGTTTTTTGTCAAACGGAATAAAATAATTTGTATGTACACAAGGATAGTAACAGGTAATGCCTGCATTTATTAATGAAATATATATGAAATATCATTTACAGGATAATTTTTAACTGATAACTATTTTTTATTGTACACACGAAATTTACACTCATACACCTGAATTAACCCGTATACGTTGTAAATTGAAGATCAAATTTCTTACCCGTCCTTCCTTCGATCTCATTTTGAGTTGAAAATATTCAATGTATCATCTATTATGATAGGAGCTATCCAGACTAAGTGTCTTCAACGATTTCCAACGAATTATGCGAATTGAGTCAACACTTTGATTTTATCATTTAGTTTGTGTTATGCACAATAGTTTACATCCATTACTAAAAGTTGATTAGTACTTTCTTTCATCATATTTTTTTCTTAGTAACTTTTTATCGGTACTTGCTCTGACCGTCAGTGTACAGTAATGTGTAAACAAGTCATATCGGAAATGGAGGATTAAGAATAAGCTCTCGGCGCGGCTCGAACTCGCGTTACGATCACCTATCTACCTATCTATAACATTGCCTTTACCGATCAACCAATTAAGACTGACAGACCATTAAATCAAACTTATTATCCAACCATACCAGATCGTTCGGCGCCATATTTGTTATTGTTCTTGCGTACACTATTTGTAGTAGTAGTATTATCCTGATTTATTTCCCATTAAATGAAGCATTGACGGTCTGAGTAAGTTGCAATAAAAAGCAACTGAAAATGAGGATAATAGAAAAATGCTTGTCAAGGATTAATAATGGTTGACAATGCTTCATCTAATAAAAAATATATTAGGATAACATTCAACAAGTATTAAAAAAAAACAACTTACCGATACACCAACCATTGATGTCTGCTTTCCAGCTACCTGGAAGATTGTATAGCTTAAGTCATATTTATAGAAAAAGGTAATAAATTGGAACAGTAATCAATTTTGCTTCATAATTACATTAATTTAAATAGTATACGTATTAAAGAGAAAGATGTTTATATAGCTAGAAATGGTGCCTGAATAATTATATATATATATATATATATATATATATATATATATATATATATATATATATATATATATATGAACACAAAGAGAAAATCATTGATAAATAGAGAATATTTCTATACATACAAGTATACACACACGGCAAACACACATATGCATGGTTTGTGATCT
>OY735205.1:17670368-17682868 GCA_963457665.1 Thysanoteuthis rhombus
CCCTAACAAAGTTTGGGCGAGTGCCCAAGGCTGTAAATTTGGAAAAATTAAGACAGGATTTGAAAAAAAAAATATTCGATCTCAGAGGAACTTTTTTTCTCGGGGATAATTAACCAAAGTGTTAAATTGAATGTTAATTGAAAATGTTGCAATTATAAAGATTCTGTTTAGTGGGAGCTAAATACACACAGACGCACAAATACGCTCGCACAAGCATTTTTCATGGGACAATCATAAAACAAAAGAGTGAAAGTAATTACGAAAGGCTTGGATATCAATATGCTATTGACCAATAAGTATACGTAGCTTATTTTAAAAAAAATATTTCGATGTTCATATCTTTCATCTTTGGGACAAAATTTAAGGATGTTGTGAGTTACATAAGTTATGACAAATATATTACAACTATTTAATTTGTTGGCTTGATTCTAATTACTAGCATATAAATCAATGCCCTCGTATACACTTCATAAAATTAAACTCCGGTAAATTTCTTCATTTGTTTATAGAATGATTTGAATATGAGTAAAGACATCGATCAGAATCATCAATAGTATCAAAAATATCTACGTAAGTACATCAATAACTTGGTGCAAATTCCAAGTACACTGGAAAGGTTGTCTTTGAAGATTTTGCGTAAAATCAAAACTGCATACTCTTGAAACTAAATGAAAAAAAAGTGTTCAGAAAGTAATTGATCAAACGAAAAAAAGCAAACACAAATGATATTTTCTGCCTTTCATTTATTTCTACGTTTCGACTTTCCATTAAGAGTCATCATCAGGAAGCGTAATCATAAGATAACGCTCTGCATGCTATGACATACTGAGAGATGAAAAGAAAGTTTCATCGATTAAAAGTCAATTTTAGGAAAAACAGAGAGACTTTGTTTCACCAGTGAGTGTAACCATTAATCCATACATGATCATCTTCATCAACAGTAACAACAACAGCAACAACAACTTCAAAAACTGTGATATCTTTTTTCATTGTTTCAGTGTATATTATAATTATATCATGTTAATTCATCTAATATAATGTGATATCAGTATATTCATACGAGCGAGAGCATGCCTATGAGCCAACACAAATATATTTGCATGTACAAATAAAATTTAAAAAAAGGAATAGATAGGAAAAAAGCGCAAGTGTTATTGTAAGCTTTTTCCCCCCTTCCCTAACATATGCACGCATCTAAAAAAAAAAATATTTGGCTTCGATATTTTCAGCCAAGGGCCATCTTCCATTGTTAAGTTCGTATGGATAATATTATTTTAAACACTGAAAGGTCGATAATAACCTAATAAATGCATATGAAACCATGTGCTTGTCCACGCTGCTAAGCAAATATCAGCTGTTGTCAGTCATTGCATCCGGAGCGTATTATAGCGAGGAAGGAGGATGAGTGGGTAGATAAGACGCATATCGGCTAAACATGCAGATCAAAAAGAAATACATACGGACGAATAGTCACAATATTTGCTTCGATTTATCAGACGCGAGAAAGGTCTTTATAAACACCAATTACAAAGCCGCTAAAGAAAATAATAGCATGGACTACTGGGTCGGAGAGGCCTCTCAATGAACACACACACATACACACAAATATTATGCATTTATAATATACCAGGGTGGATCAATAAGTTCACAGCCTGACACCTATTTTTTATGAGCTGAATTTCAAACTGGAATGATCACTGTTCAGAGGTAACTCGAATAGCGCGGTTTTTGATTCAGTACGATCAACATATCGCTCAGCAAAGAAATGTTACTTAGCATGAGCTAGCAAAAAAAAAAAAAATCAAATAGTTCAGTTTTGAACAGTGTGGAGAATTTGGGAACGTGTTAATCGCATTAACTGAGGTGTACCCGTATAATGTTCGATCTACGGGATTAATATTCACAACTGAATTGGGTTCAAAAAGGGGAGGAGATTATGTTGAAAAATAGTTATTTATTGGGCGAGATAGATTTTTCAACAAGAAAAGGTATTTTGTTGAAAAATATACGTATAGGATAAAATAAATGTTCTTTTCCTGATTAGGCTGCTAATTTATTGATGAACCCACGTATGCTCACACTCCACCCAAACACAAATGCGTATGATATTTTTTTCAACAAGATGGGTATGTTCAAGTACATAAATATGCGCACACGTGTGCATATTGAAGTATACAGAAATTTACGACGTAAATTTGTTCAGGAAGGTTAGCTTAGTTTGTGAAACAGGCCAGAATATTGGGGCACCTAGCGCGGACTGAACGCACTATATGTGTGATTTGGTCTGCGAGGCGAGTATGTTAATCATCTGGTTACGGTATGCATGTTAACGTGACTAAGTGGATGGATCTGTGGGAATTTGGCATCGTTAAAACGGTAGAAGAATGATCGAGAATATAGGTATCATAAATGTTGCTAGTTCGGTAAGGCACCTTTAATATCTCAAAATGAAAGAACGAAACTATATATACAAAAATGTAAGAATTTTACAACTTACTCACACACATATATATATATATATATATATATATATATATATATATATATATATATATGTAAAAAAATGATTTTTAATATATGTGCTCAATCAAGGTATTATGATAATATACTTATGAAATCTTCATTACAAATGATATAAGTAAGGAAACATTTATAGTGAGGATTTTATATATATATATATATATATATATATATATATATATATATATATATATATATATATATATATATATATATATATATATATATATATATATATATATATAACTGGCTCATATTTCTGCCCTCTCTGGACCTCAACTTCAATTGTAAAAAGTTGTATGTATCGAGCATTCTATGAAATAAATCCATTACATATCAGAAGTAGCTCTATATTATTAACATATTATATTATGTTATGCTACTAGCCTGATCTGTACCACATGTACTGCACACACACACACACACACACACACACATATATATATGTATATATATATATATATATATACATATATATATATATATATATGTATATTTATATATATATATATATATATATATATATGTATGTATATATATATCAGTTAACCTTTCTTATTTACATACGAAAGAAGGGGTGTCTTGATCTAATAAATGTAAATACAGTCAAAAAGTGTGTGATCGAGCGCTTTCGGTCATGCTTCTGGTCCCTATCAAGTCCAGAGGCAACTATGGATGTTGAACGTCTTTCGAATCTTTTTCATGGCATTAAACTCCGCGTTTGCCATTGGTGCATTTTGGTGACGTAACGCACAGGATGACAATTAAAATGAATTCCTCACTGGACCCAATGTATGTCAGTTGTTGAAATCGTTTCAAATCTCTTTTCCTAAGCCGGGAAAGATTGTTTAGTTTAGTTTCAGGCTTCTTGATTTTATAACGTGTGTTTCGAGGGTTTGTAGCTTCTTTTTCTTCTCATTACAAACCGTTTTGTAGAGCATACATGTATAGATCACAAGTATTTGCCAAAGGTTTGTGGAAGTATCAGGGTGTAGCAAGATATTTTAATGTGAGTAGGGATAGCACTTTGATCTGACGGATGGTATGTAAACCTACGTAATAAGCTGGTGGATATATGTGGAACAAACGAATTTGATGTTTGTTTATCATTGAATACAATCTCATAAAGGTCAAGATAATTCGCAGATCTATGTTGGTCTTGTATAAACGCTCGATCAAACTTTAGGGCAATATTTACGTTTACTATAGCCAGACATACATTCACTTGTACGTAAATAAGGTAAGTTGACAATTAAAAAAAAAAAAACACCACTTGCCGTTTTTAATCAATCAAAACACTCACACTTAAACCCAACCAGTCATTCACACACGCGTGTGAGAGTGTGTGTATTTGTGTGTGTGTGTGTGTGTGTGTGTGTGTGTGTGTGTGTGTGTGTGTGTGTGTGTGTGTGTGTGCAATGACCGATCAATAAATCCATATCTTGTGATGTTGGATATATGTGATATATTCATGTGATCCATGGAGAAGCATTTAGTTATGTGCATTGACAAATAAATATATCATTTTGAAAAATAATTATTCCGTGGCTAAAATAAGTGCTTTTTTTTTTCATCAATAGGCTACGGATATATTGATAAATATACAAATATATAGATAGACGCAGCGAGAGAAGATACAGTGGGACTGGTAAAGAGACACCGAGAAAAAGAAACACATTTTTTATATAAAGCACGCGCTAATCAGCTATAAAGAACATTAATAAATATGTTTTATGAGTGTCAATAAAAACCTATAGACATACTTGGCCGAAGCGAGATCAAAACATTTACACTAATGTCAAAGAATGTCATATAAGTAATGAAGCATATTAATGTGTATTTTATGACATAGTTATAATCATGATTATCATAGCTGATGTGCACTTCCATATGGTCAGATGCAATTGAGAGGTCAGCCGACTGACACATATGGCTGACCTTCGGTATTTACGGAAGGCCCGACATGGATTTATTCCTAGTGCTTATTTAGAATCGTTCGAGCGAGAGGGGACAAAATCAGGCGGAACGAATTCAATGTTTGATTTTGACCTAGGAAGAAAAGCGACGGGATTTGATTGGAGAGAAAAAAAAATATTAGGAAGAAAAAAAAAGTGGAATGAAAAGGGTGATGGACTTTTTGTTAATCTGTCAGTGCCTCGTTTAGTCAGTGTGTTTGCAGGTCGAACTCGTTTGCATTGAATGGATCTATCATTTTATTGATCGATTAGTCTAGCGGCCTTTCATTCTGCTATTTGATATTTATTGCTATCAGTCGTTGCTTTAATAGGGTTATGGTTATGTTCTTGTGTGTATGTCTGTCTGTGTGTGTGTGTGTGTATATGTAAATGTGTGTGTGTGTGTATTGGCAATAATGTAAATAAATTATGACAGGTCTGACAGAAAGATCTACATTGCACTTATCTATAAAGATAGAGATGTACACATGTGCACTTACAAATACATGCGTATTCCTATTTATATATATATATATATATATATATATATATATATATATATATATATATATATATATATATATATATATATATATATATATATATATATATACCAAGAGAGAGATTCTTGATGGATAAATATATTTTCGAAAAAGTTTATACATAGATATAATATCTGTATGTATACCTATTTCTCTCGACATAAATTGCGTTATGGTTTAGCTCAATGGTGAGAGCACTGCTATGTTGAAGCAGCCTATCCATCTGTGGCAGGTTCGATTCCTGCTGCTGCCACATTAAACTGATTGTTCTATTTACGTTCTCTGGGGTGAGTGATGCATTAACCGTGTAATGTCGGGAAATCATTTCAAATAAGTTTCTGTATAATATAAAGCAATTTATAATTCATCATGTCGGACCAAATATATCCATTTCTTTATATATATATATATATATATATATATATATATATATATATATATATATATATATATATATATATATATATATATATGTGTGTGTGTGTGGTGACGTTTGTGTGTGTTTGCATGTAGATATATCAGTATAGGGCTGAGTAAGTTATTTTTGTATCTCACGCAGGCGTCTGCGATACGTCTGTGGTATGCCGGTTGATTCCAAGTGAAAACGAGGATTTTTGCATTCCGATTTTAAAGGCACTCCCAAATAAAAATGCACAATATAACTGTACAATTTCGTCATTTCCTCCTTGTTCTATCTATACACGACAAATCTGAGCTCAATAAACTTTTGTATGAAACTCGTAATGATGTCTTCGTCTTTCATCTTTTGATACACTGCTTTTCAACCAAAGATATATTTGGGTAATTTATGCTACAATTTAGATTGTAATTAATGGAAATCACTATTCTTTGTTCAGACATGATATTATACAAATGAAGAGTAGTGTTTTCTCTGTAATTCTATTCAGGAGTCACTGTGACATTGTGTAAAATTAAATATAAACTGGAGAAATGTGTTTGTAATTTACAAGTTATTAATGCTTATGTGTAAATGAAAAACATCATTGACTGGGTGACTTTTGAAGATAATATTAACGCAATCATATACTTCAATATGAGTTGCTACACTATGAATAGTTTGTTAACTATATGACACACACACACAAAATATAGATATATAAAAACATTATTATTAAATTATTGTTATGATATATATGTATATGTGTGTGTGTGTGTGTTGGTGAAATAAATACCACTAGTATGTACTATTTCTAATAAAGTTCAATCCAAAAGTGATCAATACTTAGTATAGAGACAATACATTGATTGGACACATTTATATATTTGATCTCTCTATCTCTCTACACACATGTGTGTGTGTGTTTGTGCATCTAAATATACCTGTGTGTGTATCAATATATCTCTTGGAGAAAGGCACGTGTATGTATAGATGTATACATATACACATTCATGTATTTGCTGTTGTGTGCACGTAAATCATAATATATATATATATATATATATATATATAGAGAGAGAGAGAGAGAGAGACAGACAGACAGACAGACAGAGACAGAGAGAGTGAAAGCATAGAAAGACAGATATATAAATACATTGTATCTATTGCTATATACATTTAGATAATTACAATATTAATACGCGTGCACACACATATACACATATATATATGTGTGTGTGTGTATATATATATATATATATATATATATATATATATATATATATGGACATGAATATATATGAATTATAAAACACTATTTCTATTCGGGAATAATGAAAAGCCATAAGGTAACAGATCATTTTAATTTCAAACACCCTGGTTGTATTACTTATCAAATTAAACAAACAAAACCACATCCAAGGAATACCCAATCATTATTCTATTAATATTGCCATTTCTTTTTTACGAAGGGGAATTTACTTAGATGAACTTGATTAGAATTTTGGCTTTTGCGAGGAGAAACAGGAATAGAATTTTTTAGATGTTTTTATCACTAGATTCTGATAATTTTGACAGTATCGAATTTAATGATAGTTTTTACCACACCTGATTCTCTCACTATTCATATTCTGAAAATCATATTTTATTTGATCAAAAGGTAATAATAATAGCTCTAATGAATTTGATATTTTAAAATACAAATAATGATTGAGGAAAGTTTTTTGAAAAATATATTTTTCTTTATTGTTGGAAATGAACATATGGTTATTCACAAGAAATATAATTGATAAGATTCATTGGTGGTTGGACTCTTGCAAAATTTTCATCCCTCTTTGAAAAATTAATTAGCGTCGTTTTTCCAACAACAACTTGAAAGGAGATCGTTACCAAAAAAAAAAAAAAGATTACAATATGAAGCCAGATAAAAAAAATCGTAGGTCCATCTCGCCTTTTATGATATATAATGTAATTATCTTATTGATTTACAGGAAAAGCAATGGTGCGAAGTGAATTGAAGCGGTTTGTGTGACAAGACTTATGTGTAAAATATTGAGAATTTTCTTTTCTTTGGATGAATGAAACCATATATTTAGCCCCTGAAATAACAGTTCAACATTCACACATCATCAATTAATACATGCGTAGAAGATATAAAAACAAATAAAGGTTAATACTCCACATTAGAAGCGAAATCGGGCCGTTGTGGATAATAAACACACTATAACTGCTCTATGTATAGCCATGGCTGCTCATTCTTATATTTATATACAGGAACAATTACAGCCTTATCCAAGATATATGGTTTCGGGGATTATATAGGATAAGCAATATGCAAACGGTCTTTATATTGCAGTTTATTAGGGTTAGAGCGAGAAAGATAAGTATATTCGTAAGTACATCAATAAGTCCGTAGCCTAATGATGGAAAAAGGCATTTTTTTAACCGAGAAATATTTACTTTTCATCATATTTTTTTCATCGCTTATGTACTTAATTCAGTGGCGTATATTAATCACATTGATCACACATTACAGCTAATAAGTACGTATTATGCCACTGATTTATTGATCCACCATGCACACACACACACACACACATACATATATTTATATATATATATATATATATATATATATATATATATATATATATATATATATATATATATATGTATATATATATGTGTGTGTGTGTGTGTGTTTGTGTATATATGTAAATATATATATATATATATGTATGTATGTATGTATGTATGTATACACACAGATATGTATCACATATATGTAATACGAAGCGAAGAATACTTCTCTTGTATTGATATTTAAAAATAGTTATTACTTTTATACCTATTAAACACTTTTCAACCGAAAATATCAGCTAGACTTCTCTCAAATTCCCCTTCAAGAATATTTTTGCTCTTACTTCTTCATATTAATTGTAAATCGTTCGAAATAACAAATCGATTAATTGATCTACTGATAAATTGATTTACAATCAGAAGAAATCAAGCATATCGCTGATTTTGCGAAAATTTTTAGCAACCAATTCATAAGAGCCACAATCTGATTATAGATAATATGGTGCAACTTTGAAAAAAAAAAAAAACTTCTGCTCCTAGATAATATGTTCTATTTCCCGACTGATTAATTCTAAAATGTGTTCTAAAGGTGTCGATTATTCCCTTCTAACTCCACTTTTGCGACCAGATTAAGTATTATTTGAAATCTACTTACTTTTATTCGGACAAAGGGCAAATTTGCGCATTTTTACTCAAGAGTAAATTAAAAACAACATTTGCACATGAATGTCACTATCCTGGCCTCAAAATCAATGTTTGAACAGAATAAGAGTCATTTTCCATAATTTTTAGAGATAAGCGTTTAGAAAATAATCCTCACTGCCCAGGAACAAAAAAAAATCTCATTGCACGGCATGATTTTTACGATGTCAAGGGAACATTATTTATTAAGTGCCTTAATGTCATAACTAGTAAAGAATCTACCGTAAGTAAACCAATTATGTTATTGCTATGGTCGTTGTTATTATTTATGTTATTGTCTGTTTGCATTTACAAGTATTTACAGGTCATAAATTATTTAGACACATTTAATACTTCGTCCCATTAACTTCAATAACATCATAAAAGTTCAGTGGATTATAATTTCTTTTTAAATTAATATTTGATTTAAAGAAGACTTGTTCCATGAGAATCATACTTCATGATAAATTAGCGGTTAACTTGCGCTGTTCTTCTGAATAGATGGTTTTGCTCAGAGAGAACTTTGTTATTCATTTCTGTTTCTGCGTTAACGAAGAATTATCACTTACACAGCGTAAACATGACCTTGTGCTTGAAAGTAGAAATGCAGAATGAACACTACAGCGTACACAGCTTAATCAATTGCTACAATATATCATTGTTGACCATGATACAACAGAGTTTATCTTATTATTATAGTCGATCGTGAAATAATGATAATTGTGATGATAATTGTAGTTATTATTACTACTATTATTATCATTATCATTATCATCATCATCATCACCATCATCATCATTATCATCATCATCATCACCGTTATTATTATTATTATTATTATTATTATTATTATTATTATTATTATTGGTGGTGGTGGCGATATAGTAATTGTATACTTTTGATGTAATTACTTTATCCATATTGATAGACAGAGACTGTCCAAAGTACCGGTAGGGCGCCAAGTGCCAAGGAACGCCTTTAATTTTTCCGAGACAGCAGAACTTTCTAAATACAAATTGAAAAATGGGAAAATGATTAAAAAGAAATCCTGATCTGAAGTTAGATTTTTAGATAGATAAGATGATATTATACTTCAAATGAACCGAAGTTCAATCTTGCCCGGGGCGCCAGAAAACCTTTGGCCAACCCTGATTGCAGTATAAGTAGTTGATAAACACAGGATGATTTATCAACTGTACTTCGAATCTAAGTTATTAATCGCACAACTCTTACTACTACTATTACTACAACCACTACTACTACTACTACGACGACTAAGATAATGTTATTTCTATGCTTTGAGTTACCATTCAAAACGTAACAAATCGAAACCCCAGAAGATAAATAACGCTAACCGCACCATTAATCTATATCGATTTTCTGTTAATCATTGGTCCCTCAGCTCACGAATATGTAATCATAGAGGTTTATTTTTAGATTTGCAAAGGCAGCATTTTCGTTATGTCCTCCATTTCGGTTAGTCTTACTTCATCTCCTTTCTTTGATTGATTGTATGTTCAAATCGTTTTAGGACTAATAAGAATGTTAACTTCAAATCATGAAATAACTTCATAGGATTAGGCGTGTGCAAAAGTTGTCAGCCTAGAAATAACAAAAAAAAACCCCAAAACAAACACACACATACACACAGAGCTAAAAACTGAATACACAGTGAAAATTGTTTTTTTTTTTTCGCTGGAAATTCTTTCACGTACCTAATAAATAGCAATTCATAATTGATATAACGTATCAAAAAATCGTTTAAAATATTTTATTGTACCTCAAAAATATAATTTTTTGGAAAACTTTTCCCTCCATCTTACTGTTTTACAAAGTTTTTTTTAGAGTTATTATTAAAAAATTAATTATTAAAATAATTAACTGCAGTTTTGAATTCTAATTTATAATATAATAATTACGAACTTGAAAAATATTATCCAAGAATTATCACTCTTGTATTTTGTCTTTTCAATCATAATCCAGCAAATTGTATATATTTTCAATAATCTATAGCAGTATTTCGCAACTGTTTTATCATGATTTTTGCCATCATCATAATTCTCCACGTTCTACATTTTCAACCAAAATAATCAATGCTGTTTTCGTTGTTTTCTTAGCATCCGTTCAGCGCCAGCATCGGTAGTAACCAGTGCCTTCCACTGGAGAGATGAAGTAACCGTTGAAACTCCAGCACTTTCCTTAATATTCTTGCTGATATTCTTTGAAATGCTGTCGTCTAGATGGTTTCGATTTTTCCGGGGATTTATAATTCTTCCGAACTCTTTCAAGATTTTGGGCGACTTTTCTGTCAGAGTCTAGCTATTTTTCGATTTTCTTCAATTAATTTCCAATTCAAATATGTGGTCTGCGGAATCAACATCATTATCATCATCATCATCATTATTATTACTATCATCATCATCATCATTATTATTATCATTATTATCATCATCATCATCATTATCATCATCATCATCATCATCATCATCATCATCATCATTATCATTATTATTATTATTATTATTATTATTATTATTATTATTATTATTATTATTATTATTATTATTATTATTATTATTATGGTTGTTGTTGTTGTTATTGTTCTTGCTGTTCTGGTTCTTGTTGCTGTTGTTGATATAATACCCGACGGGTTTTCACCCCATCGTTGGCTGGTGGCTTCAACATTATGGTGTTGATTTCGAGTAAATAACTAAATCTCAATAACAGATGAGGAATTTTCTCAAGATAAGATCAGTTTTCAAGAGCATGAACTTTTGTATTTCTCTTTTTCATGGAATCTGCTCGAGATGGTCGTCAAGTTCACCCTTGATAATGTCTAGTATTATTACCCTCGTCATCACCATTTTTTTTTAGAATCCACATTCACCCCACATGTACCTCGTGGTTGACGGTAAAGTGACAGCAAGCTTCCCAATTGCACCCTCCCTTTTTTCACTATAATTGCCGATTTATATTGTTGTTCGCTTAAAACAGACTTTTGTAATAAATTCTTCTTTTTTACATGTGTTATAGGGACACCTCAAAGTGCTTGAGTGATTATGAGTACGGCCTCAACTTTATATTCTACACACACACACACACACACACATACACACACACACACATATATATAAATTTCCTTTTTTTTTTACGAGATCCAGATCTTTATGTAATTATTATTAGCAAATATTCATTCAAGTTATTGAAATTTCAACAGCACCCCCCAGCAAAAAATCACCCTTTTAAAATGACAGACAGGCCTATATGTTCAATTATTAACGTTGTTGTACAAATGATTTGTTGTTCTGAAGATTATTCGAAATCATTTTGCAAATGCCGTCATAAAATTTCCCCAAACCATCAAATAACTTGACCGGGATATCCATGCAATTCAGCGAATACTAATCGAATATTTCTTGGTGTCCAAGTGCTACACCTTACTTTCAGATATCCATTTTTCCTGCAAAAATATTACGTATAACAATTCCTCAGAACTTTCTAAAATATCTACTACAGATAAACTATTCAGAAGATATTTACATTGTATATCGATATAGATACCAATGTAATTAGTTGGTTATTCTCATCGAAATCAGTTGATCCCAAATATTTTATTCGGTGATCATTATAAGCGACTTTCCCCTTACATCATTCGCTCGATATTAGCTGTTCATCGTTATCTAAAAGACCATGTCCCAAATTGATCATTATAAGCGGCTTCCCCTGTTGTTCAATAGGAAGAAATGCTACCCGAAGGTTTTTTTCTCTCCTATAGAATTTTCACAATTACATAAACTATTTTTCAAGGAGTTGAAGATACAAAAG
>OY735205.1:17685368-17735368 GCA_963457665.1 Thysanoteuthis rhombus
ACATGAAAATCCACTATAAATGGAACATTGAATGAATAAAATAATTGTAAAACAGAAGAAAAAAAAAACAAGCAGGATTAAAGATAAGTAGCGTGTTCGATTACCGATGTTTTACAGAGTTTGATTATATATATGTCTATATTTATATATAAATAAAACAGAAATGAAAGCCACTTTCTTGGAGAACCAAGCGAAAAACTCATTTCGATCTAGTGTATTACGGATCCAAACTCATAATATTCTGGGTCCTCCCACCAAGTCAGTCCCTTATTTGCATATTGTTGAGATAGTTGCCCCTCTCAGTGCACACCAGCATATTCAATTTTTGTATAAATTAGATACTGTACATTTTTTTCAAGTTTCTTCGAGAAGAATTAAATCCCTCCTCGTTATTATTGCCTGTTTATTTTCAAATAAATATGTGTATGTGAATGTGTTTGCGTGTGTGTGTGTGTGTGTGTTTGTGTGCGTTTGTGCAAGAGAGAGAAATAGAGAGAGAGAGAGCATTTCAAAGATTTCAGCCGAATCATATCATTTTTATGGACTAAAAACATGCTATAATTTAATTTATGAAGAAGGGGAACAAGTAAAACACGATACAACTGAGAAAGACCGAACAGAAAATAGACAAAAATATAAACATCAGCAAATTCGATTTCCAAAGCTGAAACTATTTCAAGTGCTTGCGAATAACTTTGAAGAACTCAACTGGAACAATTATTAAGGACTCTCAGTGCAAAAAATCGCCTTTTAAATTCCTCATTTCTTAATTGTCTCAACGTGAAGCAATGCCTTTTCAGACTTCCATTTTGTCGATCCAAACATTCATTAAAAATAAAAAACAATTCATCATCCTTAATTGATTTACTATTATATCATTTGCTAAATTATGATTACGATAATGGTCTTAATTTGTTTATTCAAGGTCAAAAAATAGCTATTACTTCTGACTTGTCGAGAGAATTAAAAAAGAAACCTATAGTGTAGAAGTACTTTACCAAACACGATAAAATAGCCTGCTGTACGGTCGTCTTTTTATGAGTAACTAATTAACTTATCAAAGACTGACACAACGTGACATTCATGGGGCACTCGTGGCAATCAAACTAACTAAACTTGCAAACCAGCAGACCAATTTTACTGTCATGTGTTCGATCCTCATTGGGGACTCCACACTTGTGGCCTTGTACTAACTAATAATGTTATCTTCTCGCAGCGGAGAAGATGTGAGCACGCTGATATAACTGACCATATCTGATGTTATGGGTTCGATCCTTACTTATGAATTAGTACCTGACAAAGCAAAACTGTATAAATAGCCCTAGTTAGAGTGACTGCTGAAAAGTTTAGGACTGTTATAGTTGAAACATTTTCAACTTGCAGTTCAAATCATATTAACCATTCTTATTTTTATTATTTTTCTCTCGTGCAGTGTTAAAAAAATCGGAAATATCTGAATACATAAATTGTCATAAATCAGATAACTCGGAACATGAATAATACATACACTTAACAACAAATAAACAAACTCATGCACACACACACACACACACACACACACACATATATATATATATATATATATATATATATATATATATATATATATATATATATATATATATATATATATATATACTCATATATATATATATATATATATATATATATATATATATTGAGAACAGCTATATTTTTCACATATCTAATGGTAGGTAAAAAGAAGATGATTTTACAAGTTAGATCAAGTTGGAGCAACGAGTTACTTCATTGATTCAGTCTTTTCCCTTCGACTTGAAATTACGAAAAAGACGTCTCACGAGTCAAGAAATTCGCAGGAGGAATGATTCTCTTTGAACTAGATTTGGAATAAAACAAATTCTGATGCGTTATTCTAAAATGATATTTAAATGAAATGAATATGGAAAAGTTTCCAAAATCCTAATCAACCGTGAGGTAAAAAACCTACGTCAGCCATGTTCAATTAAACTTCGGAAGCTGGTGAGGGTTTTTAATCTCAAACTTATTTCTCCCGCGAAAACTGATGAGTTTTCAAATATATAGGTGATGACTTATTGGAAATGAATAACAGAGAAAATTAACAGAAAACAAATATAGGATATGTTCGATTTCGAATTTCAAAATAGCTAAATTGGGTTTTGTTTGGCACTGATAATTTGTCCTAAAAAATGTTTTTGGGGGCAAGGAAATATAATAGACACTTCATTGTGGTCACCGGTGTCGTTTTCTGCATGTGACCAGGTGAATTTGGACCATGAGTTATAATTATCCAGGCATAATTTTCTTCCTTTTTGTCACTTTTTCCACACTGAGGACGTGCAGTTACATCCTGATATATATATATATATATATATATATATATATATATATATATATATATATATATATATATATATATATATATATATATATATATATATATATATACACACACACACACACACACACACACATATATATATATACACGGTACTGTTCTGCAACCATGTTTACACACACAGGCATGCGCTCGCACACCCACACATGATAAAATATTAAAGGACATACAGACCAAAATATCACGCATTGAATGATAAAAAAAGAAAGATTTGTCAAGATTGTTCGTATTTTCGATTTATTACGATCTCCAGAACACGCACACATACGAGGTGCTAGCCTAAAAGCCTGAAGAAATTGAACATTGAAACTATTTTTCAACCTTACAATTTAGTTTTCACCATTTCCCTCGAAATAATCCCCTTGCCAGTCGTCTGCATACAGAGGGTACCGATCATAAAATGTAATGACAGAAAGCTGTGCAACATGGTTCACGAGTTGGTCAAATATGTGTATCATTTTAAATTCTATGTTTTTAATGAATTCTGAATCAGAAGCGATCTTACTAATTTGATGAGTAATTAATTACCTAAGGTAGCTAAGAGGAATACAATCACCCATATGTAGTATACAACCCTCTGGTTCCATGCGTGTGCATACAAAACAAGTTTATTCATAGAAATATTCAAGTACATAAACGTATTTTGAATCCTCTCTGCCCTCCACAAAAACATATAAAACTATTCGGATCTATTCAGTGATTAAGATAGATGCATTATTTACTTTCCGTCGGCGCCAGTAGTCGAGAGTTCGAGACCAAGTGAAATCAAAATTTCGATTTTTTCATGCTGGAAATCGTTTTTTATTTGATTGTGTGACGGCTTGAGGAAAACTTACTAAATTGAAGTTTTTTTACAACTAAACTTAGCCTAGCACAAGGCGTGAAAGATTAGTGGAAATAAGATCCAGTAGAAGGAGTGCGTTTCGACAATTATATAAAACGAGAATGTATGATCGAAGGAATTAATTTGTGATTGAACACCAATCATTGGCACAGGTAGGAAACATGCATACATCTCAACCACGAGGCAAGTGACCAAATCTGCACAATTGGTTTGGTTTGATATATAAAACACATTTATGCTCATCAATTGAAAAAAACAAACAATATGCACACACACAATGGGTAACTAGATGATATATGAACAAACAAATGCATGGGCAGGTATAAATTTCCAGCCTTAATTCGAACCTCTCTCTCTCTCTTTATGTGCGCGTGCATATCTCATGTTCGCGTGTGTGTATAAAATGTTTCTGTATGCGTTTGTCTCGAACACGCACTCTACGTGGCTGATGATTTCACACAGAAGCGAACAGTCGATAAATGTATAAGGAAGGACTATGAATGCAGATTTTCCAGGTAGGTAACCCCCACCCCCAACCAGTCAGGTGATTGCACTGCTCCAATTTTCTCTGTTAATGTACCGTTAATCGAAGTTTATGTCATATAATTTATATGCACACGTGTGTGTCTGATTCTTTCCAGATTTTAGAGCTATAACTTCTTTTTTATTTGTTGGTGATCTTTAATACTTCATGGGCGTTCGAGAGTGTGGAGGTAGATAAGCTTTCACCCCAGCTATTTGGTCCTGCGCTACATCGGTGGTGGGTGTCGAACTGTGTGGAGGCAATCTTTAAAAAAGTCTTGCCTACTTTGAAAATCATCATTCAAAATATTGTCATTTACAGACTCGAACACAGGACTTTAGTGCTGATGAGAAATATGCAAGTACATAGACCACCACACCAAGCCCTTTTGAGTATGAATGAGCACGTATCTGTGTGTGTGTGTGTGTGCGTGCGTGCGTGTGTGTAATGGAGAGAGAGAGAGAGAGAGAGAGAGAGTAATGGGAGAAACTGAAAAATGTTTTTCTCCTCTTCCTCCTCCCTCTCCTTCCACCGTTTATCCAGACACATTCCAAAACTTCCAATCAGATCACTCAAAGCTAATCTAGTATGAAATACATTTCCAATCTTTAGTAGCAAGCCTAGATAAAAACTCACTTATTTATGTAAAGAATATATATATATATATATATATATATATATATATATATATATATATATATATATATATATATATATATATATATATATATATATATATATATATATATATATATACATATATTCTGCAGGAAATATATACGAAGTACACGGTGGATGTCCATCGAAATAGAACAATCTGATATTGTAAACACATAAGAAAAGAACTGACATTAACCAAATAAACTTTCACATTATGACGGGTGGAGCCTAGCAACATTTTAAAGCTTATGTCTGTCACACTGTATTTGTGTATACGGATGAGTAAAACCCAAGGGAATTTTATTTGGGATAGATAAATTGTCATTTTGTCAGTTTCCTCCCCAATAAGTCACAACAATATGTACATGTATATATATATATATATATATATATATATATATATATATATATATATATATATATATATATATATATATATATATATATATATATATATATTGATAGGCAGATATTTGCACTTTTATTGTAACTGATCAGTTTTACGCAGCCAATATATATTCATGTGTGTGTGTGTGTGTTTGTGTGTGTGTATGTAAAGAAGGAGAGAAAAGGAGCGAGATGCATAACAATGTTTGACTGGATTTCTGTGTATTTTTATATATATATGAATATATTACGTACATGATAAACACGTACATATTTACATAGTATGATGATTTTCACATCCGTTGTGCAGACCAATTCTTTAGTGGAACAAGTTCGATCCTTACTGCTGGTTGGGTGGCCAAAGCCATTTTAACCAAATATATAGACAGTCACACACAAGCATATATATATATATATATATATATATATATATATATATATATATATATATATATATATATATATATATATATGTGTGTGTGTGTGTGTGTGTATATATATATATACAATAATTAAATATATATATTCAAATTCATAAAACACACACGTGCATGTGTACAAATACGTTGTTTTATTATGAATATAAATGTGAATATACATATATATATTTATTTATACGTGTGTGAGTGTGTGTGTTTTATACGCGTGAATATTGTTTTCCCTCTCTTTTCGATTGACTTTCTAACACCCCAACACCATATTCTATTCGTTTATCCTTGTAATGTTTGATAAACTACAGATCCGTGTGTATGTGTGCGTCTGTGTGTGTGTATTTTTGCAAGAATATATCAATACTGAAGCAGAGTCTTATATCAAGGTTTTGTAAAAAAAATCACCCGAGACGAAACCATACACACGTACACACGCGATGATTGCTGTAGACAACGAGTAAGCAAGAAAGGACTCGCAAGCCAGTAATAATGAGTCTTCTCTCTTTTTACACAATCCCCAACCGACGAACAAAATGTCAATAAAAGCATTTCAAGATTTAACATTTGCTTTAAAGTTTAATCTCAATTTTGAATTAAATCCATTTAAACTTTATTCTCTATGTAACGGAGAGCACTCTATAAATTTCTGCTTTGTACAAATCACCCGTAAAAAGATTGAAAACTTGCTAGTCATAACGTTACAAAAATCGAATATTTTAACACGGTCACCAGGGTTTTTAAAAAGAGTTTCATCGGGAAATACAAAGTTTCTTTTGGGACACCTTGCCTTCTCTAATAGTCATCTTGTTTTTATCTACCTCAATATTTATGAACATATTCTTGGAACATAAGGAGGCCCAGGTATGATGTACCCCCTACACCCAACTATCATTAGCGCTGACGATCAATACATAATAAAGATGCGTATTGCTTTGTGATCTAGAAAGAACTTGAAAATAATTAAAAATATACCATCTGATTTCTTGATTAAAAAAATTGGAAATAATTACTTATTTGAACATACATTTTAACTGATGGTTGATTGTGAAAAAATCTAACTGCTACCAAGATATGAACAGAAGACGCCCTTCGTCTAATTCGTTGTTCGAATAAAGAATTCTTGGTTTCCTCGTGGGCAGAACTGTGATTTGAACCGGAGAGTATTGGCTTTGAATTGAGCACCAAGTTCCATACGTTCGACTCGCTTGTAACACGTGACCGCCCAGATACTTTTATCTTAGATTTTCATTTTTTGTAAATATCGAAAATATCGATTTTGACACCACCTGTGATGGAATATGATTGTCGGTGCGATTTGAATGTTTATTTTATTTTTGATGTCCGTCTGTGGGCAGATGTTGTAATTCAATAACAATCCCTTTGACTTTCACACCACAGTCTATCTCCTGTTATTTTCTCGCGCCTTGTAATGTATCTTAATTAATGCTCAAAAGCTAATTGATTTAATGCGTACGTATTGATGGTTGTTTTTTTCATTATTCCATATTACACAGGTGGGGATACGTCGAATTCTGACTGTTCGTATTTTCTAGATGATTTTGGAAGATCCGGTTTTCCATTACAAGCTGTTATATATTTTCCCTGACTAAATAGAGTAGAAATAATTATTTGAAAAATGTTATATCAATATATTTCTATTAGAACATCTATTCTATACATAAAACTCCATAGTAATAAAAATGTAAGCGATTCTTATTGATTTTATGCTGAGATTGATTTATCCTACTCGTTAATTAGTAACGCTCACTTTTTTTGCCGGCGTCCTAAGCTCTTTACAGACTTTCGCCAAAGACATTTCTCCTTCGTTGATAATGAATTCTATTATTTTTCACGTTCAATTGTTATTGAAATCGTATATTTTTGCCTACACTCACAACTAAGAATTCAATTTCCACAACTCGTATAAAATCACTGAACAAAGTTATTTACGATGATGTGACATTTTCGGAAGACTGTTCGAACTGCACACTGATTGGGTCTGCGGAAGCTGGAGATATTTCTGTTAACGACTTGCCGTTCAAACAAATTAAAAGCAATTCTTTTGGAGGCGATGTTGTTGGGTGTCTAGATTTTAGCCGAATCGTAACACCGTCAGAATTACTCCTATCTTGTTTTTGTTTTTCAAATAATAAATAAGCCTAACGTTTTAATACTTTTCCGAACTGAAAGATAACTTTCATAGCTTGCGATGAAGGAATAATGAGTTTTCATTAAAAATCATTTACAGACATTCTCGCACATAGGGAAACATTTTAATACGAAAGGTGATAATCATTTGAGACATAGAATAACAGTGTAAGAGAAACATTATATTCGTGGATATAGAAATAACGTCTATATCACAATAACATAAATCGAACTTTTCTCGTGAATATTTTCGTTGTTAACGAATAGAACGATAATTCCCTTGTTAAACACAAATACATTAAAGACAATAGCTACACGAACACCACGATACGCGACAAATATAGTAAGCACACTTTAGTGTATTATTAACAATACAAAATAATTTTGTACGTACAAACAAGATATAAAAGATAGAAAATCCAACTTTTTGTGGATGTTTTCTTGTTATACAGAAAAGAAACAATGATTTAGTTTCAGTGAAAGCCAGATCTCCACCCAGCACTTCGAATAGAATTTTTCCATCATCTTTCAACGACAATTCATTTTTTTTGTACATTTTTCTCTTCTCGTAAATAACTTACCTCCGTTTACGGGCCTCATCCAAGGGTACACAGGCATTGACTGTTGGTTCATTCCGTTAACAAGTCCAGCATTTGTGCTTCCATAGTTTACAGGGTTGGCAGGTCCGGACGGACTTAACTGGGGTGGCTGCAGGTGTGGTGCCGGTGGCCCGCCCACACCGCAACTGTCCCCAACATTTGCCACCGGTTTACAGTGGTTCAAAGAACCATCGTCGTAAATCTGACCACCTCCGTTTGTGTAGTGGTGGTTCTGGTAAGTCGACATTTGGTACCCGGGACCATTGAAACAATAGGCGTTCGACTTCGTAGTCATGTCATGGTAAGGTGAAAAACGAGAATAACCCGTTAGGGGAAAAGCAGCTGAAGACTCGTGATTCTCGTACGCGGGTATATGATGCTGTTGTTGGTGTCCCGTTGAAGAAACAGCCGCTGTTACAGTACTTTGAAAACCAGGAGGCCCTGGTTCCATTTTGCTGTCTGGCTGAGAGTAAAAGAAATCCGCCGGGGTCGTAGCGGCCGGACCATTTGTGGGTATCATATTGCTGTTATAATAAGAACTCATTGTGGATGTATCAAATCTTCAAAGAAAAAAAAATCACTTCTCTTTTTAAATATATATATAAAATTAGGTATCCGTATTAGTTTTCTTACCTCACTTCAATTATTTTTTTTTAGTTAAAAAATAAATATACATACATAAATTTATATATATATATATTTCCATACACACATATATATATAAATATATAAATATATATTTATATATATATATTTGTGTGTGTGTGTGTGTGTGTGTATCTCCTTCTGGTTTGCGTGACGTCTGCGACTAGCCGTACATGACCGTCAATCACCCCCACTAACGTATGTAGGATAACAAGCCAGCTACATGAACCACGTGACTGGCGGCGATAGCCAATCAGCAGAGTTTATACAAAACTTTACATGTCTGGGCGCACTGCTTGGGCGCAGACACCAACACAAGTAACAAAAACTTGAGTGTGTGTTTATACGTGTGAGTGAGTGTGTTTGTATCCTGAGTATTTTTATCTGTGTGTGGCAATACTTATGAATGTGTGCTTTTTGCGTGTGCCTACTTTTATGTTTGTGTATATTTGTTTGTTTGTCTCTATGAATATAAATATATATATATTTTTTTATGTATATGTATGTGTTTGCTTGTATTAGGAAAAACAAGAGAAAAGTTGTTAATTTGTTTTACAAAGTTTGTTGATAAGTTTTAGGTGTGTACGCGTTTTTATTTAATTAATGCTTTCCATTAACCTTCTTATTCCAATTGTTGATTATTGTATTTTTTTCCTTTTTTCTCACTTTTGGCGGGGAGTTGCCAGTCTATTCTATTAATTATTCTCCCAAACATATTTCTTTTCCTTCTTTACGTCTTTCTTTTCTTTCATTCCCTGCTTCATATCTCCCTACCTCCAAACTTTTCTTTCTTTCTTCCTTCCTTCTTTCTCGTTCTTTACTCCTTTTTTTGTATGCACTTTACTTTCTACATTTTCCTTTATTCTTTACCGCTTTATTTCAGTTTATTTTTCCATAATATCCTTTCTTCATTTTTTTCCGGGACTTTCTCTACTTTCCTTTCTTCATTTTATTCACTTCGTTTCTTGTTCCCCCGCAGTCTTCCTTTCTGTTTTCTCTATTTCTTTCATTTGTCTCAAGATTTTTCCCTTCGAAAATTAATTCGTCAGGCGATTTTCCCTTGTCTTTAACAATAACACGGCGTGTCCGTTTTCTTTATTTTGAGCGATTCGATTCTTTCCTCTCTCTCCCAGAATGTTGTTTTTGTCCACATGTTATCCCTTTCAATAAACTCTCATTTTTCTCGCAGATATTGATTAATATAAGTTTAGATTTACATATTGTTTCCTGACAGATAAACACACCCGAAAACTTACACATATTCATTTGTGTCCATAGTAAATTTAATTGCTTTTACATGTTTTACATCCATTCAATAACTGGTTTCAAAAGTCATCTAAGCCTGATTCAATTTCAGTAATAAAATCGTTATCCTTTCTTCCACCAGCAGAGTTTCATTTTATACTTCTTCGAAATTTTCATATTACGAATACTTCATAATATTTTATTTTCTTAATTTTCAAAACATTGTCAGATTCGCGTGGTCTAAATCATGTTTCATAAATATCTTGTTGTATAATTGACTCGTAATCAAACAAGGAGATTATTGCAATTGTTTTGAAAAATAACTTTTCAAATAATATTTATCAAACTGTTTGAAATTTTAATCTGTAAACCAAAAGTCTTGGTTAATTAGGGGAATGTTAAATATAAAATAAATTTGAATGAAACAATTGAAAACTGCTCTCCTGAATAGACTACTGATAAAACATTTTTCTTATACTGTTTTTTAAAACGAAACATTGAAGCAATGCATTTTATACTAGTGTTTATTAGTTCATTAGAGAAAGCTCTTAAATATATATCTAAATCATGCAATTTTTTTTTATCAGTCCCCTTAATTTTGATCTTATTAAAAAAATTATTTGATTGGAATAAAACAGTTTTCGTTCTTTGTAATTCTCATAAAAGAGAAGTAGGTCCACAAAAACACGTGATGAAATTTAAATATTAATGTTTGCTTTCGAGAAATAAAATTCAATAAATTGAAATGATAAGTTTAACAATATTAGACATTTTTCAAATCATAATTTGAGGATAATAAATTGTACTTTTGAATGAATCATTTCGCTAACGTTGTTTCAATTTGTTCAATATAGAAGTATATTTCGAATTTATGTTATAAGTTTCGGTTTTAATTTCAGCGCCAGACATTGTTCGTTGTGTTGATGAGTGAGTACACTAAACAAACAAGATTTTGAAGGTGTACTACTTTCAGTCGGCTTCATGTATTAACTGTATCGTCTGCACAGAAGGTGTTATCAATAAAGTATTTCATATATTTTTGAAAGAATGCAGAAACAAAGAACATCGATAAAGACAATGGTTTTCACTGGAAGAATTAAACATCATTGATAGTCAGCACTGTAATATTTGTAAAAGCTGGAGACTTTGTTTACACGTCTTACCTGAGAACTAAATAAAGTAATTGGACACAATTTTTCTGTTATTTTTTGACAGAAAGGATCGCAAATTGATTAAAAGATTAAACAGATAAACGAGATTTATATTTATCAATAATATTAAGATATTGATGTCTATAAAAATAAATACGGTGCATTTATGAAACGATTTTTTCAAGTCTCGAAATTTATAATGAAAAATGATGACCTAATATATTCCGGGAAAAAGTTTTAAAAAATAAAATAAAATAAACACCGATTCCTAGAGAACGCAAACAGACCGATTGAAGAGAGAGTTTAGCATATTTTGATCGATTGGTTAATTCAGAGTTAATTCAGATTGAGTGATTGTTCAGTGAGATTTTGAAATACATCTCTTTTCCTTTGGTAATATGTTATAAGTATTAATGTTGTTTTTTTGTTTTGTTTTTTTAGATGATGTTGTTCTTTTTCAAAGATTGAATCCGTGAATCGAATATTTTCTTCTTGTAGATTCTCAATCAATCCAATTCAGTATTATAAGGTAGAGTAGGCTCTATAACTTTCTTTCTCTTGTTTTGTCCTTCGACAGACTGTTGGACTTTTTCCTTCGTTTCTTTATTTTCTTCTTCTTTCCATCTTTTTGTTGTTCGAACGACTTGTTTACAGCCACCTCTATAATGGGGCACGTTGGCTGTAATACGTTGAACTGTTTTATAATAAGTAACGTTTAGACTTGATTATTCTAAAAAAAAAACACCCCCAAACTATCCAATCAAACTATAAAAGATACCGATCTCCGCTTACCTTTTTTAGTGAGTCGGAAAATAATAATGTTTTTCCCTAAACATTGTCAATATATTAGGTGTCTCATCGTCGAACAATAGTTTGCAAGCTTGGCTCTCTGATCATCAGAAAAGTATAGTGAGTCCGATCCTTACCGTGTACTCAATAACTGTAGTCTTGTGCCAGACTAAGCTCAGTAAAGACCCGTGAAAAATGTTTCTCTTTTTTTTTTTTTTTTGTATTTTTTCGCCCTTAAAAATCCATATCATTTAGAACACATGGTGTTATTGTGGAGTTGTCATGTTGAATGTGTTTTTGTACTTTAGTGGATAAAAAAAAGATGTTTCAATTTATTCCATGCATGTTACTGAATGTAAAGTGGCGATCCTCAAAATTGTTATTATTTTATTTTTCGTGGTTGACATCGTCGACGTCACAATTTTAGTTGGCAGATTTTTTGGGCAGTTGTTCTCTCCCGTCACAACAATGACAATGACCTCGTTTTTTCCGTGAAATTGTCACCAAATCTATCCTTGTAATATTTTTTACAATCAAGAAAAAAAAAAGTTGTTAATATTAGAAATCTTTGCTAGTGTCGCTCGGCGACGAACGTGGAGCGAAAGACGAAAATCAAGTACTTTTTGTTGTGGGTGTACGATTTCGTTCGTTCTCCTTTTCTTCATTCTTCATTCCCTTTTTTTTCTGTCGCTATTGTTTTGATTATTATTCTCGCGGCTTACCATATCTATAAAATTAATAAGTATTGGTTTAAATGACAGTTGAAGTAGTAGTAGTAGTAGCAATAGTTGCTGATAACCATGTTGGTCTTCGCGAGTAGACGTCTTCTTTGTGGATACTTTTTGATACGAACGCCTCCTGTCAGAAGCAAGCAGGCATCAACCAGTGATATTTGCAGACGCAGATTTCTTGTGGAGTTTGTTAGTAGATGTAGTAGCAGTAGAAAATATTATAATCACCTTGGCGAGTAGTAGTAGTAGTAGTAGTAGTAGTAGTAGTAGTAGTAGTAGTAGTAGTAGTAGTAGTAGTAGTAGTAGTAGTAGTAGTAGTAGTAGTAAAAGACGTAATATCAGTTCTTAAAGTTATAATATACCATGTAGAAGGAGTTGATGTTTAGCTGGGTGGTGGTAGAAGTGGTAGGAAAGTGATGAGGCAGCATTTGATTAAAAATAAGAAACAACGTGCCTTGATATAAATGTTTTTGGTGGGGTATATAATTATCTAAATGTACATATATATATATATATATATATATATATATATATATATATATATATATATATATATAGATATAGATATAGATATAGATATATATAGATATAGATATAGATATAGATATGGATATGGATATAATAATTATATGCATGTTAAATATATATTTGTATACATACATACTTTATGAAATGTATATGCATAAATGCATATATATATATGAATACATACATATATATGTATATATATACACACACACACACACACATATATATATATATATATATATATATATATATATGTATATATATATATGAAAGCATAATCACATTTTTACACACATATGATTATATTTATTCACATGCACGTATATATGAGCATTGATAAGTGAAATAATAATCGTGCTTTGCTTTATACTAATAAACATGATTATTTATAAGCACACGAACACATACACACGCTCAAATAAATACATATGATCATTCATCATCATTACGTTCGAATGTATGGCTGAGTACATGTACATATATATATATGTGTGTGTGTGTGTGTGTGTGTGTGTGTGCATGTATAAATAAAGATATGTGTGTGTGTTAATTCTATCAGTAAATAAGATATAGTAGTTTTTTTTTTCATAGACACACACACATATTCATACTTCTATGCCTTTGATTATGTGTACACATGTATGTGTTAATAAGATACATTTGACTCATTCGTACAATGATGTAGCACTAGTTAGTCAATATATATTTTGTTCTTCTACAAAGCAATGTGCTCAGTTACCCTATCCTTTATTTAATGTAGTCTTGAAAGTTTTTCTTTCCGAAAAGTAAATAATGGAACTGGAAAATTATTTATATAAATATTACACTAAGGGTTAATAAAAAAGAATACATATTTAGTGGATTATTATTATTATTATTATTATTATTATTATTATTATTATTATTATTATTATTATTATTATTATTATTATTATTATTATTATTATTATTATTATTATTATTATTATTAGTGCTGGTGTTGTTGATGTCGTTCCTGAAATCGCATGTCCTCGCCATATTCTTCGTAGTTATTGCAAGAGATTGAGTGACAGCAAATCCCTGCAAATTCTTCAATCTTAATACTAATATTTGGAGGGGGGCACAGCTCTGAGTGTTCCAATTGTTATGGGCTCTCACCTGGGGATGAGGGAGAGCCAAAAAGTTTATTTGGAACATATATTTGTGGCAAACCTGTAGACACGGAATGATGAAACATTATATAAGAGCTACGTGAAACAATTGAAACGCGCCATTATCCTTTATTGACAATAAGGTTCCAACTTTCAAACCCGTTCTGCCTATTTGAGGCATTTATCCCACAATCACCCTCTACTCCGTGGACGCCCATGAACACCACTGTAACCTTCATGTCCCAAAGTTTTCAGAGTTCCCGAGTGAGGTCCAGGTATACTTCCATCTTTTTGCATCATTTCTTCTTTACACAGACACGTCCGCTGGCACAGCCACGCCTACAATACAGCAGACCCCCTTTTCATTGTTTACGATTATCTTATCCGATCTTTCTTGCTTAGATTGGTCTGTCAGATCGTCTAAGTTTCAAGTATCTTATATATATTTTTTAAAATACCACAGCGGCCTCGGGTTCATGCTGTTTACATGGTCAAACCTTGGTCGTCAGCATAATTCCCTGAGTATCATTGTCCTTGCTAAATCGTGTCAGTTTTGTCTTCCTTTCTAGCCAGCCTGTTCTATTCACTATGCTGCAATTATAAGAGATTGCATTTCTCTTTTCAGGTGTCCTCAATTCGATCACACCGATGCCAGATGTGATGAGTGTTGTCATTAATAATAATAATAATAATAATAATAATAATAATAATTATTATTATTATTATTATTATTATTATTATTATTATTATTATTATTATTATTATTATTATCATTCGTAAATATTAATCGATACTTGATCATATGAAGCATGGACCGGAGGCGACAGAGTTCAACAAGCATGTCAGAGAGAGAGCAAGGTATGCATTTTTGATCGTGACCTCCCCAGTACATGTCCTCGAGAATAGGTAGAAGCAGGATCTAGCACACCAGGAGAGTAAGTGGATGTTGATACTAAAAACTCACAAGCCAGAAGACCAGAATAGCGGTTGTGGTGAACTGGTCAGTATTCACTACAAATTATAAAACACATTCGTAAAATGCCTCGTTGTTAGAACCTTGAAACATGATGTTTGATTTTTAATTATATTTCCATTTTGGAACGCAGCATTCTCGTTTTTGACGTTTGAATCTAGTTCGAGTTGAGAAATACTGTGATGAAAGGTTGAAGCGGACATTTCAAGTGTTAACTTCCAAGTCAGGCAGATCCACCCAACTTGAATAAAACACACACTCACTACTCTCGTTTATCCTAGTAGTAAGCGATATATCTATCTTCCTATCTATCCATATATTTATGCAGCAGTGCGTTACACAAGGATTTTACCAACATACACATCCATAATCGCAAACACACACACACACACACACACACACACATACATGCACAGATAGATAGATAGATAGATAGATAGATAGATAGATAGATAATTGATTAATTTTTACATGCTTGCAACCCTCAAAAATTAATTGACGGAATTTTTACCCATGATTTCTGATTTTTGTATATGAATTTCAATATGTTGAGTCTAGTTTCAATAATTTTTTAAAATTTCTGTATTTTCTTTTAACTTTTGGTCCAATTCTGAAATTGTTTTAGGATGGTAAATTTAACTTATTAGAATGCATGCAATATTTTTTGCATTCACTATATCTATCTATCTATCTATCTATCTATCTATCTATCTATATATATATATATATATATATATATATATATATATATATATATATATATTATATATATATATATATATATATAATTAAAAGAAAAATTATTTGCATCCGTATAAACATTAAACCTTTTGATTTTTTGTATTCAGTATTTTTTAACTCACTTCATACATATATATATATATATATATATATATATGTATATTCATATATATATATATATATATATATGAATATATATGTATATATATATACATATATATATATACATATATATATATATATATATATATATATATATATATATATATATATATATATATATATATATATATATATAAAATACTCACTAGAATATCAATTCTGACTGAAAACTAAAAAGAACTAGGATGCATGTTAAATGTGTATGGACATTATGCAACAAATGGTTTATAAACGAAGATATAAAAATGAAATCTTCCCATGTTTTTTTTCCTTTCTTTTTTTTTCTTTTTCAATACCTTGTAAATATATATCTAGATGAATTTCTATTTTTATCCAGATAGGAATAATTTTGTCTTTCTATTTTTATTTCAAGTTACATTTTTCTAAATCCTCTTCGTTTTTGGCGGTATGAGGCACTTTGAGTGCCCCACTTTGATTGAGATAGGAAACACAGATATCCGCCAAAACTTCGTCCACAATCTATTGCAATGGTTTGTTACAATCTTTTTTCCCTCCACTCATATCTTTCTTTCTTTCTTTGCTTCTTCGTTTTCTTTCTAACAGTTATTTTCTATTAGTATACACGTCTATAGTCACACACATACACACACGTATATACACACTAACATGCTTTTATACATATATATATATATATATATATATATATATATATATATATATATATATATATATATATATATATATATATATATATTCTGTTAACAATGATATGAAGTTGAGTTTATGATGAAAGTGCTCAATATCTCTTATAAAATAGAGCTAGTTTGAAAAAATACTTATGGAACCCTCACTACAAATTTGTTATACGCTTCTCCGCAATCATCAAGTGAGTTCTTACAAAATTCAATTCTTGAATTTCTGAGAATTATGAAAAAAAATTCTAATGAGGTTTCCAACAATACACATGAATACACACACACACACACACACATACATACAGATATATATATATATATATATATATATATATATATATATATATATATATATATATATATATATAGTCAGTGCAAAAAATATTGAATGCATTTCAAATATCCCAAATAAATATTCTTATGCAGTATCAGAATTGACAGAATTCAAACGAAAGATTATGAGAAAATACTGACATCAAAAATTTTACCGAAACAAAACTTAACAGGAAAGTTGAGTACAAAATTCAGAGATCATCGGTAAAAATTCTGTCAGTTGATTTTAAAGGTATGTAAGCATGTTAGACATTTTTGTAATACTTGTAGCACTCGATATATATATATATATATATATATATATATATATATATATATATATATATATATATATATATATATATATATATATATATATATATATATCTTAACCTACGCACACACGAACGGGGGTGCACACACACACACACACACACGCGCACATACATACATACATACATATATATATATACATATATATATATATATATATATATATATATATATATATATATATATATATATATATCTTTGTACATGGTGAGTTAAAATAAATTCCCTTTCGAAAATTAGTAATAACTATCATTCACAGATTAATTGTAGTAAAACTAACTTCACTTTGCATCATACAATGGTTGAATTTTCCTTGAAATTTTTTTGCCCGAAAATGAAACAATATCTACAAACGTAGCCGATGAATTATCATGGAGTTAATTCTCACTTTCTCAATATATATTACGATTAGGTTTATGTAACCTGTCATACTTCGGACGGGACTTATGAGTCAAATACATCAAATTGTTCATTCACTGTAATGATTACATATGGAGCGACGCAGTAAATTCTGATAATCTGGGGAAAAAAACCCAACGAACAGAAAAACATAATCCCGAGGCGTATTTTACCATCTAATGCATTTGTATCCAGTTGAAGTAATCAGCATTTCTTATTGCTGGACATCGATACCTCCCCACTCCTGCGTTTCTTTTAAGCCATATTTATTATTTATCAACGAACGAAATATTTCGGTTGCAGGAGAGAAATGTTGATCAAGAACTGAATGATGCCACTTTATTTCTAATTTTTCCATATCGATTTTTGGCACGCTAATCTGTATGTCGTGCGATGAAAACCAAGAAGAAAGGGTTCAAGATTTTAAACACAAGTGAACTTTTAGATTTATGTGCACAGTCAAACAATTTCATTGCTTCGTGCCAACACACCTATGTAAACTTTATATAACAGCACACGTTCACATGGTAAAATGCGTAAAAAGGAAGAAATCTCATAGCTGTACGCATGCGTACGAACCAATTCCTCCTGTTAATATCGGAACCGCACATAGAGATCGGAACAATTTTAATAATTAACTATCTTTAATGGATATGATTATTTAACAATTTATTTCATTGTTTATACACGGTGTCATTGTAATATTTGCCTCGGAATTACTAATGTGTTTTCTTATAAAGGAAAATATTAACAGAGTTCGTATAGCAGGAAAAATATGATTTAATGTATAAAAAATCTATCGACGGATGAATTATTCTAAAAAAAATCCAAGTAAAAAGGCAAAATAAACAGACATTTTTAGTTGATAAAATGTGTATTATCAATGGAGATAATCTCAGAAAAACAAATTTTGCTCAGATGTAACGGCGCTCCCAACCGTGACACCTCCTTAAATCTAACCTTTACCTGATGGTACCTCATATCTAGTAGTTTATTTATCTGGGTACCCACGCGTGGGAGCTTGTTTAAGCGCTAGACTTTTATTTTGCTAACTATATACTATAGTTGCATTGCCGGTCCTGATCCGTCAAGGTTGGAAATGGTCACCACAACCACTTTGTGGCACATAGATGGTCTGCTAAGTTGAATATGGGAGAGTGATTTACCCATATTCCCACTCAGTCACTCTTTCCTGTCCGTTCACAGTATTAATTATTGGACAATGATACATTTGTTCGACAATGGGATAGAGCTGGGAAGTGGAAGTATTCGTTCTTTTCACCGAAGCATTCATCCCAAAGTCAAATAAATGGTTTCAACCAGAACTCGAACTCTGTTCATCGACTGTGTTTTTCAAGCGGATAATTGTTATCCAGTTAAATCGCCGAAGTTAAGTTACGTCGAACTAAGTCGTTATTGAGATAGATGACCGCCAAGGAGGTGATTTGTTAAGTCCAAGACGTCTGGAACGGCAGAGAAGAAAGATGATCCGACTTCGTAGGTTACCCAGCAAATTTAAGAGGCGTGCATAAGGGCATACCGGGAAAGATATTTTTTAAAAAAAGCGGCCGACTAATGGCCGAGCAAGATCGCACTAATGCCCACTTCTCTCCTCAGCTACGGGTAAAAATAGCAAGGCAGAATATGCTCTGTCTTTGAGAGATGACCAGTCTCGGACAAGGAAACTCTGATCCAAAACAAAGGAGTAGAGCCCCTTTAAGGTGATTGGATGACGTCTTTCCGGCAGCTCCTGCAGCTGAGCTGATGTCCGACGTATTTTTTAAAAATTACATAAGTAATGCCAAAAAGGCGAATGCCGACTGGGCATCGCCATAGAGAGAGGGGGGGAGAGAGAGAGAGTCTCTTCAATTTCGTTCCATTGTCTGTTGAGACAGAAGGAGGCCTTCTTTATCCGTAATCCACTAAATAATCAATTCGTTACTCATCTCTTTAATTACTGTATCATCGCCTTTTACGATCCCTTCTTGTGTGAGGGCCGTAAGCTCCTCCTTTCCCCCAGTTTGGATACTGGGATCCTAACCTCCGCCCTTTTCTCTCCTATACAACAAGTTTTTTTTTTCCTTCTAAAAATCATCCCACTTTTCGTTTTTGCTTTCCGCTCCGAACTCTCTTTATATTCGAATGGTTGAGCGATCTGCCATGTTTTCTACCACTAAACCATCCTCCTCAGTCGTTATATGAAATCTATCTTTTTCATTATTTCCAGACGCCTTCATTTTTTTCCAAGCTTTTCTGACCTTTCCTTGATAGTATTCATTCTCTCGAAGAAGGCGAATTCTTACTTTTCTTCTTTTCCTTTCTTGATTATTTCACTTTATTCTTTCTTATCCTTTTTTTTATTTCCCCCATCCTTTTGTCTCACCTTCTTCGATATTCTTCTTAACCCCTCTCTTCTTCTTTTATATCTAGGCTACAAGACGATAGGAAAGTACACAGCTATCTCAGCTCCCCTAAGCAGGTGCTCCTTCTTTCTTCTTTCTTCTTTCTTCTTTCTTCTTTCTTCTTCTTCTTCTTCTTCTTCTTCTTCTTCTTCTTCTTCTTCTTCTCAATGATTTGACAGTGTTCAACTTCGCGTATACATTTCACCCACCACGTCTTATTCGTAATATTTCCTCTGATGCTGTTATTTGCAATAACAAAATTCTTTACGCAAGTTTTATCGCAGCCACGAATAGTAATTAATGTTGCTGTTAAAGCTATCAAATGATTACTATAACCACCACCTCCTTCACCTCCTTCACTGCCACCTACTGATTCGTTTACAGCAACTAGAAACAGTAATAATAATAATAATAATAATAATAATGATAATAATAATAATAATAATAATAATAATAATAATAATGATGATGATGATGATGATAATAATAATAGTAATAATGATAATAATAATGATAAATAGAAATTAGTTGAATGTGGGAAATCAGAACCAAAATAATACTAATAGTGATTGGAGCCCTTATATTAAAAAAAAAGTACTGGGGAAATCGTTGACAATCTTTCAGGAAAACCTAGGTCAATGTTAATGTATGTTCTACTCATAACATACACCATTTTATGTAGATGCATGTTTATGAAAGTGTTGCATCTTCTTCTAATGTAAAACCCCTGCCCCCTTTTTCTTCGAGTAGTCATAACTTATATAACATGGCAGCCATTCTTAGGTTACTGGTTGAGACCCGTCTTGCGACCTTCGTATACTGAATCAAAGCAAACAACATTGTATAATAATAATTAATGTTTATGTTGTAGAATTAAAAGTCTAATCATGTCTTCTACGACAGGAAAGTGGTAAGAAGGCTTTAAGAATCACAAAAGAACTGAATGTAAAAAAAAAAAAAAAATTAAAAAACTCAAGTAATCTCAAAGATGTATGAAGGTGTTTATGGCCACAATAATAACTAGCCGGAACTGTAGAAATACCACAGGTCTTTACAACTAAGCTATCCTCATTACTCTCACATATATATTTCTGCAATTAAAGTATATAAATTTGGCAAGGTAATTTATTACCTATGGGATGTATCTGTATTAACTATAATAACCTGCAAAAGCAAATGAAACTAATACATCTTATTATTAATTAATTTTGTCATTTATTTATATCCCAGTGTTCTATTACTACTATAACTACTACTAAGACTCGATTTTATTTAGGTTTTTGAAGGAGGCGTAAAGAATTAATGTGATAGTGAAGGCTGGTTCCATTTTACTCCCATTTACGCATAAGCATCTTATTCTATTCTTGCAGTTACTCAATAAATTGCCAGGGGCCTGGGAGAGGAGTCACTTTTGCTCCCATCCAAGCATAAGTGCCCCCTTCCACTCTTACCCCTATTCATTAGATTGGAAGGAAAAAGAGAAAGGATGATGATCATGATGACGATGGATGATTCGTCCAAATCTGCGTTTAAACAAAGTTTACGATTAGATAAAAAGCTGGCTCTGCTAAATGCGATGAGGACACATGTTGACGTAATAGTTACACTGCTTATCGGTCGCTTCCTCGGTGTTACTTCAGGTTTAAATATATACTCACCGAAAAAGTTAAGTCTCCAAAATAAAGCAGCAAAACTGCCTTCTGACTATCAAGTCCGGAGGTTCTAAATAGACTGTTATGGCGATACCAAACCTACCATTGGGAGCAGATTTCATAGCATCACAAATTTCACAGAAATAATCAGTTTTCGAAGAAATACATTCGAAAATGTTTGTTTGAAATATCATAATCAAAACAGCTGAAGATTTCTTCCAGTATCGTCTCAAGCATTGGTTGGTCAACCGTCTTTAGAGTCGAACCAAAATCTCCTGTTCGTTGTAGCTATCCTTTCGGATAGGGGTGTGAGCTACTCCTATCCTTTGTTCGACCAGCACTTACCCTCAATCCGACTATTTAGCGAATAGGCATTGAGTAACATTTAAAAAAATCTTTTGTATGACTGGAGAGTGATAACGGAGAGTCAACTATTCAGATAATGACGTGGCTTGACGTTGCTTAACCGTAGAAATACCACAGGTCTTTACAACTAAGCTATCCTCATAACTCTCACATATATACTTCTGCAATTAAAGTATATAAATTTGGAAAGGTAATTTATTACCCATGGGATGTATCTATATTAACTATAATAACATGCAAAAGAAAACCGATGAGTCCAATGCGATATGATCGCGTTTTTTCGAATATTCTATTCAATTTTTTCAGTAAACATAAACGCTTCAGTCATCGAGCGAGAATGTTCTCTATTTGACTATTAGATAACAGGTAAATGTTGATTCAACTTCCATGAAAACAGGGAGATATATTTTATTACGTTTTTATTTACGTTTGTGTAAGAGCAAAATTCATGTGTTACTTCTTCCTTATTAGGTCGAATCTAGAATTAATTGATTAATTAGAAATATATGTGGACAAGAAAAAATTAGAGGCAAAAATAGTATTTTGTGGTTAAAATTAGTACTGCCATACAAGTTAGCATCAGTAAGATTTGGTCATAGTATCAATTCCTATCTCTGCCATGAAAAAGTAATTTCATTCTCAGTATATTGGACGCCCTCCTGGGATTTCAAGTCATTATTTTATACTTACAAAGGCAACTTATATGCTGGTATGCAAATATATATTTCCCTGGCTCTTCTCTGTTTTCCTCTGTATGTATCTTTGCATATAATTCTATTTTATCTTTGCACAGTGACGGTCTGCAAAGATCTATTTTAAAATCAGCATTAAATAAAGTTATATATATATATATATATATATATATATATATATATATATATATATATATATATATATATATATATATATATATATGAAATGAAACACATCTTACATGTTTACAAAACAAAAGTACCCAAGCTGCATTACTAAATTTCCATTTATACTGGTGAATATCTAAACGAAAGGTTTTTTTACTTAAAACTTTCTATGTAACTTTGCCAAAAAATAAGCCAAGTAATCCAGGAGAACACCCCAAGGGAAAATTGTTAAACCTTTCAAAGTATATATCTCTTTGCGCTATGCTTTATCAAATGACTATTCTTTTCCCTTTCTTTCACTGCCTTTTTTTCAATATTCTCAAAACTGTAATTCTAATGAAGAAATCTTCCAAGGAGTGAATAACTGGTTCTTTAGATAACCAATAACGTTACGACTCGTTCTAGCAATTGTTCCATGTATATGTTGGATCGGTTCCAAATCCTCGTCTAGGAGAACTGAGAGAAAATTCAATATGATGATCTAAAACGTAGTCATTATGCATATCTCTCATACACTCAAGTCTGGGAGAAAATAATCTGAGCCCAGTGAAGAAAGCAATCAAGAATGAACGTAGGAAATATGAAGTTCAAGAGAAATAAACTTGATATTGTATTTTCGTTCGGCTGTTTTTTCTTCTGAAGTTTGTTACCAAAATTTTTGTGAAATTCTTTTAAATGCTAATTATTTTTTTTTTTTAGATAAAATTTATAGGTCCAACTATTACACCTGACTGGCTTTTTCATATCACATCGCCAGCTGCTGTGTTTCTAGCTCTGATATACTACTCAGTTGGTATGAATTGGATTCTTGTTGTCAAATAAAAGCTAGTTAAAACTGTTCTAAATAAAAACCTGTTTTAATTAAGGTCAGGTTGAAGCAAAGACTGTCAGACTAGATCTCATTAAGTGACACAAGTTGTATTTGATTTGTAGTTTACATATAGCAACCGGTGGTACTGATGAAGGGACTCAAACTAATCTCGTAAGTTAGTTTGTATCTCTTGATGATCTCAGCGCCAGTTCAGGTATCATATTCGATATACTAATCCTTATACCTGCCCGACATCGTAGTGGTTTTATCTTTTTTTTTATAAGCTTTGGATTGTGTGGCAAGTGAGATGGTAGGAATATATCGTCAGTTACGACAGTGGCAGTAGTCGTAGGAATGGAAAAAATAATATATTTTTCTCTCATTATTGTCATTTGGTTATTGTCAATTAGGGTTTGTTTTTTTTTCAGTTAAAGAAGGATTCTAACGATATTAAACAAAGATGATCAGAGCATTAAAAAGCGTAAAGTGCTTTTCAAACACAATCTCTTGATATTCGCGTGTTCTGAAACTCCGACATATGGCGTTTGTAACTTTATAAATCGTTCACTTGAATGAAACAGCACTCAGATTGTTTACCACGGAGGAACTTTGGGGATTAGAAGCGGTTTTTTTTTCACGAAAACTCCTCACAAGTACCCTACAGTTCCGAGAGATTACAACGCCATCATCTACTAAATCTAGATATCGCCCTCCGGTGGGCGATTCTAACTATTGGGTGGCCAGTGAGCAACTGTGCAGAAAACGGTGGGTGTTTTGAAATTTTGGTGGGCGGTATAGGATTTTGACTATTAAAGTCTATAATTGACAATAAAAATGAGTCAACAGCAACATTTTCTACTGTTAATTTACCAAGCGTCAGAACAGTGGTGTCACACATTATGTAAACTCAATGTCTCTGCACTAGCTGGGTTTCACCAGACACAAGGATCGTACTGATGACATCCAAAAAAACGGTGAGTTTGTGCCAAACATTTGATGTCACTACTTTGCATTACTTCCATTAAAGGAACCACGAAAGATGTTTATTTTTACTGCTTTTTAAAGCTCAAAATACTTCTGGTGTCCTTTTGAATATCATTTACATGGGTGGGCGGTCGAAATTGTGAGAGGGTTGAGAACCTCTGATGAAAATTAAGAATGGCACAAGTCCATATTTGGGAGATTTGTTTTAGTCCTGGATTCTAAATGGATACTGCGTATTGAACTTCAAAATCCACATGCGAAACACTGTTTTTTATTTCAATTGACGACATTGGGAAAAATATACACCTATTGCAGCCATTCCTCCCATCAAAGCAACACCAAATATGCACACATTCATATACTTGCATAAATATATAGATACTTATAATCCAAACCAATGCCAGGTAAAGATTTTTGGAAATGGTTGGTTGTAAGATTACGGCGCCATCATTTTAGGTTGGTAGGGTCTGCATAACTTGAAACGAGCATTTAGAAAATGATATTCATGGGTTCGGACATCGAACTAGTAAACGTACACACACAATATATATATATATATATATATATATATATATATATATATATATATATATATATATATATATATATATATATGGGGGGGGGGGTTTAAGGTACGGACACATTTTGTCCAACAGAATGAATTACAAATTGCTCATGTTATATAGAAACTTAATTGAAATGATCTACCATCGCCAGACAGTTAATATATCACCCAATTTAGACTACCTAAATATAATAGACAATTAAAGAGAATAGAGCTGCTACAGGAATCAAACCTGTCACTGATAGGGTAGCCACCTCAGCAGAATGGTAAACGAATGGAATAATTCATATATTAGTCTTAAATTCGCTTCCTCATTCTGACAAAACTATTTGGTTTGTCAGCGCAAGCAAAAAAAAAAAATGCAGGAGTAACGGTAAAGCCATCAAGAAAGGATTAGGTCAGCTAAATTCGTGTCAAAGTATACCTGCTTCAGATGCAGTTGACACTATAAGGCAACCGTGGATTTTCCTGTTGCAATCAAACTTTGCCGTGTCATTATACACATCATTATTACAGTGAGTGAAACGTTGACATCACGGGCTACAAAAGCAGCTAATAGATAGATTGATAGGCAGGTAATTAGATGGATAGATAAGTAGATAGACCGATAGATAGATAGACGGACAGACTGATGGGCACAATTGCCTTAAATTATGTATGTACGTACGAAGTGAAATAAGGAACAAAGAGTTAAGAGAGGAAAATCATCCACTGACATTTTTATTATGAACTTTATTATCCGAAGATTGCGGTGAACCACGCTCTGTTTTCCGTTTATTGCCTTATTTATTTGCAATGAAACCAATTATGCGTAAAACTTGTTGGCATTTTATCGCCTGGTGTACGCGATAGAAGCAGAAAATTCTGTCTGTGTTAACAGCAGGTTTTTACGAGAAGAGGAAATAAAAATGGATAACGATGGATCCAAGATTTGTGTGAGTGGTTGTAAAGCGTAACTGATAGAAGACTCTTATTTCTAGCGGACAAGTGTCTGTGTAACTAAAATGATTAACTGTTTAATATGCTCTCAGTCTATCTATCCTTCTGTCTTTGATTTATATAATGGCAAGTAAAATTTTCACCTTTTTACACACACACACACACACACACACATGCACAAATATCATTAATTATTTTCTGAAGAACCGAATCCAAGATACGTGTTAGATGTCATGCGAGACTTAGAAAACGCCCACTTTCTTCAATGGTTTATTTCTATTTACGTCCTCTAGGCCATGCATCCACCGTGTAATAACGGGAGATCGTTTCAAATGGAGTTTCAAAGTAATATAACACATTTATGGTCATTTCTGTCGGATTATATATTCCTTCCTTAATAATATGATTGTCTGCGGTAAGAAACAATTCGAGCAGACAACGTAGATAGGGAGAGCAACGCTACGCAGCAGCAGTCACAATTTTTTAAATTGTTTATTCTATTTACGCTGTCTAGGCCAAATGATACCTTTGCTGTGAAATAACGAGAGATTATTTCAAATAGTTCAAGTAATATAACGCATTTATAATATAAATATATATATATATATATATATATATATATATATATATATATATATATATATATATATATATATATATATATTACGTGGGTGTCGCATGGGTGTTTTTTTCCTGTAGGTTGGTCGTTTCTATAAAAACTTTCCGCCAGTTGAAATTGTGTAAAGCAAAAATGCAGTTACCAGCTATTCATTTGGGAAAATTTTTAAGCGTTCCCAACCCAAGATATATTGACGATAATATGTTACTCGGAATCATCGGGGGATGGTGGATCGTACCAGAGACTGGGTGATGTGTGAGTGTGTGTGTGTGTGAGAGTGAGAGAGAGAGGGGGTTCGCTGCCTCTATAACAGCTCTCAGCAAAAACGAAAACGAAACATAAGCGCTATTTCTGCTTTCCGCCTTTTCTATTGAAGCGAATGTGGTGTTAGACGGACTTCTGAAGAGCGATGGATAAGTGTAATAGAAGCAATCAGAAATCATCCCAGTTCTAGTCTAGTAAAAATCGTCCTTGCTTCAGTGAGTTTTCTCATTTGCATGGTAAATTAATTAATTCTGTTCATTTGCAATACAGCCAGATAGCGTGACAAAAACGTCAGACATTTTAGTAATGATATTACTTTTTCTTTTTCATTTTGATCTTTGTCAAGCGGCTATGACTTCAGTTTCAAACAATTTTGTATTCATACATCGTTATGCATTACATAGATACCACACTTCCATTAATCACTTTGTTAAGTTATAGAGCAAGTGCAGAATAACTGAATTGGAATGGATACCTTGCAAGCATGTAACGTGGGGGCCTTGAAAATGTTGGGCCCGTAGCTTATGCTATTTTTCTGTACTGTTAATCCAGCACTGAGCAGAATATTATGGCTGGATTTTATGCACCTGTGGAGTTTGTTTAGCTTTCTCTATCTGAGATTTCAAACGACAGGGTGTGGTTTGGAAAGCGTATCACCGGAATCAGGAAGGCTGTGATTTAAGCTGCTAAGGCCACTAAACTGCACAATCAGAGCGTGCTACGATGGGCACATCTGTTCGAAGTGTGAGAAAGCTTTGTATGTTCAGGGTTCAAGATAAGGCTGAGGTTAGGTTACATCCGAGCAAATCCTTTAAAAAAATGAACTGTCCTTGGATAAAACGGGAAAAGGTCTGATTCGCTCTTTTTTTTTTTTTTAGGTATGGATGTCAGGAAAGGAGATGTTTTATTTCATAGCTCTTTGTGTTTTAAAGCATTAAATTGCATTGAACGCCGGTGAAAGAGATCACGTTTACTTTTCTGATTGATCAAGTCGCCGTCACTCTACGTGTAGATGTATATGTTGTCACTATCATCCATCAATGTTCCCAGTATCCTTTTTTTAGGAAACTAAAACTGAATAAAGTGTTGGTCTCTCTCTCTCTCTCTCTCTCTCTCTCTCTTATATATATATATATATATATATATATATATATATATATATATATATATACTCTCTCTCTCTCTTTATATATATATATATATATATATATATATATATATATATATATATATATATATACCCTCTCTCTCTCTATATATATATATATATATATACATATATATATATATATACATATATGTATATATATATATATATATATATATATATATATATATAGAGAGAGAGAGAGAGAGAGAGAGAGAGAGAGAAATAGAGATAGAGGTAGATAAATAGAGAGAGATAGATTGTTATAGTCATAAACTTAACACGTTTAACTGAATTTTAGTTCGAGAGATTTCATAAATTATTTCATAAAAACTGTCCTCCAATTCATCGGACAGTATCATGTCATTCAAGTCAGCTACTTTCCGATCGCAGTTAATATACCAAGTTAAAATATTTTGTGTTATACACAGAATATCAGATTTCATTACTGTTATTTAGATTGGGGTTCTAATGTTGTACACGAGTCTTCCTCCATGAGACAGTGTTGTATAGAAAAGGATATAAATTAATATGGTGTTCGTAGCTCAAAAATCCTGCCTCAACAAAACCAAGTTCTTTCTATTCCTCCAACCAAATATGTCGCAATCATCGAATAAATGGCTTGGCTTCGCGAACAAAGATTTTCGGAGTTTTTACCACGAATGTAGGATTTAGTTGGTGGGGCCTATATTTCAGAATAGCTAAATGGCTTAATCAGTCTTTATATCAGATTTGTTTTTCTCTCATCAACGAGCGTCTTGTCCAGTAGTTGTTTGATAATCGACTGAATATTTAAAGACTGTATGAAACAGTTAATGTCTTATATTTCCAAACTCATTAAAACAAAGAAATATTTTTTGTAATTTACTTACTCTGGATTTTTTCCTGTAAGTCACCCACATAAACGCATGCACACGCTCAGGTGCACACACACATGCGCACACACAGATATGTATTCATATGGTACTGTAAAACTCATTTTATTTTCTTCTGCCTCTCAGAATACTCCATTTCTACCTGTTTCTTTTTCAATATTCGCAATCGTCTCCCCCTAAATTCACTGAATCGTTAAATTTGTCCAACTCTTAGGAATAATGATAAAATGCTTGTCCACTGCAAATTTTGATTAAAATATTTTATCTTCTCTTAATTAAACGGCGACAAAAACTGAAGAAAAGAATTGAATTTGGAATCAGCGAAAGAACACACAAAAATAAAGGAGAGAAGAAGAGAAATGACATTTTTGGAATAAGGCAATATGCTGTATCACTTTAAAGAGGCAGATTGGCATCTGTAAGACCGAATTACTGTCCGCACAAACAATCTCGAACGCATAGATTGTTGCGCGCATGCGCACAGCGTGGGAAGGCTATAAACATCGTAATGGTGAGAAATAAAGAGACGGTTATAGAAAAATAGAATTAAAAACGAAAAGAAAAACAAAAAATGGGAAAAAATGAATTGATAATTTCGATATTTCGTATTTGCAAATGTAATTGAATTTTTCCAGGGTAATATTGAATGGGGAATGGAGAGGGCTTAGAAAATATCTATCAATGAGCTGCCAGACATTTTAACAGCAACTACAACAATTTTCGCCCAAGGAATGCTGGTTATGATAATTGTAAAAAGTTCGATTAATTTGTAGCTAATATCTTTCTCTCTTTTCTTTTGTGTTTTGCCACAGTTTTTTGCATTTTATGTCTTTCAATCATGTGCAGCTCTACAATCAGATACATACCCAAGCATATAAACATATGCAATCATAACTACACATAAATTCACTATAAGCGTGACGCTTACACGTATACAAAGAATGCGTATAAATATGCGTAAAAATTAATTGATTTGATTCGAACGTTCCCAGCGTGATCTTTGGCAAAATGTTCGAGAAATCTTAGAAGTGTCTTTGACGTTTATTTAGCTATTTTTTCGTTTGTACAAAAAGTCAAATGTGTTATGTACTTTGAAAGGTTATGAATTATTCTGAAGTTAAGAAATGGTTGGACTATGAAAGGAATATCAGTCGGTATTTAAAAAGTTTTTTCTTTCTTGAAACAGAAAACAGTCAGCTTGAGCATTGGTGACAAAAATGCACTCATCTAAAAGGAGAGTCTAAAGTAAAAACGGCCAAATCGTGTTGAATACAACGGTTCTCGTATGATCATCGACGTTAAGCAAGGTCGTGTCTGATCAGTATCTAGATGAGTGACTATCTAAGAATACCAGGTGTCGTAAGCAGCCGAGGAGGCATCTCCTGCTGTCATGCTAATTTCCAAACGTATCAAACATTTCTTTCCTTTGGAAACCTTCAGCATCATCGTGTGAAGGGGGAGTAGAATTTGCACACAACACTTCCTCCGTACTACGCGCCCTGCTATCGCAGCTAAAAACCGTTCACTAACAGTCAATCCTAGCCGACACGGGCCTCCCTCAAAACAAAAAAAAAACATATAAAGCTAAGCGGACTCTTCAAGTAGCAAATGCCACCAATGCAAGCAATTATACGGTTAAGATAAGGTTTACCAACTTTTTGAAATGGAAATATTGGACGGGCATAGAATTAGCGTCCGTGTGTTTTGGGGGAAGGATCCGTATAATGGCTTGAAAAAAACTATTTTTGCCATTCCTGGATTTTTTTGGTAATAGGGATTAAAAAAAATTTAAGAGCATTCTTGAATAATTAGGAATAATGTGAGCATATCTGAAAGATTACAATTATAAAACAGCAGTCTTTGTTGATATAGGTGCCTTGTGACACGAACAAATTTGAAAAAAAGATGTATAGATGAGCCGTTGCGTCACTAGATTCACTCAGTAAGCAAAACGCCTGTAATTTTGACGGGTAAGCGCGAATATTTAGACAACAATCCAATCAAATTCAATGCAAGAATAAACTTTTTATTTGAAGACGAGTTATCAGAACATAGGATATTTACAAGTTAATATGGGATGCAGGATAATGCGTTGAAATATAGGATTGTCCTATTAAATATTAGACGATTGACAACACTAGCTAGGTTGGGGGGGTCTTCATATAGGGCGTATCCTGCAGACCTGCCAAATTCTGACTATCATTTGTTTCGCTCCACGAAACATTCTCATGGGGGTCAGCGGTAGAAAATATCATAAGATTCCTCGAAGAAATGGAACAAAGCCAGAATCATTCTTTCATGGTGCATCAGTTCATGGAAGGGAGGGTGATGAGTGATTAATGATGTGAGGAACCTTCATGAATGGAGGACTCTGCCAAAATCGCTGGAAACTTTTTCCATCAAAATTGAACACACAAGCCCATGCACACACTCGCACACACATACACACACAGACCACTCAAACGCATATAGATGTGTGTGTGTATATATATATGTGTGCACGAACAAACGTCATAGTTTGACTAACTGTGAGATATCCCTGTAATATCATTTCGGATTAAGATATTGTCTTCTGTTGACTTTCTATTCTCTTTAACTTATTTGCTTTCCAATTTTCCTTATTTACATCAGGAAAGTTCTAACGTCCGAGACTTATGGCAGGCACCCCTAAGTATTTGCTGCCGTGGGTAACAGCCCCTGCTTCCGGTACCTGGGGCCTTGCACATACACATTGTTCAAATGTTCGGGTCTTTAAGCTTTGATTGGTTTGTCCTGTCCATAATTCAGCCTTCGCTCAGAATATTGATAAATCAGCTTACTGCAACACAATCTCTTCTGTATCTGCCTCTCTATTGTATTTTGATCGATTTGCTGACTCTGCAACTGTTACGTTTTCTTAAAATATATATATTTTAGATTCAAGCGTTTAAAAGTAACGGTCCATTCTATACTTTAAATGTATTTTCCCTTCTAATCTATCAGTCTATCTTTCTATCTATCCATCTATCAAACCCTGTCTACTCAGATTTATCTCATTTATCTATGTTTATGTGCCCACTGGTGCAGGGCCTTATAAACTACATCATGTTACGAGCTAATCTCGCTGAAATATGAAAGTATGTGTATTGAAGATAGGGAAATATGCCATCAATTTCTTTTACTAATTTACGGAGCAGGATTTATGACGTCATCATTTTCAGTTTCTTATCATATTTGTGACCAAGTCGGGTGCATTTATAAGAGAAAAAACTACCTACCCAGTCGCTAAATAAAGATTTCTCAGCGTTTTTTTTTTTTTCATTTTTTTTTCAAGATGGCCACCAAATCCTTAAAATGTCATTACTTGTTCATTATTCACCCCTCACAGGTTTCACGACGTTTTTTTTTTTTATACCAAGAATGCTTGATAACATATTGAAAGTCTATTACAGTCTGGCCACGGCGTTTTTTTTAATAGTATCAAGTGTGCAGGATAACATATCAAAAGTTTATCGCGGTCTGACAAATGGAAAGGTAAGATTTTTAAGATTTTTTTTAATCTAAAAAATGCCATTATTCGTTCATTATTCATCAAAAGCAACTTTTTCTATCGATCTTTTGTAGTATCAAATGTACTCAATAAGATATCAAAAGTCTATCATAGTTCCACCATGGAAAAGGTGTAATTTTCAAGATGGTTGCCAAATCCTTCAGATGCCCATTACCCGTTCATTATTTAGACAAGTTTCTCAACAGTTTTTTTTTTTTTGTAATATCAAGTGTGATCAATAACATATTTAAAGTCTATCATATATTTCCAGTCATCAGACTGTGATATACTTTCGATTGGTCATCAAGCACGCTTAGTACTACAAAACATGAACGAGCGATGAACATTAGGTATTTGGTGGCTATCTTGGACGCCATCTTGAAAATTGTACCTTTCTAGTGGTCAAACTGTGATAGACTTTTTAGTTCGTTATGGAACACACCCGGCTCCACAAAAGTGTTGAGCCTTTGTTTGACAATATGGTGGGAGTAAGGTGAGTGCTTTTCTTTTAAAAGGAATGACATCGGTGATGGATATGGGAAATTACTGCAAATGATGACGTCATAAATTCTGGACAGTAGATCATTGAAAAAAATTGGCAACATGTTTTTGTCATCTCCTATACAAGTACTTTGATATTTCGGCGAGATATTTCTTGTAACATGATCTTAATGCCGGAGCGAATTTCAGAGATAAGGCCCTGCACTATATGAACCTCTCTCTTTTTTAATCAATCTATGATTTTTTCAGTTTCAACATTTTCACTTCCTATTCATTCTCTTTCCACGTCCTCTCTCTCTCTCTCTCTCTCTCTCTCTCTCTCTCTCTCTCTCTCTCTCTCTCTCTCTCAAATAGCTCTTTGACTCAAGGGAATATTTCAAAATATAACCCTTCATTTTCAAAGAGATAATCGAAATAAAATGTTGTCTTCAAGAAATCCTGACATCATCAAGATGTTTCATGTAATAATTTATGCTTGAAAATGTGACTGCAGCCTAGATATTCAACAGTACTGATATAAACTGGCAGGTCTGAATTAATTCAAAAGCCTTCGTATCAATCGGAATTGTACCATTTGATATCATTGGATGCACGGACATCTCTAAAACCGATTGCCGTCACTGGCTGACTGACTGCAGACTGACACTACGGAAAGACTCCCACCTCTTCGTTTCCCCATTCCTTGTATATATCCCTGAAAGATGGTGTGTCTGAGAGAGACAGAGATACAGACAAACAGACTGAGAGGGAACTTGCGTGTCTATGGTCTAACTGTCAAGCTTGTTACAACGTTTATAGGAGTTACTTTCAAATCATGCTGAATGTCGAAGTTGAGCTGCATCGAACCTAATCAGCCCTCAGTAGAGTGACCAGTTACTGCAAGAGTAAATATATCAGAATCCTGAACAATCCTTTTTATTATTAATGATTGCTATATTTAATTTTTCATAATAGGTTCAGATTGTATAATGTTTTAAGCTCAAAACATGCATTTTTCAATGGGTTCTAAATGTCTGATAAAATGTGTAAGTATATTTTGATAAGAAAGCGTAAGAGAGGAAGATAGAGAGACGGGAATAATGCTGCCCTATTCAGGGTTGAGCACGCTTTAAGTGAAGTAACTCGTTCATTGTAAGCTTATGCAATGCTGTTCTAATATAGGAATAGAGCACTCTGGTCGATGGCGAATATATGCGTAAATGAATATATCACTTATATTCGACCTTACTGACTGTCCAGTTCCGTGGAGCAGAGAGGGGATATCAGCGAAGGTTTCGATCTTACCTCGTGGTACTGGTTGGGATAATGGGTAGTCTATAGCCACACTGAAGATTATAATACAGCTGCCTGTGGATGACACAATATATATATATATATATATATATATATATATATATATATATATATATATATATATGTATTAATAGAAAGAGAGAGGGGGGCTAATGTAATGTAATAGTTAACATTACGAAAAGTGGAATAACGCGAACCAAATTCAAATTTCGGCTGATACAACTTGTGCTCCATTGGTTGTAATATCCTTGGAAAATGGATGAAAGCATGTGCCCAGTCACATCGTCAAATACATTAAAAGATGTATCGTTGCTGACATGCCACGACGATTGACAAAGCGGACTGTTCAACAATTGGGCAAACCCTTGTCCAATTAAAACCGTTGCGCTCGTGCCATAGTAACTGTCAAGTGTTGTATATCTGTTATTGCTGAAGGTATGACATGCAATCCGTCACGGGGGGTAATTATTAATGTAGATTTGAATTAATGAAAAAGGCAAAACCAAATGGCAGCCAAAAAGCAATGACACTGAATAAGTCATATTTGATAAATTCAACTTGCAGTCTTGTATTCGCTCGGCCTTTTCCGACAAGACAAATGATTAGATTATTTCGAATTACAACAGCTGGCTTTATTCCCTGTGTAGCTTCCATCTGCGTTAATTGTTGTTCTATTGACTTTGCCCTTCGCTTTTTGTTGAAAAAAAAACCAACCCATCAACAATAGAAAATATAAAAGAAGGACGAGTAAGAAAAGAAAAAAATATGAAGGGAAAAAAAAAAGATCATTACCTTTCGTCACTTCCACTAACCTTCTAAACAGAACCGTGGAATTTAAATGGAACAAATGCGAGGATTAACTGTATATACACCTGCATAAGTCGATGAATATTTAAAGAAATATCTTACCTCTTACATTGAGTGGTAAGAGCAGCGGTGTGGAGCACGATAGGTTTTAGATTTCGACTGTTTTATTTCAAGCATAGATCTGAGGGTTTTTTTTGTTTTTTTTATCAATCAGCGTTCAGTTCTTGAGGTCATCTGACTTGCAATAAACACAGGGCAAAAACACTGCGCAATTAGTAACCAAATGTAGAGCTAAAAAAAACGTGACCTTGTGCCAGACTCCACTAAACTCTGTTAATATCTAAACAACTGCATACAAGTTATTAGTTCTATGGCGAACTAGGTAAAACACGTAGAGCATGACCAGGGGGATTTTGCTTGAATATCGGGTCAGAAAAATTTGTTAAGTTCTATTTAGAGAATTTTTTTCTCCCCCAATCATCAATTTGCTTGAACCATCGAAGGGCTCATGGGATTATTTTACTTGAGTATTTTATCATGATCCACTTCCGGCTTGCTTGGTCCGTGGTAGCTTCACTTGAGCGCCTTTAACCGTAACCCTCCGAAACACGTTCCCTACTTTGTCCGTTACCGGCTTCCCTTGACGTTGAACGAAAGATTGAACTTTTCCAGATTAGATTCAGAGTTGTTCGTCTCTGAGACAATTTTGCCATACCAAGGCTGAAGAGCTTAGTCTGCCCTGCAACTCATGTACAAATATGGATTTATGCCTTTCCCAAGGGCATTTGTGCGAAGTGAATACAGATTGTCTCATCCAGAGTTTAATCTCGTCTCACCAATGCCATTATACTTGGCTAACAGCTAAGCCATCTGCACATAACTTAGGAGAAAGTCAACACTGCCATAGGCATTATCTAGTAGACAAGAATGTTGGAATTAACCGTTGCATTTCATGGTTTTTGGATTCAATTAAAAACAGAATTACAGTTTTCAATTTGAAATCCCAACAACATCAACATCATTGATGACCCTTTCAGAATTTTCAGATTTGATTTTTGTAGCCTTTAACCACAGCCCCAAGATTATTGTTCATTTTACTTATTAATGGTTCCCCCCTCTATCCGAGAATAAAGTGTTCCTATGAAATATTTTACAAGCTGAATATAAACCCTGGTTTTTTCAAGTTGTACTCAGAAAGAGAAGATTGTAACACATAGTTTTTGTATTTACTGCTCACAAGAGGTTCGCGGTAAAAGTCTTTCAATTTGATTAGCGCGCACTGTTCAAATTTCCGGAAATTTTGTGTAGCACTGCACACACACGCACACAGACATGCACACAGAAACGCACACACACACACACACACACACACACACACACACACACACACACACACACACACATATATATATATATATATATATATATATATATATATAGTGCGCGTGTGTAGACTGGATATTTATTGGGAAATATTGTTCATGTACTAATAAATATGAGCAAATATATTTGGTCATTATTTGGAAGAGGTTAGATTAAACATTATGTCGATATTCTGCGTAGTTGTTAATCGAGATACACTCTAGGACCATTTTGCTGAAAGTGGCTAGAATTTACTTACGACCAAATAACGTTATTTCTGATTTACTTTTGAGTCAATACGGCATGTAGTTATGATAAGTAAGTAAGGTTACTAGGTAGGTTTAAGGTTGGAGTTAGTAGGTAGGTTTGAAAATGAATCTCATATTGTTAACTCCAACCATAACACTAATTCTTAACACTAACTCCATATCATATCCTTTCTAGCTGAATTTAACAACGTACAGTTTCAAACGTTTATAGATTTATGCTTTCATTTTTGCATTGATTTAAAAAAAAATTTAAAGAAAAACAGCCAGCCGCTCTTCGCCATTCTGAAATAGCCAAATTCAAAATGGCGGTCCCTGATAAAATTGGTATATTTAATCTTACCTATTCCAAACAGTTATCCAAGTATGAATACATATTTATGGTTATTTACATGACAGTCATCCATATCTGCCTGAAATTATTTGCTTTTGTTGTTTTTCGATGTTTATTTCCGTTGTCTTCAAAAAATTCAACTTTGAAATTTCAGTGACATCTGAAACACTCATTCTTTTCTAAAGAAATACGAATATGTTAATCGGGATCTTTTTTTTTTTTTTTGTCTTTTTATGAACGGAAGGTGACACAGAAATAACCCTATATATGCGTATGCTGTGGTTTCCTCTTTATGTGTTCGAAAGACAAAGACTGAGGAGGACAGACAGACAGACAGACAGACAGACTGCATGATTGTTTGCATAGACTAAGTAGCGATTAGAGAAGTAGGGAAGAAGTAAGCTTAATAATTCACCGAAATGGCCGAGTGCCGACAGATTATGCATATGAAAAATTATGACTTTTGTCCGACGCGAAATTCCATTTTATAAAAGAAACAAATCCTTTCCTGTTGAGGTTTTTAAAGCCTACTGCGTTGGCCACCGTTTTCTAGCGAGTGATTTATTTCGGAGGTAGACATCGCTAATCGCTAAAACAAGTAGGGGTCTACAACGGAAAAAGGATTGACGTAGCCATGACAAAAGTCTGGAAAATTAAAAACACATTCAAGTAAAATGTTTTGCAAATGAGAAAAGAAAGTGATTTTCCAACAAGTTTATTGGCGCCTTGGTATTATCGTGGAATTAACAGTCATACAACCTGTATCAACTCGTCTCACATGCTGTTAAGAATTGTTTACTAATTAATTCATCAAACCCGGTGAAGAAATTTACGGATATATTGGATTTCTTCGAGAGGATTTTTCAAAAAAAGAAAATACTGAATTTTTTCGGAGGGAAGAGTCGATTGTTGAAAATGGTCGGTAGAAGATATTTCATATGCAAAATTGTTGCCTATGTCAGAGTGTCTACTGTAACGCGGAGAAAAAAATAACGCTCTCCATTATATTAGTAGATTTTATTGAACGAACCGAACTTAACAATAATTTAAAACATTGTGGCTCAGTAGACCCAGATGCATTCTTCCATTTAGCTGTCTCTTTAGTGCAATCATGAGAGTTTATGATGAAGGAGATGGGAATCCTTTGCTGGCAGTCCCTGTACTTTTTTCCTGTTGGGCCCTACTTCAACGCTGGACGAGTTCAAAAATGAGAATATCCTCCATCCTCGCCATGCAGCCTGCTCACTGCAGATGGATCTTTTGCTGCATGGCCTTGACAGATCTCGTTGTTTGAAATGAAGTCATTTCAAAACATTTTGAGAATAGTGCAGAGACAACACTGGTGGAAGCGCCCAAGAAAGCGTAAATGACGCATGTATACGACTCAGGAATCCACACCAGGTATAGCTATCAATTTGTAAACTTTTATTTCCGTGTCTTTCTGGGGGTTTCTATTTCAGAATTAGTCCCACATACCCACGTCTGAAGATGTACTCTCTCTCAGATACAAAACAGATTATTTTTGTCCAAGATTTTGAGATTTTTTGCTATTCAAAGGATTGTTTACTGTCTACACGAGTCGTTTTCAACCTTTTTCATCTCATGGCACAGTGAGCTTGGCACTAAAATGATTGGGACACACTATCAGTATTTAAGGATATATTTGATCATTTAAAATAAAATTAATGATAATTATATGTTAATACGTTATTTACAAACTACATTTATTATTTATTAATAATCTATTGATGTTATTGCCAAAAGAATATTTCTGATCATGGTTCTCAAAATATTTTGAGTAATAATAATATGAAAAAGGCTAGGCAGATTGATATTTCTGACATTCTCACGCATCTTATGGCTGGCAGTGGAGATCGGTGGTTTCAAACCACGGAATTCAGTAAAAAATTCAAAACATCTAGGTCTCTGATGAACAACTCATATATTTTATTGCATCATTGAAAGAAAAAGGAGTTTAATGCGTTTCGCAAACGTACCAGTAATGTTAAAACGCATTCAAATGTTATTTTTGTATCTCTACCGCGAACACTGTCCCACGGCCCTTGTTTGAGAGGGGGATCGACCCGACTCAGAACTCCTTCGGCACACGTACGCATGCTCCGCGACCTACTAATGTGCCGCAGGTCATTGGTTGAAAATGGCTGGTCTACATCTTCAACGTTTGTTTTGCTTGAGTGTTTGAGATCAGTTGGTGTTACGATTCCACAATTTTTTTTCTCTGTCTGAATTATCCTTATCTTCGTTGCTGCCTCCGTCCGAGGCTTCGAAATTAATTGCTATCGTTTTTGTGTAAAAAGATATGCTGTTAAGATTCAGTGAATATTTTCGTTCATCCTCGTCTTTTCCATTGTTCCAAAGATTTTCAGATATATCTTTGATATCAAATAAACTTTTTATGCTATTCTCATCTTCACTATCGTTATATATTTTTCAATTACTTGCCTCTTCCATGTTATTACTGTTGCTTTTTTATCACAGCACTCTAGGTTGATATACTCTTCTTGTGCAAGAGCAATTCATGCAAATAATTGGATGTAAAGATGCAACTTCTTGGATTGACATCCCAAACCTTTGGAGCCAGTCTTTGATGGACTTTGCCATAATTACTTCGGTCATGGAAATGCTAGTTATTAAGCGGAGCACAAATCTCTTGTCATTCTAGCACTATCTACCAATCCAATAAAGACCAGCAATAATAAGGTGGAATAAAACTAGTAATAAAATTATGATAATGCTTCATTGGAATATCTTGAAAAATAACTGCTGTGGTTTTCCTTTATCCACAAAATTCAGTAAAGGGAAATAATCCAGAAAACACAACGCAGCACAGGTGAGATCGAAACTAATTCCATTGAAAATAAAGCCAGATGTGGAAAAAAATGACTGAAAAAATCATGAGGATAGAAATAGCTCGAGAATGTATTCCTTAGAGGTCAGTTATATTTCATATACACAAGAAATAATGGTAGCAATATTATCTTGAATTTTCATTGGATGAGATGTGCTCAATCATTAATAATTTCAGTTGCTTTTCATCGCAATTGCTCAAACCGTCACTGTTCGAGCGCCAGCAAAAAGAAGAGGTCGGAAATAGAAGGATAAGCTCTTAGCAAGACTTGAACTCGCACCTCTTTTAGCTCATGAAGATTGTCCTCGCGAAAGCTCTTGTCGCTCAATCAATCATGGCAACTGTTATTGAGGAAGGTAGCCGAGGCCCGGGCACGATGTAATATCTATACCCTCTCTCGCAGACAGTATGTATGTATGTATGTATGTATGTATGTATGAATGAATGACGTATTGGAAAATATTTACAGTTTCTTCGACACGTTTATCACTTGAAAGTTGAAACACTTTCATCATGAATAGAAAATGTTATCAGAAAGTTTAAACAGAATGCATTAGATGCTCAGTTTTAAAATAGTTTACTTTATAACATTACAAAATGTATGTGTTCGTGTGTGTGTGTGCATGCATGCGTGTGTGTGCATACCTAATCTTCTAGATAGTTGATACTTCCTTCAACATTTACTCATTATGAAGGTTTTTTCAGTGAATTTCCAATCATCAAACATGGTTGCTATTAGCAGAAAATACACGTTGGTCTTTGATAGGTTATGCACTGTGGATACCTGAACAAAAATACCTGCACAAATAACTTCCTTGGATTTGCTCTGCTGGTACGATGCATGCAGACCTCAATTATCAAGGACTGGGAAAGTTGAGAACTGGTAAGAAACTGAGGGAGCTATGTGTGCTTGTAGGGGAAAAGACACATATGTTTCAGAAAAAAGAAGGTCGAATACAGCAATAGGTTTTTCTTCTACTACGGCTGCAAAACATTCATAATCTTTCTATACATATTTTGGGATGACCTGCACAAACACACACACGCACACACACACACACACGCACACACACACACACACACACACACACATATATGTATATATATATGTCATGATCTCCCTGCCTAACATATATATATGTATATAAATTGCATGTCTTACCTCTCTTTCTCCACACACACACACACACACACACACACACACACACACACACATATATATATATATATATATATATATATATATATATATATATATATATCTTGCAGGGTGATCATGATTGAGTTTGTCATATTTACATTATATATATATATATATATATATATATATATATATATATATATATATATATAGAACTTGTTACCGTTAAGGTAGCCGCTTCAACGTAGCAATGCTCTTAACATTGAGCTGCTTTCAACCCAAATTCACATCTCGTTCATACGTTGTCTTTATTGAGTGATATATTAACCGTTTAATGAGGGGATATCGTTTCAACCGAATTTCTATATAATATAACGCAATTTATAATTCATCCGTTGGTCCAAATAGGTCCATTCCTTAATACGTTATTGTCTTGTTAAAAGAAACGAATAAACAAGACGAGAGTTCGGGTCGAAAGCAGTTATTTACGCCTTTGTATTACCATCGGCTTTTTAACTCAATAGCAAGAGCATTGCTACGATATATATATATATATATATATATATATATATATATATATATATGTGTGTGTGTGTGTGTGTGTGTGTGTGTGTGTGTGTGTATATATATAGTAAAGAGTTGAATATTTCTTTTAGTGTGTCACCATGCAACCGTTTGAGAATCACAGAAACATTAGTTAAAAACCTGAAAATCTTTTTCCCTCTTCGTTTTGCATTTTGAATTTTTCCCCTTCCTCTCCGTTCTTCGTGCTTTCGTATCTGTACGATCTAGAAAATTCCTCTGTTCATGTAATAACTTTGGAAGTTTTGATTTTCTTTATCGCGCTTTGGTCGGCTGGGTTATTCACTATGCGCAGGCGCACTCGGTTCTTTCGCATGAAAGGAACAGAGCTTCCTGAAGAAGGAAGCACATGGAGATAGGTTTCTTTGCATCTATCTACGAGCGAAGAGAAAATATCTCGCAAAAATCTCTTTCATATATATATATATATATATATATATATATATATATATATATATATATATATATATATAATTTTTGACAAAAATAAAGGCTAGAGACATCCTAAAAGATTACCGATACCAAAGAATCCATACAAAGCAAGAGATTTAAAGTTAACCCATTTTAAAATAATCTAAAATCAATTGAGATATTTAAAGCTTGAACGTATATTCAAAAATGCTTTTTCTGATTTCTTTAAATATTGATGTTCACGAATTATGTAGACGTAAGTACATTTAATGCTAAAGGAAACGCAAAAAAGCAAATTAAACACAGTCTCTTCAAGAAAATATGACTGTGGCTATATACCATCATTATCATCATCATCAGCAGCAGCATCAGCATCAGTCCTTTATCGTCCGTCGTTGGACATAGACATTCCCTGGGATCCGCCATGATTCTCTATCAAGTGCGTCGCGGAGCCATTATTTTCTCAATTTGTCTAGTTCATCTCTCCATCTTGTATTTTGTCGGCCACGGTTTCGCATGTGATCTCTGGGAATCCCTGCGGCGAGTCATGATATCCATATGCAGGGTTGGAATTAGTTGCTAAGTTTATTTTAGTAAATTGAAAGGGTATGAGACATCCTAGGAGATTACTGATACCACAAGGCTATATTTGTGCGAATACCCATGAGAATGACAGTGAGCCTTTCCGTGAATAGGTTTGCGAGACAAGCTTGCTAACCATCAGGCCACGCTAGACTTGCAAGTGTGGCTTGTATTTGTGTGAATGATGAACTAATTGAATATGCTCACATGAATAAATAGGTTAACAACTTGTTTAAATATATTAATGTCTTTATTGATGATAGGTATTCGTGGACATATTCTTATGGTCCAATAGTTAGCAAGCTAGTCCCATGGATCACTACATCCTATTAGTGAGTTCGAGCCTCACAGGATGAACCATACTTATGACTTTGTGTTAAAACTAAGCTACGTTTAGTAAATTAATTGGTATACAAGCGAATCATGTATTTAAGCATCGATTCGATAAAAGAGTAAAAAAAAACGACATTCATACGCTCTGAGCCTTTTATACTGAAGTATGTTTACACTCAAACATATTAATCCAATGACAACACGCATTTTCAAAAAGATTGTACATACCAACATATAGGTCGACTTTTACAGCAGGGGTCTCGAAACTTTGAAAGACCGATTCAAAAAGGAAACATAGAGGCGGACCCCTTATTTTTAGCATTTAGTTTTCAGACTACAATTAATGAACTACACTATTAAGCAAATTTTGACCTTTACAGGCCATTATTCATTTTAAATGAATTACATCGATTCGAATTCTATTTTCAATAGCTGTGTAATGAATGATTTTGTTTCTCTGCCACAATATTCGCCATGTCGGGTTTTGAGGGACAAATGTAGAGGACTCCCGAGCATTATTTTGCAGACCCCAATTTCGAAACCATTGTTTTAAATGATAAACAAAAGGAAGGGTAGGGAAAGGGAGATAACGTGTGAGGTATTACCGAAAGAATACATCCAGGGAAGGATTTGGTAAATTTAGACACTGCTCTCATGCAGGGCCTGCAAGAATAATTTTATTAGGTGATGCAAAGCTGTTTTCGACACCAATACATACACTGCACAAACGCTCTATTTCTTTAGCTATCCATTTTTGATCTGCTATAACCTTTGTAGCACGGCACACTATGTTTACTCGCCAGTAAACGTTTGAATCGACGTATTTTTTTAGTAAACATATTGTATTAACTAAAAAGTTTCGACACATAGCCGTGAAATTTTCGAGTCCATCTTGGCCCTCTGGGGCCTCGGTGCAATGCATTAGCAGCACGCCTCTCTCAAAACCTTGTCCTCACATTCGAAAGACGGCCAGAAAACAAAGTGATTAGACACGAAAGGGAGGTAATCGTGTACCGGCAACTCCTTTATGAAATCGATTGACGAAGAAATTATTTATCAAAAATTAGGTTTTCGATTATATACGTTCATTGCTAAGCCAGACCAGCATTTTTGAGAATCAGATGCTGCGTTTTACTTTATCAATGAAGAAGAAAAACGACAATGTACGAGACTTAAATCATAACCAACTTTGTCATAAGGTATGTTTTCCTTATTCATAATTGATTTCTTTACTCGAACAAATAGACTAGATATATACTTCTCATACACCTCTCAGGTAATGGTGGACTGGCTCGATGACTGAATTGCATAATCGAACACTTCTCTGACTTATTTTCAATGAATAAACATTTTCTTTTAAACAAAGGATTTCATGAAATAGTAACTAGCACTCCACAACGTTTCTTTATCATTATTCCGTTTATGTTTGTATTTCCCGTACGTAAGTATTATCTTATTTGACCAAAGATTTAATTTCCTACCTAGCGGTTCTTTTGGTTTCTCGAAAAACCCTTTAGTAGATATGGAACAGTTATATTGATAATTGTATGTGATAACATATTTCCCAGTTGAGTTAAGAGTTTGGCCCTCCAGTCATTACATATAAGAGTATAACCTGAGCAATTTTGTTAAGCTAAATATGGTATATTTTGCTTTAGTAATGGTGTATGCATATCCAAGTAAACTTTCTTGCTGGTCATCTTAATTCAGAGCTTTGTAGACCGGCACTATGGCAAGCCTTTGACAGAGCAAGCTCAACCTTCAAGAACAAGAAGATTCCATTGCAATCAAAAGGAAGGGTACACAACCAAGGTATCCACCCAATAGTCGCTTATGGAGCTGAAGTACGGAACCTAACCAAGAGTCTGACCCACAAAATAAGAACCAAGCAACGTGCACATGAAAGAATTGTGCTCAACTTCACAAGGAGAGACAACAAGACAGTAAAATACACCCGGGAGAAGAGAGAAGTCAGAGACATCATAGAATACATTTTTTAAAAATTAAATGGCTATGGGCTGGCCATCTCGCAAGAATGGCTGACGACCGATAGACATTAAGACTCACGACAGGGATCCCCAGAGATCACAATCGCAACCAAAGCCAGCAGAATACTAGATGGAGAGACGAGCTAGACAAATTCAGAAAGTACTTGCTCCACGAAGCCCGTGATAGAGAAGTGTGGCAAATCGTGGGGAATGTCCATGTCTAACGATGGATATTAAGAGTCTCATAATGATGATGATTATTATTATGATGATGATGATGATGATGATCTCTATGCAGATATTTCAGTATATTTTTAACAACACATACTAAGAGAGTATATATATATATATATATATATATATATATGAATACTAAATATAAGACGACTTCTCACTGTAAAATAATTTCTCAATAACTTGTTTTGGACCTATTAAGAAATAGCCAATGATACCTGCCTTCCAAAAGGGTATATACGAACTCAACAAAGGTTGTCCAATATAGTGAAGATGAATCGAATTTAACATTGCCATTGGTGTGATAACGTAACTAGAATCCCAGCCGGTCGTATTAATGCTAACAAGCAAGTCACGCAGATCATTGATGGTTAGCCCGATCTTTATCAAGTGTCCCACAATTGTACCACTGGGCCAGACGAGGTTAACTATACACGCAAGGGCTCCAATCGTTCAGGGATATTCTGCTATTTAGCCTTCAAATCATCGTTTGTGAATATAAGTCTAATATGGTCTTGCACCAGACATGTTAATTTTCGTAAATATTTACATCATTTCCATAGACACATATATACGTAAAAACTGGACGGCTATTTTTAAGTATATGTATCGTGTGCTTACAACCTGTATAACCGGATGTTGTGGATCTGATGAATCTCCGTCATCGGAGTTAATCTCTTTATGCGTTGTTACAACTGAGCATGAGCGGAAGTTTGAGCATTTAGTCCCGTTTTTGTCTTTCACCTTTTTTTCTTTGCTTCTGACAAGAACAGTGATTAATGGTTTTCGGAGTATCTTGTACAGGAATCAATCGACTTGCGATGTCTCATTGAAAGGGAAACAATAGCCCTCAGTGTATGCGTATATTCACTGAGAAATCGAAGCTTATCAATATATGTGTACGTATGTGTTTAATATATATACATGCTTTCGATTGGTTTTTTCTTACTGCAGGAGTGTAAGATGTTAGTGTACATTTGTCTATATGCATGTGTGTATTTCAATGCACTTGTGATATGGTATGTGTATTTGCGAATAATAAAGAGACTTGGAAAGAAATTTAAAAATGTCTGATCCACAAACAGAACTTGAAAGGGAAAGAAGATGCAAGGGAATTGCTGAAATGAATGAATTTATAAGGTTGACATCGAGAGATTAAACTGAGAGTAGGAGTATACCACAATATTCTTTCTTTTTTTTTTCCCTCGTTTTTCCTTCCTTCTCTTACTTTCTCAGTTTTATCTCTCCGCCTCCCTCTTTCATTATTTGTCTATCTTCCTTTTATCATTTTCTCTGTTACTCTGTCTTTCCTTCCTTTCCCGCCGATCCTCCTTTCACAATATTATCATTTGAAGAGAAAGAGAAAGAAAGAGAATCATCAGATAAAAGAGAGGAAAAACGAAAAAAAAAAAAAAGAGAAAGATACTTATAACATATTTACCGGCATATAAGACGCACTTTTAACCAAAAAGAAAAAGAAAACAACTAACGTAAATATACACTGCATCTACTGTGCTGGTATTATGATAAGGGAATCGTCCACCGAGGCTTGAAATGGATAGCTAGGTGGTTTGAATGACTTGAACTGAGGGTTAATCCCTGAAATACTCTTGTAAATCGCACGTCATAACAGCTTGCAAACACGGTAGCGTGAAAAAGAAAGAAGAATGAATGAGAAAGAAATGAGATGAGCTGACGTTTTGATTAAATGGAGGGACAATGAGAATATCAAAGATAGGAGACTACGTAAAAGAAAGAAAGGAGAAAGAGTCAGATGAGGTAAATGAAGAAATTAGGTATAGAGAATAAACTGAAATAGAAAAAAGAAAAGAGAGAACGAAAAATGAAGGAAATAAAAAGGCGAAATAAAACCAGAAGTTGGGGAAAAAAAGGACGAAAAATAGAAAAATGTTCAGTCAGTTGCACAATTGTAATAACTTGACTAATGCTTGTTGCTTTTGACAGCTTTTTAACCATTAAAGATCTCCGATATATATATATATATATATATATATATATATATATATATATATATATATATATATATATATATATATATATATATATATATATATGAGTCTGCATCAAGAAGTCCGCAACCCTATACGTAATTGCTAACTGGAATTTACTTTGAGTTTTCACTATATAATGTTCGTTGTATGGGATCATAATTCATTACTGAGCAAAGTAAGGAGATTACGTTAAAAAATAATTATGTGTTATACAAAATAAACACTTTTTTCATCGCTAGACTTATGAATGTGTCTACATCTAGGTAGATAAGGACATATTGAGATACTGAGCCATCTCGTGGTTGAGGTTGTCGTGTATTTTCAACTGACTCCAGTGGTGGTGGTCAAGCTGAAGCAACAAATAAAGGTTTCAATGACTAATTGTAGTTCTGACTCATCAAAACAGGTAGGTTGATTGTTAAGATATATATATATATATATATATATATATATATATATATATATATATATATATATATATATATATATATATGGAGAGAGAGAGGGGGGATAATTATACATATTAAAATCATGGGGAAGGGGTATTTAATAATAGCACAAAAAGTAGAAAGTTATAGAGAAGAATATTGATTTCGAAAGAGAATGAGATAAAACTAACGAAAAATGGAAAATACGAAGTCTGCAAAAGGAGAAAAAAAGATTATGTCGAAAAGATATAATTTAAAAGAAGATAAGTTGAAGAAACAAAATCAAAGTGAAAACTGCAACAAAAAGAAATAAAGGAAGAAAAGAAAAATGAATTTAAAAAAACGGGATTACAAAGATTGTTTTTCGATAAAATTGTTTACATCAAAAGTGAAAAACGGAAGATATTTGTCGGAAGGGAAGATAAAAAGAAATGTTCATTCTTACGTTTTTCGTTTTGTCTGAAGTGAAAATGAAAATCAAAGAAGGAAAAAAAGGCGTAACGGAAAAGGAATGAAAGGAATGCAAAAAGGATTATAAGAAAGAAAGAACGAAGGAAAAACTAATAAGAGTATCGAGGAGAAACAAAATAAACTCTGAGATGGTGAAAACATCAAAGAGTGAAATCTTATAATTCAAAAAGAAAGAGAAGAGAAGAATGAAGAATAAAGAAAAGCAGAGAATCTAGTGAAGAAAGAATAGAAAGGAAGAGAGCAAGAAAAAAAAGAAAGAAAGAAAAGAGAAAGAAAAGGAACGAAAAAAGTGAGATCAGAAAAAAGAGAAAAACAAGAAAAGAATTCAAAAGAAAGGGAGTCGAACGAGGTAGAATGAATTAGACGGGAAGAAAAAAGAAACTAAAAATAAGAAAGAGTGGATTGATGAGAAAGAGAGAAAGTGAGTCAGCAAAGAGTGTAAAAAAATATGAAAAAAGAAAGAATGAAAGAAATGAAGGAAAAAAAAATAGAAAAAGAGGAAGAGAGAAAAAGTAAAATTCACAAAGAGACAAATGAAGAGAAGAAAAGAGGTAAAGGTAAGAAGAAAGAAAGAAAGAAGATGACAAAGAGATTAAAGGGTGGTGTCATTTCGGGGAAAATGAAAATAAAGTGAATTACGATGATAATAGGATAACCAAGAAAAGAAATTAAGTACAAATTATAATAAAACGGGCAACAAAAGAACTTGTCAAGCACGAAAACGTCGGACGATTATTATAACTACGGACAAATTGGTCAACAGATGTCGAATTCACATGATACCCACAACAAAACATACAGAAAAAAATGTTGTCTCTTTAAAAAAATCACTTCACAAAAGGACTTTAAAAAATCCATACACTTCTTTATGAATTGAAATAATTATCCGACTCATCATCAAAGAGACCGACATTTTCAATCATTTGCGGTGTATTGCACAGTGGTTACAGTAATTTTACATCTGAATGATACTGATAATAGTTCAAAGAAGAAATGAAACTATTCAGACCACGGGGTTGCTGGGTCTTGCAAAATACTGAGAAAGGTTTTGGATGTCTTGGGATACATGATGTCACTTAATCTCCGATGATAATAATAATATTGAGGAGACTTGCTGTCACTCAAACTCCAGCGGATACCACCGGGCAACTGGTGTGAGATTTCAAATAATAATAATAATAATAATAATAATAATAATAATAATAATAATAATAATAATAATCGTAATGGTTGTGCTCATTATTGTTGTTGTGGCGCTTGAGATGAATTCAAAATGAAACAAAAAAAGCTAGATCATCCAGAGGACAGCATTACTAAAAACAAGTTGAATACCCTGAAGGGTGCTGGAATAATGAGGAAGCTTGCCATCATTTCCAGAACCGAAACTATCCAGACGAAAGCATTACCAGAAATTAGATAGATCCCTACACAGAATGTTGGAGTAGTGAGATCTTCAGCGAATACCAATGATTACTATCGGTGCGCAAACTCAATGATGATGATGATGATGATGGTGATGATGTGACCAGGCAGGGTAATGCGATCTGATCGTACAAGTCAATGTTCCATACGCCAACCAGAATCTGTT
>OY735205.1:17740368-17765368 GCA_963457665.1 Thysanoteuthis rhombus
ATTCCTAAAACGTTTCGGTGTGGTCAGAGGTTTTCAGAAGTGATGAGTCCCTTGTTTGATTGAAGATGAAACGTCATCCCTCGTTCGATCTCATAGCCTCTTTCTACTTAACATTAAAGTACAGCGAAAAGTCTCAAACACAACGATGAAATTTTGAGTCACGTGTCAGACATCTTGATACTAAAACGAAAGATCATTGGTCTCCTAAAACTGAAGACATTTATTGCTGGAGTACTGTGTACTCTTTCTATTCCCCCCCTCTCTCTCTCTAAATACATGCATACATACACACACACTCATGCATAAATATATATACAACGAGTTACTCGAAATTTTGCAAAATGTGCACAGTGCGTACCAACTGATTGCAACATAGACATTTGTCGCTACACATTATGAGGAGCACCCTTTATAAGATTATTGCAGTAATTCCCAAAAGGACTACTTTAAATAAGACGGTGGAAAATAGGTGCCAGTTTAGTGTAAATTTGTCTTGGTGAAAATATCGGAGGGCTTTGGAGACACAGATCGGGATCGGATTTAAATGAACGAACATCTTCATTTTAAGAAAAAAATATCTTAAAATATTGTGAAGAAAAGTGGAACAGAGTAGTTGACAATATTCCCCAAAATCCAGATTGAGGTAGATAGAGGGTGATACTGCAATTGTCTCTTCGTTTGGGGCCTAGACTAATGTCTGCTTTTATTATTGATAAATCCAGGTTTGATACACGTATGTATAAAAGAATGATATTTGTCGGATCGTGAGAAAATTCTAACCAAGACGGTCCTTGGTGAAAAAAATAGTGAATTTGCCAATATATTTTACATTTTCTTGTAAAATACTGAAGAGTAGAAAACCAGCAAACAAAGTAAAAAATAATAGAGATCTTAAAAGAAAGCTTTGTGCGAAGAAAAGGAATGTATAAAAATGGAAGATTGAATAGAAAGATAAAATTTTTCTCTTCACTGCGTTTTACACATTTAATCAATGGGCGTGTGATTCTGGAATAGAAAGGTTTAAGCCCAGTTGAAGAAAAACCATAGCCGTGACGGAAATGTGTAAACCAAGAGAAATAAAATCAAAATTTATACATACATTCCTATTTATACCGATATATATGTGAACATCTATGCACGAAGCCTGTTATATATGTGTATGACTAAATGCCTCCATCTATACAATTATACATATATATATATAGAGAGAGACAGACAGACGGACAGAGACAGAGAGAGAGAAAGAGACAGAGAGACGGAGAAGAGAGAGACAGAGAAAGGGAGAAAGGTGCATAACATCGATTTGTAGACCTTATGTATATATCTCCATCCGTCTACCACAGACACATGTATGTGTTAACATGTGCGTAGATGATTGTATATATGTACACAAAGCTGTCTGTGCAAAATCATATTCAGATAATTACATTCTTATAAAATCTTTTGTGAAACATGCACACACACAGATACACACACATATATACATATATATATATATATATATATACATATATATATATATATATATATATATATATATATATATATATATATATATATATGACAAATGTTGCATTCTCCTTTGGCAATTTACATAAACACTTATCCATATGCGTGGGTGCAGACGCAAACTATGAATGATATATGTCCTCGAATTTTTGTATGTTTTTTTTTTGGTTGGACGTTTTCCTGAAACATCTATACCTATGTTCATACGGGTAGACCAAGATACATAAGAGAATATGTATGTGTAGATAAAGGTATACACACACATATATATATACATATATATATATATATATATATATATATATATATATATAGAGAGAGAGAGAGAGAGAGAGAGAGAGAGAGAGAGAGAGAGAGAGAGACAGACAGACAGACAGACAGAGAGAGAGACAGAGAGACAGAGAGACAGAGACAGAGAGAGAGAAAGAGAGAGACAGGGGTATTTCTAAATATAGGTTAATGCAGTTAATGTAAAATTTTGAAAAGGTTTTATGTTTTATACATTTTTAGGTGTTATAATGCTCTTTTGTTGGTATCATTAGTTGTTCACCGTGTAACCGTTGCGGGGATTTAAAAGCAATACAGTTATAATGACATTGTTTCCCTGTAGCGTTGATCTTTTGATAGGTACATCAATGATATTATTATTATTATTATTATTATTATTATTATTAAACATATCTAAATTTGTATGCAATTATGTACACATACAGGCGCCTATCTGGGAAAGGATGAAAACCAATCATTAAACTCATATTGTACAAACTCTCGTGACTGAGCGGTCGTCTTTCACAAATATATAGATAATGTTTTTAAAAAATTGTTATCTACAACTCTATGTATAGCAAAATCTGTCGATTTTCGATCACATACGCTCCTGATACAATTCTCCAACCAAATGCATATATATCTTCTCCGTCTCTCTGTCTCTTTCTCTCTCTCTGTCTCTGTCCGTCTGTCTGTCTCTCTCTCTATATATATATGTATAATATATATATATATATATATATATATATATATATATATATATACACTTGGGTATAAAGTTACTTGATTATGTGCACGCATGTAGATAGAGGCTTCAAAATGTTCATGTTTACTAAATAGAAAACCTGAATTCAGTGTTAGTCGTAGATAGTATACCCTTTTTGAAAAGAGAATTGATTTTCTTCAAATATGATAAGAGAAGTAATTCTTTGATTTTGCTTTTGCATATATTCAAATGCATATGGAAATTGTATATGTTATAAAACTTTTGTATGCAATTTTTCAAAAAGATTCCGGAAACTTTAACTTGATTTAAGACTCTGGAAAAAATGATTGGGGAGGAAAAGTCTGGGCAGGAATCCGCCTCCTTATCTGTTGTCTTGAAACCACCCAAGTTTTTTAAATTTATGTTGTAAATAAATCTTAATGAGGGGGAAAAGTTGATATAAGAGTGGGGAAAAAAGTAGAAGAGAAGGAAATAAAAAGACTGGGTGGGGGTAGATGAAGCCAAGTAGCTTGAAAATTGAAAGGAATATAAAATGAAAGAAAGCAGGGAAACAAATTGAAATTCATTACCTACATTTTCATCTATGTGCCTGTAATATTTTAATACTGAGATTCCTTATGCATAATCAATCTATGCACAGCTATATATATATATATATATATATATATATATATATATATATATATATATATATATATATATATATATATATATATATATATATATATATATATATATATATATATATATATATATATATATATATAGAGAGAGAGAGAGAGAGAGAGAAACACATAAGCATATCGAGAGAGATTTGCAAATCTATCTCAGCATGTTTACATCTATCTATCGAGCGATCTTTCTACCAGTGCGCACACTAAAACGCACACATATAAACAAAACTCATAAAAATGCATGCATATAACGATATATGAACACTCACACAATCACACACACACATATGTATATGTGCATACATATACAAAAAAAATATTCGTGCACACACGTAGATACATACGAATTGGCACATGGACTGAAGTCAACTTTTGCTACTCTAAGTATGAATATATGATATCATTTATCTCTCCCCCTCTCAGTCTCAGTCTCTCTCTCTCTCTCTCTCTCTCTCTCTCTCTCTCTCTATATATATATATATATATATATATATATATATATATATAGTCCTGTAACCGTTTTACTTACACAGCCTTGGCATGTAATGTAGTCATGAGAGTGGTTTACTCAAGTGTTTATTCACCCACTGTGCTCTGCAATAAGCATTTTGGTCTGCAAGAGAAAAGATATTTTTGTCAAGATATTTCTTGATATAAAAAGAGCCCTGAGAGAAATGGATCCATGCCATCTCTTTGTAGGTAGAGGGGGAAAAACCAGTACGCGGAGTTGGTCAGATAAAGTTTTACCTTTGGAAGAAATTGTATTTTTCCCAGAGCCATTTAGTTCAAGCTTCCATCCAAACACTTATGTATTGGTAAGTCTCTGCTGACACGATAAGTGAATCTTGGAATTTATTTCATTTCTAAAATCAACATTTCTTCCACGCACTGATATATTTATGAAACCTTCTCAGTTGAAATTCTAACAGTTCGTCCATTTTGTTTTCTATGCTGGCAACTGGTATATTTATTTTTTTAGCAAAACCTCCTTCCTTGTCAATGCAGTAGTGCTGAGCAAACGATTTATAGAGCTGTGGGAAGGTATTTACTTGGGAGCAAAACTTAGTCATCAGTTTAGAAATAATTTGAGATAGACGTTTGATCGTAGAGCAGTGTTTAGAAAGCTAATTCGAAAGTATTGAGTTCGATTCTTGGTGGATATTCTATTCTATGCTCTTTGCTCAACTTCATTAAGCTTGGCAAATATCTATGCAGGGCGCCTGGGATACAGTGACGCCTAGAAAAATCTAAGCTCAAAATATCATTTCATTTTGGCATCCTTTCACGCCTGAAAATGGGCATCTATCCAATTTCAGTAAATTCAGATACAAAGTTTCAAATGAGAAAACAAGCCAGTGATCTGCATGGTATAGCTGATGTCAAATTGATGAATTCTCATTGGAGTTGTGCCCTTACACTGGCTACGGCATCAACATCCCCTGTCACTGGTCTTCGATGTTTGCGATGAGTATAAGACGCTGAGGCGACGAGCAACCGAAATGGCGTCACTCACTTCATTACCCACCGTATACTTGATAGGAGAGGAAATTCAAGCCTTCCCCAATGGTATTAGTGCCATTCATAATCTTAGTCGGTGTTTTTTTTCACTCAGTTTGCCGCCCTGCTAACCGATTGGCCACTGTCACTGGCATACTAATTATGTATTGTTTAGATTTTATTCAATTTTATTAAGAGATTGGAAGCTGAACAGTAATTCGTGTAAATGTACAAATCGGTCTAAGTAATGCTGAGTTCTACAACCTCAAAATAATTGTGATAGAATGCCACTTAAAAGTATGTGATTCATGTTCGATGTTTGCCTATGAGGACTATTGATAGAAATGATCACGCGAAACGTGAATCTCTGTCTCAACCTTTCTCACGTTTTAGATTTCATCAATCTGTGATATTTTTAAAAATTTTAACAGACTGGTTTAACTATAGAACAAGACTAATAGAAAGAAAAATTATATAAAAATTCATCAAAAACAGGCTGGAGAAAGGTCCAGCCGAAGCCATGCAGAAAGTATACCTCATCAGTTGATGTAAAAAAAGGATAATAATAATAATTATTATAATATCAATCTGTTGCAAATTATCGGAAAAAATATTCTTATCCTGTCCAGCTCATCTAGTTCATTTTCTTATATTTTGTATGGGGATAATGCTTCAGCTTAGAAATCTTTGTGTAATGTGAATAAAACGGATAGTTGAAAAATGTTACATTTATTTTCCTTCAAAATTTACTCATGTATCTTTATGTATTCTGAACTTCTTTCCTCGCGTAGGAAAAATTCAGGTACGAAGGAATTTGAAAAAAAATTTTTTTTTCAAATAAAATTTAGCAAATTCTGAAATATAATGTTTCAGCATTTCTTTTTTTTTTCCTCCATGCTTTCAGTTTGTTTGATTTTTTTAAATTTTTATTTTTGGTCAATATCATTCGTGCAACTCTCTGGGGGGATAAGAATACACAGCTTTGTAAACTATTTTCAGCTTTTACATCGGCTGAGCGCTTTCCAATTTAACTTAGAGACTGGAAGTTGAAAGTGCCAGCTCTCTGAGTTCTTGCGAGGGCACAAGTCGAACAGAGAGTGGTCAGCCGGTCGCGACATTCATTCACGGATCGAAGGAGCGGAAAGTCGGACAAATTTGAGCAGAAAATAAGGAAAGCAAATGAAATGACAAACGTTATGAATTGCAAACATACATACATACATACATACATATATATATATATATATATATATATATATATATATATATATATATATATATATATATATATATATATATTGCATACTGAGTTTCTAACATTATTCGACTACAAGGCAGCTCATACACAGCCATATGTAAATACGTAAGGAGAGACTAACATACATATTCGAAAAATGTGTGCCCATTGTACACACTTACACACACACACACACATATATATACATAGAGAGAGAGAGAGAGAGAGAATCTTGAGTTATATTGAGTTATATCTTTGTCAATACACACACACACACACACATATATATATGTTTATATGTGTGTGTGCGTGTATGTGTGTGTGTGTGTGTGTGTGTGTGTGTGTGCGTGTGGAGTAATGGGGTATACACCATACTTGAATACCTAGAATACCCATGAACATATGAGCATAAATTATTCAATTTATATACCTTCTCATCGTTTGAATATATGTTTGAAACATGTGTTTTGTCGTGGAAAGCTGGTGATCTCAAAGTGTATACATATTTGTGTCCATCCATAGAGGTTTGTAGAGGTGTGCAGTATTCCTGTTACCAGCATGGAGAATAAGCAAGTTCGATTTTCGGTTCAGACTGCTTATGTCCGATTTGCAATAATACACGTTGAAAGAGCATGAATCTATTGCTCCCTGCGTTCTGTTCCATCGCTAGATATCTCAACAAAATATTTCATCATCGGTATAACACGTTAGGTGACCAGGTAGAAAAGGACAAGTCGCTCTCCCCCAGGTACCTTGACTGCTTAAGTAGTAGACATGAAAATTTTAAACCCCTCGACAAAATGCATGAAGTAATTAGTATATCTATGTATGTTATTAAGATAATATAATCTTGCTTGAGTTGACCTTTCCCTTTCTGCTAGTCGCAGAGAATCGTCAGTTTTGATTAGATAATCAATGTTGATGTTATTTTTATTCATTGTGAGAATATAGAGCGGGGAAAACCGTAGCAAGATCCAGGACAGCTTTCAACAACGGCATCAGTGTTTGATGGGGATTCAAAAGGGATTCTTCATTGTTATTTGCAGGAATCTCGACTGAACTTTACTGCACGACGTTGCATCGAACAATTGGCTCATCGATGCATTGAAAAGGAACAAAATGATTTTCTTGGAATGGAAGTCGATCGCTAATTTTGCAGCATGACAGCGCCCATCTCCAAGCTGCAAATGCAACGCAGTAAACGATCATCGATTTGAAGTTTTACTACACGCAACGCATTTCCTTGGCGTGTAATATCCAGATCATTGCTTGCTGCATTCTATGCCTTTTTTTCATCTTGCAGGTTATTCAAGTTGAAAATTTCTAAAGATTCTTCGAAGAATTCATTGATTCAAAACGGGCAGCGGTCTTTACGAATGGTGGAATAAGTCCATAGAACGACAGGGGAAACATTTTGGTGATTGACTGATGATGCTCTACGAATGAATATGAATAAAACAATCTGTCCAAAAATGACGAAAACATTTGAATCTACTATCTATCTATGTATTAATCTTTTAGGCACACCAACAACGCATGAATCTAAATGATGAAAAATGATAAAAGGAAAATATTGAATGTCAATACGTTTGCGGAATTCTCTCTCTCTCTCTTTCTCTCTCTCTCTCTCTCTCTCTCTCTCTCTCTCTCATAAATATATCTATATAAAGAGAGAGACATCTGTATAAGTGTTATTGTACGCCCACAGGAGCGATTCTGTTTCTTAAAGGCTGCATGACTCTTTTGCCCTGTCAATGACACATCCTTAGTGCATTGAAAGCAATAGCACGCGTTACCAAACTGCTCGCATCTGGCTACAGATATCCCATCCGTCAGTTTCTGTCTGTTCCAATGGCGTCTCTCCTTCGAAGTCCTCGTTTTTTTTTTCATTTTATAAGCTTTCAGTCCATAAACGTTTTTCTGCAAAAGCCAACATCACCATTTACCAACGGGTTCATCAACGCCAAAACGTCGTTCTTTTCTTTTTACCTAATGTTTTGACGAGGACTACGTCAAAAAAGGCACCCTATGCTTTTTGAATACCATTATTTTCCAGAATAGCAATTTTTTTTCGGTTTTATATTAGAAGAAATGGTGTACAGGATTCATTCACTATGCGAAAATGGTTCAAGGCCGATTCCATCGAGCATCCATTGTGGAACAAAGCCAATATCAATGATTTGGGAGAGTTGTAAACTAACCATTTGCTCCAAAGGCGATATTGCTCTATATCTCACAACGTGGAATTCAGTTTAATATCGAATATTTCCGAGATTACTAAAACTATTCATCATCATCTTCATCGTCATCATCCGTTTTTTAACGCCCGTCTATGGACATAGACTCTCCCCAGGATCCGCCACATTTCTCTATCATGGGTGTCGTGGAGCCAGTATTTTCTAAGTTTGTTTTGTTCATCTCTCCATCTTGTATTCTGTCAGCCTCTATTTCGCATGTGATCACTGGAGATCCATGTTGTGAGTCGAAATGTCCATCGGTTGTCTGCCATTCTTGCAACTTGACCTGGCCATTGCCATTTAAGTTTTCTAATAGATTCTAGATGATGTCTCGTACTCCCGTTTTCTTCGTGATATTCTGTGTTGCCTTGTGATCTCTCCACGTGAGGTTGAGCATGATTCTCTCCTGTGCGCGTTGCATGCTTCTCAGATTGTGAGTAAAACTATTAGTAGGCTAATTCTATCTGTAATTTGATTTTTTGCCTTCGATAATCCATTTTCATCCAGTTTTCAATGCACAGCATACTGACTGCGTATCGGAACCTGCTAAAATATTTGAATCAAAAATTGTAAAATTTGTTGATTCAGCATCGTTTAATTTCCTCTACTGCCACAAATATGTTAATTGAATAAAATAACTAGAACTAAGCAAGGGTTGAAGGAGAGGTAAAGCCAGTGGCCATTGATAAGAAAAGCTGAAAATTGACTTCAGTATAACAGGCTGGAATGTAGTCGATGCTTCTGTACGACAGTGATTACTATCTAATTCCCCCCCCCCTCTTTCACCAGAGATCTGAGGAATAACTGAGATGATTCAGTCTATGACATTCTTGAGGGCGACAAAATAATTTGGAAAGAGATTCAAGATTTGCTGTCACTTTGAACCCAGTGGTGATTGCTTGATAACATTAGTGTGAGGGTACACATGATGAAAGTAAAAAAAAGAAATAGAAATAAGATCAATTATATCAATTATCAAATCACAACCTGCAAAGCGATTTTTGTTCCTGGGTTGAGAGTGTTATTTTTTTTTAATTGCCCATGTGTAAAACGTCTAGAAAATGGCCACTGTTCCGTTGAAAAATTTCTTTTGAGATCAGGTCAGTGATATTTAAAAAAATTACGCATTTTTAGTTGTACAACGGTTTTCTTTTGAGAAAAATCAAGAAGTGTGTAGTTTTTCGAGATTTACGATTATCATTCGCTTTCACGAACCAGCTACCCCCCCCCTGCCAAATCTCCCAACATTTTCACATTATGTGTTCCTTCGCCATAATCTCAACAAGCCTTACACAGCTTTCAGCCTTGGGATTGCCATGGAAACTCTGGACAACTCTGACAAATTTATTTTATCTTCTGTCTCCATCTTCAGAGCTTCTTGGGGGACTCCAGGATCTTCTTCATCTGTTGTCTGACGAAGACACTACCTTTCGCCTTGGTCTATGACAGTTTAGTATATGGACGAAACCTACAAGACATACTTCGGCATGCCTATGGAAGATCGAGACAGTTTTGAGATACTTCTTTTCACACGCAATACAAAAGTTTCCAGACCTTGCTAGATGTCATGAAGAATGATGGGTACAGTTTGGAGGTCATCAGATAATTGAAAATGGTGGCATTCTTGGTGGATCCCAAAGTTTCCCAGCAATCATTGTCTTTGGGGCAGCAGGGACACCTTTGAGCTCCATCAAACGCAGGACTGGCTATCACCACACAAATTTTTGTGGAGACGAACAACGTCACGATGGAGCCTATTGGGGGTATTAATGACATCACTGCATATGAAATCAGGTTTTATGAAACATTTTTTTGTCACAGCAGTATATAAAGAGTTTACAGTTTTCAAGAACCCTATCCTGAGCTGTCTGAGGCAAAGAAGGTAATTTTTTAAATATACATGCAGTAACCAAAATCAAGGTTTTAATGCATTAACGACCATTTTCAAAACTTTATTGGCTTAATCAATCAGTACATAACACTTATCAACTCGTGCCAAAAGTTTTTAAAAATACTGTTGTCGTTGAAGTTGTACACTGGTTGAAGTTGGTGGCTAATACGGGAGATCATGTGACAGCAAATAGTTTGTTTCACAAATGCTGTCGTCTGAATGGATTTAGTAATTCTTTACAATGTGATTATTCTAATCTATTAGCAAGGCTCCTCGGGTCTGTCCCAGGTGCGACGACAATAATGGGGTATCACATACATATTCCATAAGATATCTTCAGGTGTTTAACAAGATGCCGATATTTTGCAGTTTTCCGTCTCTTCCACTTTCACTATATAGTCTGTTGGGGCATCAATATCCACAAATCTGCTCTTCTTTTCTCGATGATTAAACCTAGTCAACCTTATTGGGCAATACGATTCAATTCCCAAGTCCAAGAGAATCCGTGAGAAAACATCAACCACAACTAACATCAACTTCAGTTTATAAGTGGGTCTGTCCGGCTGACTGGCTATTTATATATGTGTCGTGGGTACAGCCCGCACTAAATGAAGCTAGAATACTGGAAATTTTTTAAAAAATACTCCTTAATACATCTACAAAAAACATTTTTTTAAATTCCTCCGAAATAGGTTTCCTGAGGGCGTTCAATTTACAATGCAAATTTAGTTTAGTATAGTTCTTTATTTTTTGTCCAACAGTGTAGACTCTTGTTTCTTTTTGTTGTTGTTGTTGTTGTTGTTGTTGTTGTTGTTTTTGTTTTTGTTTTTTGTTTTTGTTTCTTAATTGGACCAACCACAAAAGGCGATAAAATTAACATACATGGATCAACCTTTTATCCATTTTTTAAAAATTAATTACTCCAAACAGGGCGTGGTGCCAAATGGCGTTAGTCACGTGACAGTTCCAACCGAGAATCTTTTATTTTGTTATTCATGATTTCGGTTCCTGAATACATCATTCGTGTGTATGGTCGAATCCAAACTGATTGTACAACTCCATGTGAATCACCTCACCCAACCCGTCATGCCTAGTTTTGTACTCCTCGAGACAATTAATTCACTAATTAGATGACTGGCAGCCATAATCATATCTTCTTATCGTCTATTATTATTAATGAAGTATGACATTTTTGAGAGGATAAAAAAAAAGTGCGGGTTTCAATCAAACAAAAACGTATTTGAAAGTTTGTAGTTTCATTTCATGGAACGATCACGCTCTACGCCATTTTGATTTCTGTCCCTACAGCGTTTCTTTCTTTTAAAGCTTTTTTTTTCTCCATTAATTACACGTAGACAGAAAACACACCTTCATGTTTTATCTCATTGCCTTGACACTGTCATTCCTCAACTCACTACTGTATCGCATTACAAAATAATGCGCTTCACCCTTAAAATTTACGTAGCCGATGACACTTGTGGGTCCAACAAGTCTAATTCCTTTTGAATAAAACCAAAGCGAGTATACAGTGACACATCAACGCATGTGTTTCAGTTGCTCAAAGAAAACGGACCGGACGTACGTGGTGTGTGAACGCATGCGCATAGAATAGAATGTGAGGTGCTGCCGTTAGGGCAGTGCTTGAAGATGATCAAGAACAGGGAAGTGTGGATCAATCCCCATTACCATGGCAACAAGCAATCAGACGCATTTGCACCCCGAAAACTGGTTCATAAATGTCAATAACAATTATCGTCAACATGATGAGGCTTTAAATTTTTTACGACATTTTGGCGTGTTTCTTCTTTTCATTCTGCTTCATTGTTTTGCTTGCTTTACCACTTCGACTGGAGGGGGACATTTTTAATGACTGTGTTAAGTCTGAATATAGATTTGGAGAACGTTATTTTATCTATCTATCTATCTATCTATCTATCTATCTATCTATCTATCTATCTATCTATCTATCTATCCATTCATATATCTATCTAACTCAGTCTGTTGTTATCTTTGTATCTATCTATTCATCTATCACAGTCTATTGTTATCCATTTCTCAATCAATCCCAGTCTGTTGATATTTATATATCTAAACTAGTCTATTCATATCTATTTTAGTCTGTTCATATCTATCTATCTATCGATCGATCGATCGATCTATCTATATCTTGAGCTGATGTTTTTAATGAAATACTGATGAGAAATCAATTTAACTAACATCTTCCATCTATCCATCTATCCATCCATATATATATATATATATATATATATATATATATATAGAGAGAGAGAGAGAGAGAGAGAGAGAGAGAGATTGACAGATAGATAGATAGATAGATAGATAGATAGATCCTTGTCTATTCATATCTACCTATGCCTTGAGCTGATTGCTTATATGAAAGACTGGGGAGAAATCAATTAACTACCATCTCTCATCTATCTATCTATCTATCTATCTATCTATCTATCTATCTATTTTTCTATCTATCCATCTTGATGACTTAGAGAAATGGCTGTACATTCGTTTTTTATCGGATTCTTTGTTTGAAGCATAATTACATATTATCTTATTCCACAACCCTAATGTTAGTTTGTTGAGCTTCATGCAGTTGAATATTAGTGAAGGATTAACAATTAACATGGAAGGTTGTAAAAGTGATGTAATGAACATGATATTTTGACGATGGACCAATGGAAGAACGTGATATATTTGGATGAATCTTCCTCTACAGTCAAATTTTTTGGCCGAGTTTATGTCTGGAAGTAGTCGATAGAAGCTTATGATCTTTACTGTCTCAATCCAACCGTTAAGCATAAGAGTGGATCTGCAATAATTTGGGTGGCAATATAATAGAATTCTCTTGGTCCAGCAGTGGCTCTTGCTAACTAAGTGATCCCCCAGGACTATCTGACCAATAGCATCCCCTGGTGCAAACACTCTTTCCCAATAGTGATCCTGAGAGACCCAGAGCAAGTTTTTTTCTCTGGGAATGGATCAAAATTCTAATTATTCTTTGGAAGATGTATATTTCAATTCTTCGACAAATCGAAGCTTTTATCAATGCTAAAGGAGGGTAAATTCCATATTGGGATTATTTTTTTTTTTGATTGAATAAAAATTAGTAACTAAATCGATGTTTCTATTATTAATGCTGTATATCGGACGTTTTGTATCCAGCTAACAATCTGTTATTTTCTGTTCGTATATGCATGCTACATTTTTTATAAACGTAGAATCACCTGCCAAATCACCTATGGTTCGTAATCAACCCATAGTGATCTATATGAAGAATTAATCATTTATCCGGTTGCCAGTTATGCAAAATGCAACAATAGCCACCTTCTAAAGTATCTATTTCTCTGTTGGCAATAACGATGTATTTGTTTATATATATATATATATATATATATATATATATATATATATATATATATATATATATATATATATATATATATATATATATACATATATACATATATACATATATATATATATATATATATATATATATATATATAAACATACATGTATGTGTATGTGCGTGCGTGTGTGTGTCTGTGTGTGTAGATAGATTGATAGATAGATAAATAGATAGATAGATAGATAGAGATAAAGATATAGATATACATGTAGATATAGAATACATGTTATTTTATCGGGAATTTCGAGTCATGGCTAAAAATGACCGGAACAGGTTTCAAATTCATTAATGAAGCTAATTATAGAATTCTGTTTTTAATTACTTGCAAATTCATATTGTTATGCATAAATTATATTGGTCAATGAACATTAACTACTGGTTATCACAGTTTATATACACTGAAAGTGACAATTCATCCTAACTCCTATGGGACCAATATGTCTAATTCCTGTTATGGATTACTCTGCAAATATAAAATCACTGACGTCTGAAAAGAATAATGTTGTATTATAATCTCCGGGGCTGCTTCATTCTACACAACGTCAAAATACATTTTTCGCTACGCGAATGAATTGCATTGTTCAAATTTTTAAAAAAATAATGAACGAAAAAAACGTTCTCGGAAATTCCATCCGTGACAGAGGAACAAAATATCCTGGAGGAAATAAGGATTTCTAATTCCCAGACATAATCACTGACGATTCAGACAATTGCGATGATTGAATAAATATTTACTGTGGGCGGACTAATGAGGCTGAAAATCAATTGGTAAATAAAAGGGAGACATAGCAAATGCCATTAAGAATTCGTTCAACAATGTTTTGTTCAGAATATTTCATCTTTGCTCGAAGTCATCTCCAAATATTATAACAACAAACGGACATTGAAAACTCGAAACGATAGAGAGAATGTAAGGTTCATTTAAATATCAGATAATATTTCCTAAAGCTGAAGTTTATTCTAAAATTCAAGTCATAGCATATTTAGCATACATTTGGTGTCTCACTCTTTATTCTTTAGAGATTACAATTGAGCAGAAGATAATAACAACTGCAATGATAATAATAATAATAATAATAATAATAATAATAATAATAATAATAATAATAATAATAATAATAATAATAATAATAAGAAGAAGAAGAAGAAGAAGAAGAAGAAGAAGAAGAAGAAGAAGAAGAAGAAGAAGAAGAAGTCAGGGTAGTGTCAGTAATAGTAGGTGCACAGGGAACTGTCCCAAAGACACCGAAGGTGAGATTGAAAGTGCTAAAAATATAAGGACTGTAGCACTAAATGTTAGCAGTGGCATAACGGGGGAAGGAAAATGAAAGCGGAAATGTGAACCACAGCACTAGCATGATAGGCGAGGGAGAGAAGAGATGTTGGCTGAAGACCTGAGGAGACTTATTGTCGCTCAGCCTTAAGCGATGACCACCGGGCAACCGGTGTAAAACTATAAACCACAGTATTACTGTGGTCAATGAGAATGAGGAGAGGAGGGCTGGAGACTTGAGGAGACTTGCTGTCACTCAACCTCCGGTGGTAACCACCACGCAACTGATGTGAGATTGCATGATGATAATAATAATAATAATAATAAACCATGGGGAAAAGTGGTATCAGCACAAGCCAGAGGCAGTTTTGGAGAATGACAACCACAAACTACTGTGGGACTTTGACATCCAAACTGACCACCTCATCCAGGCAAGAAGGCCGGACTTAGTAATAGTAGACAAAAAAAGGAGGGCCTGCCAAATAGTAGACGTTGCTGTACCTGCAGACCATAGAGTAAAAAAGAAGGAGGGTGAGAAAAGGGAAAAATACCAGGACCAAGCAAGGGAGTTGAAGAAAATGTGGAACATGAAAACCAGGGTAGTACCGGTCATAGTGGGCGCACTAGGAACTGTCCCCAAAACGCTGAGGGAGAGACTGGAGGAGATCGGGATTAGGGGGAGGATAGAGACCGTACAGACCACAGCACTGCTGGGCACTGGACGGATACTGAGGAAGGTGCTAGAGATATGAGGACTGCAACGAAGCGTAGCTCTGTCATGATATGCGAAAGAGAGAGGAGACGTTAGCTGAAGACCTGGGGAGACTTATTGTCACTCAGCCTCCAGCGATAACCACTGGGCAACCGGTGTGAAACTGTAAATCGCAGAATTACTGCGATCTATGAGTACGAGGAGAGGAGGGCTGGAGACTTGAGGAGACTTGCTGTCACTCAAACTCCAGCGGTTACCACCAGGCAACTGGTGTGAGATTCCGAAATAATAATAATAATAATAATAATAATAATAATAATAATAATAATAATAATAATAATAGACAACCACAAACTACTGTGGGACTTTGACATCCAAACTGACCACCTCATCCAGGCAAGAAGGCCGGACTTAGTAATAGTAGACAATAAAAGGAAGGCCTGCCAAATAGTAGACGTTGCTGTACCTGCAGACCATAGAGTAAAAAAGAAGGAGGGTGAAAAAAGGGAAAAATACCAGGACCTAGCAAGGGAGTTAAAGAAAATGTGGAACATGAAAACCAGGGTAGTACCGGTCATAGTGGGAGCACTAGGAACTGTCCCCAAAACGCTGAGGGAGAGACTGGAGGAGATCGGGATTAGGGGGAGGATAGAGACCGTACAGACCACAGCACTGCTGGGAACTGCACGGATACTGAGGAAGGTGCTAGAGATATGAGGACTGCAACGAAGCGTAGCTCTGTCATGATATGCGAAAGAGAGAGGAGACGTTAGCTGAAGACCTGGGGAGACTTATTGTCACTCAGCCTTCAGCGATAACCACTGGGCAACCGGTGTGAAACTGTAAATTGCAGAATTACTGCAACCTATGAGTACTAGGAGAGGAGGGCTGGAGACTTGAGGAGACTTGCTGTCACTCAAACTCCAGCGGTTACCACCAGGCAACTGGTGTGAGATTCCAAATGATAATAATAATAATAATAGTCATAATATTATTATCATCACCATCATCATTATTATTATTATTATTATTATTATTATTATTATTGATGTTTAGTAGTATTCGTTGCACACTGAATTTCGGCTTGAAACTTAGGGCTGGCAACAATGTTAGTCACTGGCATTTTTTTAAATGCAAAAAAGGGGTCAATGTAGGAGAATAAACAAGAGATGGTACATAGTTATATAACATGAAATATTTACATGGACAGTGCTTTGCGAAGGATATCGATGGTGCCTGTGGGGACAATTCTTTGGACCTCAAAGATGCCTGAGTTTCCTGGTATTCTACATCGATATTTGTTGGTACCTTTTTTTATGACTCCAAGAGCTCATATAGCAACAGATATGATAACAGTCTCAAGTTGCCACATTTTTGCAATCTCAATTTCCAGATATTTTTATTTAGACAGTGATTTCAAACTCTTTGTGATTTTCACATTGCACTTCCCATAATGAATTATGAGAAATTGGTGGGTGCTTAACGCTGACGATACTCTGTAGATGATCTCAAAATCCTCAGAGAAGCATCAATCTCTGAAGCAGGATCACAAGGAATACGATTTGTATTCTGATTTTACCTCACTACATCTCTAACAATGTTTATAAATATTATGTCAGATGCGGCAGGAATCAGATAACAAATTTGAACGTCATTAAACGTGTCATTTACTGAATAAACAAATAAGCTTGTCATTTACTATAAAAAAAACCAGTTAACTAGTCATTTACTGAATAAAACCGGTATACTCATCATTTACTGAAAAAACAGTAAACATGTAATTTACTGTATAGAACCAATAAACTTGTCATTTACTGAATAAAACCAGTAAACGTATCATTTACTGTTTAAATCTAATAAACTTGTCATTTACTGAAAAAAAATTATCAGTAAACATGTCATTTACTGTATAAAACCAATAAACTTGTTATTTATTGAATAAAACAGTAAACATGTCATTCACTGAATAAACCAGTGAACATGTCATTCACTGAATAAAACCAGTTAACTTGTATCGAAAGTTATTCATCCTCGACAAAACCTCGTTTTAAGTCTTGAATCTAGTGCGCAAGTGTTTCAACGTTCAAGTGAATGAATACAACCGTCAGCAATATTACATAGGAGTAGGGATTTGCAGATAAGTATCACACTCACACACATTCACTCACTCACACACACACACATGCACGTGCACACGCATTCACTCTCACGTGTGTGTGTATGTGTGTGTGTGTGTGTGTGTGTGTGAATTGGTAATTATATTTCTGTTGTATGCTGCCGTGAATATGTTGCAATCGTTATTTTTTCTTGGCTTTCTCGCTGCGCATGCGTTTCAATGACATTCAAAATAAATGTTGAATAAGTAAACTCCTGTCGTGAGGCGGAGGTTAAACTCGTGAATTGGCCGTCTTATAATCAAACTTAATTTGCTTCCGGCATAAATTATCGATCTTCTCACAGATATTCCTAAGGGGGTGATTTTCATCGGCGTCAAAACTGGAATGAAACTTGGCAGAAAATAAAGGAGACTCACTTCTATACAAAACGTTGTGTGCGAATCGGTCAGGGTTGTGAAGGAAATGGGGGTATTGCTGGGAGCTAGGGGACGTGCCTCGGGCTGTTTTATTTAATTCTGGAGATCAAGAATGATTGAAAAAAGGTATAAAGAGAAAAAGAATAAAGAAGAACAGGTCTAGTTAGTCACTCAGAAGAAATCGTAACTTTCCGTGTTGGGAGTAATCAATTAAGAAATTTGAAAAAGGGGTGATCAATAGATAAGTTTTGTTGGCCAGTGATCACTAAAAAGTCTGAATTTTCGAAACACAAGCAAGGCATAAATTAAGGGATCAATTCAGTATGAACTTACATTGCAAACTGGATCACTCTGAAAGAGGCATTGGTGGAGTGAAAAAACATTGACAAAAAAAAAAACGTTTTTGTAGACATGTGGTGTAAATGTTGAAATTGTCAGCCCTCTTGCTCCATTGGTGCGGCATGTACACCTCAAGCATACATAGCCAGTATGCAAACCGGCTAGATCAGCTTAAAACCTGAAGCAACCTATGTTGACGGTTTTGATGACAGTTTTTTATTTACGGTTTCTAATAAAAAGGAAACGAATCACAAAAAGAAAAAAGGAAATTGAAATGTAAGGAAGAAGACAAAGTTAAAAGAAGAAAATATCAGTCATTGTGTTAGCAAGAAATAATTCTAGGTTACTTGAATTATCGAGAAGATGAGATTATACGTGCAAAAAGTGATATTTTTCTTTAGATATAACTTATTTTCATAAAATCAGATCGTTGCTATTAGAAATTGGCATCGTATAATACTTGTCGAAAAAGTGTAAAATCGGAAGAGAGTATGAAATTTATAAAAACATTATCATAAAATCAAAAAAATCAAAATGTATTCCTTTTAACGGAAGAAAATAAGATCAGTCTTGGGAAGAGGATACAATTTTCCGAAATTTGAAAAAAAAAAAAGGCTGAAAAAAATCCTTATTAGAATATTTTTTTTAAAAGATCTTTGGTATCGATCTATTTCGAGTTGTGCATGAAAATTAAGTTTTCCATTATTGAATATATAAAATGAAAAATAGAATAATTGATGCAGTATATTTTTTTCTCTCAATTTATTGCTCTCCCACCGATCTTTTTTTTTTCATATTCTTTTAAATCCCCTTATCATCCTTATATATATTTTTTCCCACTTTTCCTTCATCTATCTTGTCATCGATTTTTTTCGAAACTCGATCTGCGTATTTACTTACAGACTTTGAAACACCTACAATGCCGATGTGCAAACAATATCATCCATAGCTACCTACCCAATTCCATTATATACGATCCGACAGAATGATTATAAATTGCGTTGTATTGTAATGGAACTCTCTTTAAAATAATCTCCCGATATTAAAGGGTGAATGTATCATTTGGCAGAGACAACGTAAATAGAATAAACAATTGAAAATGTTTTTTCTTCCTCCAGCAACAGCCCCATTTTTTTATTCGTTTATTTTTAAAAAGTCACAGAAAATCTAACGGTGATATGATGGCTCAATGTTCAGATGAAATCAGTAGAAGCGTGTAGTTTGAAACCAACGCCAGAATGTGTAAACAATCCTGAGGCTGCTCATTGGGCCACACATGCTCCGACAGAGACACGAACCAAACAAATAATCTAGCTGGCACAGCCAATATGATGATGGATAGATAAAAGATAAACGGCAGCACATGTTATATTGAATTTGACGAGTATGAGAAGAGTTCAATTCCGGCAAGGGCTTTTTTTTTTTTTTTTTTTTAATATAAAATATTATAATATAATGTTGTTAGGAAATAAAAGGCTGAGAAAATCTGTTTACATTGTTTTGTTTTTTTTCTTCATAATACTAGGAAAAATTCCTCCCGAGTATTTCCTCTATCTTTAAGAAATACTAAATAACAGGTCTGGTTAATCATCCAATAGAAATCATCACGTGACTAACGTCACTTGTTGGGCCACTAAAAAGGCAAGCGTGACCACAGCCCGACGCTGACTAATATACTGATTTAGCATATGCTTACATTCTAAATTGAACCTGCTGCTAAAAAAAAAAAAAAGAAGATATTTTCGAGGTTGTGGATTTTGCAAACATCAAAAACCGCTTTTTTTTTTTTGTTTGTTTTTTTATATGACGCGTAAACGTTTAAATTTTCAACCGTCTGGCTCTATTGGTGCGACCTGAACGCACAATACATACGCAATTGGCTGATAATTCATAGAACTGGCACTCGGTGCGCAACTTCCATGCACTCTTGCATGCCTATTTCAGCTCTCCAGCTGACTTGTATTCCTTTCCACATGCGTAACAGGTGTTAAAGTCTGTAACATTCACACATACCCTCATACAGAGCCCTCAGGACCAGCTCCGATATAGAAGAAAACCATACTGACAGTTTTCGAGACAGTTTGATTGACGGTCTCTAATGATATCAAGATCCATTCGCTGCGTTAATATGGAGGATTAGCAGTTAATTTCAGAGGGGTAAATTAAAACTAATATCCCAAAGACGAGCTGATTTATTCGTCGTTTGGTTCGGTTAATTTAATTTAACCTTACAGAAAATACGGAAGGCCTTGGATTGATGTCAGCCCCTCCCACAGAACACATTATATGACAATAATTGACTTTACATTTTAGCTTACAGCCCAGTGAACGTTGACTGGCAATAGTTAATTGCTTACGGGTATGTATGAAGAAGCTAGAATTACTGATTAGTGACATTCAACTATTGACACTATGAATTGGACATTAAATTACGCATTCCTATAGAGAAAATCACACAACTCATGAATGCATATATACAATATATATATATATATATATATATATATATATATATATATATATATATATATATATATACATACATATATATATATATATACATACATATATATATATATATACATACATATATATATATACATACATATATATATATATATATATATATATATATATATATATATATATATATATATATATATATATAAAGATATATATATATACTCATGTAGACTATTCATCTAGTAATGCTGGAAAAGATCACATTTTTTCTGTCAATTTTTATATATATAGTCCCAAAGTATCCACGACCGTGGGTCACGCAAACCACTTTTAACTTGATCCGTGTTATTTCAACGTGTTGTTTTATAGCTATTTACTATTTTATACAATTTTAGGTTCTTGCTACACGTAATTTAGTTTTATTTATATTTGTAACTTTATTCTTTACTATGGAGTTCGTTAAATGTTTTACCATAACCATGTATCAGGATTATACGAAATGAGTGAACTTACATGAACACGCCTCTTAATGTATAAATATATACTCATGCAATACAGATTTCATTATGGTATATTTGTGTGTATGTGTGTTCGTGTGTGCATGTATGTATGTGCGAGAGAGAGAGAGAGAGCAGTAATTGAATTGACTGTAATAACGAGACTGAGAATAATAAAAAAGATTTTATCAAAATTATGATTATTTTCATAGTAATAGTATAAGTGAGTGTATTAGTCCTAGTATTTTTACTAATTGTCATCAACTTGACATTAATATTTGTAGTGATATGAAGCGAAGTATTCATTGGAATGATGAGACTCGGTATAAGAAGACCAGTGAGAACATCCATATAAAAATCTGGACACGGCAGTGCCGGGTTTGTAATAATACTGAGGAAGTTGCTGGGAGTTTCAGAAAGATTTACAATCACTCAATCTCTAACATTAACCACCAAACATCTGGCTGGAACATGCAAATCTTTGGTATTCGTTTTACTTCAGTAAAAACAAGACTATAAATCTAAAAATACCATTATTATTATTATTATTATAATTATTAGCAATCTCACACCAGTTGCCTGGTGGTAACCGCTGTAGTTTGAGTGATAGCAAGTCTCCTCAAGTCTCCAGCCCTTCTTTCCGAGTACTCATAGGTCGCAGTAATACTGCGGTTTATAGTTTCTCACCGGTTGCCCAGTGGTCATTGCTGAAGGCTGAGTGGCAATAAGTCTCCTCAGGTCTTCAATTATTATTATCATTATTATTATTAATGATGATGATGATAATAATAATAATGATGATGATAACAATAATGATAATAATAATTATGTTTCATTCATTTAAAAAAGATTTGCAATGACTAATTTAAGTATATATCTATATCTATATACTGCTGTATGAAAACATGCAAATTGGCACGAAATAACTTCTACGCGCTATGCACGTTCATATACACCACAAATTGTATTTTATGGACACTGATGTAATAGTACATGAAAAATAGTACTGAGTGTCTATCGAAATACAACATGTGCACGCTAACACAAGAGATGTCTTCGGTGTACCAGCTTTTACTGTTAATGGGAATATATATGGACAATTTGTGCACTGAGTTACCAATAGGGGAAAAAAAAGGTTTACAAGCAGAGGCAATCCTGCCGTTAAAGCAAAAATCAACAACAATGGACATGATTTCTCTGAATTTTTTATTGTCACAACTTCCGCTTCGTTAATGCATTTCTTTCAACGTGTTATTTTGTGCAGGAACCGGCGTGTTTCTGTGGTAAATACACGTGACATTTTACGCGGCGTTTAACCCAGGTACACGGACCTGTTAGGTTTTCATGTTCACAAGAATAGTGACGTAAGAAATTGGCTATGAACAAAAACAGAATCAGATGAATGAGCAATTTGTTTTTCTAATAGAGTTAACTCTGATGAGAATGGGACTTGATTTTCCATTATAGACTTAGTGCAGATTTCGGTCTCTCAGATGTAGTTATTCATTCATGATTGAATTTTGCTATAGATTATAATTTGAGAAGGAGATATTTGAGTTAAAATCCCAGGAAGTGTACTTGTATTGTACAGTCCAAAAAGCTAGCTTTATTTTATTTTCATTCGAAATCTTATTTTTATTTAGCAGGATCAATTGAAATCCTAATGATTTCCGTATGTAAGAGTTATTACAAGAGGTCTGTTCAGAGAGTAACCAGCTTAAGTTGGCAACAAACCAAAAGGGACATGACTGTGCATACGCAAACAGGAACTCTCCCAAAGGATTACTCCTTCGGTAGTGAGACGCCATTAGGTGAGCTTCCATACCTAGTGACCGCCGCATTCACAATGACCAATCATACACTCCTTCACGTGAGCGGGATGTTTCTCTGGGAAAACGCACAATTTTCTCACTATTCCCTCTAAAGGTCTTATTTTGGACACACACACATACACACATACATTATATATATATATATATATATATATATATATATATATATATATATATATATATCGTTGAAGCAGCTACCCTATTGGTCGCAGGTTCGAATAGCTGCTCCATTTTCTTTGGTTGATTATTCAATTAACGTTGTCTGGGCCAAATGATACATCCACCGTGTTATATCAGGAGATCATTTCATATACATATGATATAATTCAAATCTATAATCATTTCTATCGGATCATGTATCCATTTCCTAATGATAAGATTGTCTGCGTTGAAAGAAACAAATAGAGCAGATATAGACCGTGAATAGATCAACATGAGAATTCGGAGTTCAAATAGTTATTAAGGGCTTTGCATTACCAGCAAATGGTAAGAGCAATGGTATATATATATGTATATATATATATATATATATATATATATATATATATATATATATATATATATGGGGGTAGCAAGGTCTATCAATATGTCCATAGTTTAATGATGGAAAAACTCGACATACATATTTTTTCAACTGTATCCCATCCCTGTATTCAATGCCCTAGACCAAACGCTTTCAATACATCATATAAATTGAACATAAAAAGTGAATATGTCAGATTAAAATTCAACTACTAACTTATCAGGCTACGTGATGATCGATCCAGCCTCACATATGATGACCTGTTTGGGATAAACTGAGATACGTACAAGAGACCGTGTTCCATAAGTTATCTGTTCATAAGATATAAGTTATATGAATACAGTTTATATGTATGAAATTATTTCCGTTTTGTGTATATGCAGCAGTTAAGGTGCATAAATTACTCTGGATTCATTTATGATCATGATGGTGTGCGCGCGTGTAGGAGCCTGTGTGCACATTCGCAAGAATGACACTTACTTAACCGTATATCCCAGCATATATCTGACCTTGGAAACAAATGTGAGTCTTTTACGAGTGTGTGTCCTTTGTGAAGTGTTTCTTGTGTGTTTCTTCCCTGTGTGTGTATGCGTCATTCTGGCCGAATGCGTCAGGTTTTGGCTTGTACATATGGCATATTTATCTCTTTATCCTGCACACATTAATCGACATTTAATTCTGCAAATGGCACTTTCTTGGGCTGCTTCTGATCATTTCGCTGAGGCAAATGGCTTTTAGAGACCACCGCAGAAGTCGGAGGCAAAAACCAAATTTCCAGTTGCGTCATACGCGTCAAATGGAAAGAAGTTGAAAATTCTGGCATCTTCTCCACGATGTAAGCCACACACTGGTATAAGGTAAATTATTTTCATTGTACATGTATCCAACTGATATTATTTATCTGCAATATACAATGCAGACTACAAGCACGCCCACACACATACTTATATATAGATATATTTATGTGCTTGTATGCGTGTATGAATACATACATAAATGCATATATATATATATATATATATATATATATATATATATATATATATATATATATATAAACATATGCATGTTTATGAATGTGTATCTATAAATATATATATATATGTATGTATGTATATTAATTGGTATCATTTATTTAAGCTCCAAGATATTCAGCCTTGATATATGCACGCATCTCTCTATCTATATGTATATACATATATCAATAATGATGATTGTTATGATATGACACTTACTCGCTTTCTTCCTCTCTGTCTCTCCCTCTCTCTCTGTTTCTCTCTCTGTTTCTCTCACCCTCTCTTAAAATACATATTTATTTATATATATTGGTGTGGATTTTGTTTAATCCGACAATATTCTCATTCC
>OY735205.1:17775368-17787868 GCA_963457665.1 Thysanoteuthis rhombus
TTCTGATTATTCTTGTGATGTTAATATCAATTCCAGTTGAAAAATATAAACTGGAGCTAAAGGCTTTAGGTTCTGATAACTTTTGTTTGGTTCTGGATTAGATCTTTACGTCTATTTACGAGTCAGACAAAGCAATGTAATCTTGGAGTTTAATTTTCCGATTTCTTAGGTTTTTATTTTCGTTAAACAATAATCTTGTTCTGTTTGACTCCATATTATCAAGTAGGTTCCCGTCTTGCAGATTTTTCATATAAATCTTGCTTTTCTGAAAACCAAGATTTCATCGAGTCTTAATTCTTTGGCTTGTAAACTCTGTGTATGTGTGTATGTGTGTGTGTGTGTGTGTGTGTGTGTGTGTGTGTGTGTGTCCCTCTCTATATATATATACGGGGAATTGTGCGTAAAGTAAAATATATCGTTTAATTCAGTCCTACTGACCGTCCAGTTCTGCGTAGGGCAGAGGTAAAATGCTAACCCCTGGGTCTGAAGCGAACACGTCGATCCTACCTCGCTGTACTGGAAGGGATATCGGATAGTCTATAGCCACATCGAAGAGTTGTAATACAACGAAATAGCTGTGTCGATGACACAATTATATATATATATATATATATATATATATATATATATATATATATATATATATATAATCAACAGAAGAAGAAGAAGTAAACTCCCTTGTCCCTAGAAGTATCATGAAATAGCCCGGTGATGTACTAAGGTTTGTTTTTTTTTATTATTTTAGAATTTTTTCTTTCCAAATAATGAATATGCTTTATACTCTGGTTCATTATTGTAAAGTTGTTTGTGCGAGTTTCACCTCATTCACAAACATACGTGGGTATTCGTCTCTCATGTTTTTAACCTGCACAATGTAGATTTTTTTTTTCGTACATTCGCTAAACCAATAAGATACAATTGACGAAGACTATTGTCCTTCCGTGTTAGCGCGGCAAGGGAGGAAAACCAAGTAGCAATAGAAAGTAGCCTGTAGGATGTTTTAGTGCAATGAAGATAAACCGGGTGTGAGTTAGTATGAAAGTAAAGGTTAGTCAAAGATTGATAAGAAAAATATCTATAAGAAAAAAAAAGAAACATTGAAACGAGTACGTTAGGGACGCGATACGTGTTCCCAGGGGTGCGTTCTTTTTTCCAGTCGGTAAGAGAGAGCGAGCGAGCGAGCGAGAAAGAGAGAGAGAGAGAGAGAGAGGGTTAAAGTGGAGCATAATCGAGAAAGGGAAAGAGTTTACAAAATAGTGTTTTTGTCATTTTGATGAAATCACCATATTTTTCTTACCTTTTTTGTCTGTCAATACAAACAGGAAGACAATGATGGATAACGAAGAAGGAGAAAGAAAAGAATAATCGAATGAAAGAGAAAACGAATGATGATGAAGCACAAACTCAGAAATGCCTGTTGCGAGGTCAAACTCCAATCCTACCTCTATGAATACTGAAGATGATTATTGAAACTTTTCTATCGTATATATAATAAATAAAAAAATGAATTATCTAAAAATACATCTTAGTATTGATGTACTTAATTATTTATTTATTAGAAAGAAATAAACCCTTGCATATTTGCACAGTTAATTCTGTTGGTATCTGCGACTAGTCAGTTTGGCTCTTTCGGTAAGAGAGTCCCTGCCGATCATGCAATTTCAAATCATGGAAGGTAAAAGTTAATATTATAGATGCATTTATTTATTAGAATGAAGTAAGCCTTTGCATATCAGATAAATTCTATTGATATGTACGACTTGTCGGTTTGGCTCTGTCGGTAAGAGAGCCCTCTATCGATCATGCGATTTCACGATAGGCAAATGCTGATTTTATTGTTGCGTTTATTTATTAGAATCAAATAAGCCCACACGCATTTCTTATATGAATTCTCTTAGACATGTAAGACTTGTCTATTCAGCCGTATCGGTATTTTACACCACTAATAATCAGTTAGTTGTGATTTCAAATCACGGTAAAGGAATGTTAAATGTTACTCCACTAAACTTGTTGTTCTGGTTGTTCTTGTTAGAAAAAAAAAACTAAGTCAACTCTGGGTTTGGAATTTAACAAAAAAAATTGAAAAAAAAAATGATGAGCGGGGAGTGACCAGATTCGTAAATAAGAGTAGAAAGACTGGAGGGAAAAATAAGGCTAAATGAAGAGGAGGTAAAAGTAGAGGGAGAGCGAAAGCGTTAAAGGGGGGGGGCAAAAAGTATAGAAAAGGAGAGAAGGGAGAAAAACTAAAAGAAAGAAAGGAAAATAAAGAAATAATGACAGTGAAGAAGAAATATGGTGAAAAGGAAAGAACGATCCATACCAAAGGAGAAAATGAAAGAAGAGAGAGGGTAAGTGACGTATAGACAAAAGTAGGTAAATAAGATAAAAGAAAGCGAAAGCAAGGAAAAAAATGAGTGTGCAACAAAGTGGAAAGAGAAAGAAAGAAAGAAAGAAAGAAAGAAAGAGAGAAAGAGAGAGAGAGAGAGAGAAAGAAAGAAAGCAAACGCCAAGAAATAAAATGAAACAACGATAGACTGGGAAAAGACGAAAATGACTTGTTTTAAAAAGACGAAGAATAATGCGAGGAGACCAATCGTTTTTCTCAACCTTTAAAAATACTTTAACGTTTCTGAATTCACCATATGCTTTGGGCGTTTAAAGCCCTTTTAAAAATTCCACATGGCTGCACTGACCATCTGGGCAAGCGTTTCAGAAATCCATCTTGAGCAAATGAGGCCATCTGAGGCGAATGGTAGTGCGATTAACAAACACAAACTAACAAAAACGCCCGAAGAAATATTTCAATTCTCAACGATGTCACAACGAAGAGAGAGAGAGAGAGGGGAAGAGAGAGAGAGAGGGGAAGAGAGAGAGAGAGAGGGAAGAGAGAGAGAGAAGAGAGAGAATACTTATGAATTCCCCAAAGAAGACAACCACCTTTTGCAGAAACATGGAACGTGGAAAAATAAAGACTGGCCAAGATGCTTTTTTTCCCCTCATTATTATCCAGTCAGCTTTTTGGCCGCTCAGTACTTATGGCTCCACTGAATTTTCATCCAATGGGAATCGTTTATTTTTTTTACATTAAGTGGGCGTAATCTTATTAACTAACTTTAACTAACCCCCCTCTCTCTCTCTCTCTCTCTCTCTCTCTCTCTCTCTCTCTCTCTCTCTCTCTCTCTCTCTCTCTCTCTCTCTCTCTCAAAAGAGTAAGTTACCCGGTTCATATTACATTGCCTGTTTTGTTGACGTTGGTTTACACTCCTGGCTCAAAGTCACGGAATTTCTTGACACTAGGGAGCCATACTTCTTACAGTATCTCCATGAGAACTTAATGACAAGTGTCCGAACATTCTTAGGTACATGCAGAGTATGTCATCGTTTAGATTCATCTTTGTCATAATTTAAGAATATGAAGCTCATTTTCTTTTTTAGTTCATTGTTAGAGCGTTGAATTTCACTAAGCTAAGATCTGTCTGGCACAAATCCTCATTTGCTGGACATTCGGTGAGGATTGAGCTCATTGAAGATGGTTCATGATGGATATTTAGTAAATTTCACTCTACAGCAGGCGTGTTCATTATTGATTGCATGTCTTTTTTAAATACTGCTATTCATAATCAAAATTGACTGTTTAAATAGATACATCATTGTTTTTCTCTGCACTGAATTTTAGTAATAGGTGACACTCAATACGGAACCCTAGATTTCGGGACAACTTTTCCAATTATTGCGCTACAGAACGTACCAACTTCTGTCTATTATTACTATTTTTATCGTTGAGTTGTTTGTCAATACGAAACGGGCCCTTGGCAGATTAGTCTTCTCAAAATTGGACTCAGATATCCCAATGGTCAGACAAAATCAGAGTGAACGTGCGTAAAAAATTAATGAACAAAATTTCCCAACGTAGTTTGTGGTATTAAGAAAAAAAAAACTTTAACAGAGGAAGCGGGTTATGTGCGTGTGGTTATTATGATCCTAATGTGCTCCTGCTATAAGATCGTAGTTCATACTGTGTTTCGAATGTGTTGACCTCCCTATCTTTCTGCTTCGTGACAAAAAAAATAATAGTTAATGATAACTAATGAACCTAAATCATTGTTTTCTGACGGATGGTTTCTATACTGAGCTTTTGATTCCGGAAATATCAATCGGAATTTTTGTGAGGCCTCAAATCAGACAATTTTGGATGTCCGATTGAATTGAATTTCTATCAGATACAACGGACTAAAAACGGGCGCGACGTCCGAAATCTGACAAATCTGGCAACCCTGATACGAAGTGCCCTTCGATATATGCAATGTTGGGAGTGGAATGGGTTTTTGTGGTATGAAAGATACTTGACGCTTTTTTTTACCCAAAGAATATAAGACCGAATAAGTATTTTAGTACAATATATGTTGACTTTTATTCAGATATGCAATGTTTTCAAAAAGACTTGAGTCATTTCGAATTTGATGACATTTATCTACTCAACTGACATTAAAAAAAACAATTTACAACGTAAATTGATAATAGATAGAATGCAGTCAATATTATTGATAATTTTATTTCCACAAAGAGCAGTGATAGCCTTTGCATAAGTATTCGATCTTTTAATGAAAAAATAGATTTGTCAGTAAATCATGTCGTAACAACTGCTAAAAATGTGACTTTCTTATGCCCCAGCATGTTGTAATATTCAACAAAACTTTAAAAGGTATATATTAGTTTATTTTACAAATCAAACATTCATTCATTTTAACAAATAATGTCGAAATCCAGAGTGCATTACTAAGACATTGAAACTAGATTTATTGAGGCTTATCAATCCAGGGAATGCTATAAGAAAACGTCCATTGGTTTCCCGCTGTTTTATCCATCGTTCGTTAATGAAAAGGAATCGGTACTGTATCAACGCGTGCAAGATCTGGTCGTCCTAAGAAGATTTCAAGAAGGGGTGAGGGGACTTAAATCAGAAGGGAACTTTCTGGCAACATGGAATCAAGCCTAAAGGATATCTAGACAGATCTGAATAACTCTGGAACAGATGTACACGTCTCAACAATTCGTAGAAGATTGAACGGTCAAGGATTTCACGGATGGGGTTGCCACTTCTAGAGAGAAAATACTTAAAGTGCTCGTTTAGCATCTGGTAAAATATGTTGGTATCTATGGAATGATCACTGGCAAATGATTATTTGGTCAGACGGAACACAAATTGAACTTTTACGACCAACAAGGTAGAAAAAAAAAATAGCGCTCGATGTAACAAATACTATCCCAACTCTGACGCACAGTGATGGAAACATCATTTTACGGGGTTTGTTTTAGCGCAGCAGGTACAGAGAAACTCACAGGAGTTATGGGAAAATGGATTAGCTAAAACATCAGTCATTTTTTTTTTCATGAAGTCTTTTACTCCCTGTAACTCAGTTTACACTTGGTAGGCGATTCATCTTCCAACAAAACAATAACCCGAAACATACTTCGAAAAACCACATCAGAATGGTTTAAGAAGAATAAGGTCTCTGCGATGGAATGGCTTTCTAAATCACTTGACCTAAATCCAATCGAACATTTGTGACATGGGTTGAAAATTGCTGTTTATAAGCCACCGAATCTGAACGATTTTTGGACTATTCTGAATAGAAGAATGTTCAAAATTTTCATTTGAGAGATGCAGAAACTTGATTGGAGGCTACAGAAAACCTTTATTAGCAGAGATCGATGACTAAGGAGCCTCAACTAAGTTTTAGTTAAATGGGTCGAATACTTATGCAGAAGTCATAAGAAAATATTGATAATTATGGAAATAGAATAATCTATGATATTAGTTATCTGTTATTCCCGTTGAAGAATGTTTTACTAAAGCTAATTGAGTGGATAAATCTCATCAAATCAATTTTGGAATAATGAAATGGAAAAATAAGGGAAATAATCTAAGGCTCAGATACTTTTACGCAAAACTGTACGCACAAAGATAGATAAATATACCATTGTAAATATTGCAAACTATACAAAATAATGGAGGCACTTGTGGCTCGATAAGGCTGAATATTGTATTGCCCCAATTTTCTGAATGGGGAACACCTGTCTGCGTTATAATAGATCTAATTCCTGGCTTTCACCTGTGGTCGACCTGCAGGGCGAAGTACACTCTTTTCTCGGCCAACGAACAAATATTAGTCGCTTACAGGAATGAGAATATGTGGGCAGAAGTAGTATGTATACCTACCGGTAATCGGACATTTTGGCAGCAGATATTCCGACCTTGGAAACATCAACTGAGTACATTTCGGCCTCGTTTTGTATCTAAAGGCTCAAATGAATAACTAGTTTTATTTCGAAATGGAATGGGGTTAAACCATCAATGTTCAGTAATCATATAATGTTCGTTTGTCTAGTGTTTTCAAAAACTTTTTAAAAAATATTTTAAACTTTTCACTATTAATTTCGTTCGTTTATTTTTTTATATAAAAGACAAAGAATGAGTTAAGATTCTTTTTTGTTTAAAAAAAAATGGAATCTAAAAAAAATATAATATGGATTAGTATTCATGTTTTACCAAATGTTTCAATAATATACATATTTTTAATAAAAGACAAATTGAATGGGTCAAGATCCGTTTCTTTACCGAATGGTTTTAAAAAAAAATGTTGTTGTTTTTTTTTTAATAAAAGGAAAATAATATGGGTTAGGATTCGTTTTTTACCCAATTGATCAAAAATGGAATAAATTTATTTTCTTTCATGAAATGAAATAGGTTTAGATTCGTTTTTAACCAAGTGATTAAAAAAATGAATGAATGAATTTCATTTTTTCAATAAAGGCTAAAAATGGCTGAAGATGCGTTCATTTTACCCAATGGTTAAAAAAAAAAAATCTGAAATTATTTTATGTGAGTATGAAAATTTCGCACCCGTACATACTCTATATTAAAATGGTGCATGAATAAAAATGAATTAAAGAATTCATTAAAAAAAAAAACAAAAAAAAAACAGAAGTACATACATTAATTATATGCATTATCATTCTCACCTTCATAGAGAAAAAAGATGCCTAGTCGTCTGCGGTAGAATTATCCATAACCGAAAACCGAAACAACTGTGACTGAAACGTCCTTAAACCATACCTACACCTCAATTTCCCAGTTTTTGTATGTTGAATATCTACTAATGGATGCATTACCGCATACCTAGTTTTTAAAAGGGAGCCATGCCGTATACCTAGTTCCCCGAACCGATTTCCACCGCTTGGTGGCTCTCACTGAGTTGTTGTTCTTTGAGTCTACGGATCAGTACATGTGAACGGAAAATGAAAACTGATGGTTAAGAATTTACGGAGCTAAAAAGTGCCTAGCCTCAAATATCGGCAAATCAAATGGAAATTGAGAAAGAACGGTAATGGAAAGAAAACAACGAGAGTAAATGGTCTTATTGAGCCAACTCGTAGATAACTGTTTGAAATCGTCCAAGTTAACTCGGTCAGTTACAACAAAATAGTGACTAATACTCGTAAATCAATCATAGATGAATCATCGTTGCCCGAAAGTGTATCATAACTATGCATCTAATCAAATAGCTTCAAAATAGATATTTCATCAAAAATTATTTTGAAAAAAAAATATTACTGGCACTAGATTTGGGCTAAGGGACAAAAAAAAGCATTAAAAAAAAACAAGAAAAAAAAAACGAAACATTTTTATATGGTGCTTAGTGGTATACTCATGCAAATTTTCAAGATCGAAGCCACCAAAATGTGATCAGTTCCTGGAGACACACAGACGAGTAAGGCAATGAAAATCCGTACTTGGCTGGTTGATCAGGCGGGTCATTTGTGATACAATGATTCTATGCATACTAAGTAATAACAAATATCAAATATAATAATATTAATAAAAAAGAATTTTCAGGATTATTTTTGCTGCTATTATCAAACTTAAGTCGAAGATGGAGTTGATTTTGTTCTCCCCATAACAAGAACAATCCTCACCAAATTTAGAAGAGTAAACTCTTCACTGTTTGTCTATCACGTTACGTTAAAAAAAAAACCCAACTTATTTATATAATTACCATGATTTGAATTTGCGACCACGTGATTGAAAATATCTATCTTACCAATAAAGATTAGCTGATTAATCTTAGACATGAAATCATGTTTTATATGCACAATACAAGTGTTGCTGTAATCATCTTCACTCAGAATAGAAGAAGAGGTTAGTTTGGCCCTGTAATAGCCAGGCTTGTTCATATGTTTATTCATAGCATTTCGAAAGAAAGCCTGCCAGCTTTCAGAACTAGAAAAAATACACATTGTGCTTATAGTAGAATAAATCTACTAATGGTAGTTTATTTTACATTCGGATTTCATTTGTACTTTGTTGTATTAGATTTCATATCAGATCAGTAAGTATTTTTGTAACTGACCCAAAGCTGTCTCAACAACGGCGATAATTTGGGACACTAAGCTACGAAGTTTTATGGCATGTAGGACGCACTTTTCCTATCCGAACAAAGATGAGAGAAAAATTTTCGATAAGTGAAGGGAGGATCTTTTTTCAATATTTAGTCATCATAACTGAACCAATGCTTACAGGCTATCCCAGTCGAAAAGATGAGGGAGCATGTCTCTGCTCATGCGTCCCACGGTAAATCAAAGTTTTAAAAATTAATAAACAGTTACAAGTGTGAAAATCGGAAAATATGCGAGGTAAAACAGTTGAGTGAACGAAAGATCGTAAAAGAGCTCTTGTCCGACAGCAAAATACATCGATCAAGGGTAATAAAAAAATAAATAAAAAGAAGAGAAAAAAGAGCAATGGGCGAAAGAAAGAGAAGGGAAAAGTGTCTAGTATGATTTAAGATTCAAGACTGGCTGGGCAGGGGAAAAGGTGAGATAAGATTTAGGGGTGTCGGCTGTCACTTTTCTACCCTAAACATTTTCAAACTAAGTGGTCGAGAAGGCAACCTTTGCGATGGGGAGTAATTTCACGCTAGGATTTTGTCGCCTTCTGGCTGGTCAGTCTAGAGCCGTCTTTATTCTGCCTACCCTAATGTCGGGCGCCGGTAGATTGTTTGATGACGAGCGGAAACGGGTCTCTGCTATTTGACCGTTTTATACTTGGATTTCTCAAAGTATAACAATTCGGTTTATTTATTTATCTCTGATGTTTTTGTGTGTTTTTTCTCATCGGGAGGAAGTCGAATAGAAATTAGGAATGGGTAAAAAAAAAAAAAAAAAAGGAAGCCGGCTGAAGATTAGAAAGAATAAGCAAACATATTTTGAAAGAAAATGAGGGTTTGAATATGAAACCGTAAATAGGGATAAACCTTTTTGGATGGGTCGAGACATCTGGGACGAAAAAGAAATTTTGTCCATCTTAAAAAAATTCATTCTCTGGTATATGTATTTGTGTATACCTATGCACAATATAAAAAAAATATGTAGAAATAATTGGAATAAGTTTCAGTTAGATTCGGAGAGAGTTTCCCTAATTTTTTTTTTTTTCCCTAGACATCGAAATAGCGTATTGAGACATTTTCCCGATTGTTTTTATGCGTATAGATATAGCTTTATGAATGTATACTTTTTACAAATCCCCTGTGTACATAGTATTAAACTTCAAATATGAGACCCAGTAATAAAAAAAATACTGCGTGGTGTTATCCGTTATTTTTTGAATGAATCAATAAATGATTTACTGGAATTTTTGCCATTTTTAATCTTATGGAGTGTGAGGTGTCCAGCTTTGCTTTTTATGCGAGGGGGTTGCAGTCCTTGGGTTTTTCTTTCTCTTGTGATTTTGTCCAAAAAAATAATCTCCTATGCCTTGTTTCGAATGTCTCCTTCGAAATACTACTGCGAAGGATGAGTCAGAAATTAAGGGGTTTGGGTACAATTCACAATGACTGCTTCAATCTATACTACATGCGAGTTACAAATTTGTGTAATAGGGTAACTTACCCCAGGATGAACATATGATAGGTGGCGCTGACATTCGGTGAAATCGAAAAGTCAATTTTAGGTCAGGTTAGGTCTAAGCTTTTTCGGAAAAGGTCAAATATAGCATTTTCAAATTCAACAGAGACGGCTTGTGTAACCTGTAGGAGGGCTATGGGCTGCAAATTGGTGCACAAGGGTGACCTGATCCCCGGATGAGCATGTGATTGGTGGAGCTGATTCTGGTGCGTTATTAAGGCCAGTTTAGGGTCAAATCAATCAAACAGAGGCGGGTTTAACTCACGGGCTGCAAATTCGTACACATATGATAAACATGGCATTGGCAGCGCTGACCAGTGATGATCTCTAAAGGTCAATGTACGGTCAAGTCAAATTTTACGTTTTCAAGTTGGTCAGATTCGGCATTCATAAACCTAACCAAGAACGGCTGCACCTCACGGGCTGCAAATCTGTATACCTCGAAAGGTCAGCTTAGGTTGCTTTTCAAATCTAAAGGAAACAAGTGATATCTTTAACACTTTCGTATAACCAGTTGGGGGGCCTTATTTAACTTTATAAAATCTTCATAAAACTTAATTTGCTTTCATCTGTTGTGAGAAAAATAGTAGAAAAATGCTCCGAGGAATAAAAGTGAGTGGCGTATAAAGGAAATAAACAAGAAACAGTTGTTAAAAAAGTGATAAAAGTACTTCGACTAATAAAAGTGGTCGTTATAAATATAGTGATTTTATTTTAAAACCTTTTGGATGTGTCAAAATAAAAATCTTTAAAAGGTGTACGTTGAGGATATAAGTCCAGGCAATATATATATATATATATATATATATATATATATATATATATATATATATATATATATATATATATATATATATATATATATACTGTGACCAATCACTGAAATGTTGGTGTTCTTGGGGATATTATCCTGCTTTACACTTCAAGTAGGTGGATGGGTGTTTGTCCGGTCCCCTATAGATATATTCTTAAAGTTTTATAGCTCGTACATCAGCATATACGCGTGGATTAGGCACTTGCTGTGACTGGATGTAATCCATTCTTACACACCTAACTATGCCTATTGTTTTTCTCTTGATTTTCATCCTGAGTTTTTTTTATTCACATGAAATTGGTTATCCGCTACACTCTAGCGATTTAGTAACATGGATGATTCTTTCTTTTGTTTCTGACTCGCTGAAGTCTCAGTTTTTTTGACACAAAGTCGGCAAATTGAACAATAAATCCATTCACTGCAAGTTCATAAATTTCCACTAAATAAAACATTATCTCATGATCGTCAGCAAATAAATCTCTACAAGTCCGATTGCATTCTCAAATGAACTGGCTCTAAACAATTTGTCAACACATATGGTAATTCCCACGAACGCCCTCATAAAATGAGTGCTGCGTGTTTTTATGTCTTCATTGCAGTTGTTTTACGAGTCGTTCTCGCTTTACTGCTCATCTGAGCACAAACGTACCTTTCAAATGTTTACTTAGGTAAGCCTCTCTCTCCCCCTCTCTCTCTGTATGCGTGCGTGTGCGTGCGCACGTGTAAAGAAAGATAGAGAGATAGGAAAGATAGATTTTTTAGCCCGAGGAGCTACCCAAAATTTCTGGGAATCCATCTATTCTTATTTCACAAACTTTTGGGTCGCACCAAATATGTATGGTGTCCCTTAAAAAACGTCGATGGGAATAGAGTCACAAGTGGAAAAACAACCAGCTTTAAAGCTGCAGTTTGGTGTAGTCTGTTTGTTCCAACACTTAAGAACAATGACGATGTCTTGACACAAACAAACAAACTAACAAACTGCACCTAACTGTTGTTTCGATTAAATGTGCCTTTTTCCCCTTGTTTTTCACTTGTGCCTTTTTTTTTACCGCTGCCGTTTTACCAGTGCCATTTTTACTTACCACCCTAAGTTCAACTGAAACATACATACACGTCCCTAATCCCAAAGATGAAAAAAAAACCACCAAAAAACAAAACACACACACACACACACACACACACACACTCACTCTCTCACTCACTCACTCACTCTCTCACTCACTCACTCTCTCACTCTAACTCTCTATCTCTCTCTCTAAAGGACTAGTTATATTTTATCAGTATCGGGTTCTTTCAACAGTTTTGAAGATGACGTATTTACATACATGTTTGCAAAAAATTATTAAGATAACCCAGATAACACTAAAATAGATGAATATATTTTATGAAAATCACATAGGAACAAAAATAGAAAATTTGAGGGCACTTTAAAAAAGTCGACTTTAACACTACCTCATTCTAAGGAGTATGTTGCTGAACATTACATACGTTTCACGTACTTTTAGAGCAATATTATTCTGAAAGGGATTTATGAATAACTTTTTTCAATTGCCATAACATATTACGATACAAAGGAACCATGGAGTGCATTCTAATCGCAAAATGAAAAGCAAAACCGAATATCAAATGAATAAATAAAATGAGATAAAAAAAAAATAACAGATCCAGTTGCTGTTGCTAAATGTTTATCTCAAATTCCAAAACTGAAAATCTTTGCCAG
>OY735205.1:17790368-17797868 GCA_963457665.1 Thysanoteuthis rhombus
TGTATATGTATGTATATATATATATAAACATCATTCATTGTTCTGATTTATTAGAATGACATATTGAGAGCGACGAATGCTAAAGCTTGAAACTTTTATGAGGTGTTTTATTTTCTATCAAGATGTTTAAAACGTCAAAACAGATTTTATACTAGCGCAAAGCAGTAAATGCAGAGGAAACCGCTCATGGTGTTTGCATTGTGACACGGTCTTTTGGATTAAAAAGAAAAAAACGACTGTAACAGACAGCAAAGGATATAAAAATTTGGAACAGTTCACATTCATTGTTATAAATTCGCATTCACTGTTATTAATCCTTTTGTTATATTATCAAATTCATTCTCATAATCCACTTTGTGTAACTAGAAATCAACATAATTGATGTAAATGTAACAATGTCATTTTTAAAGTACTTGGTACCGACTGATTTTGATGACACAAACTATTGAATAACAGAACCGATAATTATAATTAACAGTTTTCTATTTATCATTTTTCTACGATTTTATATTAAATTAAATGACCTACAATGTTTTACAATGCCCGAACAAGATGTTCAGTATGTCAGAAAAGTATTTATCCTCTTCAATCTAAAAATCGAAGAAGTATTCATACAACTGATTATATTATCATTTTGCACTTTTTTTTCTAGCTCTAGAAGCTACTTGAGTCCCATGCTAGAGGTCAAGTGGCAATAAATCTTTTAAGTATTCCTAGCACTCTCAAAGCATTCTGGGCGATTTTCGTTATGTCGAGTGGTTTCAGCGCTTCCATTATTTTTTGTTAAACTCCTACGATTGGGTTTTGATTTCATTTTCGTATGTAAAATCAATGACGTATTATGATTAGACGGAAAACCAATGACGCCATACACGGATAAGAGTGACATGGTGACGCATGCAAAAACTGATGTAAAATTCATATCCAGTGCTATAGCCCCATTTAGGTCGACTTACCTTGCGATAGATTTTAAATCCCATCTACAATAATTACTTTTTGAAATGGGACACGTGGTTTTTGAATCATATTCTTTGGAGAAATTCATTCTGTTTTGTTTACCCCTTTTAATCAAATAAGGGAGATTGACCTTAACGCAACCAAGCTTGTATTTAGATTATTTCTTTCTGTCCTCATCTTTGATACACTTTTATATCATGTCTAAAATGTATTGATGGGATTATGAGATAAAAAGACGTATCGAATCTCCAGCACTCTGTATTTGCAACCACTACAACAATATCAAGATTTGAATTGTTACGTATTTTTAATTTTTCCCAGCGTTCACATAATTATTTGCAAGATTTCAACTTTGAATCATACGTCGTTCATATCATTCAGTAAACCGCTTGATGTTCAGATTGTCTAATTGCCTCCTCTCAACCTCCAATCATTGTAGTATATTTTCACACTTTAGAGACCTGGAACGGCTCACACAAACTATTTAGCGTATTTCCCCTACTAATATTATAACCAACTCGCTTAACGTCTACCTCCAGTGTCCATTAAACTCAATGTGAAGTCCAACGCTAATCTATAAAATTTATTTTAGAATTATTTTAAATAAAGAAGGGAAACTAAACAAGAAAACCGGAGAATTTAAATATAGATTGGGGAGAGCACAAATGTAGACCTCATACTATTGCTTTAAGAGCATTTAAAAGTTAATGCGATGACAAAAATGTGACTACGATATGTCGTTTTCGCTGTGATTCGGTAGCAAGAATACCAACAAGCACACATAGAGAAATCGGATCTTTGTAATATGAATAATCTCGCTATTTTAGCCTGGTTTGAGTGATACGTATGAAACTAAAGTTTCTAAAGTGATTTAATTTTCCGAATCTCGGACGGCTTCAGTTTCAATAACTTTTGAAACTGCATCCCATTTCTAACTTTAATTTATTTCTTCACTAGGGGGTCATTCTTACACACTTTCTTCGATTATTAACAATAGTATTATCAATCAATTTTTCCAAACTATTTCTGTTATGGCTCATTGTTTAAACTTGGGACTGCTTTTATTTCCACGCTTTGATGATGGGAAAAGAAATGATCTGGTGCCTCCGATCCTTACTTAAAACCAACCCCGAAAAGAATGCCATTGCTTGAAAAACAAAAAGCACAAACAAAACAAATCGAGCTAACCCCACCCCTAAGCAAAACAAATGTCCTGTCCCATAGAAGAAGATAAGGAGTGGGATAGAGGCGGAAAGGTGACGAATAACTCAAGCATCAATGGCTTTGAAAACTATAAGATAGATCTCCTGACAACTGATGAGTATATATATATATATATATATATATATATATATATATATATATATATATATATATGAACTGTAGAGAGTGAGACAGACTCGGGAGTAAAGTGTATATATATATATCTCGCTCAAATTTGGCCTTACTATATATATATATATATATATATATATATATATATATATATATATATATATATATATATTAGGAAATGGATATATGTGTTCCGACAGAATTAATTATGACTTGTGTTATATCATTTACAAAACTTCACTTGGAATGATCTCCCATTATTACACGGGGGATTTATCATTTGGCCAAGACAACGTAAATAGAATGAACAACTAAAGAAAATGTAGCTGCAGCAGAAATCGAACCTTCGACTGATAGTGTAACCACCTGAACGTAGCTTTGCCAAATGATACATTCACCGTGTAACAACGAGTACATATATATATATATATATATATATATATATATATATATATATATATATATATATATATATATATATATATATATATATATATATATTTATTTATATATATATATATATATATATATATATATATATATATATATATATATATATATATATATATATATGAAAGACATTGCAGTTATTAATTCATAAGTGTGAATGACAATCGTAGGATAATTCTCTCTGCCGACTGCCTACTGCCTTTGAATTCAGTATTTGAAACAGTTTACTTTTATCTGTGCCCAAATACAGGTTACTGGTGTCAGTCGAAATCTTCACGGTCCCTCAAAAACATTCGAATCAGAAGTCCCTATTACAAAAAAAAATAAATTCAAAATATGATTAATCACACACTATTCATCTTGAAATGTGTTTTTATAAGAGAATCGATCTGCAAAAACTTTGTAATCGCATAAGTCATAAATACTATTTACTTAAGTTCTCATAAAACAAAACACTTGAACGGTTACCAACGGAAGTCGGAGACTATTAGTATTGTTAACGAAAACATAGCAAGTGAAAATGGTCTTTCAACATTGTCTTCCTTTCCTTGGCACTTTCTCCCAAGGGAATCTTTACTCCCCAGTGTATATCAAAGGTCTAATATAAACTATACAAAACTAATTGAATATGTGTTTCAGAATTTTTAGATTCTGTCCTTTCAAACCAGTAGCAGCCATTCTTCATCCAATGACATTGCTTCCTAAGCATTCTGGATTGGGTGAGTTTTACGTTGGGTTTGAATTAATGTATATTTACGTTTACCGTGGTGTTTAGTGACGGGTGGAACTGAGATAGTAAACGTTTCCTTCACGTGTTGTTTTGTCGTTTTTATGGTCCGTCAAATTAATTTTATGATGTGACAAAACCAATGTTTCTGTTCTTTGTTCCTACATCTAGCATGCCGGCATATAAAGGAATTCCCATTTTCTCAGTCTCACTGTCTCTCTCTGTCTCTCTGTCTCTGCCTCTGCCTCTCTCTGTCTCTGTCTCTCTGTCTCTTTCTCTCTCCCTCTTTCCTTTTTCCTTTTCTTTTTTCTCAGGGCAAAGGCCAAAACATTGTCCGTAGATTAAACACTTCAGCTCCAACTAGCCATCACCAGGGGCGTAGCCGAGGAAGAGAATGGGGGTGATTTAAAATCGTCCGCGAGACCCCGATCGAGTGGATCTCAAAAAGTTTTATGAATACTGTTCCTACGACAGTATTCCTACCGAGATTATACAATACCAACGATCCCCAGGGCTGGGAACCACTGCATTAACTTTTTGAGAGAGTGTGGAGGGGGGGGGGGTCAAGGAGCCAAGACCCCGAATCTCCAGCTACGTCCCTGTCAACTCCTTGAGTAAGAGAGAGAGAGAGAGAGAGAGAGAGAGAGAGAGAGAGAGAGAGAGAGAGAGAGAGAGAGAGAGAGAGAGAGAGAGAGAGAGAGAGAGAGTAAGTTGATAAAATGAAGAGAAATAGGTATTATTTGGTCGTAAAAAATCTATCAACACAAATGTATTTCATGTAGTTCCATAGACAATTTAGGAAATACTCTCTCCGAATGATTAGATGCTGATCAGATACAATCCCTAAACCTCCCAGAAGAGTAAAAAAAAAACATCTGAACATTAGTGCATAAAATCTTTTTGTGCCATACAATTTTGGTACTTCCCCCCGATTTGTCTAAATAGACTTAGTTAAGCTTTGTAACATACACACACACTTACATGTACAAGCACAATATACCCCTAAACTGATACATACATACATAATATATATGTGTGTGTGCCCTCAACCTTTTTTTTTTTTCGAACATCCATTCACAATATAGATATGTAATAATATGTGTATAGTGCGGCACAAGACCACAAGTGTTCGGTACCAAGCGAAAATCAAATTCAAAATAATTGTACTAGGCAGGGGAACCTGTTTTTTGAACATGCTCCATTCAGTATGCTTCGTTTAGTCTGGTGCAATCTGACCAGAAAATTTTAGTTCTGAATGTTTTGAATTGAATAAATAATAATAATTATGGATTTTTACGGCTGTTTCAATAGAGACATTAGCACGTGCGCAGTTCAGATTGTATGAAAATTATCGTTTTACAATGATTGTAAAATCATAAGCATAAAATCAGCCAATGATTTGTGCGTCTGGATCATTTGAAGATCACTGGAGTCCAATTGATAACTCAGGCTGATATCAAAGTTGGGTGAGTTCCCTTTTCTGCGAGTCTTGAGATAGAACATTTGGTAGCTGAGATTGCTCATTTAACCACAAGCACTAACGTTCACTGTTTTTGGTCAGCTAAAAAGCTGGATTCCGAAGGCTTATTTTTAAAGCTAGTACACCTAAGAATTAGTCAGGATGAGTTTCAGTAGGCAGGGGTCAAAAAACGATGACTTGGTAAAACATCTCCAAAATACGGTACCAATTATTTGGTAATTTTGATCAGAACTCTGGCCTCAATACGAGTTAGTATAATTGTTAGGTGCTAATATAGTGCGTAGTTTTACTAGACCTATTCTAAAGACCAAGAAGCTGCAGTCTATCAGGACTACAGAATATACCTGTTAGACTGCATAGTCCCATTGATTGTTTATTGAACATATTAATATTTTTTTAGAGAAATACTTTCTTTATGTTCAGAAATATTTTGTTTTGTGTCACTGGTCTTTTCAGTCAACGATTTAATGAGATCCGGTGTGGTTTATACGCTAAATTGTATTTTGGTAATTCCATATTTATGAAATAAATTTCAAAAAACCATAATTTTATAGGAAATAAAATGTAAGCGTGTTATAAAATCATGATTTTGTGAAATATATTCATAAATATGAAACTCAAATAAAGAAGTATTTTCTCAGATTCAAGCGTATATATGTATTCTAAAAAGAATTGTGGCTTTGATGAGAAAAATTGCAAAACTTTAAATCGAATAGTTCATCATCGTATAGTCTATTATTACTCATATGATTATCTCGAGACAAGAAGAGGTGATAATTACAAGGTAATATAATCTAGAAACAATGTGTGGAGCAGTAATACCAAACCAAGGTTTTTCACCTGATCTCTTACCACATGAGTAATATGTAGTAACTCATTGCTTTGAAGGAAAACTAATTACACGAAGGTTGGTTTGCGCTTGATGCTTTCCAACCAACACATTTTGAATTCTCTCTAGTTAGGCAGCGTATAATTTGTTTGTTATGATTATCCCAGATTGGTGCAACTCGACATGCACAATACCAGAGTTAGTTTCACTGGACACACGCAGCATCACTTTTTGTTCATGAAACAAGGGTCAGACCACCCATCAGGCAAGACAGAGCAGTCACCAGGGAAGGGGGGGGGGCAAAGATCCTAGTGGCGTACTCCAAAGTGTAAAAGAATAGTCGTCAAAATACAAGCGGGGCAAATTTCGAATCTTCCCCAGGGTGCATGGAACACTTGCATTGGCTCTGCATAAACCAAAGTCTTCACGTTTCTGATTGAGATTCACGTGTAGATATCCAAATATGTGATCGATTTCGATTGTCGTACGGGAAACTTTCCATCATCATCATCATCATCATCATCATCATCATCATCATCAAGTCTCAAGTGGCGTAAAAACCGATAATCGAAAATGAGAACCGAGTTGGTAATCCGGCTGAGATTGTTTACACCTACTTTTCACTAATGCTTTTGAAAAAGGCATGAATCCAAGACTTGAGCTCTGTTCCATCACCAGAAATCCTGATCCAGTTCTTATCACTTAACATCATGATATTAAACAGAAGAAAGAGTGGGGATGGGTTGAGAACTGTACAATTGGCTATTTCTAAATTACCTGATCTGTTCAAGCTGTTAATACACCATTGGTTGCTATATACATTTTCCACCTTGGCAAGCATTAGCTAATGAGCAAATTATAATGTGCATTTCTGTAACTCAGGAACATAACTACATTGTAAGTAATTATTGAGCGCTGAGATAGAGTATTTCCTGATCAATTTTGGTTCAATCTTTTCGTTATCTTACTTTCTGTTTTTACCAGAAACCTTCAAAACTACACTACAATGAGTAACGGAAAGTAAGAATGAAGAACTAACTTCTTAGAAAGAATGATTTTCCGTCACATATACTCATCATTCATGAGTGACGGCTTGACCGATTCGTCTACAGAAGCCGATGCTTGGACGGGTTATAAATTTAGTCATATCGCCTCACTACAACAAATCTCAACACTATATATTTTTTTTTTTATTACCTATAAGTAGTCTTGAGCTATTTGAATTTTGAGAGGACGTATTTTCATCAACAATTTTTAGCAGACCTATTCTTCATCTGATTGCTGCGTTTTCATTACAATGTTCTTGGTCGAATACTCTTCTACCAATGAGTATCGTGAAGTGTAGATTATGAATTGTCTTCAAACGATACGTGACTAATTAGGAAAACCATTAGAACTATAATAATTCACAAATTATGATATCGTAGAGAAAAATAGATTATGTTATTTCCATTCATAAATACTGCAGTACCCATATGCCAGTTTATGCATGCTTGATGAAGAGAAAGAAGTAGCAACGCCATTATGCTTACTTTATGGCATCGGGGAAGATAGAAATACTTGTTAAATGTTTATCGTTTCAGTTTTTTTTGTTTTTTTTTTTTCATTTATTTCTGTACGGCTATTGTATAAACTTGCACGGAAAAGCGACGTCATGTTGCCTATAAATACATACTAGATATCATGAATGTATTTAGATAATTTCGAAAGTCTTGTCCTGTT
>OY735205.1:17800368-17810368 GCA_963457665.1 Thysanoteuthis rhombus
ACGCTGAGGTCTTCTTTTTTTTTTATTCCATTGTTCTTGGTTATTGAACATTATCGTCCATCTACGGCTTTTGATTACTGATGATTTTACTAATTTCTAAACAAAACATGACAATAAGTAATTAGAAATAATACTAATGAAGAAAGCATAAATAAACCAGGTTGAAATAGCACAAACAGAAACTGATGCTCTCTGCAAATCATAAGTCTCAAATAAAAAAAAAAATTATACTAAGCTGAAATATCAATCCAAAGAAAACTTTTAGAAGTGAAATATCATATATAAGAATATCGAAAACACCCTTTAAACTGAGATTGGCCAACCATACATCATCATTTACTAACGAAAAATACAAAAACAGTACAACAATGTCGTTATATTATTGGAGACTAAATGATAGCAACTTCAAAACTATAGTAAAATGGAAAATATTAAAACAAATATACATATACCAGAACATTACTAATGCATGTTGCCAATGCCCAAATTTGAAGTCCTCACTTTTGCCAATAGAACAAAAAAAGCAAAAAGTAAAATAATTAAATTGAAGAAATGAAGTAGCGTTAAAGTGCTGGTACGGTTCAAAATTTCTATCAAATATCTACCGCAAATCTATAATTTATAACTACCAGCAAGCAAGGCATCACCACAATATAAAACAGAAAAAAATATAACACGCAATGACCAACCATAGAACAAGGAAAAGAAGAAGAAAAGATATACGAATAGAATAAAAAGGAGGTCATACTCCAAAGAAAAATAGACATCCCCCCAATATCCTAAATAGGGATAAAAAATGAATCGAATTATTCACCTGAAGAAGCCGAAACAGGGAAGAAACATAAACGTGTTCGTGTAGCGATTTCTTTACTTTACTATATTTTAAGCTCTACTCTAACTCAACTTGAAATATTTAATGTTGAATGTATTGAGCACTCTATGCGATTAACACACTGGATATTGTATTATATCATATTACATTGTATTACAGATTTACATTGTTCTCTTTCTCTCTCTCTCTCTCTATATATATATATATATATATATATATGTATATATCTGACATGTTAAAAGCAATTTATTCTGTGCGTCCTTAGGTTGAAAGATATTTTGTTTGGTTGGTTGTTTAGTTTTCATCGAAGGGGTTGTGGTTTTGCGTAATATGTGGACAGTTGGCATTTTGAACCGATAAGTGGTACGTTAATCTACGAGAAAGGGGTTATTATACATTTTTATTATTAGCGTTAGAGAAGCATATCATATTGGACATAACAATTCGAAGACAACATTGGTTTCATATAAAGGTCTTTGACGAGAAGTATCGTTAGTGGCAGTTAGGTTGAAAGTTTTGATCTTTTAACATTATCTGATGAATCTAAAATGTCTACTACGATCGATAGGCGATGTGTCTCTCTGTTATATTTTCAACTGCTTTTCCGTCCTGTTTGTTGATGGGCTACACCTGGTTACAATAGAATAGTTAAATGATATTCTTTTGCTCTTAACGGAATCAATATTTGTCTTAATTCTACCTAATGTGTTTAAGGTTAATCTTTTATCTCCGTCGACGACATTGTTGGAGAATCCATTGTTTATAAGGGTTTGTTTAATATTGCTTAATCAGTAGTAAAATTGTGTTCGAGAGTAGATTAGTTTTGCTCAGTTAATCTTTTTTTATGATGACTTTCTTTGTATCTATATGGACATTCAAATTGGTTATTAAAAAGGCAAGAGTTGGTGCGTGTAGGTTTTTCTATACAGGGAGGTCATTAAGTTGTGACTGTTAGATTCAGCTAGGGCATCGAGGAATGGAATTTTATCATTGATACTTACGAGTCAAGAGGGCGACGGATTTTTTTTCTTCAGAGGCTTCAATTAGATGATTAATTTTCTCTAGATTTTTGGCTAATATGAAGATGTCATCACAGTATATTGGAAGTATATTGTGTATTGTTTTATATATATATATATATATATATATATATATATATATATATATATATATATATATATACATATATATACATATATATATATACATATAAACATATATATATACATATATATATATACACATACATATATATACATATATATATATATACACACATATATACACACACACACACACACACACACACACACACACACACACACATATATATATATGTAATTGGGGATATATGGGTGTTTCTCCTAATGGTATTGTACATCTATCTGTGAACAAGATGATGAAATACTTGAAATGTATTCTTTTCAAGCTTCAAATATCATAAGTTTTCAGTGCAAGAAGATAGGGAGGTGCGAGTGGTGTAACGCTTTTTTAGAGTGAGAGTGTCGCTCTCATCCTGTCCCTACACGACTCTCCTCCACCCACTCCTGAAGCCGAAAAGCGCGAACAAGCAGGCCTATAGCTTCCTTCCCCGCTTCGCTCATCCTTTCCCCTCCATCCATTTAACCTTCAATCTAAGTCAGTCATTCATCATCCCCTCCCTTGCAAGTCTAAAAATTAGTTATAGTAGAAATAAACCAAAGGGATATAGACCAACAGCAAAAGTAATCAACAACAACAACAACAACGACGACGGTAATAATAATAATAATAATAATAATAATAATAATAATAATAATAATAATAATAATAATAATAATAATAATAATAATAATAATAATAATAATAATAATAATAATAATTCACTGGGCAACCGGTGTGAAACTGTTGACTGCAGTATTACTGTGGCCTATGAGAACTAAGAGACAAGGGCTGGAGACTTGAGGAGACTTGCTGTCACTCAAACTCCAGCGGTTACCACCAGGCAACTGGTGTGAGATTGCAAATAATATTACTAATAATAATGATAATAATAATGATGATAATAATAATAGTAGTGGCGTTAGTAATGATTATCATCGTCATTATTATTACTATTATCATTTTTATTATTATTATTACTATTATAATTATAATTATTATTACTATAATAATAATAATGATAATAATAATAATGATAATTATTATTATTATTATTACTATTATTATTATTATTATTATTATTATTGAAACTATACAGATCACTGTACTGCTGAGGACCGCATGAATAGTGAGGAAAGTTCAAGAAGTACGAGATTTATGACCTTACTTATTAGCTGTGACCAAACATAGGGAAGAGATGAGAGAAGGAAAAGCAAAAATGAAAAAAAAAACAACACCACAAATGGTGATGTAGGGACGAGTCACAATGCAGCTGTGGTAGGTGAGGGAGATATGAGAGAAGGGCTGAAGTCCTGTGGAGACTTACTGTCACTCAGCCTTCAACGATAATCACCAGGCAACCGGTGTGAAACTGTAAACCACAGCATTGGTGTGGACTGCGAGAGTGTGGAGAGGATGGCTGGAGATTCGAGGAGACCTGATGTAACTTCTTACGACGTCGTTAGTGAAAATCTGAACCATAAGAGAAGAAACAAAATCGATCAAAAAAATATCAAAAGACGAACAGGCACAGACATCTATCATCATGAAAATGGATTGGAAAGAAGTGAAGTTGGAAATTGAGAAAGTAATTGAGCTGTTTCAGTACGATGAAACAAGAAGCAAAATAGTTAATTAATAGTTAGGCATTTAGGAGAAAAGTACTAATCAACAAAGATAGAAAAGCTAGCTGAGAGATAAGATTTGAGCAACAAATCAAAACACACATGGCGAAGCAAAATGATTATAAAAAGACGGAAAAATATGAGGAATAGCCAACGAAATCAACGTTCGAAATCCTTAATTGTGCGCCGACCCCTATCATCGGTCAGAAATACTTGGCAATCTCATACGCGAGACAAACTACAATATATATATATATATATATATATATATATATATATATATATATATATATATATATATATATATATTAGTAAGACCAAGGTTGTGATTTTCTAGATGACAGCCGCCTCTCTGCATTGCATTCTACCAACCGTATACATATTTAATTGAAATCATATAATTAAATCCAGTAACTAACTCTCAGGCGTGATAAATTGCAATAATGTTTCTCATTTTTTTCGAAATTAGCCTTCCACAAAGATGGTAGAGAGATTGGAAGTCGAGCGAAAAATTTAAAACCGATCTAGAACCGCTAAACTAAAAGTACTGTTTATCAAATTAATTGAGACAATTTCATCTTGATCTATGTGTGTGTGCGAAGGTGTAATGTATTCTGAAATTCTAAGTTCATATTTAGACGATATAAATCTGTACGTTATTGGCCACATATCTTATTGTTTAATTCATTTCTATGATATACTAACTGAAAATACTCGCCCTATGGACGATTATCCAGGACTATAACGGATGCTACGGACATAAAACATCGATATGTAATAATTTTATATTTTATAGCCGTAAGCTCCATGTAGGTGGGGATAACCACCCCAAGTAGATGAATAGTAATTAAGATTAATACAATGGGTTTTCGTCAAGAAATGGTTAACATACATAGAAGTTTTTGCAGAAAAAAACAAACTTTTTTATTTACCTATTATGTTATATCATACGAATATTAAAAATAAAAATTAGGCCCCTATTGGAATAAATACATTTAATGTTGAAAAACTGAATATAAACTCATTTAGTTTTAGTTATGCAAACAACAAGCATAGGATAAAATAACGATAGCTGTTTTGAGCTTCCGTACTCAAATGTCTAAACGTTACTCCTTCTTGAGCTTTTAAAATACGATTTTCTGCTTCAAGTTCTTCGGAGATTATGGACTATAACCATTTAGAGTGAAATACCTAAAGCTTATGAGTACAACGATCAGTCTGTCTGACGATTGCATCACTGGCTTAAAAACTTAAAACTCAGTCACCGCAAAAACTGAATTTTCAATGCGCTCGCGCGCACACACACACATATATATATATATATATATATATATATATATATATATATATATATATATATATATATATATATATATATATATATATATGCCCTCCTATATGATTTTGAAAATCCTTGTTCACCCATTGGTTTTCGCATTATATTTTCCAAGTGTAGATGACGATCTATGTATTATGGGCGAATTATTCCTGAAACGTCTCTTTTGCAAATAATAATTTAACTCGGAGTAGTTTTGGTACAACATAATTCGTGGTTGTTCCTTGTTAAGGTCGTAAACTAATATCAACTTGCGTATATAATTTCCCCCTTTGATTCCCAAAGCAAAGCCTAATGTTTGTACTTCTCTGTCATGCCTAGGAATAGCAAAGCTAATAATAAAATAATGTTGACAATTTGATTGAAATCGTGGAATTTACTTAGCTTTCAGATTACATTATCGTTATGCAAGAGTTGATGCATGTGTAGTTTGTCATTGGAGGGAATTCAAATTGAAATAGTTGAAACTGTCAAGACCAGGACATAGCCGGTGTTTACGGGGATTCGGGTGATCTGGAGAAACGCGCTTCAGCGATGGCTGCCAAACATTTAACGAGAGAATTTAGATGCACGATGATAATTTTTATCAAGTCGAATGGAATTCTAGCCTGTGAAAATGAAGTCAAATTTGAAACAACCGAAACAAGAAATAGATATAACTGTACAAGTGATATTTTAAAAAATTTTCTAGATTAATTATCAGGTGGGTTTTCAGCTAGTAGTAGTAGTAGTAGTAGTAGTAGTAGTAGTTGATATAATAATAATAATGATAATAATAATAATAATAATAATAATAATGATAATAATAATGGTAATAATAATAGTAATGAAGATTTGAGGAGACTTATTGTCACTCAGCCTTCAGCGATAACCACTGGGCAACTGGTGTGAAACTGTGAACCGCAGCATTACTGCGACCTATGAGTACTAGGAGACGAGGGCTGGAGACTTGAGGAGACTTGCTGTCACTCAAACTCCAGCAGTTACCACCAGGCAACTGGTGTGAGATTGCAAATAATAATAATAATAATAATAATAATAATAATAATAATAATAATAATAATAATAATAATAATGATGGTAGTAGTAGTAGTAGTAATGTAAGTTGGTTCCGTGTTGTTTCCATCTGGTCTTAAGGCAGACCAGAAGGAAACAACACTGAGCGTGGAAAGTTGTCATAATTTGTTCGTACTCCTCACGTTTCCATGCACTTCGTTTTCTTAAGATTCTATAATTTGATGTTGAGTCTGTTGGTTCAAGGTTGGAAGATTAACGGTTCTGGTGACCTAACAGACGATTTCATGGGAGTTTAAACCAGCCACTAATTTTGCGACCTCAACTTGTTTTCCCACTGAGAGACATGACCTTTGGTAAAACGCGTGGCGGCCAATGAGGGTTGAGTTTTTGGGGTTTTTTTTAACATCCATTGCAGATTTGGGTTTCTATTTTATTCTTTCTTGCAAAGTTTTTTTTTTCTTCGTGAAACCATACTTTCTTTTTAGACATTATTAGAATGTGACAACTCAGGACCAAAAGAATACTTATAGTCGTTCGAACCCTTGGGTTACTCAGAAAAGGAACCAGTGAACTTGTGAGAAACATACCTTTACAGCGCAAATCATTACGCAATGTTCATCAATGTGAACGTCTTTATCACACCTAGCATCCATCCTTTTATGTATATGTAGATGTATGATTATGAAAGGGCTGTATTTTCTGTGTATGTAAAAGCCCATTTTTTTCTCGAGCTTCCATAACTAACATAACATGGTTTCCATACTTCGGTCTCTAGTTGACACCCGGTTGGAGACTCTCATGAAACCAAAATCAAAGCAAACATTACAAAGAATAATTCTTGGTACTTTGATGTGCGACGTTCAAAATTTATTTCGGTTTTCATTGCAGAACGCAGCAGTGACTTTTTAAACAATTTTTTCATGTTGGAATTTTGACTGACAAAGTTACATAATATATCGAAAATTTTGAGTTTTGTTATGATGAACAATATTTTGACAAATTAAAACAATCTTGTTTTTTTTCTTCTTTTTAATAATAATAATAGTAATAATATTAATAATAATATTAATAATAATAATAACAACGACATAATAATAATAATAATAATAATAATAATAATAATAATAATAATAATAATAATAATAATAATAATAATAATAATAATAATAATAATATGATGTCAATTGATTGCACTGATTATTATGCAATTCTATCATTGGTGTAAAATAAATGATACCAAGCCAATTTTACTATTAATAATTGGGTTATGGGCAAAATATAGCTATGACAATGAAGAATGATATAATCAATCACATAGAAAATATCGATTACAACTTTTACTTGAAATACTGTTTCCTTTTAATATTATCATCATAATCAGCTAACATCCCAAGGAAAATATTAAATCCTCACCATCCATCTGCAGCTTTTTAACCTAAATATAGCAATGCTGGTGGTAAAATCAAGCTACGTTGATGTAAATACTACCAGTAAGGTTTGAAGCATAAATGTATTATTAAAAACAAAAACCCCAAAACCCCAAAATATGGACACTAACAAAGGGATCATTTTGACATAAACTTTCATTGTAAATTGTACCTCCCAATACAAAACAATTTAGAGGGGGTAAATTTCCTAAAAGACGAATTCCTAATAGAAAGATTGATTGATGGATGCGTAATTATGTCAGAACACGAGAGCAATCTAAACCCTGTGACAGTTATTGAACTGAACTGTTGTGGGAAGTGGCGATTACTCATTTTATGAATGATTCCATAATTACTATCAATGTTTATAATTATTGACACATTAATACACTTGCTTCTTACTCTTATGAAGATTATCTTCTACTGGAATTTCGTGAAAGTTAGTTCTTAGCCAGCTACATATGCTAGACTACATAGACCTTTGGTACGTTCAATCAATCACTTGAGCGCTAGACGCAAAAGCAAATTCAGTGTTTGAATGTTAGAACTACTTATCGATATGACTCCTGAATGCCCATTCATATTTAAATTTAGCATTTAACATTTAGCATTGTAACTATCATTTGGCTGTTCTAGCAATAAATGAGACATATTAAATACATGTAGACTCTAAGTAATAAAATACAATGAGAATTAAATGAAAAAAATATATAAATAGACAATAGCATGTAATACCATTTAATAGAATGGGTGTGGGGTGATAGATTGATAGGTGGAGAGGTCTACAGAAACTTTCGTAATATATATATATATATATATATATATATATATATATATATATATATATATATATATATACATAGAGAGAGAGAGAGAGTAACGAGTAATAGAATTTTTGTTAATATGCCTTGGATTTGAGAGTTGATAACGGGAACCTTACTGAAGAAGAACCAAATCTTATTGCAATCAGCAGGTCAAAGCACGTATTCACTCATGTTTTACAGCTGCGAGTGCTAATTTTCTAGAAAATGATTTCTAATAGAATTAAATTGTTAGATGAATCAAACCAAGACTTTTTTCTATCCTGATAAAATCTTGTCCATTATCGATCAATCAAATTGAAAAATCTGACTATCATAGCTGTTTGGACGAGTGGCAAAACTAGTTGGTTAAATAGCTTTCAACCATATCAATAAAAATCTAAAAAGAATACAATCATTGGCAAGAAAAACTGAGTTTGTGTTTGTTCAAATACTTATGCACTATTACATGCATATTAACAATAAAATATGTGTCATATAGTTACAAGATAATCATATGATTATATATATATGTGTAGTGTACTGATATAAAATACTTATTTTTTTATATATACGTGTGTTATATTGATTTAAGATGCTTATTTGGTTTATATATGTAAACATTTTATAAAAATAACAAACCACCTTTCAAAGAAAAAGTACTCCTCATAAGTATTTGAACGAGCATAACATTGAGACTACTTCGAGACAAAGTCTTTTTTATTAATGGAAACAACCGGTTGATATTAACATTTGAAAAAATAATAAAATAATACCATTATTATAAATATTTTGACATAAATTTCAATTCGTTTTCATTTATTTTTTTTTGGTGAATTAAAATGAAACATTATTTTCATTTTTTTTTAAATTTTATGACAGCATTTTACCTCCATATTAATGTAGTAGTTGCTTTTTATTACAGCTTTTGCTTGGGCCGATTACCCTTCGGCAGTGAGCAAACAGCGTTTGAATATTCCTAACGGAAGACCGAAAAAACAAAAACAAAATAATTTCGGAGCAAAGCACAAAGCACAATGTTGTCTTTTCTAATTAGTAGAGAAAAGAAATGACTAAAAAAAAAAAAAAAAAAATGAAGACAAAAAAGTGGGAGAGAATTTTCAAATGTTATTTCAAAAGAAGGCCATTTTTTAAAATTTCAGAACCAGCGTTAGGATTTCCAGTGCCCAGGGCCAGCTGAACTTAGCTGCCCTTCAAAACATTGTATAATTTATTTATGTTCGGCCACGAAAATTTATTTTGCCTATTGTTCCTCTTAGTTTCACCACTACAGAAAATATTTGATGGTCAGATATTCCCGAAATATCTGGTTTCACACCAGGGAATTCTTTTGGGAAGTCTTACTCCCTCTAGATATACGAAAGGCACTCCAAGCGCTTTGCACCCTGGGCGATAAATTAAAGTAAAGGGATAATATGAACGTTTAAAAGAAGCAAGAAGCAAGAAGCATGGATACAGGAACGTTAAGTGAAAAAAAAAGGAATCAAAAAGGTAGAATTAAAAAAGTCAATTATAAAGACAGCAAGAAGTTCAACGAAGGAGAAAATGCAGCATCCTTTGAGTTTTGATAAAATGGAAGGAAAATGTTTAAACATGAGCGATTTGAATGGCAAAAAAATGAGATAAGATGGATAGATTGAAAGAAGAAGAGGAAGGAGGAAGAAATACTGCTTTTTAGCATGGGAGTAGAGAACGAAAAAAAAAAAACCATAATGAATAGAAGGAAAGGGCAGCAAAAGTATACATATATATATATATATATGCATGCGCGCGCACGTATGTGTGTGTGTGCCAGTGTATAT
>OY735205.1:17812868-17815368 GCA_963457665.1 Thysanoteuthis rhombus
CCTTCACAGATATGCATACTTGCACATGTATATATAATACATTCAAACATATATATATAAACACTGCTAATATTAGGAAAACTTTCCAATATTTTTCTGTGTCACTTCAGTCACCTATTTCCCAAAATAGTTTAATGGAATTTATGTAATTTTCTTCAGTGTCTTCTTTCCCTGTTATACGTATAATTTGTTATTATTTAACAATGTGTAAATTTTCTCTTATTGGGATCATCAGTTGTTTATCATGTAATCGTTTCGGGGATTGCAAAAAAAAAAAAAACAAAAACAAATAGTTATATTAGCATAGCACCCCCCGCAGTGTTAATCAAACACCACCTTTCATTCGGTTATAATTTTAATACATAGCTTACTTCCTTCACATGGTTTGTTATTTCATATAATATACTACCATTATGTATGATATATGATAGTTAGTTTATACTACAAATCATTTTTTAAATAATGCTTACTTACGTATATATATATATATATATATATATATATATATATATATATATATATATATATATATATATATATATATACATATCGTTTAGAACGACTGACAAATTTTGTCAAGTTAATTTTTTTCTTGTCTGTGGATCAATTGTTTAGATTTTTGGACACATGAATGAAGAAGCTGTCCGAAGTCATTTTAAAAAAGTAACAGAAAGTCCAAAGCTAAGTATAATTCACGGTAGCATTGCTTATTCAAATTGATTATTGAAAACACTCCTTAGAAATGACGTCAGACAGTTGTAACCACAAGGGAATATATGAACATAAAATTTTTAAAAATGGACAGTTTTTACAGTTCTGTGGACAGCGGTCTAAACAATAGATCTTAGAAAAGTAATCAAAATGTAATTCTACGAAATTTGACAATCGTTTCAAACAAGAAGAGAAAAAGAAGAAAATCCTCTCTGAATATCCGTATTTATCTATCTATCTGTCTATCTGTATATGTTATCAAAAAATGGATGTATGATCGGATAAAATGATTATTAATTGCGGGATATTATATTGAAATTCTATTTAAAATGATCTCCCGTTAATACACGGTGAATGTATTGTTAGGTAGCACAAATGTAATAAACAATTAAAGAAAATTAAGCTGCCACAGGAATCGAACCTGCGTACGATAGAGTAGCTGATTCAACGTAGCGCTGCTCTTAAGATTGAGCTAAATAGCTGCCAGAATTGCAAAGGCCCAAATAACAGTTCCAAATCTTAATTGCCACTTTGTTCGATACATCCCCCGAGTAAGAGCGGGAGATCATTTCAAATGAGAGTTTCTATATAATAGTACACAATTTATAATCATTCAGTCAGATCATATATCCATTTCTTGATAACATAATTGGTCGCAGGTTCGATTCCTGCGGCAGCCCTAATTCATTTGATTGTTTAATCGAATAATCTTGTCTAGGCCGAATGATACATTCACCGGGTAATAACAGGAGATCATTTCAAATAGACTGTCATTATAACATAACCCAATTTATATATATATATATATATAGAGAGAGAGAGAGAGAGAGAGACAGAGAGAGAGAGACAGAGAATAAGTGTGTGTGTGTGTGTGTGTGTGAGAGAGAGAGAGAGAAAAAGAGAGAGCTTGAGAAATGCAGATTTATCTCGGTCAAATTAAACGAAGAACATGAACGTTTAAAAGTCCCCGATCAGAATCAGTGACTATATATATATATATATATATATATATATATATATATATATATATATATATATATATATATATATATATATATGTGTGTGTGTGTATATATGTACGCATGCGCACATCTGCACATTTACGTATGAACTGACATAGGTTCACATAGAAACGTACCCATGTAAATATTTCAAGGGTGGCTGGATAGATCTCCAAATTATGATAGATGAATTCAAAGATTGATTAATATGATAGCTGCGAATTAACCAATAGAACTAGTAATTTTCGAGACACATTTAACCTTGGTTTATATATCAATCAAGTTCTCATGTTGAAATAATCAGCGATGCACTTGCTTGCATTCACATAGATTTCCCCAGTCCTACTTTCCAAAAACACATCTATCTCCCTGGCATACGGGAAAATTACACTAAGCCAAATCCGTGGACATAATTACGAAAAACTGTAACAAAAATATACCAAAATGTTCTATATTTCATCAATCTTTTCCGTTCCCCCATGACAAATGCTAGTATATGTGGATGTTTGGCATGTTAGACTTGGCCAGGACCGATCCAAGTTACCAGCAACACGGGTAGTCGTCCAGAGCAGCGGGTTCTTTCGCAAATAACGTATTTATAAGATAATACTATATTCTAGATGGCACCGAAGTTCAGCTTGCCAGGAGCACCAAGACTCCAAGGGAAGACCCTGAGCTTAGTTTAGCTCAAATTTAATATCACAAGACTCCACGATAAGAATTATCTGCTAGACCAGCGTTCTGAAGCAGGAAAGCGATTTGGTATTTTTCAAGGGGAGAATTGAATG
>OY735205.1:17820368-17837868 GCA_963457665.1 Thysanoteuthis rhombus
AGCTCTGGACCTTCTGCGTGTGAGGCAGACGTGCTAACCATTACACTATCCAGGCGTACAAACAATTCACGGTAACCCAGAGAAAAAATATGTGCTCGAAGTGCTTCTAGTGTTTCTATTAACAGCGTAATGGACATGATGTTTTTATGACTAGGAATATATCGTAGGAACTCAACTCGTGTTTATATCATTGGACCTACGGTAAAATTGGCTACACGTCACGTCTTATTACTTGGAGTCGCAATTCTCAAGATCCTATAAACAACGTTGCGTGAGGATCCGTTGTACTGTAAATACGTGAATTCGAAGGTAGAAATTACTTTTATGCGCCTTGAAAGAATGAAAAAAATACAGTTTTAGATATTTTATAAATTTGAAGCCTCTTGTGAAAGTATCTGAAATTTATACATTTTTCTCTTCCTAAATAACGAAGGATGGCATGTTTGGCAAATAAATTCACGTGCTGCATGCATTTGGCATCGATCTTTTTCATGACTTGGGGCTGGGACATAATCTTGCACCCTTTTTGCTCCAAAACATGATTTTCTTAGAAAAATAGAAGTGAAAAATATCTATGCTTTCTCCTAGGTTCCTATGTACTATCACTGTCAGTTTGTGATGTCACGTCGACTAAATATCTCGCCAGCTGCTCCAAGGCAATCACTGCTGTCAACATTATTCATTAATTGTCTTAAATCACTTTCCGATTTACTTCCAGAGTAATTCAATCCCCAGTGGTGACACAATACTGCATTTCTGAGCCACATTAAGTTAAGATTAGTTATTATCAGTATAAAACCAACTGATGTGTTTATGCACTTGCTTGCAAATGCAAAGACTTCCATTAAATAATAGGCGGCATAAACCATTTTTCCTGTAACTGTACATTTTGCTATTCAAGTTAATTGAACCTATGACCAGATACACTTATTCACTTGAGCCAGGATCTAGTGTGCACTACTAAACCTTCCCAATTCGCAATTTGATCCGACTGAGGTATTAGCATTGACTTCTTAATGGTTTGAAACCTCAAGTGTCAGCCTAACCCCACATTATGCACCTGCTGAACCCAGATTTCCCACGACAGTACTGCTGGATTGTTGAACAACATTACGAGGTTATTCTAATCTCAGGTTAAAACTGCAGCTTTAATTGATTTGTTACAAGTCTCTAAAAATGGTTCTAAATGCATTTTTGAAAAGACATTTCTGCAACACACACACACACACACACACACACACACACATACGCACATATATATATATGTATCGATTAAATACATAAATTATGTCTATAGACAAAATCTATGTACTTAATCAATATTTTGTCTCTACTATCAATATTGAACAGTCTTGGAATAAAGATTTTTCGGATTGATATTTATGACTTGTGGTATATATTTCATCCCCAAAACACACACACACACACACACACACACACATATATATACATATATATATATATATATATATCGATGTAGTAGTTTTTAGGGAGTAATGCAATTACTGCCTTGACGGTCAAGTAATTTGAGTATCCCAAATGCTTACTCACCAATTCTTTCCTCCCTCAAACATCATAGTATACAAGCGATGAGACCATTGGTCAAAGTATCAGACGATGGCACATAGCACAGGAATGTGCTCTCATACCTTACCCATGGGAAAAAATGCTAAACGCACTCAAGCAGTTTCAGCCCAATTTCAAAGTCAGTTTTCAGGTTCCGTTTTCTGTACTGAGGACGTTTTTGTTCGGAAATTAATGTCGCATTCCAGATGACTGAATAAAATCAATTCAAAAATGACAAATACTGAATTCAAATTATTCGTTTGTTAACATAATTTCTGACAACTTGTTAAATCCCGAGGAAAGGTTCATGGAGATATTTGAATGTGTATGAAGTGATTTCCAGAAAAGAGAAATTGCCCAATTTGTTTCAGTGTGAAAATCCATGTTTTTTTAATAATGGGCAGGATATACCTTACTTCCATATTTTATTTACGTAAGGATTGGCACTTCTGACTAGAATCAAAGTATTTGTACACTCTACTCAGGATGTAAGTATCACTCTTTGAAAAGCATTATGCACAATAAGTATACATATATTTTGATTCACTATACATTCGTTTATATTAGGACCGCCAACATAAACAGCCGATGTGGCAATACTGTAACGATATTGCATCATCAGATAATTGGAATTGCTTCAGCTTCCATAGATAAGTAGAATTATGCATTAAAGTACTTCCCATGAGTGATTTGGAGTTTCATATTGCCCAACACGATCAAGTTTTGCCGATTTCTTTGATTTTAGCCTTTCTGCAAAAACAGACAAAAAAAAACAACAAAAAAACAAACAAACAAAAACAAAAACGTCATTGACTGCAATTCAATGCGCTCAGATAGTAATTTTACACAAAGAAGAACTTCCAGGGCGGGAAATCTCAAAGAAATTATTGTTTAGCAGAAGTCCAGTGCACCAAGCCGTCTAGACATTCAAGACAGATGAAACTTATTGTGATTTTTGCGGGAAAAAGAGACCTGGTTGATATCGGAAAACTACATCCCAGGACGGCTATACCGTGAAGCGGATAATATCTCAGCCGGCCATGAGCCCCCGCAAAAAAGTCTGTGCCATTCTCCAAGTAAAAGGAACTAATGTGAGTTTAAGCACCATTTTGAGGTGTTTGAACTAAGGATTTGTGCTAAAATCATACTAACCAGCAGCTAAAACTATGTTGATCCCGCTAATGAAGAAAAAAAAGAGATCAGCTTTTGCAAGGAATCATCTTCATTGGACCACTGAAAATGGGTTGCCATGTTGTTCTCGGACGAATCTACGAAGTAGCAATTTGCAGTATATGAAAAAGGCATTATTGGAGACCCGTAGGACGTAGATTCGGTGAAAATACACCGTTTCTACAATGGTACTCCCACCTAGCGAGATCTAGGGTGCCATGAACAAAAATGACGGCTGAACAGTATCTTTATCCCTTGGAATGAGCAGTCAAAAGTACGCACCATTATTTAAAGACAAGTTGAAAATACGCATGGAAGTTCACAACACCAAAATACAAGATGGCACGCCTTACCATAAATCGAAATTTGTAACAGATTATCTGAAGAAAAACAAAGTAAAAACCTTGGATTAGCCTGGTAACAGGCCTGACTTGGACCCAATTGAGAATCTTTGGACATGTATGGAAGGCGAGATAAGCTACTGAATGCCCAAGCGTTGGTAACAACAGTAAAGTTTGATTAAAAGAAACATCGCCTGATTATAGCGAATCGCTGCATAGTAGCATTTGGCTTTGCTCCCAGGCAGTGGTTCAGAGGAGGTCATACAACATACTGATGAATTGAACACCTTTCTGAATTTGACACCGGAACATTTTCTGATGTGATATTTGTGAATTTCGAGCTGGATGAAAAACATTGGAGTAGTTAGGAAGTATACAACGTTGTTAATGTAAAGAAAAATCAGATTTCTGGAGGTGTTCCTAAATTCTTGCAAATCTGTTATGATTACCGATAAAGTGTTACAGACAATTGTAAAAAAACGAAAAAGAAGGAATTAGATGCAAAAATCACCCTAAGTGCAATCAGCAAGGGAACAGATATGATAATATATTTTGCCTTAAGCACAGCATCTGAAAATGCTTCAATTCTATTCCTATGTTATTTTTAACCTGGCGCTGTAAAACTGTCCCCACTACATCTTGATTCTTGTCGTGCATCAGATTAATTGATATTTGAAAAATATACAATGCGAAATTATTACGTTACCTGAAAATCCACGTGAAAAAAAATCACGTATATAGATTCCCCTGCAATCCTTAAGTCGAGCGTTCGTATAAAAACTTTTCGTTAGCCAAAATGACGAAATGTGAGGAAGCGATCACGATTAAATTATATGGAGAAATTTTTGAGCGTCAACAGACCCCCCTACCCCAAATGGTTAGGATAGGAAACTGGGGTGAAGAACGCTACCTCTATAAAAGCTCGCTATTGCAACAAAAGTTGAATGCTATTTTCGTTTTTCATTTCTTTTCGAAAAAGCAGTCCAAAGCAAACTTCCAGAAAGTAGGAATATCTATATTTGAATACAGCGTCAACTGAATGAACTTGTTTCACTGGAAGAGTCCATTCATTTCAAATGATGGGTAGGCTATATTTTTTTTCAACGAATTCCTTACCTTTGATAATAATGATGTCTTGAAGTACTTCCGGTGGATGATTTGTAATTTTCTATTGCCTATCAGGGTCAAGTTTTGCCGATTTCTCTGATTTTTGCCTTTCTGACCTTCTGTATAATAAATATTCTCTGCATTTTCTCGGCCCCTTCATTGTACCTGAAATTTCACGTTTAGTTTAAATTACTGTAGTTTTTTTTTCTTTTAATCCAAGGTTACGGACAGAGAACGTACAAAATCACACTGTTCATTATATAAGTAAAACAAATCAAGGAAATATGTGAAGGTCGTTCCCAGGGCAGAGAATTAATGAAAACCACCACATTAACATTCCAGCGTTGCCAATTTAGATATTCTTTTTCAATTCTTCGAATGTGTGAGTCACTCCCAAATTCGAAGAAAAATAAAAATAAAGAACACCTAAATTAGCCATACTGGACTCGCAAATTCAGAAAATTAGATTTTTAAAATATGAAATAGGCAACGCTGAAAAAAAGGGGATTTGATTGTTCATTTAGTATTTTCATCTTACCTAAAACCTTCATTATTTAATCTATGTGTTGTGCATTGAAAATCGGGAAAAAAAGATTGCTCTTGGTCATGAATTAGTACAAGCTTTATTATAAAAAGCAAAGAAAAAAAGACCAGGGATATGTTCTGTATAATAGATACTCTATATATTTTCTGTGTCCCTTCGTTGTTCTAGGATGTTGCATTTAGCCTAAATTACAGTAGATCTTTTCACTTTATTGTTATTTAGTATAATACCAATATTGAAGAAAAAACTTATAGAATGTAGACCGGCTGAGGTGGCTGAGATACTCACACGTTTCACAAGAATCATATACTCCAAGCTGACGCTGGCTGCATTTGGAATTTCTTGTATCAATGATTTCAATAATTTCATGACCTCAAAGATGGCAGATAATTTTCATATTTTGAGATTAAAAAACTATTCCTGACAATCTCTCAGATTCATCTTCTCGCGTCTCGTGCATCGTATAGATTCGTCTCCAATTCTTGAACGATCCTCGGAGACCCATTCGTTATATTTGTTGCGATTGGGGAACAGTCTTACAGGGCTAAAGAGCTACCTTGCTAAAGGGTCTATTTATGCCTTTCCAAAGGTTATCAATACAAAGTGAACACAAATTGTACCAACCAATGCAGATTCTAAAACTTCTTTTAATGTTCACGTATTGTTGATATCTATCAAGCTTAAGCTTAATGCCAAATGAAGGAGATTGGTTTAGAAGGAATGCATAGCACCGACTCACCAAGTGTGGTAGGCGTACCTGACTTTAATATTGCATTCAAAATATTGGCCTTTTATTTGGGCTCCAACTCTCACCGCCAGCACCGGTAGGAAATATGCAATTATCTACGATATGGATAAACACATTTTAGGAATTTTTCAGCCGATAAAACCCATCTTTTGAATTTAACAAATTACATGTTTTATTTTGAATATAATGGTCATTACTTTTAAATTTTAAAGCGAACACGTGTTCTAAGATTGGTGCTATACAATCTTATTTTCGTCCATTTCCATTTGGCACTGTGACAAACTGAGGCAAACGAAGTAGATATCAATAGCCTAGAGAATCTTGTCCACTGCTGTTGATATAAAAGTCTGCAAGTTTATCATGAATTTGTGTATGGTCTTTTAAATCAGATTTTGTTTTAGTAATGATATTTGATTACCCAGTATGTTTATATGCATATGAGAACGGAAAACTTCTCTCTTTTTTCATATATGTGTTTAGTAAAGTAAACAATATAGGGAAAAGGTTAATGATAGCGAACGATAGAATTAATCGATCAGATCCATGGTGATCTTTTTCTTTTCTCTATTCAACATCTGCTCTTGGATTGATCATACATAAATTTTCTTTTTATATCTCAACTCGTTTCATAATAAATCTCTGTTCTTTTTAAATATTTTTAAAACAATAACATTATCTATATATCTGCATTGTTTTCAAATTAATCTTATTGATAAGTAAACATCAATTAGGAAAAAGATTAATTGCTTTTTAACATAAGTCAAGCACTTTCACACACAATGCAGAAAAATCTTTGAGAACAAATAGGGTTCTATGTACACACGCTTAGTAGGCCCGTCCGTAAGGAAACTGAACATTTGAAACAGCGCGTCAATGAATTAGTTTAGAGTGCTATCACCGATATGTTACGTGGGAGTGACCTTGACCTTATGTACATAAAAAAAAAAGATCATAAGTCTACGTTGTTTAGTAAATAATAAATACACTTTCGGGAGTGATCGTGTGTCTAGTGCGCTTGGCCTCTTTTCCCCAAGATGTTAAGAAGTCACTCTAGGATTCCACCAAATAGAAAGATATCATACACAATATCCCATTCTTTTGCATACATGCGTAAATGGATAAACCTATGCTTCTTACGTTTCTTCTCTCTTCTCATGATCCCATGGTGACCTGTCTTGTGAAGACCGGACTCCTGGATGACCCCTACTCACGCAAGCCAGTCACCAATTTTCAAGACAGCCATAACCATCACCATTCTAGCTCGCTGACCCACAGCAGTAGGGTACACTTGAAATGAAATGCCTCATTTTACAGATTTTACGTAACCATCTACAGCTCTACCAATGCTGAAGATGTCAGAATCTTCCATTGAAGATGAAACTTTTTCGCTTCGAAACTTAGGAATGATTTTATGTAAAAAAACAACACCAAACATTTAACGTAATGGTTCATTATAGATTACACATTCTGTTTCACTTTATTGTTCTCTTATATTTGTGACAATTATAAAGACATTTTAGGAAACATACGTCCGGTATCGAAGTTAACCGAGTAGCAAATCGAACAGCAAACCAAAAAAATGAATACAGAAAATGAGTGTCGTGCGGATCTCGAACCTGCGTTCACCAGAAAGCAATCTTAACGCAATTCTATTAGCTCAGTCGATAGAACAGAGTCACATTAACTCCATTGGGGAATGAAATACGTTTCATAATAAAATGTCTCAACAATTATCACATTCGGTGGACACTAATATATATATATATATATATATATATATATATATATATATATATATATATATATATATATATATATATATATATATATATATATAATATTGTTGCGCTGAAAGAAACAAATAGAGCTTATATAGTTTATGAATAAGCAAAATAAGAATTTGGAGTTGAAACAGTTATTTGAGCCTTTCCATTAGCTGCAGCTGTTTAGATCAGTGGTAAGAGATTCAATATAATGTAATAATGTAATGCAATTTATAATCACATAAATACTTACATGTATTTTTCTTGTAAGAAAATAACTAATTGCGAACAAGAAAAGTGAATAACAAAACTAAAATCATCAAAAAATTATCCATTATGTTTAATGAAAGTTACTTTGAAAAAAACTTATGGCTAAAATCTCTCTCTCTCTCTCTCTCTCTACATATATATATTAGATACGTTATATTACTTTCAAATTCTATTTGAAATGATCTCCCGTTTTGACACGGTGAATGCATCATTTGGCTTAGACAGCATGATATTATAAACAATTGAAGAATCCTGCGACCGATAAGGTGGATGCTTCAACGCTGCGTTGTTCTTAGCATTAAGCTAGACAACCAACGGTACTGCGAGGGCCCAAATAACTGCTTTAACTGTGAATTCTCTTTCTGTCTATACCTGGTCTATTTGTTTCTCAACGCAGACAATTATGTTATTGAAATATGGGTGTGTAATCCGATAGAAATAGTTATAAATGCGTTATGTTACTTTGAAAATCCATTTGAAATGATTTCCCGTTATCATACGGTGAACGTATCATTCAGTCTACAAAGCGCAAATAGAATAAACAATTGAAGAAAATGGGCTTGCTGAAATGACGAAATTGAAATTTATGATTATTTCTATCGGATTTTATATTCCATCCCGATAATAATAATAATAATAATAATAATAATAATAATAATAATAATAATAATAATAATAATAATAATAATAATAATGATGATGATGATGATGATGATGATAATAATAATAATAATAATAATAATAATAATAATAATAATAATGATAATAATAATAATTATATATATATATATATATATATATATATACATATATATATATATATATATATATATATATATATATACATATATATATATATATATATATATATATATATATATATATATATATATATATATATATATATATATATATATATATATATATATTGACAAAGGTTCAGGAGAAAAAGAACACAGCATGCAGGTGAATTAAAACATATAATCTTGAAATTTAAAGAATACATAAAGAATGAAAACAGGGCAGAAGAAACGAAGACAGACTTAAAACGATATCCAAAAAAGGGAACCAAAATTTTGTTTAAAAGACAAAAAAACTGATACATACAAAGATTCGAGAAGAAATTATATAAAACCTATGCAGTCAAAAGAAAAAAAAAATTAAAGAGAATAATTAATAAAAAAAATATCAACATGAAGATATATTAATGCCCCTCTCCGATCAACATTCATAAATTTTGGGCCTATAAATAAACCGTTATGTCGGCTAAGATCATGCATTGGCCACTGGAAGCCACACGACTGGGTCATTGATCTTGTTTTAAGACATTGTTGGTGTCTTTGCCATGTGTTGAAGTGAACTGTATATTTAAATAGGTATCCACACTTTTCTTCCCTACCACAGTTCTACCTGTTTCAAAACCATATTCATTAATGATTAATGACTGAACAAACAATGATTAAAATGTAAAGCAGTTGATACCAACAATACAGTCGCCTGTTCCCTTTAGAAAAGAACTTAAAATCAAATAAGATACAACGCATGGTAAAATATCGTTATTTATAGCGAGATTATTCAAGTATCTAATCATATACATAGACATTTATGAATAAAATTGCATACGCTTACAACCGTATGTATAGATGAGAGATGTTACACCGTGTGTGTGTGTGTGTGCGTGCGCGCATCTGTCTCTCTGTCTGTTTGTCTGTCGCACCATAAAAAAATACCTAAACATGGGTGCAGTGCAACCAAATTCGGCACTCATACCCAATGGACCAAGAGGGAGGTTTTTAGATTAAAATTTTTTGAGAAAAATTGTTTTGAAGATTTTTCGAAAGTGGGTTCTATCTAAACTGTATCTATAATGCTGAAGCGGAACTTTTATCTATTTCTATCTTCGTAATAAAAGATTCAGAGAGTCAGAAATGAAAAAGAAATTCCCCCCTGTAAGGGGTCCAACGGAAAGTGCTAATTTAGTCTTCCTCAAAGCTGTCAAAGCCGCCGGTAATGTAAAGGTCCAAATAACCGCTTTCGCACCAAATTCTCATCTCACTCATTCTCGGTCTATTCGTCTCGTTCAACGCGACGGTTATGTCTTAAGAAATAGACGAATTGACCAAGAACAAACAAGATGAGTATTTGGGTTGGAAGCAGTTATTTTGGACTTTGTATTATCGGCAGCTGTTTAGCTTAATGGTAAGAGCATTGACACGTTGGAGCAGCTACCCTATCAGTAACGGGTTCGATTTCTGCAGCAGCCCCATTTTCTTCAATTGCTCAAATTCTATTTACGTTGTCTAAATTGAGTGATATATTAATCGTATAATTATGGGAGATCATCTCAAATAATTTCATATATAATACAACGCAACTTATGATAATTCGGTCGGACCACGTATGTCTATTTCTTAACAAATAATTGACGAATAGACCGATAATAAACGAGATGAGAAATCGGCGTGGAAGCTGTTATATATATGTATATATGTATATATATATATATATATATATATCATGAACCTACAATAACAAAGTACTGTTGTGGGAACCATTCGTACAATAATCATAAAAGCTCTTACAAACGAGCTCTGTATCTGTAAAAATACCTAACTCACGATATATATATTGAAACTTCTCTAACTCAATGTTGTTGTATCGAGCACTTTATGAAATAAACCCATCACTTCGTATATTAAATTACTGAATTAATAATTTCTCTGTTTGCAGCCCTCTTTTCTTTAATTGTTTATTCTATTTACGTTGTGTAGAGCGAGTGATACATTAACCGAGTAATGATGGGAGTTTCTATACAGTATAACGCAATTTATAATTCACTCTGTTGAACCAAATACGTCCATTTTTCAATACATGAGTGTTGTGTTAAAAGAGACGAATAGAGCAAGAATAAACGTGATGAGAATTTGGTGCGAAAGGGGTTATTTGGATCTTTGTATTAGTGACGGCTGTCTTGCTCTACGTTAAGAGAGGCTACTCTATCGATGCCAGGTTCGATTCCTGCAGCAGCCCCATTTTCTCCTTTTGTTTTTTTTTCTATTTATGTTGTCAAGGGCGAGTGATATATTAATCGCATAACGGCGGAAAATCATCTCAAAAAAATTTCCATGTAATATAACGCAATTTATCATTCATTCCGTCAGAACAAACATGCCCAGTTCTTTATATATATATATATATACACACACACACACACACATATATATATATATATATATATATATATATATATATATATATATATATATATATATATATATATATATGTATATTAAATTGAGTTTAACAAGGTACAAGGCCACTAGTGTCTGACACCCAGTGACTGTTTCTAGTTTAGATTGCTGTGATGCATGCATACAAAAATACAATTGTGCACTATTCCATCCGAGACCAGAATCGGAAAATAACTTTCCTCTTTACTAAATGTGAAAAAAGCAACGCCGCTACCTGACTTGAAACTGGAAATTTGAAAAAAAAAAAGAAAAAAAAAGGAACTCCAAATTCGATTCCCAACCTGCGTCACAATCTTCAGTGGGCAAAGCTTAAGTAGCAGATGTAGCTTCGTTGAAGGAAGGGATTTCATGGGGAAGTGTCGGATTTATTGCCGTGCTTACATGGAATGAGTCACCATTTACTGTGAATGACATGTGGGCAGGGCGAAAAAGGCGGGAAGATCAGTTGAAGAACGACAGCTGTTGGCAGGCAAGTGAAATAATGCCGCAGGAAATGGATATCTTACAGTAATCCCTAGTCTCACAATCAGTATAGGAACGGTGAATAAGCTTGTGATGCCGACCATGACTACTGTAATGGGTTCGATCCTCATGTGCTGCCCTACTACTGCGGTCTTAGTATAAAACCGAGCTTAACTTCGCAGATATAGAACATATTCAGCTAGATTTCCAGGTCTGGTTACTCATTTAGTTGAAACCGCCATACGATCAAAGTCTTTTGGCAGCATGCCGTATTGGTGGGAGATTAATTAGAAAATTGTGAGAACGGGTTATCAATGATTAAGTTACTTCTCTCGATTTTTGTTGAGTGGAGATCTGTAAAACAGGTTTAAATTCATTTATATGTGAATGCACCACCAAATCTGATTCGAGGGTGAGATTTAAAAAAAATTCTAGACATGATAAGGTTTGAATGATTAAGATTTCAGTCCTCTAGCTCCACTGGTGTGGCCGATATGTGTGATACATATATACATAACCAGCCAGCAAGAGAAGCTTAAAAACTAAAGAAACCTAGGTTGACAGTGTTGGTTAGAGTTTCACTAGCCAGTTCCTGAGAGATGGAGAAAGGTTAAAAATTGAAGCATTCAAAAATGGATAATATCGACAATGATTGAATAACCGTAGAGTCAAAATTTGGATTAATGTAAAAATGAAAAAATTCCAATCGAAGAATAAATATCGTCAGAATAGATTATATTTATGACATCATTGGCGTTTTCCAAAATAAATTTAAAAAAAAATCACATATACAATAATCTAGATTCAGGATTATCTTCATTTAACAAATCGACCCGTCAAAATAGGGCCCTCAAAAGGTCAGAAAAACCTTTCTTCCAAAAATGAAATTAAAGACATTTTAAAAGGGTTCTAGTGAAGTGCTGATGCCAATTTTCAAGTCAGTAGACAAAACAGTATGGCCAGGAACGTTGGAATGCACAAACACAAGAACACAACGAACACACGCATGTATGAAAATAGATAGAAACCTTCGTCACTTTTGATGGCTACGACCGTTCAGTAGTAAATTGAAGAACGCAGCAAATGTTTCCCGCATTTATAAATCTGTCGTTAACAAATAAACTAAAAGAGCCTCTATAAATGCCGAGGTAATTCATTTGCAGAGAGTTCTTCAAAAATTCATAAAATTATTATCGGTTTTATTTTCCACGATGACAGACAGACGACTTAATGTACTTGAATCAGGTATCAAGACAAAAAAAGGAAAAGCGAATAAAAACGAGAATATATCATGAAAAGAAATCATTTAAATAAATTATACTAGCAAGAGAGATTTTTTTTAGCCGAGTCAGATTTATTGGGCGAGAGGGGTAATTCTTCGGCCTGCAATGAGCTACTGGACTATTACGAGAACAAGGATGAGATTTCAAAAATTGTTTTGAAATAATTTTATCTCTTAAATGAATAAAGGATATACTCTTTATATAAATTGGATTGAATGTTTTGTATTTTTGTTAAACTAATTTTTTGAAAAAGTAATTGCAGTACTATGTTTTCTCTATTTCATGCTTTTACTTATTGCCAATAAATTTTGAAACACGTGAAAGAAAGAATATGGAAAATATCCGATTTTGTTGTAGTTGTTGTTAAAGAAAGTTATCACATTCTTTTGAAAGAAATGAATAAGCGGAACATTAATTGCCCAAGATCCCGTTGAATATATATGGGAGTTGTACAAAGATCTGGGGTTAGTGTTAATAATGTCAAGCAATTGAAATGATAAATATTTCCATTGGAAAATGACTGGCGCCACCATGTAGACCATGTCGAATGTTTGGCTTAGGTAATGCTTGCCTAAAAAAGGTATATATATATATATATATATATATATATATATATATATATATATATATATATATATATATATAGATACACACACACACACACACACACACACACACACACATATATATATGTGTGTGTGTGTGTGTGTGTGTGCCTGTGCAAAATGAGGAAAGAGCGACGTAAATCAGAGAGTGTCCGCTTGTAAGCGGGTATTTCTACCTACATCAAAAGGAAAGAAAATTTTTAGAATTAAACACTGTGAAAAAGGAAGCTTTGTGCAAAATAAGACATTGATATAGATGTGAATAGTCAGAGCATAAAAAGTGTCATAATTCAATTTGTAGCCATCCATTCTTTTTGTGAAAACACAAAAGAATATATTTCTAACAGTTTAACTGGTTGCATCCATTACAACATTAAGAAGTATAACATGATTGAATATATATATATATATATACATATATATATATATATATATATATATATATATATATATATATATATATATATATATATATATATATATATATACATATATATATATATATATATATATATATATATATATATATATATATATATTAGTAGATCAATAAATCTGTGGTCTGGTGGTTAAAATCCCATTTATTTCACGCAACAAAATATTCATATTCCAGCATATTTACTTCCTTGTCACTGGGCTTTGCCCGAAGATTCCACACGCATTCCATAGATAGAAAATTATGCAATGAGAATTTCAGATCGAAATTCAGCTAATAACTGTATCAGGTTAAATTGGAATACTAGTTTTGTTCACATCTCTTTTGCTTTTCGTATACAGCTATACTACCTATTGTCCAGTGTCTTTCATCTAGCTCATTTCTTCATTAGAATATTTCTCCATTTGTATTTCAAATCATGATATTCTATATTTCATCATAAATATTTGTATTACTTTATCAATAGCTCAAGTGACTCTTCCGGTCTTTCTTAAATCCTGCTTTTACCTGGTCCGTTCATTAATATCTATATAAAACTACAAATATTGATGCTTGTGTGTATTTATAGCTAAACGACTTAATTCATAAATCACGCTGGAATCGCCTGCTATGAGATTCAAAATGGCTTCGTTTTTATAGTTCTACAGTTATATTTTTAGCACTTCTCACTGTCCATCACCAAAATGGCCGTCACCACCGTCACCACCACCATTATATCAGAACCACCACCAGAGTGTTCAAACGTAAACAGAGAACAAACAAACAACATGTTTTGCAGATAATGTCAAATGACGGGAGTCATTATTCGCTACCAAAGCTTTCTTGTGGTCGGCTTCCACGCGGTGGTCCCTGGTTTAATGGCATCATTAAGTATTTGCGTCGATTAAATGGCGGGAACTTATCGACTTTATTGTTCCGGTGTGTTTGTGGAACATAGAGCGAGGGTAGGAGAGAAAATGTCAGAGTTCCGACGTGGGCCTATTGAGCTAATCAACGTATATATTGTTTTTGCTTTTGTTTTCTTTCTATTTATTCCAATGGCCAAGAACGAGCAATTAAATATATATGGATATACATTTACATGTTTATTCGCATAATCGTGTAAGATCAATTCTCTGTCGTATTTAACATGCATCCTCACACAACCAAGTAAGAACACATGAATACTTCCTTTGATTTTCGATGTAAAATCAATTCTCGAATGACATTTGAGTGTGATAATCATGTTACAAACTCCTCATTGCCTAGTAAAATTGCACACACACACACACACACACACACACATATATATATATATATATATATATATATATTATCAGCATTGGTCAATTTGTCAACTACTAGACAAATGCAGTTCTTATTTCCTTCAATGACGACCGTGACTACGCTGCTCTCTGCCTTGTCTTACCGCTAATGCTTTATATTGCATCCCCCCAACTCCTATCTGGTATTTTCAATCAGCGTTTACTGTCCCCTGAGCATCAATTGGGTAACTTTTTGCTCCATCGGATGTCATTTTCACTTGCTAATTGTCCAGTCCATCTCTTTTTTGTGCTGCCTGATATTTCATGTGCCATCCTTACCCTCAGATCCATCCATCTCTCTCTCTCTCTCTCTCTCTCTCTCTATATATATATATATATATATATATATATATATATATATATATATTTTTTATATATATATATATATACATATATATATATACATATATATATATATATATATGTATACATATATGTGTACATATATATATATTATATGTATGTATATATATATATATATATATATATATATATAAATATATATATACATACATATAATATATATATATATGTACACACACACTATATATATATATATATATATATATGTATACTTAGCCAAACATACCATCATAATGATATGTTGAGTCTGGCAACGCTGAAAACTTTTCCCCTATAAATTAATTATAATCACATCTTTGCTTTACGCCATTTCTGCTTATGATTTTTTTTTTTTACGAAATCTCTACTTCGGATAAAAGGGAACCTGTACATTCCTGCAGGTATATTAAGCTTAGCCTAAACTGGTACCACACCAAACTTGAATGGGAATGTGGGGATGGGCATTTATGAGGCATCAATCATTCAAGTCTGCTTGTCTGGGAAATAAGCCTATGGTTAGAACAGTGCAACTATCTCAACCATTGAATATCATTATTTCAATTATTATCATTAACTCTGTTGTGTGACAGGGTGTCTAGAAACAAGTAGGTTCACCAGAATTTTCCAACCCGGTCTGTTTAGTGCGAGATGTTGCGCTGGGGTTGAAAATTCACGATGGCGTGCGTTGGTTGTTTTGGCGGGAGACGTATTGTATGACCGTACCAACGAACTCTGCCCTTTACTGTGAGGCCGACGGGCAGTGGCTGTTAGAGTTGTCAACCGCCCTATATTTAATAAGACAATGCTATATCTCAACGCATTGTCCTATATCCTAGATTTATTTGTAAATGGCCTTTATTCCAATAACCTGTCCGATATTGATTTGTAAATATACTATTACGATATGCATCATTTATTTCTGCTAAATCTTATTACTCTTACAAATTTCGCTCATTAACTTTTCTGGTGATTTTTTTTCCAGAAATCATGGAATCAGAAAATGAGAAATATTCATCTCTAAAGAGACGACAGAATAAAATGAATTCAAAGCATTTTTAAGCCGTTACCCAGATCTCCCCAAACACCAAAAATCTTCTCTGTTCGTCCGATATTTCCATTTCCAGAATATGACAACCCCTAGAGGCTGTTGGTTTAGCTCTCTTGGCTCCTCGTTGATAATGTGCTGGAATCATTGACTGAGTTCAACCCTTCTGAGTGCTCTGGTCTCAATTGCCATGGTCTCAATGCTGTCAAACCAAGGTGCGTGGGCGTTGTTTACCGGACAGGTCTTGAACCCATACAGGAGGAACAATGGTATGGAGCCATTGTAAACAAGGAGCTTTGTTGAATAGATTCGGGTTACGACGCAGCCTTGCCTTACTCAGCTCTCAATGGAAAGCCACTCAGTATCTTCCAGTCACTTTACTTGGACACGGTTTCCAGCATTATTATACGATTATCGAAAGATGTGAGGTTGAGTTCCGAGGATGTTGATGATCTTCCAAAGGGAAGTGCGGTCAGTGTCAAAGGCAGCCTTAGGGTGGATGAAGGTGATGTAGAGATGTGGTTTGTAGTGGAGCAGTTGGGCCTGAAATCTGCTTGTTGCGGACGTCGGTCACCTCTGATGGCTTTTAAGGCTCTGTTGAGTAGGATACATGAGAATGGCTTCCCAGTATAAAGAGGAGTATGATGCCTCTACGGTTGCTGTAAGAGAGCCGGTCACCCTTTTCTAGAAGGTCAAAATGATACTCGTCCGGAGTTAGGAGTGTAATCTAGCGGGTTGGATCTAAGGCTCTGGAGGGGTAAGCTGCATTGGTGGGAGTGGGGCCCATAGGGACTAGCGGTTGGTTTAGCTGCTATTTGGGATGTTCCTTCCAGTGATTGATAGCCTGCTTCTATCGAAAGAACATTGCCAAAGCTGTCTTTGACAAGTAAACTGTGCTGCTAGGCTCTGCGGTGAAACTTATATCGCTGACGAAGGTTATTGTGCTGGGCGGCTGTCTTGAGGTTTGTTGACTGTTTAGTCCAGGCCGTCCCTATATCATGTTGGATGGCTGCAGTGCGCACACAATTGAGGAGACGGCGCACAGGCATGCAGCTCAACGGTGGTAAACAATCTTCAGGGACTTCTGTAAGAGCCAAGACTGCTTAGGGACAACACCTGTGTGCTGTTTTGTCACCTTGGTTTTGAAGTGCTGCCAGCCCGAGGATATCGTGTCGGTGAGTGCACTAAATCGATTGGACATGGTGCAGTTATAAGACTCTTTGATCACCAGATCGAGGAATTGGGGAGAGTCTATTCGAAGTT
>OY735205.1:17842868-17870368 GCA_963457665.1 Thysanoteuthis rhombus
TCCAGTTCTTTATATTTTTTTTTCAAAATCTGCACAACAGAATGATCTTTGTTCCATTCGATACCAGGGCATCGCCGGGTTTTCTGCTAGTTGTACTATAAATTCCCAATCAGGAAACAAAACCCGTAATACTAGCTTTTTTCGTCGTCTTTTTGACAAATTTCATCCTAACCACCATCAATATCAAATTTGGGGTGAAAAGGTGTAAAATTTCAGCTTAAAACTTCAACCAGTACTCTATCGAATCAAAAGAAGGTGCTGTTTATCCGTTCGTGCATTTTTAAGAAACATGTTATTCGCCTTCTTCTTTAAATTGACGAACAGTTCGGGAAAAGTTGAATAATACATCACAGAAAATTCAATGTATTATGACCATGAAGTGAACTAAAAGAAAACAGTTGTTTTTACAATAGAATAAACAGGGCGGGGCCTTTTCTACTACTCACAGGTGGGATACGTGAATAATTACGGGAAAACTCCAATTGGCTGAAAAATAATTCAAAGCATCAAAGGAGAGTGGATGAATCGTGCCTCGTAGCATTGAGTATACAAAAAAATATGTACTTTTGCACTCCTTTTAACTTTCCAGATGATAAAATAAATTCGTTTGTGTTCACCAGACTTTTTTTGAGGCGTTTCATTGCGAAAAAATGTATATAACTTCGCGTATGAAGCTTTGAAGTAAAAACATAGAAACAAAATAAGTATAGCTGGGAGGAGTAAGAGGAGAAGAAGGAGGAAGGCGAATAATATAGGAGGGTGTAGAAAAAGGAAGACAGGAAGAAAAGGAAGATAGGAAAAAAAGAAAGAAAAGAAGGAAAAAATAGAACGAAATGAATAATAAAATAAAACGAAAGAAAGAAATAGGCAGGACGTACGGAGAAGAAGAGGTGAGGAGAAGTGATGGAGAGGGGAGGTGGAGAATCGAACGAAGTATTGAAAAAGAAGACGGATAGAAATGAAGTTGATATGAAGAACGTTCTCAAGAAAAGGTTTAAAAGAAGGGCGGTCCTACCGAGTCGGTCGACTCCCCGCCCAATATCTGTTATTTTTCGGACTGCTCCGATCTCTTAGTATTAGTGTGACTTTTAATATCATCAACAAGTTAAGTTAATTGTGAGCGTTCTCAAACAACTCCGAAGAGGATTGGCAGAAAACGCTCATTATTTTTATCTAGCATTTTGTACCTTTACATACTCAAAGATATACACCATTTATCATCTGTTACTCATTAACCTCTGTCTTTTCATTTACCTTAAACTAGAAGTTTGGTTACTTGGGATCCATCTCTCAAACAGCACCTCCTAACCACATTACCTCCTGATGCATGCAATGAAATCTGATGGAACAGCATTATCTGAACACAGTCACCACTTTTAAAAAGACCCTTTTTCTTTTCTTTGGAAGCAAATAAATTATTTCTCTCTCTCTCTCTCTCTCTCTCTCTCTCTCTCTCTCTCTCTATCTATCTATCTATCTATCTATCTATCTATTGCAGTGATCAATGATCATATCTATCTGTCTTTATCTATATTATTGTAAGTATGTTTATAAATGTGTTCATTTCTAAACGAGTGATTGTATGTATATTTGTGGGTATTTAAGCGTGCATACTCGTGTATATGTTTATTCATATGTGGACGTATTTACATATGTGTATACATGTTTGTGTATTGTAGGGAGAATGGGGGCGTTTGTAACAAGAGACGGTTGCAACAAGTCTTGCCGCTCCAATCAGAAACATGGCAATACTCATCCTAAAAATGCACAGTTAGACCCCACCCCCACCAGGAGGACAGAAAACACATACAACTGCTGACCCCTACCCCTTCAAAAACATGTTTTGGAGGCATGAGAGTAATTTTTCCATGATCCGTCATACTGTCCTGTTGGTTTGCATGAATTAATCAAAAATTATTTTGAATTATTGTTTTGTTGACTTCTAATTGACATGGTTAACATATGTCAAAGTCAGTGACTCTAATTAACACATAATATCCTGTCATGGCTGATAAGGTTGGGTTGGTTGCAATAAGTTGTTAAAAATAATTTTTTTTTTTTCTTCAAATTTTAAAAGCTGTGTCATTTTGGGATGTGTGTGTTTTTGAAAATCAGTTTTTTAAAAGCTTCAAAAAGCCTTTCAGGAAACCCAAGGTCTCAGTTTACATTCACTTGATTGTGACTAAAATCAGTTTTTTTTTTAAACAAATGCAGTTTCTTCAATAAATACATGTCTAATAAAGGTTTGTTATATTGTAAATTGTTCCATTCTTCCTGTCTCACCCTGGAATATAGAGAGATTGAATACCATCTACAACATCTACACATTGACCCAAGGTAAGCTTATGTTCCATGGATAAACGAACAAAACTAAAGAAAAATTATCGAGAAAATAAATAATACTTTAATATTATTGTGTATGATAAAATAATACATATTTTCTAAATACTATGCTCATTGAGACGATAAAAAAATGATGATTGGTGAATTTTAATATATTTCTATTACGTTGTACACATTACTGATTAATGTTGCAACTGTCTCCAGGGTCCGGGCAGTTGCAACATCTGACTCTTTCCATTCAAATAAATATTATGAACGATATGTCATATGTAATAATCTTTAAATGTTATGGGTAATTAGCACACAGATGTTCGTTTAATATGAAAAAAATTGGTTGGTCTAGTCCCCAAAGTCTTTGAGTAACCGAGAGAAATGCAAAAAAAGTATTGCAACCTTTTCCAGTCTCCTCTATAGATTTCAGTTCTTATAAAAAGACTTGTTCCGATTGCGAATTTAAATATTTAACCATACTTTAACAATTTTTATACATTATTTACAAATGTAATTTCATCTACAGCCCCCCGTGTACACGTTTTCTCTTTGTTTAACACGATCGTACATCACTTTAGATACGATATTCATTCTTGTTCATCTCATTTCAGACACTTTTTCCCAACCGAAGACAAAAACGAAACGAAATATATCAACTCAGATATCTCCCAGAAGAGAAGGGAAAAATACTGGAAGCGTAACAACAGCCTTTCAGCAAAGGAAGGGACTGACATAATTTTTGTTCCAATTGGGTTTTCCACATTGTTTTCCAGCCTCCGACAGATTCGAAGCAGGTGATGAACTACGAGGGGCGTCACTGAAAGCAACGGGCGAATATATCCATCGCGGAAGGATCCACAATCATTCTCTACGTTGCACTCGCCATCGTGTACGTCCTTCACCTCAAAAATCATCCTCGCTAATCTGAATTTTTGAATTACTGCGCCGAGAAAGCGGTAAGCCAACATAGAGACACGAAATGTACGAAGCGATCAATACACGCTTGACATGTACGTGATGGGGTCCACGCTGAAAGATCTAGGATTTCGGGGGTTTTCAGAGAAGTGATAATTCAGATGGCAAAGTCAGAAGTGAACTCTTCACGGGATGTAATAAATACAAAACCATTTATAGCATTAGTATTAGTATTAGTAGTAGTAGTAGTAGTACATATGCATTTTCGTAGAAATTACAATCTTTAATTCACTCTATCCATTCGCATGTTCACACCTGATGTCTGGTTGTTAATGTCTAGGATTGAGTGACAGCAAGTCTTTTTATCATATTTCTCAGTATCCAAGCACGCCAGCTATCACCAGCGATTGGTAAAAAAATAAGCGTGAGACAAAAGAGTGTGGACACATGAGCGGGGACGAATTAACGGAAAACAAATGAATTCGATACGAAGAGCGTGAGATCATTGAGCGAATCTGTAACCTTATGTCAGGTGCGTCTGGGATTATGTACTAGAATTAATAGAACATATTTTTATTAGATGAAGTATTGTGAATTATTTTCTTTATTGATTTTCGACTACTATTTACATTCATCTTAATTTTTGTTGTATTTTTAATCATGATTTAACTAACAGCATCACGACACTGTTATGGTTTTACCAATGGTTATTATGATCAGCCATTCAATAGGATCAATATTGTAAGAAACGATTCAGACGTACGTAATAATTGCTTAATTACGTAATAATTGTTTACTCCGTTTATCATGACAAAAGCACTGTTCATTTAGACAAAATCATCGTTTTACGAAACAAAATCTGATAAAATTTATAAAATATATGGTTTAAAACATTTAAACCCGTGACTCAAGTTACATGCAAAATCTAAAAGAAAATGTAGAGAATAATAAAGGACCTGTGTTGTAATTTTATACAAGTTGTTCCCCTTGGATTGAAAAAAATATCGTTTTTGGTGTCGAAAAAATGTTGTACGCTTAATTGTACCAGTCGGTTATCGGGTTAAAAATCATTGGTTCAGATGAATCCCTATTAAGCAGAATCCAATGTAATATTCATTTTTGGCTAAAATTTACCTTCATCTTAATCTTTACAGTTTCTTAAATTCCATTTTAACTCGGACGTTTAGCTAGTTAGGCAAGTGGAAGATTCGCTAGTGCAGTGAGATGGATTTTACACTGATATCTACAGTCGTGATATTGTACCTTACAAGGCTAGCTTTTGTAATTATCTATATAAACGGCCGAGATTCTTCGACCATCCAAGCAAAGAAGTTTTATTTCGTAATCTCACGAAACCAGTTAAGCACATAATTCCAATACACTGACCTAGTTCCATCAGAGTTGAGCTCTGACAATTTTTCTGATTCTTGATCACTAACGCCTTACAGCCCTTTATTCATTTCAAGCATTTCTCTATATGTTTCCACCAGGATTTGATCAAACTCACCAACCGGAGCTGGCATCATTCTGTATTCATTTCTCTGCTGTTCTAACCAAATTTATTATTGCCTCATTTTATTTGCTACGAAGGACATTCTTCATTCTTCCTTCAGGATCTCCCCATCCTATTCCCTTTTATCTGATATTCGACAACCGTAACACTTGAATTTACCAACTCTCTGTTCCTTTCCGTTCCAGGTCCATCTTGCCGTTTGTGTGAGTGTACTCCAAGCGGAATACCTCGCTCATCTTTTCCTGATATTAATAATTCCGTACGATATCACCGACGAATATTTCCCCCTTGTTGTTATATTTATATCTCTATTGAAATTATATTTGCATCTTCTAAATAATTTGTATTTCTCTATTGATTAAGACACAAAACAGTCTTTCTTTTATTCTCTTTTTCCTGTTTCTATTTTCTTCGAGTTTTCCTTCTTTGTCCTTTATAACTCTTTGTCCTCATGAATTTAGCACCGCGTTGAGAAATTACCACTCTGTGTACTTACTCTTTTTCATGTTTACTCAAGGTATATTCAACACTATTCTCAACATTTTGTACTTACTTCATCCTCTTCAACTCTATATGATTCTCGTTCTCTTTTCTTATCGTATCTGTCTGAGAATCATGCTCAACATCATATGGAGAGATCACAAAACAGCGCAGTATAATGAAGAAACAGGACATCATAGAATTTATCAGAAAACTCAAATGGCAATGCGCTGGTCATGTTCCAAGAATGTCAGACAACCGACAGACATCACGACTCACAACGTGGATCATATGTGAAACTGAGGCCGGCAAATTATAGTACAGCGTGACAAAATAGACAAGTTCAGAAAGTACTGGATACGCAACGCCCATAATAGATAGGCCTGGAGAATACTGGGGAAGGACTGTGTCCAACCCCAGAGGTTAAAAGACTGCTACTGCTGATACCTACTCTTTTCTCTGTTCACACAAGGAGCGTTTAACTCGTAATTCTGTACAATTTTAGTTACTTTATCTCCCTTAAATGATTCTCGTTCTCTTTTTCTGTCGTATACATCTATTTTTTTTTTTTTTTGTATTTTCCTTTCTCTCTTTTGTATCTCTTCTTATCCACCTTCATTGTCTTCGTATCGCTTTTGAGTTTCACCGTTTACCTTTTGTCTCTTATATTATTTTTCTTCTGTTCAACCTTTCTCCTTACCTCAGGTAATATCTATTCAAGAACATTATTTTACATTAACTTTCATTCATTATCTTCATAATGTTTCAATCGCTTATTTTCCGTCTCTGCTTTTTCGCGCATCTCATTCCGTCAACAACTCAGCAAGCAATATTATCAAATAAAAACCGCACCATGATTTGAGATCTTTATAACCACCGTTTCTCTTCTTCATGGCCCGTGTCTTTTAGCTTGCTTTTCCTCCTTCAGTTTATTTATTAAGTGAATAATGACTTCATATTCTTTCGTCACTTCCTTATCAAGTGCGTCTGAAATTATTATCCCCCTCTTCTTTCGTGGTTGCTCGTCAAGACCGGATCCTCGATTAATCTTTCGCTTTATTTTTGTTTTATGAATCGGATTCAAATGACATTGGCCCAAACCGTGATTGTTTCTTGGGGCAATCGGAGTCAAATATTGGAAATTGAGACAGAAACTGACAGACACTCACACATAATTAGAAAATTTATTTTCAAATATATCAAGTGTTGAAAGCTTTCTAGACTATATATATATATATATATATATATATATATATATATCATAACAGGCATGTTTTGATGCATTTTGATGATTGCTAACCACCTTTTTCAGAGAAACTTGCATAGGTTGCAAAGAAAGCTGTATGCTGTTTACCTTCAGTTTCTTCTTTGCCTTCCATTAGTCATTCTACCAACTTTCTACCAGATCACGTCACATCAACAAAACACACACACAGACACACACGCACATAAGAGAGAGAGAGAGAGAGAGAGAGAGAGAGAGAGAGGATCAACAAGCAAACACAGACCCACATCTGTCGATTTATAGGGTATCTTGAAAGTCCTTATGCTATTTTGATTTCTAATAACAGTTTTGAATATAAGTTGAGCATAAAGCAAATGTGCAAAAACAAAAGGCAATTTTGAGAAGAATATTTATTATACCGTAATTTTAATTGCAAGTATATAATGCATTTGATAGTTTTCCTTACAGAGTTAAAGGGATTTTTATATTATATTACTTTCAACACAGCACGATTTAACTCCCTTATAAATAACTTGGGATTTTTCACCAGCATGTGTCTTCCCGACTAAGCTGCAAGCTATCACTCAACGCCAGGCGCTGGTGAATGGAAGCAGATCCTAAATCAAGATTTAAACGTTAACAACGAAAGTAAAGCCAGTGCGCGGTATGGGGAAAGAGAAAAAGAATGAATTTGAAAAGAAATGAGAAAAGAAAAGAAATTACAAAATGCATTGCAAGCAACTACTCAGGTTCCATTAGGACGAAAGGCGGTGCCGTCATGTGGACCATATCGTCCGTGTTGGCAAAGGTAATGCATGCCTTGAACAAGCGGCTTTGGGTCAACTCTTAATTCGGCCATTAACAGCTGACGAACGGTTCCGCGATGAGGAGCAAAGCTGATTCCTTGTAATTTGCAAATGAGTAAGAGTAATTAAAACTGGAGGACGGTAAGAAAAAGAGATTGAGAGTTTTAAATTAAAATCTCCACATGCAGATTTTAGTGGGTGAAAAAAAAAAATTTCTGATTTATTAATTTTTTTGTATTTCAGGGGCTTTTCTCGGTTTTTGCAGTTATGCATTTTTTTTTTCTTCAACTCATATTCATTTGCTTTCTTTTCTACTCACCTTGGACGAGCTCTCCTTCTTTCTGTGTTTCAAATATTTTTTCAATTATTTTTTCCGCTCTTTTTTTACTCTTTCTATTCGTTTCTTCCTCTCTTTCGTTCTTCCTTTCTTGATTTCTTTTCATTTATTGTTATCGTTTTATTTCCCTTAATTTTTCATCCGTCGTTCCCAATCTATTTCCCTTTAATAAAAGATCAATCTCACATTTACTTTTTCTTCCATTCAATCTTCAATATCAAAGAACGGTTGCCACTGTCTCGGTTTGCATTGTATATCTAAAAAATACAGCAACGTGCAAATAATCCTTATGGCCTTCAAATATTGAAAAAATAAGTTGAATACATGCAGGATATAAAGTATAATAAATAAAAATTAAAAGAAAGAACACAAACAATTACACATTAGAATAAAATCAAAATATAAAGCCCGACAAGGAATTAAACACTGAGCCTTTGGCTTTAATTGTTCTGTGTTCGTATCCCTAACTCGCCAGACATGATCTATTGAATCTGAGAAACATTCACTGAGCATGCTCGAGGAATGAACGTTTAACGCTGTTATTTCTGTTGAAGCTGGAGTTGGAACAAACAGAAAGTTTTAATACATAAGGGAAAAGACCAAAACTTATGAAATCGTTTGTTTTTTAGTGAATATTATGGAAAAATGGCCGAGAATTTTCTTGTTAAATTAATGACAGCGTGAGAGAATTTTCTTTATTTTGTTATGGGCCAGAAAGGAAAAAAACAAACGTATTTTCTCCTGAAAATTCTTCACACACACACACACACACACACACACACACACACACACAGACACATATCATGTGTAAGTAAGTCTGTGAGTGATGGTCTAATGCTATTTGGACTGTGAATTCTTCACGGTACTAAAAATCTATCTTTAAAAAATATATTCACGGTACACTTGTTACGAAAGAACTGACTTTATTTATTTGCAACACTTACTGTTTTTGTCTTTTTGTCGTATACTTCAAGAATAACTTCTAAAATGCTGAACTCGATCTGGGCGAGAATTTTTCAATTTAAAGTTCCCCATGAGAACGATAATGTGAGAAACGTCATATGCTTTCACAAACTTTTTTGTAACTCCTCTCTCCTAGAGTCAGAGAGGATTGAAAAATCTTATAAATTTCTATTTGTTCATTTATCTGGATGAAAACTGGACACACAAAAAAAAGAAAAAAAAATTCAAGTTATGAAACAGAAATCTGGAAAAAAAAAAAGAATAAAACAAATTATATTGTGTATCAAATTTTTAGATTATCAAAAGATATACAACATTGAACTTTTGCCTGAACTGTTAGTCTTGTTAACTGGAACCCAAGTATAAAGATTTACAAAACTGACCGTTCAGTCTTTTATATATTTGAAGCTGTATAAAGCCTGTCGTATATCATTTAAGATGTGTTCAAGATCAGTTCGGTAGTCTTTTTTTCATTTTTTGGTGGGGATTAAAGGTGAGGACTCTGCACTTAGTATCTTTATCCGTGAGAAAAGGAAAAATGCTATCCAATCTCTTTGAGGCTTCTGTACTTTGACATGATAGAAGTTAGCTTGTGATGGAGACTACAGAAAAGACCCTTGGATTTTATCAAAAGACAAGCTTAAACTAATTTAATTAAAACAAAATCAATATTTGCACTGATTGTATCTAAATGTATATACGTGATTACTTAGTCTTGCCTGTCTTTTATAATTCATTTGTCGTATTTTGAATTTTGCACGCCATATTTTAAATTTGCTTGACGTATTTTTCTTTTTTTTAGAAGCATTTTTTTTTCAATTTGCTAGTCATAATTTTAATTTGCTTATCGTCCTTTTATAATTTACTTGCCTTACGTATTAATTTGCCCGAGGAAATATGTAAGCTGACAGATAATTCCTAGATTGATGCCTTTGATATAAACTGCTGTTTCAACACTTTTGGCCTTGTACCACAGAAAGCTAAAATACCTGCGCCTTGCTTTATACGACCTTTACAATGTATAGAAGTGAAAGAAAAAAACATATCGAAATCCGCATTTTTCTCTAAAGTAAATTTTTCAATCCTGTTTCAACTCTTGTCTCTCCTTTCCTCTCGGGTGCACACAGAGACAAACACAGGCGCATACACTCACAATGTCTTTAACCGTGTAGACACAAACGCTCTCTAAATAAGCGAAGCGCAAAAAGCTACTTTCGGTGTATGAGTATCTCAGATGTGTTTAGCGATCGGAAAGTTTCGCTTGATTCATTAACTCCGACAATGAAAGAAACAAAAGGTGTGAACAGGAAGAAAAAAAAAAAAAAGAATTTGCTCACCGAAGGCAAAAAGTCAATCAAGTGAACGACAAGCAAACGGTGTACGTATATCTGTTGTCTACAAGGACAACAATCTTTGGAAGGAAGGAAGGAAGGAAGGTAGGGAAGGAATAGAAAAGATTAGGTGAGAACGAGAGAGATAGGAAAGATAGAAGAATGCTGAGCGTAAGTAATATATGGGGTATAAATAAAGTATGAAATGAAAGATAAATGTTTTTAAAACTGTTAAAGGGGCGAAAACGAAGACTGAGAGAAGAAAGGATGAAAAAAAAAGAAGAAAAAACTATCACAGAAGGATATGGTGAAATAAAAGGAAAATAAAACAAAGGGAGAGAAGTAGAGATGAAAACGAACGGAAGGAGAAAAAAAAAAAGAAATGAAATGAAAGATGAAAAATTGAAAGCAATAGAAATTTGTCAAAGAGTAATAAGGAGAGAAAAAAAAAGGAAACCAAACGAATGAAAAAAAGTAGATGAAATGAAGAAACTATGGTTAGTCTGAAAGTATCAGGGAGGATGAATGAATGAAAAACCAAGTAAAATGAATGAGGTTAAAAAAAAAAAATAAAAAAAAAAAATAAACAGAGTTCAAAGAGAGAGAATGAGGAGAAATGTTGAAAGATGGTGAAAAATAGGAACGAACGAAGGAATCATGAATCAAATAAAAAATAACAGGATGAAAGACGAATCGATTGATTGAAAAAGAAAACAAAAGAAAGAACCAGCACGAAAGAGGGAGAGAGAGGGGGTAATGAAAGAAAAAGAAATATTAATTGTTAAAACGGGAAATAGACAAATGGACGGAAACTTTCAAACCCAGGAGAAAAAAAAATGAAGAAAAAAAAAACAAAGAAAAAAATGTAAAGTAAAAAGGTCGCCTGCCGTCTTTGCTGGGGAATTGATAAGTGACAAGTAGATTATGAATAAGAAGTAAGAGAAGCATTTCGCGCTTAAATAATCCCAACAATGCCTGAGCGCCATTTTAAATTCACTTTAACGCTTTTCTGCTTTCTTGTCAGTTGGAGGGTAAATGAACAAGAGAAACTAACTTTTTTTTACAAAGGAAAAAATGTGATAGAAAAAACTAAGCTAAAAGATGCATAAAATATGAAGACACTCAGTAGCATATATATATATATATATATATATATATATATATATATATATATATATATAATGTGTACTTTAGAGAGTGAGATATATATATATATATATATATATATATATATATATATATATATATATGTGTGTGTGTGTGTGTGTGTGTGTGTGTGTGTGTATATATATATATATATATATATATATATATATATATATTGGAATTCCCGGCTTTTCGGAAGCTCAATGTACGCCATTTCTCCGCTTTTACGTGAAATGGCAAAAAGCGAAAATAACGTTCAGTGTTTGTTTTGAAACGAACCATTATTGTGGCACCAGAGACCTTTCTCCTCACACAGCTACACTACAATCTCCTGCTCTTGCCAAGACCCATCTGTTCAGCTTAAGATACCATAATGATTATTGGGGGGGGGGGTCTTAAACGCTGAAAAACTTTTCCAATGGAAATTAATAGTAATTGTTTTACACCATTTTGTTTACGAAAATATTTTATAGGAACACTAATTTCGGATGACTGGGGAAAGCTGCAAATGAAAAAATCATCTCGTTTGTTTTTACAGCAATGTTTCGTGCTAAGAAGTGAAAATAAAAGAAATCTCATAATGCAGACGTTGCAAAAACCGTTGAAGAATCATGCATATGTGTGCATATTTGTGCTAACGTATACAACTTCTTCCAAGACACTTCTACGATTACCCAAACATTGCATAAAATATAAGGCTCTAAATATATCGTTGATTCTTTTTCTTTCTTTGGTCTTGTCTATTTCACGATGAACAAAATTTTATTGGGTCATGGTAATGGAATTCCGCTTAAAAGTCAGGAAGTAATGAAGTTTCTTCTATTGTATTCGTCTTAGTAAAACAAGAAATAAGCCCTGTTTATATCATTCCATAATTCGCACTGAAAGGTAAACGAGAAGATTGACCTCCAGATACTAACTGAATGCTCCGTATCTGATGTGTCCTTTGAACACGCCATCCATAACTCTTTTTGTTAGGTCACGTTGCAAATATACTTGTGTATAGAAAATTGACCGACAAAATTACCCAATAAAGGACGAATCCCGAAAATTATCAGAGTATATATTCCATGTTAGTCAACTATTATAAATGTTTTTTCTTTTCATTGTCAATTTTCTTTTTTGTTATTTATGATTGCACTTCTATTGCTCTGTTTTACCATTAAAAAAATCTTTTTCTAAAAAAAATAGTAAAAGATTCCTGAAATTCATGTAAAGGAAAATAGCAAAACAAGTCTGATAAGCGTTGTACAATAAAAACATACATGTGTAAACACACGTACATTTCTATTAATTTAGGCATATACGTGTGTATGCGTGTGTGTGTGTGTGTGTTTCTTTAGTAGTATGAGAGTGTTTTTGTTAGCTTAAATGGGTTTTGTCTCACAAGAGTAAGCTCTTATCAAATCAGGGGTAAGATATCTTATCTCAAGGAAAAAAATCCGTTGTTATGCGTTTTCTGTTTCAGCTGTTTCTAACGAACTGCGTTTAGTGCATTTTTTTATTGACCATTTTATTTATGCCATTCCATTGTTTTCTTTTTTTTTATTGAGTATTAAACAAAGGATTTCAAAAATTAACCCTAAATCCCGGTAAATACACACGTATATATATTTGAAGGTTTTTGGGGCATTATCATCTATTATCATTCCTAGCTATTCTTTAAGCATGTGTTATATTCAACAATTGGTTATTTTGGTAGGAAAAAGCTCTCGCTGCGCGTGCGTGCACCTCACACACACATATATATGTACACACACTGACATGTATGATTATAAATTGTGTTATATTACATTGAAATTCTTATACGAAATGATCTCCTATCTTTACATGGGAAACACGAATAGAATAAACAATTAAAGGTAACGAACCTAAGACCCAAAGGGTAGCCGCTTCAACATAGCAGTACTCTTATCATTGCACTAAACAGAATTCCTCTTATTTTCAGAAGGGATTTTTTGCACACAATTAGTTTTCGTAATGTATCTGAATCGCCGATTACATACAAAAAAAAATGATAAATGAAGAACTTATTGAGAAATGTTACGGAGTTAAAAGAAAAGAGAAATGTCAATTAGACAACTCCAAAAGTACATTATTTTAGCTTGTCAATATTCTATAGGCGACCAAGAGTTAAATTTGATGATATCCTGATGTTAATTCCCAAGAATGAATGTTGATAACGTTGAAATTTGGATGAAAAAATCAACAACAATTTTTTTTCCAAGTCTAAATATTGATTACCTACAATATGATTTAAGATGTTGTAAATAATGTAATAAATTTGATGGACATCTGCTGGTTAGCCTCCATATCCTAATCGGTAAAGCAGAATGCATAACTGGGAGGAAACCAACGACATGGGATGCGAGATCACATCTGGCCGGAAGCTTTTTTTTTTCTATGATCCATACTGCTTGCTCAAGTATTATAGGAGTTAAAACGACCTGAGCGTTATGATAAAAAAAGCAACAACAAAAATGAGATGAAGCTCTAGCACTCCCCCCTTCTCTCTTTCCCCTATTTCTCTCCCCACTCTCTCTCCCACCCTCTTCCTCTTTCCTTAATGCGTGTTTTGTTTAAGTCCATAAAATTTCGCCATGACTCAACAAAGATTTAATTGCGAAAACCTTGCACGTGAGGGCCTGAAAGATGTGCAATACCTTCCCAGTAAACCAAGACATGACCCTGATATATATATATATATATATATATATATATATATATATATATATATATATATATATAAATGCTACAACATCAGCAACACCAGGTATTGGCTAATAACCGACTGTCATTCTGAAAAATGATACAAGGACACACACACCATCCCTTTGAGAATATTAAAAGAAGTCTCAATTATAATCAACCAAAAAGACTAAATGAAAACAACATACATACTTCCTACCTGCCCCACATGCTCAAACATCAATCAATTAATTGCTAGACACCCCCTGTCTATCTTAAAATGAAAATAACAAAATCCATCTTTCCCTTAGAAATGATCATTTTTATCGACTCTCTTATCTAAGACAAACCAGGCACCCACAGAGAGAAGATACATACATCCTCCGACCCTGCTTCTCATAGACACATCTCAATTTTAACCAAATGTCACCCTCAATTATACAGATACCATTACCTCCCCTCCAGCTTCTACCAAACAACCAAACAGAAAAAAATTCATTCTTCTCTTCAGCATCAAAATGAAAATAGCAGATTTTTTTCTGTGAAATCACTGCAAACATTTTTCTCAGAAATGCATCGAATTGCGCTCAAGGAATAAAGAAAAATTGAGATGTAACACCTATTTCTTCAATTTTTCACTTTCACCTCCCAATTATCGTTTCCATCCACTCACACACACACACAAACACACACACACACACACACACACACATACATATATATGAAGTATCTGTCATTTGTCTCTGAACGAACAGACATTTTGCTTCACTTGGTTTCGTGAGTTAAAAATAGGAACTCTTGGAAAAAAACAGTTTTTATCAATCAACATAACATGGCATGCATTTACCTTTTCTTTTTTTTTTTGTGGTTCCCAATGCTGGAAAATGTTTTCTTAATAGAATTCAATTTTCACATTTAAAACTGAGCTACTACTCTTCTGTTCTTATTTGTTGGCTTCTATTCAATTCATTTCCATTAAAAAAATCAGTGGAAGTACAAATGACCAAGAGTCAACCTCCTTGAAAAAGAAATCAGCAGATCAAGTTGAAACTCTGACGGAGAACATTTCTGCTACTGATTTTTGTATTTTCAAACTATTAAAACGCCAAACCAACCGGAAATTAGTTATTTCGTTAGAGAAATGCCTTTAAAGACGTAAGTATAATACTTTACTGGACATTTACTTTCCGTTTGTCTTGGAAAACTGTGTATGTGGATTTCTATTTCTCTCAATGCTCATGCTAGGCTGACAGTATTCTTTTTCGTCAAAGAATCTTTCCCCAACCCAACAATAAAACATGTTTTTTTTTTCTCCGTGCAATGACCCTAACCTTACCCTTGATCGTTACAGGAACCAAAATACTACAATCTAATTCCGATGGCCCATATTGACGTGCTAACTACAAACGCGACGAGTGAGCTCATGAAATATCAATTTGAGAAAAAAAATAAACAACATTTTTGTAAGGTTTTAAGAGGGGCCACGTGGGCTTGGTTGAGGTTCCTGCGGCATCTGCACGTCAGTCCGAAAGTGTGTACAGGCCTTAGGTGTGTGTGTGTATGTGTATTGGGGGGATGCTGACAAACCCTTCATTAAATTTCATGAAATTTTGATGAAATATAATTTGCTTTCCCGCTTTGTTATATTTGAAGTTATTTTCTTAAGCCACACCACATATGCCAGCAAGAATATATTCAATAAGCTCAGCTCAGTCCCCAAAGGACAACGGCACTGGATGGATCCAATGATTGTATACATACATTAATGTTTTATGCATGTGTGCAATCGTAGGTTAGAACGTGCAAACATACCTACATAGATATTTTGACATTTATATCGCTAATCTGTGTTTATATGAATAAGAAAATTATAAATCTAATCCTGAATACAATTCATAAAATCACACACACACACATACACACGGACACACATACTGACATATGCACTGTCAAGGTGACACAATCAAAGAGACAGCAAGCAGAGCAAACCAGGGGGGAAAAGCAGACATGATCTCAAACTAGTTCACAGCTTGGTGCTAACCGACAACTTCATTCAATAATCTATCCTTTGTTTTGCAATTTATGTTCAGTTTCTCATAAGCCATAAAGAAATCGCCAGACATCATGCATCTTGGTGAGCCTCGCTTGTCAGGACCGTTCACGCAGCTCAATCTGTTTTCTTCCCGCCCTCTGTCGCAGAACACTTAACCCGGCTTTCCTTCAACCGGATATTTATGCCTAAGAACCAGACTACGGAAAACGTAAACGGTGAAGAATCCATCGAAAGGAAATCATGACTTGACGTCTTGGTCTTCGCTTTTCACACCTTTTAAAAGCCATTAGTTATCACTGATTTATATTGTGCGAACTCTGTTATGGGTATCATAGTTCATGTACTCATGGGATGACGGGTAATTTAACTAATAATTTTAGTACAAATATGGTTTGAGCCTTGAGTGGGATAAGTCTTGTACACAATAGAGAGTATCATCCTATTTTTTATATAGATATTTTCTTAGTCTGACACAGGGCTAACATTTAAGGTCACCCAGGAAGAATCGGACTCAATTCTCAGTAGTCTAATGAACTATCTCATCAACCATAAACACAACAAGGCGCTAAACCCATCTTTTCTTTTTTTTTTTTTTTCAAATAATCCTTTTTCTTTTTTTTTTTTTTAGAAATATTCGGTTGAACTCACTTCATGATAGATTTTTAATGGACAGGCTAATATTTCTAAGTCTTACAATATTCGAGTAGTATAGGAGTCTATTTCGTCCGTGGTGTAGATATAGAAGACACAACCACCATTATTTCCCAGGGAAGTTTATGAAATTGGAAGGTACCACTTGTTTATTTTGTTTTGTTGTTTCTTTTTTTTTTTTTTTTTTTTTTCGAGTCAACCACTGGGCTAAGTTTGATTTTTCAAATACGCAGCTGAATCCTTTTCTAGTTAAATACATTTTTTCATAAAACGCTAAAATGTGTCTTTGGCGTTAAAGGTTCGTTCTCAAACCCAATTGAGGCAGGGTATCGCATTATATTCCCGGTCGACTGGGTTTTTACAGAGATTCCCCATGATAAGACTGATGATCGGACGTATAATCAACGAGCCAATTATTTGATTGTACACTAGGAATTCAATTTGTGGTCTTGCAAAATCTCTAGCACCTAAACATATAAACTGAGGTGCTTGGTAGCATAATGGTTACCATAACTGAAACCAGAATCATTGAAACGTATTCGAAAATTGGCTGAGATTCCCCATGATCACATCATATTAATGTCCATTGAGAAAAGCACACATACGCTTCTCCCAGCTTTATGTTCCATGCATCTGGGCAGATATCTTGCCAAACTGTCTTTTCATCGACATGGCATACCACGATGTTCGATGGAGGCAAGTTAGCAAACCACTCTCCCATAACTACCTTTTCTGCTCAGGAAGTAACAGAAAGATCTGCTCCCCCTATTCACCCTTGTAAAGGGGTAAAAGTGATTATTATACAATCAAATATTTCCATAATTTTCATGTTGGGTTCATTGAGTATGTTATTCGAGTGAAGGTTGTGAGATTGAAAGTTTTATCTCAAAATGTCGGTTCGTTGATACTTGCTACAACAAAGTTATCAAACGTAAAATATTTCCAATGCAATTCCTCCAATGCAGCAGTAATTAAAGATATCATCTATTCATTAATATGATTATATCAGAAAGACTGGGGTAATTCTCTACAGAGTTAACATAGGGGAAACTTGAAGTATTACAATCAGCCAATCAAACCGGTAGATTTCGTTTCTAATATCATTCAATATGAACGTTGTAAATGTTTCTTATTACCCAAGTAATGACCAGGCTAAAAATAATAGCCTTTCAAATAACATAGCTAAACTTGTATTCCTCTGAATAATGGCCATACTATTTTTCTTTAATTCTTTAGCGAATCTGTTTTGCATTCATGACCTTGATTATCCCCCCACTAACTCTACATTTCCTTTTTGAACTGAGTGGGGGAGAGTGTGCACTGCTTCTATGACTGTTAACTGCTAATCAAATGCTGAACACTATTTTCGCTTTTCGCCTTCTTTCATAAAAGGTGAAAAGTGGTGAAGAGGAAACTTTCCAAAAAGCAGGGTATGCCTGTTCAGATTCCAAAAAGGTCTCATCTCTGTTTTTAGCGACCGATATATTCTTTGACTTAGCAAAGGTATCCGGTCTTAGGGATTCGCTTTGTACTTTCATTTTTTCTCCTTCTTTTCCTTTGAATAAAAACAAAGACACAGCATGTATTCTAAAGACTGCAAGCACACCTCAGTCAACGCCAGACTTTAACTTGAAATTTAATTAGAATCAATTCATATATAGCTACAATCCACGGGAAGTAACTGTGTAAGTCAGAAAAAACGTGAGAGAATACATATAATTGTGTGAAAAAATGACAAATATTTTCAATCGAAAATATGTTCCTGGATCCTAATCAAAACTTGATCAATCCTTCCTTAGAACATAATCTACCTATCCACAAAATGCCATTGAAATTCATGCAGAACTTTTGGAGGTATTGCGCGGACAAACAAGCGTGAGTGAATACATAGACCTCTCCCAATGATATGAATGAAAGAAATAATTTAAAAAATGAAAGAAAGAAATAATCACATTTTGATTTCATCTGCAGAAAATCTTTGTTTTTTTAGAGACGTCCTTTTTCTCTGATTCTTGGACTCAAAATCAGAACTGTCTAAGGAAGTAATATTTCAAAACACCGCATTTCGAACACAAACAAAATTTCAGTTCACAGACGCAGAGAATAAGTTTTTTAAATCATTCAATTATTTCAATCTTTTCCAGTTTTTTACAATTCATTCTGTCATCTTTCTATCATATTTTTCTGCATTTTTTTCTTTATTTCGTTCTGATTCCATAATTATTAAGCTTTCTCTTACTTCATTTTCATATCATTCCTTTGTACGATTTTCCAACCACTTTTCTTTATCTTTCCTTTTTCTTTTTCTTCCACACTTTCTCCATTTTTATTTCTCTTTCCTTCCTTTGTTTTTTTTTTCTTTTTTCTTTTTTATCATTTCTTTTTTCATTCTTTTCTTTTTTCTTTTGCTTTCAATTCCTATCATTTTTTTTTTCATTTTTTTTTCTTCTTTTCTGCTATCAAATATAGTATACAATAATTTACACTCTTCTTTTAATTCATTTCAGTGATCTCCTAGTCTTTAAGATGGGTTTTTTGTTAGCAATAAGTAAAATTCGATCCCACACAGAAAACAATAGCATTTAAAGTAAAATAAGACTTTGAAAAAAAAATAGATAAAAAAGAAACTACTAATATAAAAAAAAGACATAAACCCGAACAACATTCGTAATTCAGAGCCGAAAAAGCAAGGAAGCAAAATGAACCAATGCTGACCTTAAATCTGCTGTTGTCAGTTGAATTAATTTATGTCTATCTCTGACTCGAGTTCCCCCAAAAGCCCATGTCGTATCTTTGTCTTCGCTTAATAATTGTTGCTCATGCTGGAACTTCAGCCATCAGTAGACGAGCTTAAATTTCAAATCAAACGAATAACTCACCCATCAGCAAGTCAAAGATAAATATATGTTGCCCAGTATTTGTTCTTTTATCCCTCTTGGATTTGTATTGTTTCTTTTGAAGTAATATATTGTCTCAAAACTTTTCTTTGTACATCGAAATGTAAACACTAAGCTAATATTTCTTGTAGAAAAAAAGAGAGACAACAAAATTCAAGATCATTTTTCAGAATCTTTTTTTTTTTTTTTTGCAATATCATTATTTATCTAATGCGCCCTCTTACCATTTGAACTTTGTCTTTCTTAATGACTGCATTTGTCGGATTATAAAGTTTTCCTTAAAAATAAATTAAAATGTAGCTCTGTCTCCAATGCTGTGATGATATAAACAGGAAAGCTCAGATTATAACAATAGTAGACACAATGTATGTGTCAGTCTTGGAAGTAATACCAGCGTAAAATATGCATTTTATGCACTGTCAAATACGAAATTATTTCTTTCGTTTATTTATTTTTAATTCTAATTAAATTTACTCATATCCTTCTTTTCTTTCCTTCAGTTCTTCTTTCTACTTTCATTCTTTCATTTTCTTCTATTATTTTCTTATTAGCTATTCTTGTATTTTTCCTACATTTTTTCCTTCTCTTTCCTTCATTATTTCCTTTTTCCCTTCATTTTCCTTCCTTTATTTCCTTCTTATCTTATTCTTTCATTCTCTAACATTTCTCAATTTTTCTTTCTTTATCTGTTTCTTACTTTATTCCTATATTCTATGGATGTTCCACGATTGTCGTTATGTTGCCTAGGTCAATCTGTCACGATTTTGCCTCTGAGTTAACGGTGGTTTCGAGACCGGTTTTATAGCACGAAAAACCAGCAGGTCGAAGATGTCTTTTTGGTTGCATGTCTACTGGAATTCTGGCTCGAATGTCTTGGTAATCGACAAATAATCACGAAATTGTCTGGCTGGGGCCGAGCAATTCTCTTGCGTAATTTCCATTTGTTTAAACTTTTGGGCGACTACATCGTTGCTTTGATGCTCTTTTCGGATCAGTCAAATAACGAGGCGCAGAGTCAGACCAAACTGTGTGGAAATCTGCAGAATGATTTCCAGACATTAACAGTCACTGGGCATTGATAGAGAGACTTTCTTCTTGTCAATTTTCACGTGTGTAATCTTTGAGAGTGTATGTGGCGTTTTTGTTTGGTGCCATTTTATTATACCCTATAAACTAGAGTTTTGAACCCTTTGTAATAAAGATTGACCCTCGCATATGATTTTATCATTCAACATTTTACTTACACGTGAATGCAGACAAACAAGGTAACAGACATTGACAATCTACTGGAATTTTTATTGCATTTTTACAACGAGATACATGATATGAAAAAACACTTATTATTTATTGATGCTTCACTTTTGACGATAAGTGTACAGATATAAGTAGATAATTTGCGTACACTAGATATAGAGAGAGGGGAAGAGAAAAAGAAAGGATTTTCGTTTTCTAAGTTACGTTTTCCCACCAGTAGTCTGTTCGAAGAAAAAAATACTTAGCAGGAATAACACGCACCTATGTACACACCAAAAAGAAACAATATAATTCAATGTGGAATTTTATCAATATTTTTCAACTTGTTCATAATTAATATCGCTGAAACTCATTCAATGCAAGTGATATTTCGTATTTATTGAGACCACTTAGCGTAGAAGAAGAGATTTTCTTTCATCAAAGTGAAAAATTCCATCCCAATTTGAAACTAATCATTCTTCCTGAAATGTAAGCCGTGGCAATAAAAATCCTGTGTCAAGATTTTAAACTTTCGACCTTAATAAACTTAATCTAACATTCAGGCACTGATCTATCAACCTGGAACATGTTCTAGGGTGCTTTTCTGTTCAAAAGGGAAAATGCAAGGTTAGTGGGGAGCGGGGGGAATTTGCAAGGTCATGAATGCAAATCAGATTTGTTAAAAAAGTAAAAAAGTAAAAAAAAAAAAAATTCATTAAAATTGATGCAACAAAATTACAGCCTAGCCCTCAGTGACAGATCGGGAAATGAAAGACAGACTGAGCCAAATAGGAGTCAGAGATTTCACGTCAATTGGAAAAAGGATTGGAAATTCAAATTGGTAATCGATATACTTGTAAAAATAATGCCATAAATGCATATGTATATACGCACAAATTCATAGTTATGAACTCTTTAAAGAAAAATCAAATGTATGATCACTCACCTATGCATACACACACACACACATATTATTATTATTATTATTATTATTATTATTATTATTATTATTATTATTATTATTATTATTATTATTATTATTATTAATCAATATATATTTATTATGAAGAATGGATATATATGTATATATATATATGTATGTAAATATATATATATATATACTGTCATTATTATTATTATTATTATTATTATTTGGAATCTCACACCAGTTGCCTGGTGGTAACCGCTGGAGTTTGAGTGACAGCAAGTCTCCTCAAGTCTCCAGCCCTCCTCTCCTAGTACTCATAGGTCGCAGTAATTCTGCGATTTACAGTTTCACACCGGTTGCCCAGTGGTTATCGCTGAGGGCTGAGTGACAATAAGTCTCCTCAGGTCTTCAGCTAACGTCTCCTCCCTCTTTCGCATATCATGACAGAGCTACAATTCGTTGCAGTACTTATATCTCTAGCACCTTCCTCAGTACCCGTGCAGTTCCCAGTAGTGCTGTGGTCTGTACGGTCTCTATCCTTCCCCTAATCCCGATCTCCTCCAGTCTCTCCCTCAGCGTTCTGGGGACAGTTCCTAGTGCTCCCACTATGACTGGTACTACCCTGGTTTTCATGTTCCACATTTTCTTTAACTCCCTTGCTAGGTTTTGGTATTTTTCCCTTTTTTCACCCTCCTTCTTTTTTACTCTATGGTCTGCAGGCACAGCCACGTCTACTATTTGGCAGGCCTTCCTTTTTTTGTCTACTATAACTAAGTCCGGCCTTCTTGCCTGGATGAGGTGGTCAGTTTGGATGTCAAAGTCCCACAGTAGTTTGTGGTTGTCATTCTCCAAAACTGCCTCTGGCTTGTGCTGATACCACTTTTCCCCATGGTTGAATCCCATTTGTTTACTTAGTTCCCAGTGTATCATCGTTGCTACTCTATCGTGTCTATGCTTATACTCCTTCTGGGCGAGTTTACTACATTCACTAGTTATGTGGTTTACTGTCTCATCTCTTTCACCGCACATGCGGCATTTGCTGTTTGTCTGTGTTCTGTCGATTTTTGCTTTTATGTAGTTTGTCCTTATGCTTTTGTTTTGGGCTGCCATGATGAGCGATTCTGTTTCTCTCTTAAGGTTTCCCTTTCGTAACCACGTCCATGATTTCTCGTCTGCAATATCTTTTATCTGTCTTTTAAACTCGCCGTACAATTTTTTCCCTTCCCACTTTTCTTTTCTAGTTTGCTGTACCGTTCCATTGCTTTCTACTTTGTTTGTTGCACTATCCCTCGCGCTCTTTATGATTTCTTCACTATTTGTTTGCACATATTTATCTAGGACTACTTTAGCTCTCTGGACACAATCTTCTATGCTGATGAGCCCCCTACCACCTTCTTTTCTCTTAACGTATAGTCTATCTGTATCATCCCTAGGGTGTAATGCTTTATGCATCGTCATAAGTTTCCTTGTTCGCCTATCCATTGATTGGAGCTCTTCCTTTGTCCATCCTAGGAATGGTCCTGTATACCTAACTACTGACACAGCCCAGGTGTTCATTCCTTTTATTAGATTTCTGCTATTTAATTTGGTTTCTAATATTTTCCTTATCCTTCTAAGGTATTCCCTCTTAATTTTCTCCTTCATCTCTTCCCGTTTTATCGTGTCACATTCAAGGACACCTAGGTACTTGTATCGGTCTTGTGCAGTCAATGCCCTAATCTTGTTGTTGTCCGGAAGTTCAATTCCCTCAGTCATTGAAAGCCTTCCTTTGTGCATTACCATGATTGCGCATTTTTCTATCCCAAACTCCATTCCTATGTCCTCACTATATTCCCTTACTTCGTTGAACATATTATTATTATTATCATTATTATTATTATTATCATCATCAATGAATATGTTTATTATGGAGAATATATATATATATATATATATATATATATGTATATAAATATATCATCAATTAATATATATGTTATGAAGAATGGATATATATACACGCAAACACACACACGTATATATATACACACACACACACACATATATATATATATATATATTTATATATTTACATACACGCACACACACAATCATTACTATTATAAAAAGAAGAATATGCATGTATTACTAAGAAATGGCTATACACATTATCCGATAGAAATAATCATAAATGCGTTATATTACTTTGAAATTCCATTTGAAATGACCTCCTGTTATTTTACAGCGAATATATCATTAGACAGCATAAATAGAATAAATTATTAAAGAAAAATGGGCAGCTGCAGGAATCGAATCTGTGACCGATAGACAGCCGTTTCAACGCACTGACCCTTTTAACCATTGAGCTAAGCAGCCCACGAGTGAGATGAAGGTTCAAATAACTGCCATCGGTCCAAATTCTCATATTGATCATTCACTGTCAATATCTGCTCTATTTGTTCAAAATCAGCGAACGCATTTATAATTATTTCTACTGGATTATATATCCATTTCTTAATAATATAACTGCTGCGCTGAGAAACAAATGAAGAAGAAATGGACGGTGAATGAACAATTTGGACATATGGCAGTTATTTGGGTTTTCGCCTCGCCGGCTGACTATTTAACTCAGTTGTTAAAAGCGACGGTGGTCGATCGTTTAGCAGCGTGGCAAATGGAATCTCCGACTTGGGTTCAAACCCAACTCAGAATGGCTTTAATGCTCTTGCGTAAAGCCTGAATCCCTCTTCTCTTCCCAGCTACTGATGAAATAGTGTATGGTGGAATTAGTGACACCACTTCGTATGTTTATCGCTTCTAAGTATACTTTACATAACTCTCTAAGACAGAGATTATCCTTAGCGTGAAGCCTGGGCAAAAACGATTCAAGCCATGGCCAGTGTAAGGGAAATAATTCCCTAAATTAAACCCCATTTTCTAGTTTGTTTTTTTTTGTTTTTGTTTTTTTGGCAGGGAATGGGCTGCAATTTGCTATACCCGTTAGTTTGATTAACCAAATGTTCGTCAGACTTATTCAACAAAACCCAAGAACAACCACAGCTACGACCGCCAAATTCATTGTGGTTTCTTGAGACCCGGTTGTATGTTTACACTTTGCATAACAGTCTTTGAAATTGAAAAAAAAGATATTTTGTGAGTTTGTGTGTGTGCTCTCCTTGATAATAATTATCTGATTTTGATGAATCTAGCCATTTAAATAAAACTTGAGGTCCTATTTTAAATACATATATATATATATATATATATATATATATATATATATATATATATATATATATATATATATATATATATATATATATATGTATTTATATATATATATATATATATATATATATATATATATATATATATATATATATATATATATAACCTCTATATTATGCATTGTAATCAGTGTTATAGTTTGGATTTTTCATTTGGACAAAAGTTTTTTTTTTCACAACTAGAATATATAAAATGGGGCGTTCCTATAAAAACAAAGCAAAACAAGAACACCACGTGTGATATAGAGTAAAGCAAAGAAGCATTTATGTGGGGAAAATGATTATGATTGCATTTGAGAGAGACAGAAAAAGAAAGAGGGGGAGATAGAGAAAAAAACAAAACAAAAAAACCACTCACTCCCACGTGAATATCTACGTAAAAATATGTATGCACGATCATATGTACTCACCATCAGAAGTAAAATTAAAGAATATAGGCTCCTCACATATTTACAAAAATAAGCTCACATTTGAAATATATTGAATATTCACTAGACCTAGCATAGTTAAGCACAGTTTTGTACGTTGGAGAAAAAAGAGTGTCTCCAAATATCTATGTTGTGTGGGGCAGACAATAGGTATTCAAACTCTTCGCTTTTACGTTGAACAAGGACATCTGAGAATTACGCAACTATTTCAGTCACGTATCACACTCTAATTATATATCAGTTGATTATCATCCAAACACAAAGAATCAAAAGTAGAGAGAGAGGGGGGAGAGGGAGAAGGAAAGAGAGAGAAAGAGAGGAGGAAGTGAAAAAGAGAAAGAGGAGATACATCAACAACTGTATGACGCCTCACATTTTTCAAGTTTCAACTTTTAAAAAAAATATATATATTTGTTGCAACTGTTGCAGTAACTGCCTTTTATACGTTATCTCTAACGTTAATAAATTCAGTTTGTCTTCCTTTTCAAATTGCTAGCTGCATTTTTTTTTCATTTGCTTGCTGTAACTTTGAATTTGCTCGGGAAAACGTATCGGACACATCTCTTCACCATTTTTTCGAAGGCAGTATTTCTTGCTGCACATTTTACGTGTGTGTGTGTGCGCGTGTGTGTGTGTGTGTGTGTTAAGTCAGTGAAATATATAATCAGATGTTCCCAACCTTCAAGTCACGCCAACAATTACCATTTACTAAAATTGCACGATAAGCAGTCCAAACTCAAGATAACATCGATGTGTATCCTGTTTCTTAGAGGGGAAATATAGTTTGCTTGGGCATCTGTCATACCCACAACCTTGGGGCTGTATTTCTGTTTGTGCCACCTCGGTGGACCATAGCATGAACAACCACTGGGTTAAGCCTTGTGCACGTTCGACATCATCTTAAAACTATATCCAGCGTGGCTATTCCGGTTCCGCATCAAGGTTTTGTAGCCGTGGAAAACCCTCTGAAAAATCTTTGCTTGTGAAGCCAAGCCATTCATTCATTCATTCATACAAACAAAGAGATTAAAACATAAAACTTAACCAGTTATAAGCGAAGCTATTCAATAAACGAATGACAGCACGAGGCCAACGTGATTAATCAACTGATACTTACTGACCTTTGTGAATGGGGCGTCTGTATTGGAAACATGCTAACAATTACACACAGAACGAACGTAACCTGAACAAGATAGGAGATATTTTGGGACTAGAATTTCCATATCCTAAACCGCTTGAGACTGGCAACGATATCGTTAGCGACGTGTAGTGATACACTTACAGTAAAAGGGCTAAACGTCATTTTTCTGAGTAGAAAGTTTTCTGCTCGAAAAATCTATATCAATCGATGATTAGAAGAATCGTTTTCATTCGTTTTGTAAAGCAAGAAAAGATATTCATGCAGTCATATATATATATATATATACATATATATATAGAGAGAGAGACAGACAGACAGACAGGCAGAGGGAGAGAGAGAGTAGAGAGAGGGGCCAAGAAAGCTTTACAGCTTCAAAAAACTTTCCAATAGATTTTTTGTCACTTCAGTCAGCCCTTTCCCTATATCTATCAATGCAATTTATGTAATTTTTCAGAGTGTTTTTCCCTGTTTCCCCTTTATTATGTTATAATGGTACAATGCATCAATTGTCTCTTCTTGGGATCATCAGTTGTTTACCAAGTAACCGTTTCGGGGATTTTAAACACAAAACACTTACATCAACATGGTACCCCAGCAGTGTTTATCAGACATCACCTCCCTTTATAATACACGAATTTTCATTGTTTCTCCGTCCGTAATCATGGATTTCCCCACTTTGTGGTAACGATTTCGCAGATATAAATATTCTCTATCTACGTTTTGAAACACTGGACTCTTCCCCTGAAGCGAGTTCAGTATTTTACTAAAAAGGAGTCTACAAAATGTAGCATGAATTAACAAAGAACGAGTCAACTGGTAGAAAACTACAGGATAAGAACAATAGATTCTTACAGTATTTATGACTAAGATTATACAACCGTATAGGAGTCACTACGTGATAAAACACGCTTCCCAGCGTGGACCACTTCAGATACTAATTCTTTCTTCCAAATACACGCAGTTTGGTAGAACGTGCTTTTACCGATCTCGTGGTCACAAGATCTGAAGGATTTTATGGAAATTGCATATTATCATTGAAGGATCGTTGGGAAAAAGTCATTGCTTAAAATGGGTCATATTTCGATTACACATTTGATATTTTTTGTTATCTACATAATCATTTATCGTGATATTCAAATCAATCTGATAGATGTGAGAAGAGGCT
>OY735205.1:17875368-17880368 GCA_963457665.1 Thysanoteuthis rhombus
GAAATGTGGCGGATCCAGGGGAAGGTCTATGTCCAACGATGGACGTTAAAAGACTGATGATGAAGGGGGCTGGATTCAAAACAGGTTTTCGGTTCATAACTGTCAATACTTACCAGGCATCCTCCACTAATAGCTTCTCCGATTGACTCATTTACTATCAACAGTTTTGTGCCGTATGTTCACTGCTTCAGCTTCCCCCAAAATCTGTACATAATTTACAGACAGTTTCTGCTTTATTTATTTCTTCCAAATTTAACCCATAAGATCCAAGACCCATTTCCCCTCGAAGGGACACCATCGGGAATATAAAACATACTGGGTAGTGAAATTGACTAACAAACACGTGACTGCACCCGAATATTCAGAAGATGTCAACTAGTACACCCAATAAGGAAAGAAAAAAAAAAAAGAAAAAAAAAGTTGCCAAAGGGACTTTTCAGAACATCTAAAGTTGTTGTGATTCCAGTGTCACTTGGTTCTTATGGGTTATTTTTTTACAGTTAAAAAGCTCCTTCGATCAATTGTTCGATCGACAAGTAGATTTCACTCATTATTACTCGAGGTATACATTTCCGATAGTCATCTGATAGTAAACTATGATTATAATTTTCGTATCTCTGAAAACATTCGTATCTCTGAAAACTAAGTGTATATCTCATTAGAGCTGATACGAAAAGTGAGCATCGAAATATCTTTGGTGACGTAATTCTTTTGTAAAATAATTCTTCTTTTTTATTTATTTCACTTCTTCCATTGTTTGTATGCATTATTTTCAGATATTCTTCACAGTATATGGACCAGCACAGCAAATATTAATTTCGACCGTGGCTGCTCACGTTTGCTTTGCGGTAATGCCCTTAAGAAAGTCATGAATCCATATCCTAGCTTTTTACCCCATCGCCTCGACAAAAATGTTTCGTCTTTGCATGACAGGATAGTTGATAAATGAGAGTGGCAATCAGACAGACCGATCTCACATGACTAGCTTACTACCTAAGTAGTAATAAGAGAAAAATGCACCTGTTGTCAATCTTGACAGCGGACATTCATTGTTAAATTTCATTTGTATGTATGTTCTTCATTCATTTGATCATGTGCACTCTTTACAATGATTTCTTGATTCTAAACTCTGTTAAAATAGTAGCCTACTGTAGTCTTTCATAAAAAGATGACATTCGGGGTTTAAATACATTTTATATCTTCGTTTTTACATGAATGTTTTGTGCCTGACATTTGATAACCAAATCTATTCCAACCTAATTATCTGCCTAAATAAAAAGATCTCTTTTTGAAACCTTAAATTGTATTAACGATAATTAGTTACTTATACTCATTTATCATTCCAAATGTAGTATAGTCGATCTTCACCGAGTGTCGATCTATTTTGGTCTCGCTTTGAGCTAAGTTTGATAAATCTCTGAAGGTAGAGCCTCCCTGTAGACTCCAGGTTTACAAGAGATCATTACTACTGTCAGAAGTGTGATTTTTAAGTGCCCACTAAAGTGGCTTTATACCAGACAAAATTCATCAAAACTTATGCGTCAAGATTTTCAAGTCCCAGAAACAAATGAAATATTTTTTATTGTTCAACTCGTGAAAAATGGAAACCAGTCACTTTTCTCTGAAATTCGTCATTCGAAACTTTGATTTAGCCGTATTGGAAACCGGGGAGTCAGTTTTGCAATTCGACTTGATTATAGCATTCTCATTTATTTAACTTAGCACAAAACCAAACAGGTTTATTTTTCTATTCTAATCTTTTAAGTCAGAAAGGCTTGTCTCCCTGGACAGTCTGCTTTGGAAATGTTGACTATTCACCTGATATTAAACACCAGTCTTTGTTGCTTGTGGGAATTACACAACTACATCGGGTACGAAGCAGAAGTTTGCTTGTTGCACCATTCTTTAAAAAAATATTTGATAAGATCAAGTTTAGCTAAATTGTACAGAGTGCAAAACAACTTGCAAACCACAGCATTTCATGATTAATTAGGGATTCTCGCAGACTACTTCATTGAGTAGGGAATCTTATTTTTGCCTGACACTCCTATTTATTGCTTCGTGCCGGACTAAGCTCCTATTTATTGCCTCGTGCAGGACTAAGCTCCTGTTTTTTGCCTCGTACCAGACTAAACTTCTATTCATTACCTCGTGTCGAACTAGGCTCCTATTTATTGCTTCGTCCCGGACTAAGCTCCTGTTTTTTGCCTCGTACCGGACTAAACTTCTATTCATTGCCTCGTGTCGGACTAAGCATCTATTTATTGCCTCGTGCCGGAGTAAGCTCCTATTTATCACCTCGTGCCGGACTAAACACCGATCTATTGCCTCGTGCCGGACTAAGCTGAGATAAATACATGCTAAATTACAACAAATACTTCACCCGTGGTCTTTCAAAAAGACCAAAATACTTTCATCGAATCGGTATTTACTGAGTTTATTTTAGTTTGGTTCAAGGCTATAAATGTAGGGCAACTAGTTAGGGGCAAACACATTAAAGTAGTCATCGTTTGCCTGACGAGCTTGCTAAGCAATGATATTGTATCAATGTATTAACGTTACCGACCAGTGAACCAACCTACATACCGACTTACCAATCCAAGAATGCTGAGAACCTTTAGATCTAAGTGTCTGTCTACTTATCTAATTACTTAGCATCTGAGCATTCCTGAATTTGAATCTTTAGGCTTTCGTTATGCCACACAAAAGACGCCTTCCCTAATTCAATGTCTTCCACGAATTGCACGGCAAAATGTGATTCTGTATCGGTTGGCAGTCCTTTCAGACGACCCTCCATTTGCATATTTTCTCCTTTGAAGCACTTTGTGGACAAAACAAGTCACATAATAGAAGTATTTGTTCATTTGCAGGAAACACTTAAATGTCATGTATCCAACAGCCATGGTTGCTGATTGTCTGCGAAATTACCTTCATCGTCGATAAGATTAACAAAAGATCCTGAAAGGGACTACAATTTCCATGTTCTGTTTTATTACTCTTTCTCTCCGGGTTGATAACTGAATGCCATTGTCTGTTTATATTATACTTTTATACCGTCTCCATAACAGCGTTCAATTAATTTTGCAAGTGTAGCCCAGTAGTTAGAGAACAACTATCTAAAGTTCTCTATTACAAGCCAGTCTACTGGATGCCCACCGCTGAAAGATTCACCAGGTACACACACACACACACACACACATACACACACACACACACACACACACACACACACAAACACACACATACACACACACACACACAAACACACACACACACACACACACACACACATATATATATATATATGTGTGTGTGTGTGTGTGTGTGTGTTTATCAGTAAATCTGTTAAACCATATACTATTCTAGGAATCTATTCATGCATCTTAGAGATTTAATGCATATTTTGTTGGTCTTTTTGCTTCTTTTCTAGACGAGAAATAAAAGCTGCACACAAACCATCTCTCCTCAGAGACTCCCCGTGCTCTCTTCCGACGATCAGTTCTTCATCCAACACTTATTACAAATGCAAAATCTCCCTTTTCACCAGTTCTATTCATTAGTTGACACAACTTGACACTTCATCTTCAGCCTTTTCGTACCATTGTTTTCTCATAGGTTTTTATTAAGCCGAGCTCAGTACAGCCCAAAGACAATCATATTGGGCATCATCTGAGGGTCAAAGCCTTAAATTTCTAAGAGATTAACGTAATCCATTAAATCGTGCTAAGGCGCTCATCTAAGCTCAATCAAGAACTGCAGCCTAGTGTCAGACTCTTGAGAATTGAACCCACTTCACTACTTTAGGGTTTCACCAGACCAACATGCTACCCATTATTTTCAGCTCAGCAGCAACCATTTTTTCAAAATCTTTAAAGTGGTCTCCTTTTCAATGGATTCGCTTTTCGTAGTCAATCATAGAAATAAACAATCCATGGATTTTACTTGATAATAGTCCCAATACACAACGGTTGTGGTGCTAGCAATTCTGAAATGCCAATGATAAGCAGTATACAATCGCTTTCAAGTTTAAAAAAAGAAAACAAAGAAAATATCGTATGCTGTTAAGAACAAACCATCTATCCATCACACGTTTTTTTTTCATCGCAGTATGTTGCTAAAATAGTTGTAGCAGAAACCAGAAAGCAAAATTATATCTGATTTATATTTATGTTCTTTATTCATTTGATTATGTGCACTCTTTTCGATGACTTCCTTATTTTCAACTCTCTGTTAAAAATGGTAACGTACTTGAATATTACATGAAAGATGACATTCTGGGTTAAAATACATTTTATATTTTATATTCTACATGAATGTATTGTGCATGGCATTTGATAATCAAATCTATTTTAACCAAATCATTTGTCTAAATAAAAAGATCTCTGTATGAAAACTTACATCGTATAAACGACAATTAGTTAGTTATACTCATTGATCATTGTTAATCTAGAATAGTCGATCTTCACTGGACGTCGAATTATTTTGGTCTTGCTTTGAGAGTCAGTTTTATAATTCGACTTGCTAATAGCATTCTCATTTATTTAACTTGACGCGAAACCAAAACGTTTTTTTTTTCCTGTTCTAATCCTTCAAGTCACAAAGGCTTGTCTCCCTTGAAAGTCAGCATTTGTAATGTTGACTTTCAACCTGGTATTGAACACCAATCTTAGGGTTTCTTCATATGTAGCTCACATTCAGACAAAATTAATGGAAGTAGAAGACTGAAAATCTAAGATCTAATGAGGGTGGGGGGCAATTTAAAATGTAAGGCCCCAGCATTGTGACCGCTTGTTTTTGAAAATTCGGATTCCCTAGTGATCACTGCCTAAGGAAATGCGAGAGAAATAACTTTCTCGGCATTCACCCTTTCGTCCAATGATTTTATCAATCACACCAAACTCGACATGCTGTTAAAAGACGTTGGTCGCGTGACGGTTTCTATTATGTGACTAACCAGACCTGTTTTGTTATTATTATTATTATTATAATTATTATTATTA